>OY757905.1:48568721-48963721 GCA_963585895.1 Sepioteuthis lessoniana
TATATATGATTAATAAGTAAAGTGTGGCCAATCTTCATTGAGGTTCCTTAAGCTTCCCTTTTCAATAGCTACAACTCCTCTGTATTTGGTGATGTCAGCAGATCCTTTCTCTTTATTTATCCGTTTAAGTTTAATCCCTTTTTATTTTGGTCAAATGATAAATACACATTCTGTTATTCATTATTTTATTAAGATCCTTTCGGATATTCTTATCATTTGACATCATCATCTCAGCTTTATCCAACTTTTACTATACGTAAGTTTGTCATGTCATAGAACATCCCTATAGACGCTTTGATTAACTTTTAAAAACACTATACACATGCAAATAACCTCAGATTATAGTCCATGAAAGTTCCGAAAGCCCTTGGGACAACTTTGGTAAATTCATCCACCATTTCCAACCTAAAACCCATGCCTATACCAGGAAACTTGAAAGGATCTTGATAAAATTAAGTAGCCCAAATAAGTTTTTAAATATTTAATGAAATATATATATATTTCAAAACACCTATACGAATGCAGCACGCAGCAATGAAATAGTCAAAATAATGCACATATATTATTCTAACTTATACCCATTACGCTAAATAAAAGAAAAAACCCTCTAAGAAAAATCCAACCTATATGAAACAGAACTTACCTATGCACACAGAGAGACAGACGCATGCGTACTTTTGTCAACAAACACACTCACACACACAATGCCACTGGGAGGAAAAGAAATAAACTGTATGGTGAATGAAATATTATAGATTGACTAGAAGAAGAAATTCATATAAGAAAAACTCCCTTAAAGTATTGATAGGAATCCATGGATACGGACACCTACACAGACACAGAGAATACTCTTTCGAAAAAGACAAAGAAGGAGGGAGAAAAAGAGAAACAGCACCTATAGAGACGAAAATTTGTCACAGTCAAATAACGCATTAATGTGACCAAAAAATTCTCAGACATACCTGGAATTAAAAGGAACATCCTTATCAAAATATTCACTCATTAGATAGATAAAAAACAATGCCACCTTCCAACACTTCCTAATAAAAGTGTTAACACTGGAAACACGTATAGAAGAAAAATGGAAAACTTTTTTTAAAAAATGTACTTGTTGGCCTATTCTTTTTTATTTTTTCTCATAGTTTAAACCAAATTTATATATAAAATATTGAGAAATATTCACGTATATATATTTCTCAATATTTTTCTTTTTTCTCACACACATATATGTGTATGTAAATTCATATATATGAATACATAGGTATGTATTTACGTGTTTATATCTATAAAAATGCGCGCATATAAATATATTTATATGGGAGTTTATGTGTGTTTGTGTGCGTATATATGTAGATAGTTTATACATGTGTTTCTATATATGCATATATTTGTGTGTGTGTGTGTGTGTGAATATCATACGAAGTTATATATTTTAAGTTATAAATGTTTTGATAATTACTTTGTATTACATTTGATCATTATTCCTTTATCTATCATTTAACAGTGTGTGCTGAAAGGTTTTGGGCCTATCCACAAGAAGGTTTTTTTTAATATGTTTCAACTAAATTAAAGATTTTTTTAAAATTTGCCACAAGTTAACTGTGTAAAATTGTATGTTCGTTCCTTAGCTTTTGGTCATTTCCCTCTTGGCCGGGCTAACAACTTTTCAGATCCCCTTCCTAATCTTTCTGTTTTCTGGTGGTTGTTTTCTTTCTGCCTTTTATCTTTTCTTTTTCTCTATATTTCTTTCCCGTTTATTTTTCATTCATTATTTTCATATATTCGTATTATTTCTTTCATTATTTTATGCTTATTTCTATTCTTTCATTAAAACTCGTTCTATTGTTTGCTAATCATTAATCCTTCAGTTATTTCCTGATTCATTCTTTCATTTGTTTTACATTTTCTCTCTTTTAGTCGTTCTTTTTTCTTGTCATCTTACTTTTTCTTCTTCCCTCCCTTGTTTCTCAACTCTGCAAGCCATATCAACTGAATCGCGTGTTCTATGCATCTCCCTTCACTTCTTTCTCTGTCACTCACAGTCCATCCTTATTTCTCACTCTCATAAAATCTGCATTCCTCATTCCCAACTCTCCGCTTTTAAAGATTTTTTTTTATCTTCTCCCCTTCCTCCTTCCTCTCTTACCTCACTTTTCCTAACATGGAATGCCACTACTTTCATTTTCTCCGATTTATCGATCAGTCGATAAAAAGAAGAGAAAGAATTGGGAGAGTAAGGATAGAGAGTTCGAAGAAGAGGAAAAAGAAGAGCAGCAACGTTTCGGCTCGTTTCTTTACTTCTGTGCACTGTACATTCACCCGTATATTAAAAGTATGAGTGCTGACTGGTGAGACGAAGGGAAGATCTTATATAGCCTACAACGGAGAATATTATTCTTTTCTTTTTTTATTGTAATCCTTCTACCTTCTCAACCTCCTTTCTTTGTTTCTTTCTTTTTTGTTCTTTCTAGCAATCACGTGCACAACCGCACACACATAGACGCATACACGGATGTACATAAAACGCATGCTTGTGGCTATTTACACACAGCTATAGGCGAACGCTGAAAGTGGAAGATTGCGTGCACGAACCAACCTTCTGATCAGGATTTTATGAAATAACACGTACATTGTTTCGTAAGAAACTTGTTCGACCTCACAGACGCTAAACATCTCACGATTTGTAGTTCTCTCTCTCGTACACTCAACCTACCTCAACCTACAACTCGCTACCCACTTCCTCTTTCATTTCGCTCTATCTCTCCTATATGCTCAAATTTCACTTCCTCAGCGCATGCCATTTTGTACACACGTCCACATACGTCAAGTCAAGACTAGTTCAAAGCCTTGATGAGGCTCTCTGCGTTTCATTTTAAACTAATACCCTAGGGAAAGGCATGAATCCATCATTCTGTCCTTAGCTATTGGTAAATAGTTGGGCTGACTGGGTTCTTTAGGCTTGCCAAGGCAACTGGTCTCGGAAAAGAAACACTCTGAATTGAAATTCCCCTTAAACACTGAATTTGTGCCGACTCCTGCGCGTGGCGGAATGGTTGGGTAAATACATATGTACATCGAGTCATTTATGGAGGAAGGTTTAGCGTAACCGTTATCGTCATTCGAAATAGAAACAGCAAGCCAAGTGCAAGTTCTAGACTTTGTAACGTGATATGGGAGGTCCAAATTATATATAAAAAAACAGAGGCTACTTTCTGAGGAAGAAGAGAGAGAAGAAAAATAAGATGACGAAAAAGCAGATATAAAGTCTTCAGGAAAGGCCAGCTGACCTCTGAGCGACCCAGGCTAAAGTGCTGGTTATAGGTCAGCCAGTCACGCGTGAATTACTACAGTGATTACAAATGACTAGAAAAAAAACAGAGGTCCCAAATTTTCAGCACAGGTGTGGAACCACCGGAAACGGTCATGGTCCTCCCTCTGAGATTAGGTGGAAGTAAGTCGACGACTCAGGTTTCAGAGTTAGTGGCTGGAAGCAAATAGGTAAGGACGTGTGTGAAGATTAATCAGGACAATGTGAAGATAGTCAAAAAGTTGGAGCCCAGATGCACATCGGTAAGGACAGACCCCATGAGGAAGCACGTGTAGAAAAGATGAAACGCGGAAGAAAATTCAAGGTCTGTGTCTGTTCTCTCTCTCTCTCTCTCTACTCATGACATACGGTTTTCTTTGTCCAGCTAACACGGTCGACTCAGCTTTCATACTTTTTTTCTTCCAACAACTACTTACAAAGTGCTGTAGCGTATAAACTTTCGTGTTAATGAACTAAGACAGCATTTAGTATGTTCTTTAACTTTTTCCACAATGAGGTTACAACAGGGTCCGACTACTACTTAAGACGTAGCGATTAACGCATCAACCCTTTCGAGCTAGAGGTGGTATAACCTTTCATTTGGTGTGTAACTTTACAATGTTCGATTTGGTACCGTTATGGTACAACGTGACTGCGTTTCACTTCGTGTTAATCTTCTTTGGAAAGGCATAAATATTTCTTTTCTCTAACCAACTATGGGTAAGTAGTAAAACCAACTCTATTCTTTAGAAGGGTAACCTGTATAGACGAAGGTCATCTGAATTCAGTCTTAAGTGGACTTAGATTTATCATTGTTGTAGTGATGAGATTAACGGACTTCAACTGCAGTGCCAAGATGCGACTCCAGGTCAATTTTACACGGAATCTTCTCAAGATATCCTTCTCCCCGTGAGTATTGATAAAAGTTGTCCCGCTCCTTCGGTATTTCTCCTTTGGGTGGTACGTCAGGCTGCCTCGAGAATCACACTAAACAGCATACGATAGTAACCCTCTGGAGCTTTGAAAAGTGTGGAGTCACCTTTTCATTATTATTATTAGCGAAGTTCAAATCCTCTACAGGACTTCACTTCACGCAAATGCCTTTGGGAACTTCACCTTTCTTACAACTAGCTACAGATAGATAATGGAACCGACTGGGTTCATTAGCCTATTCTGTCGATGGATCAAATAGATCTGTTAGAGATAATATTTAGAATCACTTTAAACCAAATTTGGTCTTAGCATATTGATATTGCAACTAACTATGAAGTCTCTAAAAGAAGGTGGTGGTGCGTGGCGTGACGATAAGAAATTGAAACGACGAGTAAACTTAAAATTCCAGCTGAAGCATTTTGTGCTTATATTCGTGCGAATGTCATTAGGAAAAGCCTGGACCCATTTATCTGCACATCTATGGGTAAATCTTAGGGAAAACTAGGCTCTTTGTCTTAGAAGGTAACCAGTCAATAAAAGGAAAAACTCTGAATGCCTTTATTATTCAAAGTTCCCTAAGAGTCCGATTTAGATAATTACTCTGCTAAATATAGACATCTATAAAGTATATGTAACAGTCTCTAAGTTAGGGTGTTACATCACATCGAAATATAATTTGATAAAATTACCCTTTCCAAGAAAAAGATTAAAGAGTGTCATCATTTATTCAAATAACATTTCACCATTTTGCCACAGAAAGCTGAAAGGTCTGCGACCAGCTATCCTCGGCTAGACAGTACAAGTCCGGCATTTAAAGAGAACAGACGTAAAATATTTCCTACTTCTCCAACTGCTGAACTAAAATATCAGTCTGGAATTTCATGACTATAACAAAGTTTAATCCTCGAAGAAATTCAGGACCAACATAAAAATAAGCATATAAAAAAAGAATGAAAAAAAAAAAACAATACTTAAAATATTTATGTACACTGTAAGCATTTATACACACCAGTAAACTTATTGGTAAATTTGTGGTTATTACAAAAATTTATGAATATATTCCATTTGTATGGTTTAACTAGAATTTATTCGATAGCCTTTTATCACAATTACACGAAGGCTTCTCAGACATTTTTTCACAATAACTCGTTGCGCTATTTAGTTATACTCTCTACCCACATAACACATGTAAGCTATATACTATTTTATGAATTTAGAAAACTTTATTATGCAGCAGATACATTCAAAGTAGACCCGGTATATCTGCTATTGACTCTTTAAACGAAAGAAATTGCTGAAGATGGTTTAAAAGGTTACGGAAAGTTAACTTTTGCGTATGAAATGTCCGACTTGTAGGTCGGTCTGTTTGGTTTAACAATTTCCTGCTTTCATATGAACACGAGGGAAACATGAAATAAAGACCAAATGGATTCAGACTGTTACTTCAATCGATTTAGTTGTCTGGTAACCATCTCTGGATTACGTCCGCGCATGTTATCAGCCGTCCAATAAAAAAAAATGTTACTGCTGAAAAAGTAACTCATTATCTGAATTTAAGCTATTCAACAGTATACTGTCTTCTACAGCATTATGCATAAAAATTTAACCCATACACTTTTCAAGACTTATATCCCCACATCTGAACATAATGATTGGTGATGGATGATAAACAATTCACAAGAATATAAAAGCGATGAAAGCATACAAAATATGAAGAGGCACATGCCAAAATAGATCCCCATTTCGTTTTCAAAGATTTAATGGTCTTTAAGATTTAATGCATTAGCCTAGTGGATAGAGTGTTCGCCAAATGGTCCTGGAGACCAGGGTTCATTCCCAGGTCGAGTCATAAAGACTTAAGTATATGGTACTTGATACCTCCTTGCTTAACTCTCAGCATTATAAGGTAGGTATTAAAGGTAAAGTGGAGCAATCCAGGGAAACAAGTATCGCCCTCCCTACACCTCGGTGTAGTAGTTAATGAAAAGGGAGCCTTCGGGTCTCCCTCAACTACAGTCGCCAACTTTCACAAAGTTGGTGACAAGATAAATTTAATTATGAAATCAACAAATTAGAAATTTTGAAAACTGCACTTAAATGTAAAATCAGAGCGCACAAAATAAAACAAAAAATGAAAACTAACCAATTTTCAAAATATTCACTTGACTACTGTTGGGCAGAGACATAGTTGAGAGCAGATTACACAACAACTAATTCAATGAAGTTAACTATCAGAAAGCAGCATTTTTTTTTCTTTCGTTTTAGAACAGATTTCGAGCCGATTGCCTGATATAAGTTCTTGGGAAAAAATTCAAAAATTGAATGGCGAGAGTAATTTCAGCAGAGACAGAGAAGGGCGGCACCCAAACTCAAGGTCAACTTCTTGCTCGTCCCGTCTATTTCTTTTTCTCAACACATACAGTTCTTTTTCACCGATGAACAACCAGCTGTCACAGCCTGAACAACATACTTTAAATTTAAAGGACTACTCGTGAACAGAGATTGCATTAGAATGTTATTTACCAAACATTCGTTTACAATTTATGTATAACAGGATTAGGTGTTAAATAACCTATAAGGGATTATATTTCCTAAAATACAATCCACTAACATATACGTGTATGTCAATGCCTACCTCATTTTGTTTTTATCTACTCGTTTCTTGTCAATATCGACCTATCATTCTTTTCTTACCTTTTGATAATTTGCCCAGTCGGTTGGGAATGTAGAATACACCGACTACTTCTCAGCAGGGGAGTTAGACCCCCCCCAATGATGGGCTTGGATATGACTCTAAACAATCTGATGGTGAGGCTCCTGTAATGTTGGAGCTTTGAGGAATACGGAGTACTTCTTCATTGCCATCGCTCCCAGGTCCACTCTGGCCCGGAGTGGTAGCACCCGATAGGGTCCTCTCTATGGGTCAAATAGAACAAGACTGGGTACTTATGCTAGTCTGAATTGTTTGAAATAGAATTTTTTGTATGTTAAACTGAGTTGCTTAAAATAGAACTGTTTTTGACATTGAAACTATACTTATGCAAAACTGAATTGTTTGAAATAGAACCGTATAATGTATAAAATGGATTAAGCATTAATAACCAACAATGGTTGATATACCATAGAACCAAACCTATTAAGAGTACTCTTTTATCTATGTATGAATCACAGTCTATATATTTAAGAGAATTTCATATTGCTTAGAGTGTTCCAAAATAATCTAACTGTATTTTTTACAATTTGAACTTTACCGACGCTTCCTAAACGTTCGTCACTTTCTCTCTATCTCTTATATAAATATATATATATATATATACACAAAAAAAACCTTCCGAACAAGCAAGATGCGACACAAAGTTAATTTTTTGTGAAGTTTAACAAGTTTGATTTCAGTGTGACTGCTACTTAACTGAGTGTCATATCAATGATAAAGAGCCTAGTCTGCCCTGCTATTCACCCATTGCTGGCGAGAGAATATTTGGATTTATACCTTTTTCAATATTATTAAGGTAATGGAAAATGCCTCCTTCAGGATTTGAACCCGGGTCGTTGTATCCATTTCCTCCAACAGTAACCATTACAATACGAAGAATGTCTCATGTATATATGAACGATTATCTATTGTGAGCTAATAAAATGACTTTGCAGATGAATTATCTGCTCTTCTAGAATCATCTAATCAGGTAATTAAAATCCTACATTGTTGAAGAAATGCCATTTTGAAACGAATGATAGGTTTGGTTGGTTTTATGGCATATCAGCCTTTGTATGTTATTTAACGCCAAATCCATTTTATGTAAATAATCTGTTCTATTTAAACCAATTCAGTTTAGCAACAGTACACAGTTTAAGTGTCAAAAACATTTCTATTTCAAACTATTCAAGCAGTTATATGTAATAATTCAGTTAAGTGTAAATACAGTTTTAATGTCAAAAAACAGTTCTATTTCAAATAATTCATTTAAGCATAAGCACGCAGTTTAAATGCAAGTACGGTTTAATTGTCAAAAACATTTCTATTTCAAGCTATTCAGTTTAGCATAAGTACGCTGTTAGTTCTATTTAACCCATAGGGCCATATCAGGTGCTACCACTCTGAGTCAGAGAGGACCTGGGAACGATGGCAATGAAGGGGTACTCCGCATTCTCCAAAGCTCCAGCACTGCTAGAACCTCACCATCAAATTAATTAGTGTCATATCCAGGACACTCGTTAGGGGGGTTTCACCTCTCTGCAGAGGTGCAGTCATTGTATTCTACAGCCCCAGCCGACTGGGCAATACACAGAGTTAAATGTCAAACAGTTTTATTTCAGATAATTCAGTTTAGCATAAGTACGCAGTTTAGACATCAAAACAGTTCTAATATGAGCAATTCAGTTCAGCACTAGTACGCAGTTGCAATGCCAAAACAGTTCTATTTTAAACAATTCAGTTTAGCATGAATTCGCAGTTTAAATGCAAAAATCAGTATAATGAAAGAAGCACGGTTTAGTTCTATTTAACCCATAGATAGGACCCTTATCAGGTGCTACCTCTCCGGGCTAGAGTGGACCTGGGAGCGATGGCAATGAAGGGGTACTCCACATTCCCCAAAGCTCCATCATTGCTGGAAACTCACCATCAGATTGTTTAGTGTCATATCCAGGACACTTATTGGGGGGGAGGGGTCTTACCCCTCTGCAGAGGTGCAGTCAGTGTATTCTAGAGCTCCAGCCGACTAGCCCAGAAATGAATGAAAATATGAATTGACTGTATCTTGTGGAGAAGTCTCTGAGGTGTAGTGGTTAACGGGCTCGAGTGCAGCATCGTAATAAACAAATTCGAACATCAGTCACGCTATTACGTTCATTTTCGGATTAATACTTTCGGCAAAGGCATGAACCCACTATTCCCTAACTATGGGTTGAATAAAACCACTGTTGTTGTTATTCAAGGCCAGGTTTGTCTAATATAAAAAAAAATCAAGAAGGCTGATACACCATTAAACAAATATACTAAACCAGAGGTAATCATTTGAAAATGTTTATTTGTAATCACTTAATTTTCAATGTCCTATTGAATTTTTATCTATCGTCATTTGTTTACATACATTTGCATGGTTTCAAGTATTCCTATTTAATACTAACAATGTATACAAAATTATGTAGTTTAAAGTACCTATTTCTATTTGATAATATCATTTGTTTGCAGTTATATGATTTCAAGTACTCTTATCTTACGCCAATAATATGGTTTCAAATGTGTAATCCTTAATAAATAAAAATAATTTCAATTAACGATTATTAGTACAATTTATTTGCATCGAGTTCAAGTTTCAAATATTCCAATCCAATATTTATAATTCTGTTAAATTAGAATCCTTTATTTTCTCAAAGTTATAAAGTTTCACGTATTCTAATCCAATAATAATAATCATCATCATCATCATGTCGCGCCGCCAGCGCGGATATCCCTGACCCTCTCTCGCCATTTCTCCCTATCATTCATCGCCTCCGGCAGGTCTTCAGGGTTACATCCTGTGTCCTCACATAGTTGCTGTATGTAGGTTCGTGCTGGTCGTCCCACTCTTGCACATCCATATGTGGGGGTCCACAGGAGTACATCGCTTATGAGCTCGTCCTTGCTTCTCCAGCAGTGTCCTGCGTGTCTGGTTCGTCGAACTTGTATAGTTTTCGTGATGGGGGGCAAGTGTCCGTATAGTTGGAGTCTCGTGGGGTGTTGTCGCCAGGACTTGTTTGATACTGCTCTCAACATTCTTGTGTAATTTCCGTCCAGCCTCCTCTCCAGCCGCTTCGTAAGCGTCCATGTGGTGCATCCAAATAGCAGTATCGACACAACCGCTGCCTGGAAGAAACTGCGTTTCATTTTATCAGTTATGTCCGACTTCCATATGATCGAGAGCCTATCGATAGCTGTCCATGCCTTCGTCAGTCGTGTGTCGATGTCTTTTTCGGTTGATGAGACGCTACTTCCTAGGTAGGTGAATTTGTCGACTAGTTTCAGAGAGGCTCCGTCTAGTGTGGCAATGTTGCCCGTTTGGTTGTAACACATATATTCAGTTTTGTTTGCATTGACATGGAGGCCAATGCCAGCTGCGGCTCGTTCCAGACTATGTAGTAGTGTCTCTGCTTGATTAGGCGTATTCGCTAGTATCGCCAAGTCATCAGCGTAGTCGGCGTCCGTGATTGTTTTTACGGGGTACCTTTTGCTTCTTCTCTTAGTCAGCTCGAAGCCATTTTCTCTGATTTTGTCGATCGAAGTCCTAAGCACATAGTCTAGACAGATGATAAAGAGGTACGGGGCTAGTGTGTCTCCTTGTAGTACTCCTGCAACAATGTCGAAGTATTCCGTGTCTCCATCTGGTGAACGTACTTTCACTTTGGTGTTTCTGTAGAGAATGATTATCGCTGCTACGGTTTCTTTTGGTAGGCCGTATGCTAGTAGGATTTGCTCCATCTTCCCTCTGTGTATGGAATCGAAGGCCTTGGTAAAGTCGACAAATAGTAATGTCGCCTGTAAATTTTTTGCCCGAACGCCTTCCAGGATTCTACGGATGGTCAGTATTTGTGAGGTTGTGGATCTATTTCTCCGGAAGCCATCTTTAAATAAATCTATTTGACCAATGGATAAGAGCCGAAAAAGTACTGCTGCTTCAGGTGAGAGTGGAGCTGGGAGGAAAAGCAATATTTAGGTACTCCAAATTCCATGATCTTGAGAACTGGAGTCTCACCATCACACGCAGTTTAATGCCAAACCCTGGACACACCACTTCTGGATAGTTACGAAAATGAGCTTCGAATGAATTAAAGCCAAATGAGAAGAAATGAGTCGAGGGAGATATTGTCCCGCCAGTCAGCCAAAAGTAGAGAGCCTTTCTGATGACTTACAAATAATAATTCAAAATGCTAGCGAGTTATCTGATCGCAAACACTTTGTACTGCCACCGGAGAACAATATACAAGCAACTAAACAACCAAGCGGGCTACACATATAATTAGTGTAATGGTTATCGTCGTAGGAAATGAACACGGCGACACAAGTTCAAATCCCTGGACGAGGCTGATTGCATTTTATACATCCCTTTGGGAAAGGTATGTATCCAATTATTACCTCTTCATCTATGGGTAAATAGTTGGGAAGACCGGGTTCTTTAGCTTTGGTTAGGCAACCAGTCAAGGAGAAAGGAAACTGAATTCAAACCTATTTAACCGCGCTTAAAAATTGGCCTCTTGTCACATCCTGCCAGAGCGGAGGGGATGGTGTATATCTCTCTCTCTCTCTCTCTATATATATATATATTTATCAATTTCTTTTATTAAATTTTTTGACATTCGTAGTACGTAATCTTGGCAGATTACAGATTTGGTGATACGGTAGTTTCTTGCAGGACTCGATAATGTCAAAGAAGTCGGTGTCACCATCGGGTCAGTTAACCAGTGCTTTCATGCTTTTGTAAAGCATCATTAGTGTTGTGTGTGTGTGTGTATATATATATATATATATATATATATGTATGTGTGTGTGTGTGTGTGTGTGTGTGTGCATTCCCGTATACAATCATATACAATCCTTCATGATTAGTTCCAAAATGCATGACGTAACAAAATTTAGACATCATCTGGTATAATGCCTTATAATTAGAACAAAGTGTAAAACTAGTGTATATAACTCGCGAAAGAATATAAATGTGATTAAACCTTAATAAACGCAAACATGTTTTAATTTTTTTTTTTTTTTTTTTAGATAGGGTACACAATTACGTATAAACGTAACGGCATGTATTTGTTTCAAGTTTTTCGAATAAAATATTTTATTTTAGCGCATATACATTTTCAATGTGTTTTTATCGTATTTAAAACAAATTTCAGCTTCTTTTATCTTTTATTGTTAATTTGGGGATATTTTATTTATTTCAGATAAAGGAAAAAAATCAACGAGCATCCTACATATGACATTAAAGAATCCGATAGTGAAGCTCCAGCCTTGGATTTTTGGGGAATATGGGGTACCCCTTTATTACCATTACTAATAAGTTCACTCTGACCCAGAGTAGTAGCACCTGATAGGGTCCTATCTCGGTCAAAGAGAACTGTTTGACATTTAAACTGTGTGCAAACAAATGACTTTATGTTAACCCGAATTGTTAAAAATAGAACGTTTGACCGTTTAACGGTGGGTGAACAAATTAATGTTGTGTAATTGAATTGGTAGTGATATATAGCAATGCTTGGATCAATTTAACTGTATGCTAACGAATGAGTAATGTTAAATAAAATTAATTGGATTAAATAGGAATACTTAAATTCCTTGTTTGACATTTAAACTGAGTACAAACGAATGACTTATGCTAAACTGAATTGCTTGAAATAAAAATGCTTAATCATTTAACTATGTATAAACAAATAACTGATGTTTGATTTAATTGGTAGTGATAAATAGTAGTACTTGGAACCATTTAGCTTTCTTGACATGCTAAACTGATTAGTTTGAAATAGAACTGTTCGAGCATTTAACGGTTTGTAAAAAGTGAATAATGTTAAATGTATTGTTTGTTATACATAGCAATATTTGAAAATATTTAACTGTGTAAACAAATGATTAATAGTAAATAGAATAATTTGCATTTGATAGAAATAAGTGAAACCACTTGACTTAGTGAAAAAGAAGAGTTCAGGCTTGTTTAAAAATGTTATCAAATAGATCCGTTTCGAAATCATACTTTATATATATATATATATATATATATATATATATATATATATATAAAGGATTTGGTTTTGAATAACCTATAATGGTTGATATGCCTTAAAACTAAACCAGTTCAACATCATCAATTACTTAATTTATCGTCGGGGGAAGAGAGGGAGAGAGAAGCATGGTACGTATTTACTCAACCCCTCCCTACTCGAAGGAGGTGACACACGGTCAGTTTTTTTTTTCTCACAGTCGGAGGGAGAACAGACGAATTCATGTGAAACACAGACAGCCTCGTCTAGAGTTTGAACTCAAAACACCGATTCCATTTCGTACGACAATTACCGTTTTTGCTAAGTACGTCTCCCTTCTAGAAAATCAGTATTATTCATAGAGAGTTCGATCCCACCATCTTATAACAACAGAGCCATGTCTCGAGTAACCGACACGGAGAGCTACCCTGTGAAATCAGCAGAGCTGATAACACGCTGATTATATCCTCTGGCGAGAGATAAGACCTCCACCTTAAAAAAAAAAAAGAGGTAGCCGAAGTATAGCAAAAAATGCATCTGGTGATGAGGCTCGAATTCTGGAACGTTGGAACAGTGAAGTATCCCTTCAGAGCCATCACTCCCAGGTCCCCTCAAACCTTGAATAGTATTTCTTGTTAGGGTCCTATGTATGAATCAAGTAGATATGTTTTAAAATTATTCATATTCGATAGAATCGTGTGTAAAAACAAATCCTTTTAAGAAATTACTACGCATAAAAATGTAAATATGAAGGTATGATGAACGCGATTTCCTAACCTCTAGGTATAAAATAATCCTTGATTGGCTTACCGGTCATTACAATCAATCATGTACTTAATCAAACAAAGCAAAGAAAATACCAATGGTCTACTCTCTTTTTGGTGAGATCTAGCAGACACTGTGAATTAAGTTGGACCCTCACAGTGTAGCTCACAATTATGTCCACCAGTGAGATAGATAAACTTAGCAAATATCTTTATCAGCTCACAGCATTCGGCACAATCTAACCAAATCTGTACAGATATTCTTACTCTGATGTGTCTCGTGAGTCGTCCCATGATTGCTTTTCGCGGTCTTCGTATGCAGTTCAGTCTCCGCCACTGTAAAATCACTTGTCAGCCTCTAAGACCAAAATCACTTTTCGCCTCGTTTTCATGGGAAAAAAAAATCAAGAACACCTCCGCACGACTCTTACAGAGTACGTTGTTGATTTGATAGCCTCAATTTACACTCTATATGCATTATACCATTAACTGCCCATTGGCAGTTTTAATTATCTAAGCGGAAGCAACGCAGAAATACGATATCAACTTTCTGGCCGATAGCAGTATTGAATCATGGGAATATTTAAAAACACGTCACACATTCAATGTTAAAGAAATACTCTAAAATACGCGCGTTAACTTTACAATTAGAGTGGGTAATAGATGACAACTTCTTAATCTACAAGTCTAAGGATGTTTGTATAAATAATTTGCCAAATGAATTAATATATATATATATATATATACACATGTATGTGTGAGAGAAGGTATGAGTATCTTTACTCAACTTCTGTCATGGATAGATTTGGTTTATTTGTTTAATGGTATACCAACCTTTCTAGATTATTTAATGCGAAATCCATCCCTCTAGAAGAACAGTAGTGGTTCTATTTATCCCATAACTGGGAGGATAAGGGGGTTCAAACCTTTCCAAAGGATATTTGTCCGAAAATGAACGGAATAACGTGACTGGAGTTCGAACTCGCTTACTACGATTTCGCAGTTCATCGTTTTAACCAATACACCACGAGGACGCTCCCACCACAGGCAGGATATGACACTAGATCAATCATTAAGTGTTTTAAAGATCGTTCGAATTCAGATTTTCCTTTTTCTCGTCCGATTACCAATCCAAGATTTAAAACCCTTGACTGCCCTATGATTTACAGATGTCCCGAGGGAGAATAGATGTGTGTGTGTGTGTGTGTGTGACAACTGTAACGGAAAAAGAAGGCCTACAAACGTTTGATTAACCCGTTCTTCGTTTTTAGTCTGAATTAAATAGCCTGGAACAATTATTCGTTAAATGTTTACTAAAAATTTACCGTATGATGTTCTATCAGTGAGTTTAGAGAAGATTCATTGCATTAAGTGCACTAAAAAAAAAAAAAAAAAAAGTTTCTGCAAAAAGATAAGAATCTTTCATAAGCGGGCTACGGACATACTGATTCACCTCCGTACAATATAAGATCATGATAATTTAGATGGAAACATTCCATAGCATTCCCCGATATCTTTTCGTTGGTTCCTCCTCCTTAAAATTCAAATATCTGCTTTCTAAACATATTTACACACAGTTCATCTTTAAAAAAAAAAAGAAAAGAAAAAGAGCATAGAAATTGATCTAAGAGAAAAAATACAATTTTAGGACGTACATAGTTTCAAGACAGAAATAAAGACCTTTGAAATGGATCATTAAAGTATGGTTGATTCAGACCTCTGCATTACTCTGTAAAAGCCTTCAGAGATCTGCAGGAATCCTTCAGTATCAAATTAATCTTCTGGTTAAAAAAAAATCAATATTAAGCAGGTCATAGATTAGTAGGTTCCTGTAAACTCTATCCGTCGTTCAAAAACAAAAAAAAATAACCTTCCCCGCCTCACAAAAAATAAATAAATAAAAAAAAATGAAAACAAAACCTAAAAGGATTTCTTGAACTCTCTTCTCGTCTATGTTTTTGTTGCGTCACTTTGCTGGGAGTAACGAGGTGACCTCATCGATGGAAATGACGTCACCTCTGAAAAATGGAGAACTCTTCATGAAAGGAATAATATTATCTCGTGCTGAAAAGAATACATGATAATATCTTTAATTCCTTTTCAACTTAACCTGTCTAAAGCATCAAGTGCCGGGCGAGAAAAAAACAGGAAGGAAGGTACTTGTATTTTATAATAGAAATACATAAATATTCGATTGATAGCTGGATTGATTTTAACGGCATGTCAACACGTCACGTCTGGGGTTATTTCATGCCTAGAGGTTTGGGAGTTTCACATTCATATTTACATTTCTTTTGTAGATTTTAAACAGTTTTTTGTTCACAAATATATGGTATCAAGTATTCCTATCAAATAAAAATAATTTGCAAACGGATCTGATGCATGATTGGGACTCTATCAAGCACTACAACTCCAGATCAAAGTGGACCTGATAGTAATGGAAATAAAGAGATATTCCACCCAGTCAAGAGCTTCAGAGCGAGTACCTCCCCAATTAAAGATACCCCCTTTTTAGGGGTATCGCTGACATACATAGATCAAGGGGAAAATAAAACCATCGACGAATTGGATCATACAAAAAAAGAATAATTCCGAAGAAATAAAAATAAAACTTTACTTGCGTAAAGTGGATTTTCCAAGTCAACAACCCAAGGAAGTGTCCTCGTGGTGTAATGGTTAAAGCGCTGGACTGCGGAATCGTAGTAAGTGAGTTCGTACCCCAGTCGCGCTATTACGTTTACTTTCGGGCAAATACCCTTGGGAAAGGTATGACCCCCCCTATCCTCCCAGCTACGGGTTAAATAGTACCACTACTGTTCTTCTAGGAGAATAGCTTTGGCATTAAATAACCTACAAAGGTTGATATGCCATTAAACAAAGAAACCAAACCCATCAACAATCCAAAAGATGTCGGGGAAAGTTCAGTGTACCAAATGAAACTTAAACAGAAACGATTTTGCGTTTACGAATATTATATACCAACTCAAATTCCAGTGAAAGCAACACTTGATGTCGCATTACTTCATTTTTATTGAGGGTATTTTATGAATATTTCCAAATAAAGAAATGAGGGAAACTTCAATATAATTAGCGAAACGTTAACTTGATTGAAGATTTAAAGTTAGCTTTATTTGTGCTTTCGTACCTGGCTATTAGCCTAATGAGTAAAGTGTTCGCCAATGGTCTGGGAAACCTGGGTTCGATCCCAAGTCAAGTCATACCAAAAACTCAAAAATGGTACTTGATGACACTCAGCCTTATAAGGTTAGGATCAAGGGTAAAGTGGAGCGATCCAGGGAATGGAGTAGTGCCCTTACCTACACTTCGATGTAGTAGCTATTAAAAAGGGAGCCTTCAGGTCACCCACGTCTACGGTCACCAACTTTACTGACATTATTTGTGCTTTTACTACTTCTTAACAGAGCACTATTAGTATTTAAATGTTTAGTGGGATAGGCGTGCAAATCATTCTGTGGCGGGGGAGTCGATTTTCACTGGGAGCCAAACGATTTTGTTGTAGTGCCTAATTTAACGAAGTTTAATGAATGATTACTAATCCCTAATAAACAGAATTTTCATGTTATATCATTTTTTTTAATCAATACGTTTATAAATAGAAAAATTGCTGCTATTGCGTTTTCTTGTTTTTTGCATTTGTAATAGAGCAGGTAAATATTAATGGTTTATATGAAAATGTACAACAAAAAAAAAAAAAATTAATAGTAAATTTTGAGTGAAAAAATATCCGTGAAATGAATATATGTCCATTTTGGTAGATGGATTTTTTTTTATTTAATTCTTTGTGAACCTTTATTGCAAATCATTTCTTTGTCTCCATAGGGTTTGCTTAATAGAATCCTTATGTTTTTGTTTTATAAGACAAAGTAGATATCAGGCTGTTTTTTTTCCCTTCATTTAGTAAAAAGCGGTCTAAAACATATTTAGGATGCTAAACTGAACCTTTACATTGTATCCATCAACCGAATCTTTATTCTTTTTTTGTTATACAAAGTAGACACCTGGCTGATTTTTTTGTGTTGATTTGTGTTGAATTTTTTTTTTTCCGGGTTCTAAAACTATACCTGTTTTTCCATGTCATTTTGCGATGTCTGATTCACAAAATTCAAGATTTAAAAAATGGTGTAAACAGTTATAGTACGACTATCGCTGGTGAGGAGCATAGACATTAGCCTCTCGATAGAGTTTACAAATTCCTCACAAGAAACTAAATTACAAAAAACAAACAAAAATAACAGAAAACACACATAAATCAGAGTTTTGCCTATGTTGATCTATACATAAAAAAACCCCAAGACATTTATGGTTATTTTTTGTAAGTATTTACTTAACTTCTCCGTTGCTGGTGGTGGCTGTATAATACACCAATTGACCTTTGCAGAGGGGTAAGACCCCCAACGAGTGTCCTGAATAGGATACTTAACAATCTGATGATGAGGTTCAAGTAATGCCGGGGCTTTGGAGAATGTAGAGCACCAATTCATTGCCATTGCTCCCATGTCCACTCTGGTCTGGAATGGTAGCACCTGACAGGGCTCTAGCTATGGGTTAAAGGGAACTAAACTGTATACTAACGCAAAACTGAAATGTTTGAATTAGAACTTTTTTAGACATTGAAACTTTACTTACGATAAACTGAACTGTTTCATATAGAACTGTTTTGGCTTTTAACTGTGTGTAAACAAAGTCTATACTTATACTTAGCTGAATTAGAACTGTTTGAATAATCTGAATGGCTTGAAGTAGAAATGTTTTGACAATTAAACTGTATACCCATGCTAAATTGAATTGTTTGAAATTGAACTGATTGTTTGTATAAAAATGGATTTGGCATTAAATAACCAACAAAAGTTGATATGTCATAAAACCCTAACAACCAACCAATCAACCTCTCCGCGACGAACAGGAAGTAACGCTAGGTCGAATTTTAAGCGGGGCACAGCTACTTTGAATTCAGTGTTTTCCTTCTATACTTTTGGCTTAATCAAGGCAAAAGAACTCAGTCTACCAAACTATTTACACATAGCTGAAGAAAGAACATATGGATTCATACCTTTCTCAACGGCATTAGCGTGAAATGAAACGCAAACAGTCATATCCAGGTTTTGAACTCGCGTTGCCAATTCCATATCCCACGAAGAAAAGTGTTACGCTATGTGCGCCTCCTTAACGATTGGGTTATGTAACTTAAAATGCCGTCTGTATGACGGGCTTTTACCTCAACAAGTAAATAAATAGTTCGTTATTTTAAGAATCTAGCATTTTAGAATTCGCAATAAACCTCTGTGATTAATCAGAGAGAATAAAGAACATGAATGTCGACTCGGAAACTGGTCACCTCAGACCTTTTGGACATTTATTTGCAGAGGTATATACCGTGTATTCAATCGAACTTAGGATTATAATGAACTTTATCGATGTACAACGGGAGATTTAATTTGGGATCTCAAGTCAAATGTTAAAACCAGTGCGTTTTTCACTAAATCTGTAACAATGAAGGGATTTATAAGGTTAAAAATGAAGCATAAATTGATATTTTAATTAAATTATTTATTTAAAAAAATAATCGAATCTATTCTAGAATGTTAAGAATCTCAACGGGAATCAGCTGAAAGTAGCCTAGAGACGTAATGAAAGAAAGAAAGAGATAACAAATAGAAAGAAAATCAGGGAAAAAAAAGGAGAGTGAAATAGATTAGAAAGAAAACAATTTCTGTAAACTAGACGTAAAAATAAAGACAAAAAGAAAGACTGAGGAGGGAAGATTAAAAAAAAAAGGTTGGTAGGATTTTATGGCATATCAACCTTTGTAGGTTATTTAACGCCAAATCCATTTTTATAAAAATAATCAGTTTTATTTCAAACAATTCAGTTTAGCATGAGTACACAGCTTAATAGTGAAATATTTTAATTTCAAGCTATTTTGTTTATTCAAACAGTTTTAATTCAGCTAATTCAGTTTTGTATAAGCAAAAATTTTGTTTACACACAGTTAAATGTTAAAACTGTTCTATATATAACAACAAAACAGTTCTATTTTAAACAATTCAGTTTAGCACAAATACGCAGTTCAAATACAAAAACAGCAAAGTAAAGAAACCACGGTTTAGTTCTATTTAACCCATAGATAGGACCCTATCAGGTGCTACCACTCCGGGCCAGAGTAGACCTGGGAGCGATGGGAATGAAGGGGTATTCTGCATTCCACAAAGCTCCAGCATTACTGGAACCTCACCATCAGATTTTTTAGTGTCATATCAAGGACACTCATTAGGTGGGGGGGGGTCTTACCCCTCTGTAGAGAAGCAGTCGGTGTATTCTACAGCCCTATCCGACTTGGTAAAAAAAAAGGAAAAAAGAAAAGAATCCGAAAAATATAAAGTGAAAATAAAAAAAAAGAAATAATGAGAATGGTTAATAAAAATTAGAAAAAGAAGGAAAGAATCATTTAGGACGAAAATAGAGAGGAAAAGAAAGAAAGATAAAAACAAAGCCAAAGATTTGGATTTGTTTAGTTTCTTTGATTAATGACATATCAACCTTTATGGGTTGCTTAATGGCAAAGCTATCTATGTTGAAGAGTAGTGATAGTTGTACTATTTTAGCCCATAATTGGATGATAAGAATGTTCACACCTTTTTCAAGGGTAATTATGCGAAAGTGAACGTAATAGCACGACTGGAATTCAAACTCGCTTACTACGATGTCGCAGTTAAGCACGTTAACCACTACACCACGTAGACTTCCCCAATTATAAATAAATAAACAAGAAACAGAAGAGAGCAAAGCAATAGAACAAAAAGAAAGTAAACAAAAGAAAATACTTAGCCATAAAGAAGAAATTGAAAAATGTTAAAGAAAAACAAGGGAAGCGAAAAGAAATTAGAATAAGCAGAATGAAAGAAAAGATAAAATGAGAGGAAAAACAGTTAATGTCAATTACTTGATCAGAAATGTAATTTTATTCCGCAAAAACAAAATCTACACGTGACAAGTCACATGTCATTTCTGAGGAATTAATTCGTAATGCAATTTGTTTTCCATATTCTCTAATTTTATGGCGTTTACTTATTAATAGAGATATTAACAATCAATATATGGTAACTGTCAAGAAAAAAAATTGATACTTATCAGGAGACATCCGAAAGACATACTCCGAAGTATGAATAATACAACTTTGTTACTACCCATGTACAAGCAACAGCATCGTGCATACAAAACCAAGAGTCAAAAGTAGAGTTCTATGAGAGTCACTTGTAATTAAGAAAAAAAAGGAGATAACGTGACAAAAGCATTCTTAATAAAAGAAACTCAACGAATTCCAATACGCAGAAATCTAAGAATACTTTTAGAGAACGAACACATACGAAAAATAACAACTATATTACATTCAAGGACAAATTAATGAAATCAGAAATTTGGTGGAAGATAATCAATCAGGATTAACAAGGCAGTAAATGAATTGAACGGAAGGAAAGATCACCTCGAGAGCAAAACTAAAAGCTTTCAGTCAAGAAAAAAGACTTTAGAAGGGGAAAGAATATTTCACGAATCTACTCAAAAACCCTCCTGAAATCCTTGGCAAACCTATCCAATAAAATAATGGCCAACTAGATATAAAACCCGGAATGTTTACGGAGGAAAAACCAGGCGAAGTACTGAAAAAATTAAAAATAGAAAAGCTGCAGGTTTTGACGAAATCTCTGAAGTTTGGAAGACGAGAACATTTGCCGACAAACTTCTCCGATTATGCAACACTGTATATAAACAAAACAGAATGGAAGAAAGCCTACATCCTCCCCTTTCCCTTAAACGTTGACCTCGGAATCACTAAGAACTACGAAGGCTTAGCTCTACCGGTTAAGAATTATAATGCCCTAATTTTCAATTGAATCGAACCCGAAATTGGAAAATTCTCAGAAACAATTAAACTGCTTTCAAAGAATTCGCTCCCCAACTTCATAGAACATTTTACGAATTGCCATACTCTAATTAAAATGGACAAACAATCTGGAAGCAACACTACCGTTCGGAGATTTCTCGAAAGCATTCAATTCCGTACACAGAGAAAAGATGGAACAAATACTACTAGTTAGCGACCGTAGTCGATGGTGACGTGAAGGCTCCCTTTTCAATAGCTACTACATCGAGGTGTAGAGGGAGGCGCTACTCATTTCCCTGGATTGTTCCACTCTACCCTTGATTCTTACCTTATAATGCCGAGTGTTAAGCAAGGCAGCATGAAGTACCATATTTAAGTCTCTGGTATGACTCGACCTGGAATTAAACCCTGGTCTCCCGGACCATGGGCGAACACTCTAATCATTAGATCAATGTCCGGTAGAAAATACTAATCGTCTCCCAAAACGAACCGTTACCACTATAAGGATACTTTACAAGAGCTCAAAAACAATGAATTGCTTACCTGATAGACATTTTCCCTGGAGTCCAGCAAAGAGATATATTAGCACCATATTTGTTTATACTCTACCTAGACTACATACTTCGAACGTCACTATTTCTTTTAAAAGAAAAGGGTTTCATATGAAAGAAGCAAGACAGACAATATCCAACAGAAACTATGACAAATGCAAACTACACAAGTGTTCTAATGCTTCTCACAAACACATCAGCCCAAACAGAATTCCTCCTCCATAGCCAAGAGTAAGAAGCAAGAGATATTTGCGTCTACGTGAACACAATTAAAACATTGTACATGTGTTTGAAGGATAGAATTCTGATTATATATCTATCTGGTAACGTGTATTTATTTATCTAAGTATCTTCTAATGTTTCCAACCGCATTATCTATCTCGCCGTCAACATGATTCAGTCTCTTCTTACGTCTTCCCACCTTCCCCTGTCTCTCTGTTTCTACAGTGCAATATCATATATCTATTTATGACTGTTATATCATATTCTATTTTAGTGTGTCTGTTCGATTGTATCCATTTCAGTATATTCTATCCTATTCTCTGCTTCAGTGTGTCTTTTCGATTGTATCCATTTCAGTATATTCTATCCTATTCTATCCGTTTCAGTGTGTCCGTTCGATTGTATCCCTTTTCAGTATATTCTATCCGTTTCAGTGTGTCCGTTCGATTGTATCCATTTCAGTATATTCTATCCTATTCTATCCGTTTCAGTGTGTCCATTCGATTGTATCCATTTAAGTATATTCTATCCGTTTCAGTGTGTCCGTTCGATTGTATCCATTTCAGTATATTCTATCCTATTCTATCCGTTTCAGTGTGTCCATTCGATTGTATCCATTTCAGTATATTCTATCCGTTTCAGTGTGTCCGTTCGATTGTATCCATTTCAGTATATTCTATCCTATTCTATCCGTTTCAGTGTGTCCATTCGATTGTATCCATTTCAGTATATTCTATCCGTTTCAGTGTGTCCGTTCGATTGTATCCATTTCAGTATATTCTATCCTATTCTATCCGTTTCAGTGTGTCCATTCGATTGTATCCATTTCAGTATATTCTATCCGTTTCAGTGTGTCCGTTCGATTGTATCCATTTCAGTATATTCTATCCTATTCTATCCGTTTCAGTGTGTCCATTCGATTGTATCCATTTCAGTATATTCTATCCGTTTCAGTGTGTCCGTTCGATTGTATCCATTTCAGTATATTCTATCCTATTCTATCCGTTTCAGTGTGTCCATTCGATTGTATCCATTTCAGTATATTCTATCCGTTTCAGTGTGTCCGTTCGATTGTATCCATTTCAGTATATTCTATCCTATTCTATCCGTTTCAGTGTGTCCATTCGATTGTATCCATTTCAGTATATTCTATCCGTTTCAGTGTGTCCGTTCGATTGTATCCATTTCAGTATATTCTATCCTATTCTATCCGTTTCAGTGTGTCCATTCGATTGTATCCATTTCAGTATATTCTATCCGTTTCAGTGTGTCCGTTCGATTGTATCCATTTCAGTATATTCTATCCTATTCTATCCGTTTCAGTGTGTCCATTCGATTGTATCCATTTCAGTATATTCTATCCGTTTCAGTGTGTCCGTTCGATTGTATCCATTTCAGTATATTCTATCCTATTCTATCCGTTTCAGTGTGTCCATTCGATTGTATCCATTTCAGTATATTCTATCCGTTTCAGTGTGTCCGTTCGATTGTATCCATTTCAGTATATTCTATCCTATTCTATCCGTTTCAGTGTGTCCATTCGATTGTATCCATTTAAGTATATTCTATCCGTTTCAGTGTGTCCGTTCGATTGTATCCATTTCAGTATATTCTATCCTATTCTATCCGTTTCAGTGTGTCCATTCGATTGTATCCATTTAAGTATATTCTATCCGTTTCAGTGTGTCCGTTCGATTGTATCCATTTCAGTATATTCTATCCTATTCTATCCGTTTCAGTGTGTCCATTCGATTGTATCCATTTCAGTATATTCTATCCGTTTCAGTGTGTCCGTTCGATTGTATCCATTTCAGTATATTCTATCCTATTCTATCCGTTTCAGTGTGTCCATTCGATTGTATCCATTTCAGTATATTCTATCCGTTTCAGTGTGTCCGTTCGATTGTATCCATTTCAGTATATTCTATCCTATTCTATCCGTTTCAGTGTGTCCATTCGATTGTATCCCTTTCAGTATATTCTATCCGTTTCAGTGTGTCCGTTCGATTGTATCCATTTCAGTATATTCTATCCTATTCTATCCGTTTCAGTGTGTCCATTCGATTGTATCCATTTCAGTATATTCTATCCGTTTCAGTGTGTCCGTTCGATTGTATCCATTTCAGTATATTCTATCCTATTCTATCCGTTTCAGTGTGTCCATTCGATTGTATCCATTTCAGTATATTCTATCCGTTTCAGTGTGTCCGTTCGATTGTATCCATTTCAGTATATTCTATCCTATTCTATCCGTTTCAGTGTGTCCATTCGATTGTATCCATTTCAGTATATTCTATCCGTTTCAGTGTGTCCGTTCGATTGTATCCATTTCAGTATATTCTATCCTATTCTATCCGTTTCAGTGTGTCCATTCGATTGTATCCGTTTCAGTGAGTCCGTTCGATTGTATCCATTTCAGTATATTCTATCCTATTCTATCCGTTTCAGTGTGTCCATTCGATTGTATCCATTTCAGTATATTCTATCCGTTTCAGTGTGTCCATTCGATTGTATCCATTTCAGTATATTCTATCCGTTTCAGTGTGTCCGTTCGATTGTATCCATTTCAGTATATTCTATCCTATTCTATCCGTTTCAGTGTGTCCATTCGATTGTATCCCTTTCAGTATATTCTATCCGTTTCAGTGTGTCCGTTCGATTGTATCCATTTCAGTATATTCTATCCTATTCTATCCGTTTCAGTGTGTCCATTCGATTGTATCCATTTCAGTATATTCTATCCGTTTCAGTGTGTCCGTTCGATTGTATCCATTTCAGTATATTCTATCCGTTTCAGTGTGTCCGTTCGATTGTATCCATTTCAGTATATTCTATCCTATTCTATCCGTTTCAGTGTGTCCATTCGATTGAATCCATTTCAGTATATTCTATCCGTTTCAGTGTGTCCATTCGATTGTATCCATTTCAGTATATTCTATCCGTTTCAGTGTGTCCGTTCGATTGTATCCATTTCAATATAGTCTATTGTATCTGAGTCTCTTTTAATGTTTCTCTCCCCATCTATTTTAGTCGGTAGGAAACGAAATAAGACTTGGAAAAACAAGAATAAGTAAATAAATAAAAATAAATATTCAAGTTAAAAATTATTTGGTTTGGTTTATTTGTTTAATGGCATATTAACCTGCATGGGCTATTTAATGCCAAATCCATCCTTGGAGAAGAAAAGCAGTGATTCTATTTAGCCCAAAAGCTCGGAGGATAAGTTGGTTCATACCTTTCCTAATTAACCCGGAAATGAATATCACAAGGCGATCGGACTTCAAACTCGCTTCCTACTATGTCTCAGTTCAACACATTATACACTAAACCACATTATTGCCTAGTCAGCTGGGACAGTAGAATATACCGACTGCTTTTCTGCAGAGTAGTAAGACTGTCCGAACGGGTGTTTTACATATGATACTAAACACTGATGGTAAGGTTTTCGTAATGCTGGAGCTTTGGGGAATGCAGAGTACACCTTCATTGCCATCGCTGCCAGGTCCAATCCTTCCCCAAGTGGTAGCACTTGATAGGGTCCTATTTATGGGTTAAATAGAACTGTAAACTTATGCTAATCTGAATTGATTGAAATAGAATTGTTTATTTGTATAAAAATGTATTTGGCATTGAATAACCTACGAAGATTGATATACCATAAAACACAAATAAATAAATAAATACACCACGTTAACTATTACACCCTACCCCCGCTGAAAAATGAAGAAAATAAAATCAATAATATGAAATACAAAACGAGAAAGAATATTAATTTTGAATTCCTTCGGTAAATCAAAGTGAATCATCATTAATTTCAAATCTTATTTTCTTGGCGATATCGATAAAATGAACGGGGTTCATTTTATCGATATTTTTGTGAGGTTTCCTTTAATCTCATTTTCTGTTTATTTTTTAAATGCTTTTCGTTATTAATTTTTGACAAGTATTTCTACTGTATATTTGCCAGTCTAGATTAGTGTATTTACTTATTTATCCTGGTAGAACACCAATCAAAGTACGTAACATCTAACACTATAACTACAATTCTTTATTTACCCTAAACACCGCCGTCATCCACTGATCAACAATAGGGTAAGACTCCGCGTCATAGACGCTAACATGCTGGAATATGGCATTGTAATAAGCTAATTCGAACTCCACTTGCCCTTATACGTTCACTTTTGGGCTTTTACTCAACGAACCGTTATCAACTCGTTTATGACCCGGCAATGGGTTAATAGAACAGCTACTGTTCTTCTACAAGGATGGATTTGTCATTAACTAACCCACGAATAATGATTTGTAATTTCCACCCCCCCGCCCCCCCCAAAAAAAGAAACAACCATTGGTTTACAATTCGAATTTGACTTTTGGTTTTATGGCATACTAACTATTGTAGGTTATTTAATGCCAAATCCTGTTTATACATATGTATCAAATATGTATATGATTTGTAAATACATTTTGTAGATCACGTTTTTAAACGAGTCTGAGCTCATTTTGGCACACAGTTAAGTATTGCTATATAACAGACACGTTTAAACATCAGTCATTTGTTTGTATACAGTTTGTTCTATTTGACCCATTGATAGGACTCTATCAAGTACTACAACTCCGGGTCAAAGTAGACATGGGAACAATGTTCAAATTTAGCTTACCTTGACATCTGAATTTTTTCAAAACCAAAATTTGCTGTTGAACGAGATTACGAAGATGCAACGGTTTTGAAAGAGAACACTTCAGACTGTTTCGAAAATTGGAAAAGAATCTGAGACGAGCGCGAGTGTAGTCTAAAAAGGGATTAAGTCACCATAGCCATATGTAGTCTATTGGTGTGTAAATATTGAATAGCTGCCATTTTTCGGACGTTCAACGAACATACGAAAAAGCAAATAAAGCAATGAAGAGAAAAGTAAGAAAGTAGATTATAGAAAGACAGGCTGATAGACTTTAAAGGCATACCAACCTGTCTGAGGAAAATGTTAACGTTGGATATTTATCTTTTCATTTTTTGGTAGTTTAAGAGGTTTTTGCACTGCTTATATAATATCAGGTATTCCTTTCTGAAACACCTAATTTAAATGCAGATCTATTTGACCCATGTATGGTACCCTTAAAGGAGGAATGGCAATGAATAGATACTCCTCAGAGCTCCAGAACTTGGACCTCAGTACCAAGTGGAATTAAGTGTCATACCAAGGAAACTCCTTTTCTTATAGAGTTTTCCTATCCCTTTGCAGACAACACAGCATATCTAAAGGCTCAACCACAGAGCGAAATGAAATTAAACAAATGAAAGAGATTTCGGCCCCAAATAGTTTGTAAAACACTTACCTATTTCGAAATGAGTTTTGAACCCAGCTAATAACCTGGAATTGGAATGCTGATCTTTTGAATAAACAAGGCCTTGTAATTTTGCAGTATTGCATAAAACACTGATCCTGCTCTGCTTTAGTAAGCATAAGAAATTTATAATATTTTCAGACTCACTCTCTGTCTTGCTATCATTAAGAAATAAAAAATTCCAGAACCCTCTTATCATCAAACTGTTGAATAGATTAGACTCTATGTCAAATAGAAAAGAAATAATTATATGCTGGACCCCTAGCCACATTGGAGTGAGAGGGAATGAAAGAGCAGACTCGGCACCCAAATCGGCCTTAGATCTGACACCCGATAAATCCAGGATCCCATATACTGACCTGAAACCAACAATTAATAAATTCCTTCACACAAAATAGCAAAAACAATGGAGCAACAACATCCACAATAAACTCTTCCAAATTCAGTCCACCTTGGGAGAGTGGAGACCAGCATCGAGAAAATCAAAAAGAGAACAAGTTGTTATATCCCGATTGCAAATTGGTCATACAAGGCTTACTCACTCTTTCATTTTGAAATAGGAACCACAACCACATTGTTTAACCTGCCAGACAACTTGCACGGTTAAACACATTCTTATAGAATGCAGAGCTTTCACTGTTATCAGAAAGTGATTTTCCAAAGTAAATAACTTAACCGATCTGTTCGAGAACGTCAAAATAGATGACATTTTGTCCTTCTTGAGAGAGACAGAGTTGTACCAAAAAATATGACAACTTAAAACTGGTTAATCTTATGCAAACAAATGAAATCCTGCTAATAGAAAATAGTAAGCTTTGTAAATATAAATACAAATAGATAACTTTATTGAAAAAGTAATGCGCGAGTCATATAAAAAAAAACGGATGCAAGACATACTTTAAAAAAATTACCATAAAAACGAAAGAGCAAACCTAAAGAAAGAAGAACCTAACCCGATAGGAAAGAATATTAGTAAAAACAAATAGGCAACTCTCGGAAAACAGAAATGAGAAATTATTAAATTACCTAGAAAATAATTTTTTTTTCTTGTTGTGTATATAAGTTTAAAATCAAAGAATGAAATGTCGTCAAATATCTTAAATCAAATTAGAGTCGATGTAATTGATATCCCTTTTGCCAACGTTTAATAAAATCATGGCTGTACTTTAAAACTGCTTGCTAGAAGAATCAATAAATTCTCGAAAATGTTTGTGTACCATTGACGAAGGACAGTTTCTTTCTTGGTCATTCATTATCTTTAAAAATTGTTATCTCTTCACCGAAACGTCGGGAAATAGCGTTGAACCGTATCAACAGAAATCAGTCACAATCTAAGAATCTTCCATATCAGATGAAAGATCCTTTGATGTTTTAAATAGTTGCAGACAGAAGTTTTTAAACACCTGCAAAATGTTTATTGAAAGCATTGTATGTTTGGAAATATGCATCTTACAAATAGCTATTTCAATATATAAATACATCATTTACGTCATTTTAAAGTAAATATAAGAACCGTATATATATATATATATATATATATATATATATATATATATATATATCAAAAATATGAAAAAGAGGCAAAGATATTCAGAGGATGATTTTATTTATAGCCAAATAATTTACCAATGTTAAACGTTTCAGTTTTCATATTATATCAGGGCAATCTTAATACGTGATGTAGCTTCTGAAGTATATTCAATTTTAAAATGAAACGGAAAAAATGAGCAAACTCATAATCAGGGTTCAAAATTTATTTCAAAACATATATGTATATATATATTTCCCACTTTCCTTTTTTCTTTCTTTATCATGTAACTGAATGAATCATTTATTTGCACAGTTACATGGTTTCAAGTACTACAATTTAATATTAGTAATCTTATTCATCATATATCCCTGCCCTAAAAATAATTTGCATACAGATCTATGGTTTAAAATAACCAAATAGCAATTATAATAATCCCTCGTAAATTATTGAACAATTCTATTTAACCTATTGATAGGGCCCTAGCAGGTACTACCACTCCAGGACAGAGTGGACTTGAGAGTAATGAAGGGGTACTCCACATTTCTCAAAGCTCCAGAATTAGAACTTCACCACTGTCTGATTTTGTTTAATGTCATCTCCATGATACTCGATAGTAGACATGTGGTTCTTACCACTCTGCAGAGGTACTTTCGGTGTATTCTATAGTCTTAGCAGGCTGGGTAGAGATGTACGTCGGGAAATCCAATCGAATACAAAGCGAATAATAGCACGAATTAAAAGAATGATTAACATAATCGTTGTCTATTTCTATTAGAGTTTAAAAATCTGATAGGTTAATATCGACAAAAGTATATAAAAAGATTAATCTGATAAAACCTTACTATAAGAAAATGAAAGTAGAAGGAACAATCTGCATAGATATATAGAAAATTTGGTTTAGTAAAATAAGTAGTTCAATTTTTAGGTCATCCTGAATGCATTCAGAATACACTGATTGTATCCCATTCTGAAGGGTAAGATCACTTCCTAAAAAGCAGTCTTCTGGGTATGTCATTAAACTGCATGTAATGGTGATTCTCGAGCACTGGTAGAGTGAAGTAAGCGTTCATTGATATTGCACTTTAACCCGGAATAGTGATATCTGTTAGAGTTTCATTTATAAGTCAAATAGATGTTAACATTTTTTGTATTCGATATTAATACATAATATCATATAACAGTATGCAAAAATCTGAAGATATGTGAATATAGAAGTACAATAGTACACCATTCCCTAGGTATTAAATAACCCCAAAAGCGTTTATATCCCATTAAAATCAATGAATCAGTTAATTAAGTAGTTAAATATATTTAACTTATCTTTGAGAAAAAGCTGATAGCTTTTGGAGAGATTATCGATTTATGATATTACTAATGTTGCTGATTTGCGATAATGTCAAGGTTCATAAAATGCTACAACAGCGCAATATAAATTCATATAATCAAAACAACTATTTAAAAAAAGAAGATTTAGTAAAAACAATTAGATAAAAATGATTAATAAAATAGTTATTCAGGTTCGATCATCTTTTTTTTCTAATAACTGCTTTCTTTTAAGATGCTATTGTTAAGGCGAATAATGCAAATTACCAAATCTTACGAAGAAAAACACCAGTCATCAAGTTATGTAGTTATTTACTAAACTTAGCTTTGTTCTAGAACAAAACCAGAAGTATGGAGTCACTTTGTAAGAATCGAACTCTCAAACCATAGTCTTCAAAACCGGCTTGCTAACCATTACACCTCGCGAAATGTCATTTTTCAAGTTATATAGGCTGCCAGGAAGTGGTAGTTTCTAGGACAAAGTTTTAGATAGAACCTGGAAAATCAAGCAGACTAATAAACAATGCAGTAATATACAAGTTGCTATTGGTGAATTGCCTCTATTTCAAATTATCAATTACAGGCATACACTTTGTTTCACTATTTATCTACTGTACCGCAAAGCAGTGATTTGGAAACGGTATACTGGATTGCGTGTCATTCACACCAAAATCACTACGAAGATTTTAGAATATTTGGTGACAATCTGTGGATATAATCATATTCATAAGCAAACAATCCCTATCACGGCGTTTGAGTTGGTCACTCGCGATGGTGATATTATGCCTCGTGCCATCAGACTCCCCTTGGAGGCCTACATCAAGTGCCTGGATCAAGATGGTAGCGGCTGGAAGACCCTACAGTTGTCAACAAGACTCGGCACTAAGCCACACAAGTTAGAGAACCTAGTGTCAATGTCAGAAAATGCCTGCAACCTCATCAGCTCAAATATCTGACAGCCTTACTCATCAGATTGCAATTTATCTATTATATATGGGGTGCGGTTAACCGAGAGTTCAACAAAATTCTATGCAACACCAAAGACGAACTAAAGGTAAGTACAATGACAGCATTAGTCGATTTAAATGAGACCGTTGAAAGCTGAAAGTCTAATCCGAAGTCGTCAATTTGAAGCCATTGGCAATTTTTCTAAATAAATTTTTAATCTATTGTATTTCAAGATATTTTAATGCAATATTGGCAAATATATCTGATAAAGTGAGATGTTAGTATTATTTTCACTATTGCGTAATTTATACAACAATTGACCCATCTCAACCTAAATGAGAGAGAGAGTGTGGAAATTCTAAACCAGTTTCTTTGTCTTTTATGGTTTCATCACGACGGTTTTGATGTTTATCCTCTGGCGTTCTTCAGATGTCTGTCGCATTTGATGTTCTCCCCGTAATATGGAAGCGAATCAATAGGCCGAGCCTCAATATGAACACGATATGGGAACATCTAGATAGAAAAGAACAGATGTTAGATTGAAAACTAAAAACGCCGTTAGCTTGCTGGTAAAAGTTTCCTCGGGGTCACGTGCTCAATTCTAGGATCGGGAAATGAGGAAGTACATCCCAGCTCAATAGAAAAGCAGATCATCGTTATCTTATAGTATGGGAAAAAAAAAATTCTCAGCTCAACCAAGGACAGAATGAATCAGTTCGCTGAAAAGTGCATGTAATGCCTGATATTGTAGTTTAAAAATACTTGTCATGTCGTTTTTTATGTTCTTTAGTCTTAAAAACATCATTAAAAAGTAGCATTGCCTTTTTTGGTTGGGTCGAGAACTTTTTAGTTTTCTTTAGTAATTTAGCAAATGTCTTTTTTGTCAATCTTTCTGTCACTGTAGCACTCTAAGGTGGCTCGAAGTATGGCTTCTCAATTTTCTATGGTTGTTAATTGTACCTCGAAGCATATTTTTTGTATGCTACCTTTAAACATTTCCCAGTTTTAACCAAGACATTCGATTTACATTGAGAGCATAATGTGCCCTTTCTTTACGTCCGTCAGTTTTTCTGTATGAAATTGGCATTTAATCAATGTTAATCTCTCGGCAACATTTAACATTTCCCATGAAATGTATATTAATTTTTAAAAGTTCGGAGTCTAAGTTTTTCGTAAAATATCGTCAGAGGAATCAAAATGAGCATATATTTATTACATTTTACATATTAATGTGACGAACACAATTTCTACTTTTTTTTCTCCTTTTCTCAACTACCATGTTGGAGAAAGGGGGGTGTGCTGCTTGCGGGACACAATTCTTCTAAAAAAGTTGACGGCTCAGGAGACACATGAATGTTAGAAGGAAAGGGTTGCTTTATCAAAAAACAGTCTTCTCCGTTTGTCATCTATTATTGAAATTAGATGGGGTTTGTTTTGCTTTTGCTTTTATTTTTATATCACATATTTTTAGACTCCTGTGTGTCTACTTAGTTCCTGTTTTTGCTTTATTTTCAAATTCCTACTGCCAGTAATCTTTGGACTGTCGGACAGACTTCAAACGCTTTTCAAATAAGGACAAGTAGGTTTTTTCCCTTCTTGTTCTTAAGCTTTATCTGGCTTCCAAGTAATTTTCCATCATTGGTCTCCGTTTTGCCTGCTCGGTTTTTTCTTTCTAAATTCACTTTATGCTATTACCAGCACCTGCCTGATGGAGAAAGTCAGTAATCAGTCGATCTTTCAAAGGTGGTTTAGCGACAAGAGCTGACTGGTAACGTTAACTTTGTTAAATACCATATTTTTCCGAGCTTACATTCAACTTTATAATTCCTATCTTCCAGAATGTCTTATCTTTCTTTAATAAAAACTGCTCTCTGAACGTCGTTCAAAAACCTCTTATCCTCACCTCGAAGGAGTCGGTGAAAAAGACAGTATTTCCTTATTTTGCGGTTTAGTCTTCTTGACATCGATACATTTGGTCCAACGATTCCCAAGCACTGCAATCCCATCAGAAAAGACAGTGACATCCTGGTCTTCTAATATTCTTCTCAATATGAACTGATCATTGTTTCCAAAATGATGATATACGCAAGTAGGAAAGAAGAAAAAGACTGATAGAGCTAAGTCTAGTGAATATAAGGGATGAGGTTGCAACTGAAAGCCACAATTGACTGCTTCAACTACTACGAGTTTTACATTTGTTCAGAGGACTTTTTAAAATCTTTTCTGTTAGGATATTATAAAGCTGCACTATCGTGTTTCTTCTAACGTCTTCCGCGTCGGGAAATCATCTCGTTTAAGAATGAACAAAACCTTTCGCAGAAAAAATTTAAAAAATATCAATAAAGCTGATGAAAAGTATTCTTAGTACTGACTCATTTCGGTGAAGTCTAGACCACAGTCTAGATGTCTTGACTTCATTGCTTTATGGTATGTGGTGCACAGATCAGTATTTAAATTTTTGATTTCTTTAAAAAGAAAGTGATGCTTCAGTATCGATAATTTTGATCATACGGCGTATATCATCTGAAAATATAAATTCACTTGTTCAATCAAATTGAAAATAATCATTGACTTGTTTTCACACCGAATAGGTTTGTAAATGGTACTGGGGTGAAAATAGATGTTAAAAAAAAAAAACAGTGGAAACAAAGAAGATTTTGGATTCTTTTACAAAATATCCTTGATCTGGTATTCTGAAAACCGGGTTTTGCTGAAGTCACCAAGTCTAAGTGGTAACGAGGCTTGTTATATCACGCATCCCAAACGTAAGTGAAGCGTTCTAGGGACTTATATAGATATGACATTTCATGATTCTGACATTCTTTTTCTGTTGGTGGCCAGGTTTGAGGGAGACCAACGGAGACGAGGAAGAATTATAAAATACGAGAAGAGATGGTTCCTGAAAGAACGAAGAAAGCTAACAAACGCGTATTATTACTTCTTGATCCTACAGCCTCAGAGATTGAACAGAGAGCAAAAAAAAAAAAAAAAAAAGCAACAGCAAGAACTAAAATAAATTGTGTTTTTCCCTCCCTACCCAAGAATTAGCCATCACTGATTTAGCAGTCATCGGTGACAACGTTAAAACAAACAAACAGGTGATAAACAACGGACAGAACTCTGTTAGTTCAAACTGAACGATCTATCACTTTCTCTCTGAAATTGCTGCTCATGCAATACCAACCGTGGTTAATATATCCCATGATGTGTATATCTAGTATCTCAGAGTACGCGTATGAATATATGCGCTCATATAAATGCATCAGATTCATTCTGACTCAGAATAATGATGAACGTTTTAACAAGATGAATGTCTTCAAACAAGATCCAAGTGATCTGCATGATTAACAACAAATTCGATCTTGGGTGACTGTTTTAAAACATTGCCTCTTTCTACTCAATTCATTTATCGAAGGAACTATTGTGTATCAGAGAAAAAGAGATACAGTGTGTCCATGTGAAGAAATGTTCGCGTCACGTTTGTCATATATATATATATATATATATATATATATATATTCGAATTAGATATTTAAAAAAATATATATAATACAAGATATATTACTTTAAAGAAAAAAACAAAAAGAACTTGGCAATTTTTTGTACGATTCTAACATTTTTCTTCTTTTATCATGAAATTCTGCGTTGTTATTGATATTTATTCAACCTCCAACCACTTAGGATATGAAAAAAGGTCATTTTCATGCGGGTGCCGTGCAGTTTGGAGGAAGTAATGACGAGAATCTGTGACGCAGTGATAGCAAATAAAGGGCGTAATTTTGATGAATCAAAGTTTTTACGATTTTTTTTGTTTTAATTTGCATATAATGCGTCTTAGGAAATATTTAGTATTATAAATAAAACCACTGTGGCCTTTAACTTGCTTCAGCAGAAATAAAACTTTCAGAATGAGAAATAAAAACTTTTGAGGTTAGCTAAATATTTTTGACAGGTAGCGTATATACATACACGAGGTGCATACGATAAGTTTCCAGATGGGCATTTAAAATTGTCGCAGAATCTTGAAACTTTAGTAAGTTATTGCTATACATCTATACATCTGATGAGATGACTGAACAATTTTTATGATTTCAGGTTCAAAGGAACAGCTACAGCAGCAATTGGAATACACCCTACTAAAACCTGATTATCACAGCTGGTGAATTTCAAAAATTCAATCTGACACTTTAGAAGGACGATATGCAATAAAATTCTGTTTTAAACTTGAAAAAAATGCCACAGAAACGTATGGAATGCTTCAGACTGCTTTTGGAGCAACTTGCATGAATCGAGCATCAGTTTTTGCATAAGAGATTCAAGGAAGGCAGGGAGTCTGTGAGGGATGTTGAGGTTTTAAGGGAGTTCAGAAAGAGATTCCGAGGGAAGAGGCCAGCGCTCTTCAAATCGGGTCAGTGGCATTTCCACCAGGACAATGCACCAGTCCACAACTCCGTCTTTGTCACAGACTATTTGACCAAGATGGGCATCAAGACAGTTCCTCACCCTCAGTATAGTCCAGAACTTGCTCCCTGTGACTTTTGCTTATTCCCTAAGCTCGAAGGCTCTTGTTATGAGATAATTGAGTAGATGAAAGAGGCTGTGACGAAAGTCATTGACTCGATCACACTAGAGGACTTCCATGGGGCCTTTCAGAAGTTGTTGGAAAGTACAACAAGTGTAATGCAGCGGGAGGATATTACTTCGAAGGGGACCAGAGTTTAATGTGTATACTATCAATAAAAGTGCCCATACGAAAAACGTCTGGAAACTTATCGTATGCATACTCATGTGTGTGTATATATATATATATATATATATATATATACGAAACATGATTAAAATATATATAACAAGAACGATATACATTCCTTAAAAAAGTGTATATAAAAGAAAGATTCATAACAGCACATTCTTTCTTTTTATATACACTGTATTTTCTCCTGTTATGTCATCAAACATCCATCGCCATTTTAACAACATTTTTCAGGAATATAAAGTCCTGAAGAAGGTTATTACAACCGAAACAGTCAACATCGATTTTCATAATAGATGCATCAAATTTTGGATTATTTGTTTTTTCAACTTTTCCTCGTATAACAACACCTCCGAACGAGCAAGTTTATTTTTAAGCGGAGTTTGAATTCAGAATTTTCCCTCTCCGACACCGGTCACCGTATCAAGGTTAAAGACCCCAATCTACCCTACTATTTACCGATACATGAAAGGAGAATTGGATTCATACCTTTCTCAAAAGTATTAGCACTATGTGAAATGTAAACAACCACGTCCAGGATTTGAACTTGGTTCGCCGTGTACATTTCCTAGAAAGACAACCATTACAACACTACAACTGTGCGCATTATATAAGTTAATTTAACTTCTTAGTTATTTACCCTCGTAATGTTTCTTTTTAATTCCGCTGAACTTTGGTACAAGGACTAAAGTAGAATGATACCAGATATTCAAAAGGGTGAGCAATGGATGTTTCAGTTTAGCTCTTTTTCCTTTGTTTAATGGCATATTAAATTTCCTGGATTATTTAAAGCCAAAGCTATCCTTGTAAATACAGCAGTGGTACTATTTCACCCATAACGGGGGGATAAGTGGGTTCATGCCTTTCCCAATTAGTTCGAAAGTGATTGTAATAGCTTGACTAGCTTCAAGGCTGTACTCTAATACTTTTGTTATTACGCCCCTGGAAATTTCTCCATGAACAATTAAATGAGAGAGGGTCTTCCTTTTGAATTGAAAAAGTTTCGGTTCAAAATTCCTCCAGCCCAGTGGGCTTGGGCTGTAGAATACACCGACTGCATCCCTGCAGAGGGGTAACACCCAATGAATGTCAAGCATATAAAACTAAAAAAAATCTGATGGTGAGGCTCCCGTAATGCAGGAGTTTGGGGAAGGCAGAAAACCCATTCATTGTTATAACCCCACAGGTCCATTATCACCCTTTGTGGGAGCACCTCATAGCGTCCTATCAATGGGTCACATAGAACAGTTTGATATTTAAACTGAATGCAAACGAATGGCTTATGCTAAATTAAATTGTTTGAAATAAAAATTTGATCATTTCAGTGTGTGTAAACAAATAAGTAAGTAAGTAAAGTTGGCGACCATAGTCGAGGGTGACCCGAAGGCTCCCTTTTCGATAGCTTACTACACCAAGGTGTAGGGGAGGGCGCTACTCCTTTCCCTGGATTGCTCCACTTTACTCTTGATCCGTACCTTATAATGCTGAGTGTTAAGCAAGGAGGCATCAAGTACCATTTTTTGAGTCTTTGGTATGACTCGACCTGGGATTGAACCCAGGTCTCCCGGGCGATTGGCGAACACTCTAAGTTAAATTCTTTGTGATATAGAGCAATATTTGGTATCATTTAAGTATGTAGAAATAAATCAATAGTGTTGAATGGAATAGCGTAAAATAGCAGTATTTGGAATCACTTCACTGTCCGCAAACAAGTGATTAATATTGAATAAAATTAATGTTACATAGAAATAATTGAAATCATTGAACTGTAGAAACAATAGCTATACTACTGCACAAACAAAGTAATCCTAATTCAATTAAAATATGAAATTACCAACAAACTTTTTACTCACAAATCATGTACGCATATCCATTTAAAAGAGAACAAACAAATGACTGATGTTAAACTGTTACTCATACAAAACTACAATTGTAACCATTTAACTGTATGCAAACAAATGATAAATAGTAAATAAAATTGTTCGTGTTTGATATCAATACTTAACCATTCAATTGTGCGCCAAATATTAGCTTAGGCACGTTGAAAAATCTTGTCAACAAAGTATGCTTACAAATCATATATTTAGAATATATGTATACAATGGGTGTGGCATTAAATAACCTACAAGAGTTGATATGCCATAAACCCAACCAAACTAAAATTCCTTGAAGTTTACCAACGATAACAAAACCACTTGAAAAAGACCAGAGATTACAACGGTTAAAATATTGTAAGTATACAATGCAAGATGTAATTGATACCAAAATGAGTACGTGCGTATTATATTTGTAAAAGACGTTTTCAATGTTTGGAAATGCATAGCAATAATAGTTTTACTTTCCCTCCAATGCACAGAAGTCTTGCTCCTTTTTATTTTATTTAATATCAGCAAAAAAAGAAAATCAATAAATATCAACTTGGAACCGTTGAAAACGGCGAAAACGTTTTTAGCATCTGAAGGACACTCTAATAAAAATCCAAAATGTATTACTAGCCAACTCTTCATGCTTGGTTGTACATCAATAATAATTACATATCAAAACCAATTTTTCTTAATACTGTTTCAAAGGAATATATAACATTCTTATGAAAATATTTCAAACCAAATCTTAATGTTTTGATTGACATATTGATTTTAACGGCATTTCAGCTCATCTAGGATAGCTTTATGCCTAGAAGTTTAGGAATTACGTTCATTGTAAATTTATATTTATATTATGTTTTTATTTAGTGGTTAGATCTTTTTTGCTCGTGCTCCTTTGGAACATAGATAAATCATAAACAGTTGTAGTTCACCTATAGATGAAACCTTAATTGTGGTCAAGTGCTAGACACGGTACTTGATTGTGGACTTAGTTTCGTGACTACCACAGGCTTTTTCGGCTAGATGTTTTATCATCTCAGTCAGTGCCAACATTACGTTTGAAAGATCCACAGAAGAGGGAGGACACAATCTATCCGGGCGTTCTTCGAGTGGTTGACTGTTTCAGTAAAATAGATATAAAAACGTATACAATTTAAAAAAAAGTCCATACCGAAGACAGGGGAATTAGAAAAGAAATCCCTCCAAATACTAAAGCCTCTCCAGAAAAATTTTCACTCTCCGAAAAATAGAGTAACATAGAAAGAGCGCACTAGCCAGATATTGTATTTGTTTCTCAAATACAACAAACAGCATTACAATTTACACACACATATATATATATATATCATTGTTGCACCATTGTGTTTCAATAAATAGTTGACAGTTGTTAATGGAGTGTTTTCCTTATCTTTGACTTACCAACACCAAGGAAACTTGTTCCAATCGACCACCACGGCCGTCAGAACAAGCTCCGGATAGATTGTGACATGACACTCCGGTGGCGTTTTCCAACACAAAGTGATCACAGAGAGAGTTGATAAATCAACAAGTCGGAAACCCATGTGGTAGTTACCGAACTAAGGTAACAATCAGAGTGGACCTGAGAGTCCGTGTCATACTCAGGACACCTTTTTAAGAGGTAGAGTCAGCGTATCCTAAAACATACCTATATGCCAAGACAATTTTTTGTTTTTAAAGAAATTTTTTTAAAAATCGATGTAAGTTGTAAGACACATTCAGGTTAATTAACCGCGCAATTACCATAGCTAGTTAATTTGGCGTCACTTTAGTGCGATGTGGACTGATGGCTCAGTTGTAGAGTTTTGGCTTTGAAATCTGTAGTCGCTGGTTCGACCTCCAGTGGTTGAGATCACGGTTTACACTGCTGATGAGACTTAATAAGGTCGAAACAACTGTCCAGTGTTTTCGTATGTTGTGCGTGAGTGTTTGCGGGACATTCTGGTCAGGGTAATTAAATTCACAATATAATTCCTCTACTTAAAAGAAAATGTAAAAAAAAAATAAAAGTTTAATTTCTGTTCTGTTTTCTTTGAGTATACTTTTTCCCACAATGCTAATAACTAGATCTCATGTCTCAAGATTGTGCCGTGACGCACAGTTTGAGAACCACATATGTATTTGATAGATCAGAAAACAACTAAATGTAAAAATGAATTTAGGAAGACTTTATTGCGCCAGTCATTCAAATTTAAGAATCCGTTTTCGTTTAGAGATTAAAAAAAATATCGAGTACCGTCCGGTAAGAAGCTTAAAAAATTCCTGTTCATCCGGCCAATGCAGTCTTTTCCCACCTTAGATTTCACTTTTCTGTACGGGCTCTCTTTATCTCTATTCTTTTTTGCACTTCCCTTAAAGATACCTTGACTTATGTATTGAACCCCAAGCATATATGCATGAAGTACGCAAATGTTTTTCATCTTTTTAAAAGCCGATCAATTTGCGAACGTCGGCGGTGATATTACCTTTGGTGGTAATGGAAGTGAACACGCCACTCCTTTTCATGTTGACTGTCATGTAAAATCAAAATGGCGTCTCCACTAATAGGATTTGAAAGATTTCATTCGCAATACACAACCTATTCATTATATGATTATTACAGTATAACGTATCATTGGCTTTTATTCGAACCCTTTTACGTAATCTATTTCTCAGCGCCATATCTCTTTTTTCTCTCTAACCTTCTCTCTCTCTTCTGTATAATCGCAATATTCTGATCTTGCTTTCTCTGTATGATTCTCTTTCTATTATGGCCTATTCAGGCTCTTCCTTCCTTCCTTTATAGGCGATATTTATATTCTCTTTGAGTTTCCATTCACTCAATTCTTCTCCCAATTCTTTTGTTTTTGTTTCTCTTTTGTTTTCTTCTCTGTAAGTAACTGGGCGGTATTTTTTCCATGTTCATTCTTTATCATTTCTCCTCCTCAAATTTCACCTTTCTCTATTCAATACGTTTCATTACTTCAAAGCTTCTTTCCTCTCAAAATTTAATTCTCTCTTCTCACTCACTTTTTTGTTTATTTTTCTCACTTTATTTCTTCATTCCTTTTTTTCTCTATTTTGTTGTTGTCTGAATATATTTCCCTACGCCTCCTTACGAGCAGGATTCGACGCAAGGACAATTTTAGCCGAAATATTACAGGTTAAGATTCTGTGTTTTCATTCTCCTAGAACAGTCGCCACAGCAAGTTTAAAGAGCACAGTCTATCCAACTATTAACCTATTGCTGGAGGAAGAATAGTTTAACTCATACCTACCCCAAGAGTATTACCACTATGTGAAATTCAGACTCGACTATGATTTGAACTCGAGTCGCCCAATACACTTCTTATGACGGTAAACAATACACTATGAGCACCTGCTTTTATTGCCTGTATATCTTTTCAACGGGGCTTGGGATATGTTGATTGCATCTCCTGTCGATGAGTAAAACACCCTCAAATAGAGTGTTAAGAGTTGACACAAAGTTTTATCTTGTTAGAAGGGTCCAGGTCAGGAGATTTCGAAAGTAAGGAGTACTTTTTTGTTGCCATTATTGCTTGTGGTAGTATTTGGTTTTTTTTTGGGGGGGGGGTTCTCATTTAAATCGAAAGATGATCTGTCTCAAATTATTAGTATCATGAAGGAATATTTGAAACTACATGGTTGTGTGGAAAGAAATGATTATTATGCAATTGGAAGAGTCAATGGAAACATAAATTTGTTGGGGAAAAAAAACAACTGACAACGATATTAAATAAGGCAACAAAGTTGATACGCCGAAAAATCAACCAACAAACCTTTCTCGGTATTAAATTATTTTTGTTTCATCTATTTTCGCATCAACAAGCATATGCCTTTTTGGAGGACGCATGAAGGAAATGGATTCAACAATCCGAGTTCAAATCCTGGACAAGGATGTTTGCGTTTCGCTTCGCACAATTGATATTGGGAAATAAACCCATCTATTCTTCCTCAACTGACAGCTATGGGTAAAAAAAGAAAGACTGGGAGATTTAACATTGGTAAGGCAATCATACCAGGAGAATAAAAACTACATTCAAACGAGCAGTACTTCACTTAAAATTTGACCTTGTGTCACTTCCTGCCTATTGTGGAGGGGTTGGGTAAAACTTTTAACGTATACACACAGGATTAGAGAAACCCACTTGGTCTAAGAAGATAAAATGTCTACGGGTTCAATTTAAAGAATTGATTGGTGTGATTGTTGTTGGGAGTTTACTTCCCTAACCACCAAACGATCAGCTCATCATCATTATCTTTTGTAGTCAGCATAAAAATCGCTAACATAAACTGTCTACCGATGAAGATAGTTGCGGCAACCTTATTGACGTTGTTAGATTCATGCTAATAGCAACAATAACACGATTAAATGCTCTAAAGATATCAGTAAAGGACAATAAAGACTCAGATGTCATTAATATTATAATCAAAGTAGTCAATAAAATAGCAATTACATTTTATCTAAAAAAAATTACTCATGTTTATTCGGAAAGAATAACTTGTGATTTCTAAAATTATCAATTCATAACATTTTTTATTGAAAATACATTGTTGTTGAAAACTGACCTTTCAATGAATACGAATCGATAATTAACAATAAATAAAAAGTATTAAATTGGCTGAGGGTTTTCTTTCTTTTTTCTTTCTGTTTGTCTTTTCATGAATACAGTCAGAGATCGATACGATTTATGTTGTCATAGCATCACTAAAACAGAACAAAGCAATGAACAAAGCACATTCACAAGACGAGCGCTCACTGAAGCTCATGAGTATTTATAATACAAGACATACTTTAACCAAATATGGTTTCTGTCGACGGGACTTAGAATATTCTGATTATCTCCTGGAGAGAATTAAGATCCTATCCATGACTCTAAACTGCATCTGATGGTGAGGCTTGAATTCCAAAGTTCTGGAAAGTGAGAATCAACTCTATATTACCATTACTTCCACTATTGTAGCACTTGTTATGATTCCATTTATGGGTCAAATAGATCTGTTTGCAAAGTATTTGTATTAGACAGGAATACTTGATATCATATGCTTTTTTAAAAAAACTTTAGAAAATACTCAATAAATGTCAATATCGATGCATATATAATGTACGCGATTCTCTCACTTCTAGGAATGAAATAAGCCCATACATGTTGATAAGTTAAAATTTATCAAATATAATGTATTCACTTCTCGGCTTGGAGTTAACCTCGGGTTCCCAAAGTTTAGCGACAGTTTAGGAGTTAATTGTTACTATTGTTTGTGGCACATTTGCCTACATGGATCAGACATTTCCTTGTTGTGCTGTGCCAATTATGTGTGGAAAAGATTTCGGAGCTCTTTGGGGAAACTTATATAATGGCATACCAACTCTTGTGGGTTATTATCTAATACCTGCTACTGCTTTCTTACACACACACTATATATATATATATGGTGGGGTTAGTAAGTGAGTTGTTCGTTGGTAGACAATTTTGTTTTACAAACACTTTTCTTTTTAAATTTCTTGTTTCGTAGAAGAAACTTATACACATATATTCTAAATGTCTGATTTATAATTCTATTTCACGCAAATGTTATCTTCGTTGACCTTTTCGAATAGATCTTTCATATTATCTATATTAGCAAAAGAATTTTCCAGTTACAGCAAAAGTTCTACATTCTATAAAAAATGTTTAACAGTGTAAGGTGTTTGGCATGTTACGCACTGTGGTTGTTCCTCTTGTTTAAGTATAAAAGAATGTGTAAGTCTTGTGTAACTAATGCACAAACAGGTCAATATTACATCTTTCTCTCAGGATTTTCTATATCTCCACTTCTATTTTCGCAATGTTTGCTTAATCGATCATAGCTTATTCGGTGTGCTATTATTCCAACGTTCTTGCCATTTTTGCTTAATAAATATTTTTATTTGGTTCTTTAGGTTTGTATATGGGACACTGAAATTTGGGTCAGTTTCCTTATTCATTTCATAGCTTTACCGTTATTCCGATATGATTGGGAATTCAAAAATCATAATCCCTTTTGACTCGGATATTGAAACTAATTTAAATAGCAGCTTTAATATTAATAGGTTGTCAAGTGTTTTGTTCTTTAACGGAATTAGAACTGATAATGAATTAGAAGATATCAAATTTTCTGTTTGGATTTTATTGAGAAAACGTAGAGGTCTAAATCTATGGCATCAGCACTGAAGAAGGAGGCTTCAATTGGGAGGTGTGTCTTGATTATTTTCTCCTGAAAACATAGCTGCACATCCTTTTGAATTTTTGTGTTTGGGATCATCTGTATAAATGGGTGTGTGGTTGGGATAGATGTTTTTGATTCTGAAAGTTGAGTGTTTGATTTTTTAATCTATATAAATCTAATCATATTTTTGGAGTATGTATAGGCCAAAGTGCTGTGGTTAGATTGGGAGTGACGTGTATTCTCATTTCTATTTTTGATTCGTTAATCAGTAATTTCAATCGAATCCCAAATGTTCTTATAGTTCTTTACTTTTATGGATTGATTTGGGTTGGTTTGGCTTTATGACAAATCAACCATTTTAGGTTATTTAATGCCAAATCCACTTTTATGCATATATAAGTACAGTGTTCTTTACACTCTGTAAAATGTAAAAACTATTCTATTTCAAACAGTTTAGTTTAACGTAAAGTACACAGTTCAAATGTCAAAAACATTTCTTCATAAGTTGGTTTGGTTTTATGTCCTATAAAACATTGCAAATTGTTCATCGTGAGTGAACATTTTTCTAACGACATTTTTTAACAAACCTGAGTCCATTTTTTTTCACAGTTAAATGATTTCAAGTATTTCTTGTTATATGAATCCTTCTATTAACTTTTTCTTATTTGTTTGCACACTGTTAAATGATTTCCAGATTTGATATGTTTGCACACATTTAAATTAGATATGTATGATATGCAAGAGATTAACATTCAAAAAGGTGAGTGAGCTTATAAATTGGCCCACAGTTAAATAGGTTTTTAGTTATTTAATACTTCAAAATTAAGGCTGGCAACTATGCGATTCATACTTTCTATACAATAGGTTCTTCGTAGGGGTTTTGTCAATCCCTGAGCATTGCAGTGTTTATTTATTCGTATCGGAGACTTTTTTTCTTGAGAGCACTTTGAATGCGCTTCCTGTTTTTGTTCATTTTTGTGTTCATCTGTATATTCCCAGCTTGGCAAATAGAAGCCTCCGCTTCCTTTGTTTCCATGAGCTCAAATCTGTCATTTCTGGTGGTAGTTCTCGTTCTTAATCTGATGCTATTTTTTTCCTGTTTTGTACCATGTCCCCGCCAGTCAATGGGATTCCCTGTAGTTTCCCTTTTGGGTGGGTTCTCGAGTGGCCCAGTGACAGAAGTCATCTCAGAGGGGAGGCCTCCTTGAGCTCTTCCGGTCTGACTTTGCCTGTCTTTCTTGGCTTGTTGCAACTCTGGTGTTTGGGTCTTTGGAGAGTTTTTCAGTGACTGCTTCTCTTACGGTTTTCATCAACTGGATCAGTGTTGTCATTTCGTTTACAAGCTGGACAACCAACATGGATTTTGTGGTTGCGCTTGTTTCACATATATTTGTTAATTGTTAGGATATTTTTGTCACGTTTGCGTATTTTGTAATCTCCACCGTCCTTCTCGCTTCTGGATAGGTGGAATTTTGAGTATGTTTTAGTTTGTTAATCTTTTTCATTCTTTCATATCTCACAATCTCTTGAACAAACATAATGGTTTCCTTGGCAGGTAGCACATTTGTAGTCTTTTCGGCATTTGTTATGTATGTAGTATTCTCCGCATCTTCCACATACTGGTGGTCGTGAATATTAGTCTTGGTAGTGTCCAAACCTCTGACATTTGTAGCATCTTAAGGGATTTGGGATATAAGTTTTACATTTCTTCTTTGGTATCGAATTTTAAATTCTTTAGGAATGCTCTACTAAGCAACTGAATAAAACCCAAAATTAAGAATATACTTAGGAAGAACCAAAATGGCTTTCGGAGAAATCGATCCACGACATCAAACATTTTAACACTCCGTCGAATTCTAGAAGATGTACCTGTAAAAAACCTAGAGGCTACAATATTATTCGTCGACTTCTCCAAGGCCTTTGACTCCATACACTGAGGGAAGATGGAGCAAATACTACACCGTCTCAGCCATAATGATGCTATATAAAGATACGAAAGTAGAAGTCCACTCTCTGGATGGAGACAAAGACTACTTCGACATTGTGCTGCAAGGAAATACATTAGCCCCATACCAGTTTATCTGTCTAGACTACGTGCTTAGAACGTCTACTGATAAAATGAAAGATAACGGTTTCAAGTTGACAAAGGAAAGAAGGAGAAGATACCCCGCACAAACAATAACAGACGAGGACTACGCCGATGACAGCGCCTCTGGCAAATTGAACCGCCCGAGCAGAAACCCAGCTACTTAATCTGGAACGAGCAGCTGCCGGCATAGGCCTCAATAGCAACGCATACAAGACGGATATACATGTGCTTTAATCAAAGAGGCGACATCTCCACATTAAACGGTAGTTCTCTTAAACTAGTGGACAAGTTCACCGACCAAGGAAGCAGTGTCTCAGCAACCGAGAATTACATCAAGACGCGACTAGCAAAAACATGGACAGCTATTGATAGACATTCGATCATATGAAAGGCAGACCTGATCTCTAAAATAAAGCGCAGTTTTTTTCCAAGCAGGGGTCGTGTCGATACTGCTATATGGATGCACTACATGGACCCAAACTAAAGGTAGAAAGCTCGACGGCAATTACACAAGAATGCTGTGAGCAATAGTGAACTAGTCCTGGAGGTAGCATCCCACAAAGCAGCAGCTGTACGGCCACCTAGACCCATCACGAAAACTAAAAGAAATAAGGACGAACTCGTAAACGATTTACTTCTGTGGACCCCTTCACATGGACGAGCAAAGGCATGCCGACCAGCTAGAACATATATACAACAGCTCTGTGCTGATGCAGGATGTAGCCCTGAAGACCTACCGAGAGCGATGGGCGATAGAAACGGGTCGTGAGAGAGAGTCAAGGAGATCCGTGTAGTCGGCGCGACATGATGGGTATTAAAGGTCATTATATATGAATTAATATCTATTGTTTCTTCTGTTCTTTATATTTGTATTCTTCAAATTTCCGGACATTAGCGTAATGATCAGAGTGTTCGCCAATAGCCCGGGAGACCTGGGTTCAATCCCAGTTCGAGTTATACCAAAAAATGGTACTTGATGCTACCTTGGTTAACACTCAGCAATATAAGGTAAGGATCAAGGGTAAAGTTGAGCAATCCCGGGAAAAGAGTAGCGCCTCCCTACACCTTGGTGTTAGCTATCGAAAAGGGAGCCTTCGGGTCACCCTCGACTACGGTCGCCAGCTTTACTTTTTACTTACTTGGTCTCGTAAGTTGGTTTTGATTTCTTCTAATTTACATAAGAGTTCATGGCTTTTTTATAAGTCCTTTACATATATTCAGGGAATTGTGAAGATAGTTTTTATTTTTATGTTGTAAAAGTGTTTCCATTTTAGTATTTCGTCAGCTTGATTTTTATTGCGGATTTCTATTAGTAGAGTTCCATCTAAAATATTTTTTAGCTGTTTTGGTTTTTAAGCTTTTTGATATTTTTTTCAAACTCGAACGGAGACAGTTTACTTAGAGGAATTTCTTCAGCTGATTCCATCATGATAAAAGACAGGAAATAATTTGGTCTTTCCTCTGTCTCACTATCAGAACTTTCCCAGAGTCTTTTTTATTAGCTTAAGTTTTGTTTGTGTTATCCATATAGTTAGATGTGAGTTTCATTGAACATGCTCCCCACCCACCTCGGAGACCCATGTGGGGGATGTTCCGAAGGGGAAAACCCTTTCAGTTAGATACATCAGGGTTACTTGCTCAGAATAATCATTCTACTTTGTTACTGGGTTTTCGTTTCCAAGATAGCTACTTGTCCAGGAACAGAAAGGGCTACGAATCTTTCCACTACATGATTGACCCAACATCCATCGTCCTGATTTGGATTTTTACACAAATCCAAAAGATGGCTAACGTGACCAGTAGATTGATCGGATCAGGCCTCTTCGACCGCCTCTCTAGCCCAGTAAGGGCCTGAGTGGAGTGTTGCGAGTCACATGACCTTAGTTGCCAGTTCACAGACTGCTCAGCCACCTGGATCCCGACCTCAAGTATTACCGGTCGCCACCCACGGCCAACAGGTAGCCTCTTTTGAGGGAGGAATTTACCCCTCTGCAGGTATGAAGTTGGCTTATTCTACAGCCCCGGCCGACTGGGCATTTTATTGATAGAGGTTTCTGTGTTTCGAGTAGAATGTGTTATTATAAACGAGGTTGGATGGACAGGATTTTTACTTTTCTCTGGTATTGTAAAGCTAGTTTTTCCCATCTAAGTTCAAGGGGTGTTTCATCTGCTTCCGCATATAAACTCTTGATTTATGAGGCCTTGGAAGCATTATTCTTACGCTTTCGTGGATTGAAGGAGCGAGTATTTTTGAGTATGATTATTTTGCGGATCCGTATAAGATGCTGCCGTAATCCATTTTTGATCGAATTAAAGCCCAGTAAATTATTTGTAAAGATTTTTGGGTCCACTCTCCATTGAGTGAACCAACACACTATGTCTGCACTACTTTGCAACATTTACTTTTAAGATGTTTTGTCGAGTATTACTTCCCAAAACTCATGAGCCCAGTCGGCTGGGACCGTAGAATACACGAACAGCATTTCTGCAGAGGGGTAACTCCCACTTCATGAGTGTTCAGGATATGACACTGAACAATATGACGGTGAGGCACCAGGCTTGGACCTTTGGGGAATATGGAGTAGCCTTCATTGCCATTGCTCCCAGGTCCACTCTAACCCGGAGTGGTAGCACCTGACAAGGTCCTAACTATGGGTCAAATAGAACTGTTTGACATTTAAACTTTGAGTAAATGAATAATTGTTTGATTCAATTGTTCATGAGATATAGTAATACAAAAACCATTTGACTGTATGCAAATGAATGAATAGTACGGAATAGAATAATTAGTAATAAATAGGAATACGTGTAACCACTTCACCGTCTGCAAACGAATAATTAATATTGAATAGAATTATTAGTGTTAGTTAAATAGTTTCCGTCTATGTAGACACAATAGCAATAGCTGTGTGAAAGAAATTAGTTCTAACTTATTTAACAATTAAATTACCTACAAAGTATTTATTTACAAACCATAGATGTATATCCATTTAAATATTTGCGAAGAAATGATTACTAATGACTTCATATAATTGAAACCATTTAACTGGGTGCCAAAAATGTATTCGAGATCATTTAAAATTGTTAACTGCAACGTGTGTTTACAAATCATACATATTTGACGTATATGTATAAAGAGGAGGTGCCCGTGGTGTAATGGTTATCGTCACAGGAAATGAACACGAGTTCAAATCCTAGACGAGATTGATTGCATTTCACATAGCACTAATACCCCTTGGGAAAGGTATGAATCCAATTATTCTCCCTCCAGCTATGGGTAAATAGGGCAGATTAGGTTCTTCAGCCTTGGTGAGGCAACTAGTCTAGGAGAAGGAAAACTCTGAATTAAAACCTGTTAAACTCCGCTTAAAAATTGACCCTTTGTCATATCCTGCCCGAGCGGAGGGGTTAGGTAAATATGATAAAGAGGATTTGACTTTAAATACCCTACAATGGTTGATATACCATAAAACCTGACCAAACAAAAAGTTTTGCTGATCTGTCCCTTATATTTCAGTCTCTTCGAATCTGAGAGCAGTATCGTTATGCGATTTTCTCACTAAGCAAAAGTACATGCATTTGGTTTTACTTCGTGAGAATCTAAAACAATTTTAAGTTGCCCATTTGTTAATCTTTATTAAGAGACTGTTGCAATTTACATTCAGTGGTATGTTTTTATTTGGATCTGTCGCAAATGAAGAAGTTGTCCACACACAGGTGTTCTACTCCAGCTTTTGACTATCATTTATTTTCATGCTACAGACGAAATATAGCCTCAGGGCACTCTCTTTTTTGTAAGCCCGAGAAAGTTAATCCAGACTTTTAAATCTCTGCTATAAAAGAAGCCGTTTCCTAACTCCATATGTACATCTTATATTGTAAGACTTCTCCAGATCAAAGAAGACTGTAGAGAGGTGTTCGTTACGAACGAATGCATCCCTTATAGTCACCTTTGGCCAGACAAAATATTCTGTTGTACTTTTCTTTCTAAAACCACCTTGTTGATCAGTAATTAGTTCATTGGTCTACCAAAATCAATCTATCATTTATCCTTCGCACCATCGTCTTACACAAGTAAATGCTCGGTGAAAAAGGTCTATAATTTTCTTTATAAGAAGTGTCCTTTTCGGGTTTTGGTTCTGGTATTATAATATTTTTTTCATTATTCGGAAAATGTATGTTCATATATTGTTAAATATTTTTTTAGAAGTTCTGAATATTCTGCCGATAATTGTCTCAAACCCATGTAATGGACCTCATCAGGTTAGGATTTCAACTCTGCTAAATTCAAAGAGTTTTTATAGCTTTCTGTACTTTTAGATTTAAAGTTTAATCTGTATTTTTCTGTGTATTCTTTTAAGACTAAGAATATTTGTAGTCAGATTTTATTAGGAGAATTTTTAGAAGGTTTAGGCTAGTGCACCAGTAATATCTTTTTTTGTTAGTTATCGTGTTATTGTTTTTAGAAATCTATTTGATTGGGGTAGTTTGGTATTTGCCAGATACTTTTCTAACCATATCCCAAACTGTTTTTGATTGAACGAAGTTTAATTTATAGCCATATTTTTACCGGCACTTGAAAAAAATTATTTTGCTATTATACTATTCATGGTTCAATGTAGTTTACAGTTGTGGGTTCTTAGTTAAATTTACGAAGAGGTGCCTTCCTTACTCTTATTGTCTGTATGGGTTTGCTGCTAAACCATGGTCTGTTGCGTTTGTTTGGTGTAGAGCTTTTAGGGACATATTCCTTTATTATATTGGATAGTATTTCTGTAAAAAAATTCTGCTGAATCTATATATCGTTGTTTTTCGTTAAATGTTCTTTGCAAAGCTCTTTGCATTCATCCTGATTGGTTTTTTTCAGTTTCCAGCAGGATATATTTTTGCTATTTGATTCGGCGTTTTCCAGTATGATAGGTACTATTTACCAACCCCTCCGCTCGGGCAGGATATGACACAAGGTCAATTTTTAAGCGGAGTTTAGCAGGTTTGAATTCAGAGTTTTCCTTCTCCTAGACTAGTTGCCTCACCAAGGCTGAAGAACCCATAGCTGGAGGGAGAATAAGGGGGTTCATACCTTTCCCAAGGGTATTTTCCCGAAAGTGAACGTAATAGCGCGACTGGAGTACGAACTCGCGTACTACGATTCCGCAGTTCATCGCTTTAACCATTACACCACGAGTACACCAGTATGATTGGTGAGCGGTCACTTTTGGCATTTAAAACATCACTGAGGATTTTTAAAAGTACTGACCCACCCTATCCATTTTATAGTCTATTTTCACTACCTTAGTAATCATACAGGTTTTAAAGAAAATATGTGTTTTTTCTTCTCTCCTTATTTTGATTCTTTGGATGCGTTCTAACTCACTGGGTTTTGAGGGGAGTTTGAGGCTCTTCTGTTTGTGCGTAGTTCTAGTTCGTTGCGTTTCCCCTTTCCTCATGGAGGAATTTCGTTTTTCATGTGGATATACTTTTAATATCTTTATTGTGAAAGAATTCATCCTTATCAGAGTCTACATTTTTTTTTCTACCACAATGAGTTGAGTGCCATTTCTTAGTCCCCACCCCCATACCGCATTTTGGTGCCATACGACTGGAAATTACTTTTTCTATAACGAGATAGTTTTGATTGTGGGGGTCCTTCAGTGATCCCAGAACCAGGAATGTTGGAAGTAATATAAATATCAAGTTTTGTTCGTTATCTGATTGTGATTCTTCAGAAAAGTTTTTAAATTCTTTTGTTTGAATCTGCCATTTCTGCTAATTATTTTTGCTGGTGCTGTGCTCCTTCACCAACCACGGACTCCAACTTGTGTTGGTAATTTACAAAGAGGGAATCTCATACGCCTTGCTCGAGACAGATATATACAACCAGTTTACTAGAGTCGGTAATAGAATTTCTAGCCCCCTTTTCAGCGCTGTAAAATTCAACAGTGGTTTTCTCTCTGTGCAATTGATCCTCAGCTACCGCCTTCAAGCACCTACCGGAAAAAGGGAAGGGTGTTTGCAACAGGTAAATATTAAAAAAGTACGACCGAGACTAAACATAATCAGCAAAGTGATCGAATTAGGCTTATCTGGTCACCCGTCTAGCCCAGTAAAGGCCAAAATGGAGTGTTGTAAGTCACTCGACCGCTTTGTCAACGTGTCAAAGACTGCTCAGCCACCAGAAGGATTACGGGTTACAACCCACGGTGAAAGGGTGTCTTCTTTGGTGCTGGGGAGGGTCCTTAATATCTGCAGACGTGCATTCGGCGTATTTTACTACCCTTACGAATAAGGCGGGACACTTTTGAGAACATGTAGCTGTTATATTTTGGAATACATGGTGGGTATACCAAAAATAAAATAAAACTTGAGTCCTTTGCAGACGACTAAATCTGAATAGATTAGCGTTGTAAAGGATGATAAAAAATCATGATTAGAAAGGATTGTGAGAGTGAGAGTTAGCCAAAAAACTAGCAGAGCTAGATTGTCTCGTTATTTAATTAGGAGGGCACTAACTTTTTGCAGTCTAAACAAGGAAAAAGCCCAAGCTTTGATTCCTGTTTTTATATCCAAAAGATTGTTTTCAGAGGGCTGTTTCTTGGTAGTAATAGCCCCCTTGTCTAAAAGCATAACATTCTGGTTTATTCTCTAATGCACGAACCTCCTTCCAAGGATGGCCCAGTCGGAAATAACTGACAATTGTTTGGTTTTCTGGCATATCAACCAAACTAAAACAGTTTTATCAAAATGACTTGAGTCGGCATCAGATGACCCGAAAAAAGTTGATAGGCTGTAAAACAAACCAACTAACCAAACCTTCCAAGGATGAAATGTCAATGGATATCAAACAATTCTTAGCATTGCTCTTGTCCGTGCATTCAAATGCGGAAGGAGCTCTTCTAAAAACTTGATCTAATGTCGAGTCTAGTCCCTGGTAAGAAGGTTAGGTAAATACTGAATCTAAGGCTGTTAGAAATAGATATTAGGGACGACTAAAGAAAAATTAGTCCTTTGCCAACGGCTATAGTAGATGACCTAATGTAGACAGACAAGCGACGCAAAAGTCGATAGAATATAAAGTATAAAAGCCAGTGAAATCGCCTTACTTAATGATGAGGATGAATGTTTGGCCAGGTAGTGTATATAACGACTGAACTTCGTGCAGAGAAACTTCAGATTGCTTCACAGTGATATATCGCTAATATCGTATCGTCGAACGGACGATATTTGACTTCTTTATTTCCGACAAAGTATACAAAGTTTACTTTTCGGTGGGCACAAGGCCCAAGAATTTGGGTGGGTGGGTAAAGGGAAAGGGACGAAAACTGTATTATTCTATATTATTCTATGTAGCCCTAGCTAGTCCCTCTCATCGTCCACAATCATTCTTTCCATTCATTCCATACAATAAATTTCTTCATCCACCCAACCACGCCACAACCACCAAAATACCTCATTTGCCCCATGAAACCCTACTTAAAACCTGACAAAATGTAATGACATATGTACAGCGAGGACGATATTTGACTTCAAACAAAGGCATATTTGAGGAAATTCGAGACTAATACTGAATAATCATGTGCAAATTATTTATATTAAGACTAATTACCTTAAGCCATAATTGATTATTATTAGTTAATTTAAACCATATAAATCTGCCTAAACGAATGATTCTTATTGAATATGTTATGGGGACATATCCTACCATACCCCAAAGATGGTCTCGTCCAACCTAAACATATTCTCCGAGCTTAGCTCGCTCAGGGAGACAAATTGTTCTTACGTTTCTTTGAATTCTAAGTGACAAAAAGTAAGTGAATCTTTGGACTTCTTGGTAAGACTTGTTATTCTTGGTAAGACATGATTTTTGTCTTACGTAATTCTAGTTTATTTTCTGTCATCTTACCGGAATATTTCTTGCAAATGACTTTTTTCAATTCTTTAGTTTGACTTGTTTTTGACTTATTTTTGTCATTGACTAGTCTAATTTCCGTCACTTGTTCTTTGTCCAACTTTGGTTAAACTTTTTTGACGTCCGTTGGACTTGCCTGTTTTGGCTTTTTTGTCTGGGGTTCTACCTTTCGATTTTGTACGTTGTACTTTTTCAGTTTTCATCTTGTTTGTGTAGAAAGTAGAACCCCACCTCCATTCTTGCTACAGTTGGAGGTTTTTAAATTACCCTCCTAGTTGCTATTTCTACCACAGTTATGGCGGGGGGTTCTACGGCTTCTTCTTCTTCTACTTCACAACCCTCTAGCCCGTCTCGCCACAATATTCTACCAAAACCAAAAACTGACAAACCAGAAAAAAAGGCCCTCCCGATGCAGTCAGAAGAAACTCAAGGAACACAAGTAACGAACCTTATTGGCTCTAACTGGCCATCTCTTCCTTCGGAGTCAGGGAGCCCTATTCCACCAGGGCAAAGGACCAAGCCAGAAAATCCGTCACCATGGAAGATTCAACAGAAGAATCCAGAAGATTATGAGAAGGACCGGGTGGGCAAATATGCCGACTACTTCAAAGGCAATGAGATTTTGCCCATCCCGGAAACCTTTGAAAAAATCGAACCAAGGATCGTTTCACTGGTGGTGAAGGATTTAAAGTCAAGGCGGCTCGTATGACTAAAAAAGGAAGGGTTCGAAGATTTGCTACGGAAAGCGGGCGTCCCATGCCAATACTTCTGCAGAAGTTTCGCGACATGGGACGTCCTGCTCTCTTCCAGTGACCAAGCGGCAAAGGTTGCCTCAAGCAACATAAATACAAAATTCTTCCGACTGTAGCCGGAATATTTAGGTACCCGTAGGATTCGGGTCACTGTCTGTAACGTCCTGGCGTTTATAACAGGTGAAGTGCTGGCTGCGTTCCTCAGCACGTATGGACGCGTTGAAGAGATAAACCTGCTTAGGTCGGCAGCCGAGACGACCTACGGGGACTACGTATTCCGGATGTGCTTAACTCGGGAGGGTTTTCAGGCAATTCCTGAAACCATTGTCAGCAGAGAGAGGCAGATGATGGTGGTTGTGGAAGGCAGACGCCCGCGCTGTTGGAACTGTAAGCAGTTGGGGCATATATCGAAGTTTTGCCCCCAAAAGGATTCACCAAAAGCTCCAGCTGCCACAGTTACCAGAGAAACCACAGCAACAACAGTTTCTAGAGCCACCATCAGCGACGCTACACCTGAAAAGGAGCCAGACCAGGCCCAGCCGAAGAAAGCGGACGATTGGATTGAAGTCACCCTCAAAAAAAAGAAATCCCTGAACTTCCTCTCTTGCAAAAGAAATGGAGCCAGCCCCTGCAAAAGCAACAACATCAGCAGTATTTATACCCAAGTCGGTGACCGCGCCCATTCCCGCGAATCCTCCTGCAACCAAGGCTAGAAAGAAAGCCAAGAGCAAACCAGTTTCCATCAAACCAGTTCCCACTACTCCAGAAGCACAAGAAACACAAGAAACCCCAATGGAGACAGCCACAAATCTGAAGAGGAGAATGAGCAGCGGAGAAGGAGCAGCCAAGAAAGTATGTTCAAGGCCACCCTGCCCTGAGGATCCCCTGGAAGGCCCTTCTAATACCTTTCCACAAAAACCTCTACCTCAACAAGCCCCACTGCATTTACCATTCCCAGTTCCTTTGTTATCACTTCCTCCTCCACTTCTTCCCCTACCACCTCTTGCTCCACTTCCACTTCCCCCTCAATACCATACTCCCCCTGAAAAACAATGTTCACAACCCTCACAATCCCCTGAACTGTTACATCACCCTCCCCAGTCACCAAAGACTCGCCCCCACCAAATCTTGCGCATGGCATGATTTCAGTCTCAAGAGAGACTTTCCCCAAAATATCTGCTGAGGACTTTTTCCCTTCCCTCTCTCAGCCCATCCTCCTCTCCGGAATTGTTTCCAGCAGCGATACCCTCAGAGAAGGAACCAGTGACAGAACCAGCGACAGCAGATTCTGCACCAAAGCGATCCCGGCGGAAAGCGAAGGCAGCCAACCAAGACCTGACCGACGAACAGTGCAGGAAGGCGGTGGCTCTGTGTACTGTCGGGCTGGAATCCGTGACAGATCACCAGCACCGGACGTCACTGAAGCCACTGCTGAACCTGGAAAAAGTAAATGGCAAGAGTGTTTGTAACCCGACCAACTTTAGAAGTGCACCCATGGTGACCACCTTCATCCGTTCGGCTGGTGACCGTTCCAAGGGCGTATGGAAGTTCTTGGATTCGGCCTTATTGTACAGGGAGGGTCCCGATTTTGGTTCACCCGTCTCTTTATAAGTCTTTAAAGGTGCGGTTCCCGATGGATGTTGGCGGAGTGTCCAGGAAGTGCCGAATGACTACTGAACTCGGCTCCGGCTCCTTGAGACAGGCTGTTGGCATCCTCGCCCCCGGGGATTTCCGGCCCATCGTCGACACTGATTAGGTAAGTGTGCCAGGATGGCTTTAAACGTTGCTAGTCTAAATGCAAGGGGACTGAGGGATGCAAGCAAGTGTGCACACTTGCTTGCTGAACTCTCGAACCTGTGCATGGACGTCGCTGCGGTGCAGGAGACTCACTTCGTTTGCGAGGCGGACTATCGGGTGCTGAAGGATGACTTTGTAATTTATACAGCATTCAGCAGTCACTTCGGCGCTGGGGTCTCTCTGCTAGTTGGACGCAGCCTTGATGCGATTGTTAATGTTGCCTATGCAGGTGACGGGGGCCGGCTGCTGGTGGCTGATGTTGCCGTGAAAACCTTTGAGTTTCGGATAGCTGCGGTTCATGTGCCTGTAGTTAGAAATAGGCTAAAAAGAGTTCCGAACGAAGCCGTGAAATGTAACGCATTTTGCGTAAGGAAGAGTTGAGAAGGTTCCCTTGTGGGTACATCGAGGGCGTTAACGCCCCGGACGGGCGCGTGCTGAGATCGAGCCGTGAGATTCGTGAGGCTTTCCGGACATACTTTCGAGATCGCTTTGCCCGCTGTCCTGACCTCCAGGCTCAGGAGTTTCATGACAATTTAGCTGACTTCCCCCGCCTTGGGGAGGCGGAAACGGCTAGCTGCGAGGGTGGGGTTACTGAATGTGAAGTCCGTAGTGCGTTGAAGCAGGTCGGCCTTAACAAGTCGCCTGGACTAGATGGTTTACCCTACGAAGTGTAATTGAGGATGTCGCACATGTTTGCCCCTATTCTGACGGATGTGTTCAACCACTGGCTTGCCCAGGGAGCCATCCCTGGTAGCATTACCAAGGGTGTGATCACATTGCTGAGGAAAGAAGGCAGGGATGTTCGGGGGGATCTAGATGATTACAGGCCCATAACTCTGCTTAAAAGAGAGTTAAAGATTTTGGCCCGGGTCTTTGCGAACCGTTTGCAGCTTGTCATCAGTAATCTGGTCGGCCCTGAACAGAACTACGCTGTGAAGGGAAGATCAATCCGAGACAACTTGCACTTGGTGCGCCAGATCCTAGAGGTAATAAAAGACGACACCAAAGCCGCGCTGATGAATTTAGATCAGTCCAAGGCCTTCGATAGGGTGGACCACCGGTTCTTGGCGACGGTTTTGGAGACCGCCGGATGCAAACCGGAGTTCCGCAAATGGATTAGCATTCTGTACCATAACCCACAGGTGGTGGTGCAGGTGAACGGGGATCGAGCGATCGGTCCGGCAAGGCTACCCCTTGTCCCCTCTTTATGTCCTTGCTTTGGAGCCCCTGCTCCGAAGGCTTAGGGACCGAGGGGCTCGTCCGGCCCTGCGCGGAATCTTGCTAAACGGCAGCGTCCGAGCCAAGATTTCCGCGTTCGCTGATGATATCACGGTATTTGTGTCCAGGCGTCGGGACATAGTGGCTGTGAAGGAGGCGGTCGCGAAATACGAAAAGGTAGCAGGTGTCAAGGTCAACTTTGACAAGAGCGAAGGCTTGCGGTTGGGTGCCTGGAGGGGCAGCGTTCTCCTGCCAGGGCCCTTCCGCTGGAGTGACGGTCCCGTCCGCATCCTTGGGGTGTGGTTCGGGTCCGGCCTCCAGCTGGAGCGAAGTTGGTTGGAAGTCCGGGCTAAGGTAGAAGTGCGGGTGGTTGCCTGGCTTCGAAGGCGGTTGTCCTTAAAGGGCAGGGCGGAGGTGTGTGCCGTGCACATCTTCCCCTTGAGCCTTTACTGTTTGTCTGTACTGCCTCTGCCTAAGGATCATCGGACGGCACTGATACAATCCCTTTTTAAGCTTCTTTGGAAAGGCCGAAGCCCGTTGGTCTGTAGGCAGGTCTGCTATCAACGTTCTCGCGATGGGGGTCTGGGGATGCCGGATCTCGTGAGCCACCGGCTCGCTGAGAGACTGGCTTACCTGGGCCGCTCGTTGACCACGGCCGCGGTGTGGAGCCTCAAGGTTAGGGTCGCCTTCCCTGACCTGGGGTTGTGTCCCTCGGTTGAAGGTCGTCATAGGCCAAGGGATGAGCCACCATTCGTCATCGAGTGCCGCAGGGCCCTTCGAAACTTTCCTCGGTCCAGTGACCTCTCATGGACTCGTAAGGAGCTATATAGAGGGTTAGTGGTGGGTTCTGCCTTAGATCCTCTAGTAGAGCGGCTCGGCTGGTCGGCGGAGGAGATTCGCTCCCAGTGGAATTGGGCGCCAGGTTCGGTCTTCTTGAACAACGAGTTCTCGCTCACCTGGCGGCTAGCTAGAAACGCGTTGGCCCTCAACGACTGGGCTTACAGAGCATGCTTAGCAGATATGCCTGACTGCGCCTGCTGCGGCAGTGGACTAGAGGAAACGGCTTTGCATGCCTTCTACAACTGCGAGCGGGTTCGCCCGTTATGGAGCCACGTCGAGGAGTGGACGGCTGGCATCAGTCCCAGAGAGCTCGCGCCGCTCGACGTTGGTTACGTCGTGGACAACGTTAGCCCTCCGTTTCAGGGTGAGAAATGTGTGGTGTTTCTCGTGATCCTTGCCGTGGCTAGAATGGTGATTTGGCAGACGCGAAACAAGGGATTGTACGAGGGTGCGAACTTTTCTTAACGTGATCTGATCTTGTTTTTTAGGCATCAGCTTAGGGTCAAGATTAGATGCGTTAGAAGATGCTTGGATCGCATAACATTCCACAAAAGGTGGGTGCATGCAGCAAGCTTGGTCGTATGCAAGGGAGAAACGTTGGAGTCATCTTCCCCTCCTCTGCCTGCTCATGGCGAAGATGGTCCGGGTCCTTCGGGACCCCACCCCGGGTAAGTAGGAAGTTTACAAATTTCTTAGGATTTCTTGACACCCTAGCTAGTGGAGTGAGGTGTGTCATTGTCCCCACCATTTAGATGTTTGTTTTACTCAAGATCCTCCCCATTCCCAGTTTCTTTTTCTCACCCTTCTACCACTTGTGAATCCCGGCCCTTTTTTTGAGGATGTTGGTCACATATTTCTGTATTTCATGTTCCTCTCCTTTCCTGACCGACCACCTTTTCCGTTTCTTTTTTATCACGTTTAGTCATAGGTTTTTTTTCCCCCTATAGGGAGAGTTTTGGCTTGTTTTTGGTCTTTATCCAGGTACCAGAAAACAGTCAACTCTCCACGGCATAGAAGGGGGGATGGGAGGGAAACCAACCGGGTTTATGTTTTGTTTACCATGGGGCTTTTTTCTCCAATTCCTCATCTTTAACTTGCTGTATATAAGTCATTTTATTTTATCGAATTTTAAGTAGGGCTTTCATGACAAGAATGGGGTATTTTGGTGATTGTAGCGTGGTTGGTGGATGAATGAATTTATTGTAAAGAATGAGAGGAAAAAATGATTGAATGATGAGTGTTGGCGATACTGGGGCTAGCTAGGGTTTCATAGGAAAATACTGTTTTCGCCCTTTTCCCTCTATTTGGGCCTTGTGCCCCTGAGAGTTCTAACTTTCAGAAATATGTAAAATAATTACTGCATATTACTTTGCGTATTTTTTGAATTACTTGTTACGATTTTTTGGATTACTTGTTATTGCTTGTTAGACTTGTTTTGTTTGATTTGATTATTGTCTTACCTGAACATTTTTTTTTCAAGTGACTTTTTGTCAATTTTTTGTTGTTGTTTGACTTGTTTTTGTTATCCGACTTAAATTTAACCTCTTGTTCTCGGACTTTATTAGTAATTTTTTACCTGCTTTTTGTGTCTTGATTTTTCAGGGGTTCTACTCTTTCTAATTTTTTAGTTGGTCTCTTTCAGTATCGTATTGTATTTTTTCTTCAGTCGACAGTAGAACCTGCACCTCCATTCTTGTGACAGTTGAAGGTTTATTTCTACCACAGCCATGGAGGGTTCTCCCTCAAATAAAGACCCAGATGACAGAGCCCCAAAAGAAACATCTTAGGAACCCTTGCAGGATAGTCTTATAGGGGCAAATTGGCCTTCTTCGCCGACACCGAAGACAGCCAGGACAGCCTTATACAGCCAGCTCAAAAACGCCCTACGCCTTGGAAGGGCCAGCAGAGAGGACCTGACGATTTTGAGAAAGACAGGGTGGGCAAATATGCTAAGTATTTCAAAAGGTAATGAAATATTGCCCATCTCTGAAATCGTGGAGAAACTTACACCCAGGATCCTCTCGCTGGTCATTTCAGACCTGAAAACAAAAAGGCTTGTAGGGATAAAGAAGAAAACTTTTGAGGAAGGCAGGCATCCCATGTCAATACTTCTGCCGCAAAAGCTTTTCGATTTGGGATATCCTGCTTCCCACTGAAGATGTAACGTCCCGGCTTACATCACTGGGGAGGTTCTGGCTGCTTATCTAAGCGGCTATGGAAAAGTAGAAGAGTTCAACCTCCTCAGATCCCCGGTCGGGACAGCCTACAGGGACTACGCTTTCCGGCTGTGCCTGACGAGGGATGGCTTTAAAGCCATCTCCGAGACCCTAATCAGCGGATACCGGCAAATGGTGGTGGTGGAGGGAAGGCGCCCCAGGTGCTGGGAGTGTAAGCAGATTGGGAATGTTTTGTTCCCAGAAAACCGAGAATGCAACAGCCACAGCAACCACCACCAGCAAGCAGGCGGAGGCTCAGGGCCCGGGTCAGGTCCAGCCCAAAACAAGCGACCAGGAGGGCTTCACCTAGGTGACCCGGAGGAGGAAGGGGACCCCGAAACAAGGGGAAACAAGTTCTACCTCCCCTCCTCAAAAACAAACAACAAGCACCACCTCCTCTCCTAAAAAACAAACAGCGTAAAACCAAAAGAACTCCAGCATCACCGTCATTGTCAGCATCATCAGCTAAGAAGTCCCAGAAGCAATCAGAGCCAACCCCCATGGAGACCACGACAAACCTAAAGAGGAAAAGAGACAGCGGGAAAGGGGCCGCCAAAAAATATGCCCCGAAAAAAATCACATCCTAAGGCAGGCCCCTCCTCTCACACACAACCACATCCTCCATCTCCACCATTAACTCCACCACCTTTTCTCCCTCCAAAAATTCTATTACAATCACCTCCCCAACAAATTGACGCTGTCCCCCCAACAAGAACGCTTCCTCAGGAGAAAGCGTCACCCGTACCTAATCCCCCTCCCTAGATCACAATCTGCTGATAGATCACAACCCTCGAGCCTTGTTCGAACTCCATCCCTCCCCTCACTCAGCCCCTCTGCTTTCTCATCATTTGAACTATTTCCTGTCACACAAAAAGAAAAAATGACCCTTTTGCCGGGGAAAAAACCCAAGTCGGCAGGGGGGGAGAACTATCTATTGAACAAATACAGTGGGCAGTGCCTTTGTGCTCAGTAGGGCTGGAAGCAGTTGGGGGACTTTTACCTTCGAAAGGCACTAAAGCCGCTACTGATCTTGGACAAAACCCATGACCTAAAAGTCTCTAATCCAGTAAATTTTCGGAGTGCAGTCATGGTGACCACTTCTGTCCGGTCGGCTGGCGACCGTACCAGGGGCGTGTGGAAGTTCCTGAGCACGGTCTGTCAGACTGACACGGGCATGAAGTTGGAGCACTCCTCCGTCAAAAAAAGCCTACCCTATTTTTGTTCACCCATCTCTTTACAGGTCCCTAAAGTTGGGGTTTCCCCATAGATGGCGGAGGAATCACCAGGGACAACCGATCCTTGATGGGGGACGCAGTGTGGAGACGAAAGGTGAATCGGACTTTTCCTCGCCTCAAGTCAGACCCAAGCCTTTGGGTGAAGCTCTGTTTGTCCGTGAGTGCTGAAAGGCCCTTCGTAACCTTCTTGGGTCCAGTGACCTTTCACGGCCTCGGAAAGAACTATATTGGGAGTTAGTGGTGGGTTCCGCCTCGGGCCCTCTTAGCGAGCGGCGCGGCTGGACGGCGTAGGAGATCTGCTCTCACTGGAATTGGGCGCCAGGATCGAGCTTCTTGAACAACTCCGAGTTCTCGCTCACTTGCATTACCCCTTCTCGGCTTGAACTACAAGTCGGGCCTGGCAAACATGCCCGATTGTCCTCGCTGCGGCAGTGATTTAGAAGAAACGGCTGAGCACGCCTTTTACTACTGCAAGCGAGTTCACCCGTTTTGGGATTACGTCGGGGGGGGGGGGTAGACGGCTTGCATCGAACCAAGCAACTTGTGCTGCTCGACGTTGGTTACGTTGTAGACAACGTTTTTCCTCCGATTCAGGGTGAGAAGCGTATGGTGTTTCTCGCGATCCTAGCTGTAGATCGAATAGTGATTTGGACTACCCGAAAGAAGGGATTCTATGACGATGCAAGCTTTTCTCATCGTGATCTGGTTTAATATTTTAGGCATTAGCTTAGGGTCAAAATCAGATGAGATTGAAAACGCTTGGATCGCATAACATTCAGCAGGTGGGTGAATGCAGTTAGCCTGGTTGTAAGAAAGGGGGCAATGTTGGAGTCATCCTTCCTTCCTCTGCCGGTCCATGGCGTCTACAGTACGGGTCCTTTGGGACCCAATCCCAGGTAAGTAGGCATTATTTTTCCCCCTTAAAGCCTATATAGCAGTATGTTGTCAGTCATCGTCCCCGTCATCTAGTCGTTAGTTCTCAAGATCTTCCCCATCCCCATTATTTTTATACCTCAATCTGCACCCCAGCCCGCTTTTGTCGAAGATCTTGAAAGTTCATATTCTCTGTAATTTAACTGCCCACACCGATCCCAGCCCTGTATTGTTTTTGCCCCATTAGGCTAGGATACGCTACGCTAGGGTAGGTCCGGCTTGTTTTCAGAGTTTTCGGACACCGGAAAACAGTCGGCCTCCATTTCGTAGACGAGGGGATGGAAGGGCAACGAAACGGGGAAAATCTTTTCCTTGGTTTCGTCTTTTTGTTTTTGGGTTTTTTCTCCCATCCCCATCATATACATCATTGTAAATAAATCATGAACTGTAAATAAAATCATATCACATTCGGGGTTTTAAGTAGGCTTTTTTCGTAGAGCAAATGTGGTATTTTGGTAGTTGCTGCGTGCATGGCGATGGACGAATGGTTATATATTGTACTGTTGAATGGGTCGGCGAATGTGGCTAGCAAGGTCCTCTTAGAAAATATACTTAATGCAAGACCACTACCCCCCCACTTCAAGGCCTTGTGCCTTCTTGTATTACTTACGAGAAATAAAGGGAGACCACTTCTCGTTCCTTACGAGACATTTGACAGACGGACTGAAAGCTGAGCACGGCTAGTACGTCCTTTGTATGACTTCCTTTTTCTGCTAATACAAAAACGTTTACCTATCACCCGTTGTTTGAGTTGTTCTTCCACCAGTCTTATCTGAAGACCACAACAGAATATAAGACAAAATTTACTTTACACCATACTGTGTATAAAACTAATTGAATTGGGTATGGATACTTGAAACTAGTGTAGCCTATGCAAATAAATAATTAAAAAAAATATTGTTACTTAAAACCATATAATACAGTATAAATTAGTGTAAGATCAAAATACTAGAAACCATAAAAGTGAAAATAATTTGCACTAAATAAGAATACTTGATATCATAACTGAACAAACAAATAACTGCATATAAATCAAAAGTACAATTCTAAAAACTACTTCGGAAATTGAAAATATAGTTCTTAATGTTTAGAAATAATTTAAACATGTATTAATTAAAATAAGGAGTTGATATACCGTTAAACAAATAAACTAAATCAAAACAAACCTCTTACAAAAGTAAGTCAAATCGGTATGTGCGTTGATGTCGAATTGAGTTGATATGGTTCCTTTTTGTAAGTGAATATATTGTGGTTTCGTTTTCTTTGTTTAATGATCCATCAAATAAATGGCTTGTGGTTTTTATGTTTGGTCATTCTTGTTTGATAAACATCTATAAAAAAGAAATCCGCCTTTTAATATTATGGCTTAGAGACCTATACTTTGTTATAATTGTGTCTGAAAGTTAAGGTGTTACCATTGCTAACAGCGAATTTAACGCGGGTTGGATGGTGGAGAAACCATTTAATGGGTAAAGATTAAACTGAAATTTGTCGATAAGGCTCCCTTAAATAAATTCTTTGTATGTTTACAACAATATCACAAATTTAACTTTCTGTTAATAATTTAGTTGCTGGGTGCCTCTAGCTGTGTGCCTAAGTTAATGAAACCAAGGTTCAATGTATGCTACTTAAATCAAAAAAGAAAAAAAGTACTTCTATTTCGAGAAACTCTTTAGTCGTCGGATTTCGTTGAGTTGCCTATTTCGAATTGCCCTTTTAAAAAGAATATGGAAGTTTTTTTTATAAATTTAAGATCGTGGATATGTTAAGATCTTTTTGTAATGCCTCAGTAATAAATAAAAGCAGCTTGGTATTCATCCTTTTTATGTTTCATCGAAATAGATTCATAGAACCGACTGTATTGTTTTCTGAAGAGGAAGGCTTTTTTCAAAAGCTCTGGGACAAGAGAACTAAGGTATTTTGGCAAAAATTCAAACTTTCGGTAAAATCAGTTTTTCTTCATGATCTGATCACAGACTGGATATCTTCGAAATTACCTTCATCAATTTCGGAGCCAAGAAAAAAGTTTCGAAGCACTGATTTTTAAAAATCTCGTTATCATTTGTGTCATTAATTTTTAACATTATCTTGACAGATAAAAATCGTTTACTTGAAAATATAAAAATTACACACACACATATATATATATATATATATATATATATATATATATATATATACACAGATCAATCAATACTTATCAATAATTGTTCATAGGTTTGGTTTGGTTTCTTTGTTTAATGGCATATCAACTCTTTAGATTATTTTAATGCCAAAGCTATTCTCCTAGAAGAACAGTAGTGGTACTATTTAACCCAGAGCTGGGAGGATAAATGGGTTCATACCTTTCCCAAGGGTATTTCCCTAAAAGTGAACGTAATAGCGCGACTGGAGTACGAACTTGAGTACTACGATTCCGCAGTCCATCGCTTTAACCATTACACCACGAGGACACCCACTAATTGTTTATAGGCTCAAACTGGATAAAGTGGTTACAAAAAATATTCCTTAAGAAAACGGCCAAATTAGATTATTAAAATCCCGCTAGTGTCGTAAGTAGAGATAAAACAGATTGATAAACCAGACAAGAGCCAAATCTTTTTATGTTAATTACTCCCAGGACCACTATACAAGAGTGGTCGTAACTGTTAGGAGCTATAATTATTCGTCAAATAGATCTGTTAGCGAATTATTCGATAGAAATATGATGCAACTGTTTACAATAAATCTTCAAAAATGACTCAAACATAAATGTACAATATACACAATTCCCCAACTTCTAGGGGATGAAATAATTCCGAACGGATTGACATGCCGTTAAAATCAATTAACCAATCATATTTCATTCCTTGCGCATCCATTATTTTCTTTGATGTAGAATATTCCTATTTGGTGCAGATGATCCTTAAACAATACTAATCCAAGCTTAGTAAAAAAAAGTATCCAAATTTTAAACTATTTTATTCTGAGTATTTTTAATATCCATATTTGATTAAGGGATATTAAAACCTTCCTTTATTTTCCTTATAATGTTTCTGTTATATTAGTGTTCGTCATATATTTCAAATTATTTCAGTTGAGTCTCTTTGGTATCTTAGAGTCAACTTCTCTCCGCAGACGAATGCTGAATCGATCGATACTTTTTCCTGACATGATCAGATCTGTGCCGTTCTGATTTAAGTACAACCGCTATGAACTGTTGCCGTTTTTTCTTTCTCGTTTTCTACTCGAGCACGCCTAATAAAATCAAGTCTGATGCTAGTTCCTACACGTTATTAAAAGAATTTAAAACAATATCTCTTCATTAGACATGATGTATATCTATGAAAGCAAGTTTGGCACAAGGAAATTTTCACAATTGAGAAACTAATGGCCATGACTTTTCAGCAACCTCAACATTTTCTTTTTTGGGTGTCTCAGACATCAAGGATTGATCTTAAACCTACCTCCTTTTAGTTGAATGAAGAAACGTGTCACTTGATGGACAGTTTCCTGAATCTCAACTTTGGGTACGTCAGTGCACCACATGCACTCTTAGCGTAACGGTTATCATCGTTGGAAATGAAATCGTTTAGCCAAGTTTAAATCCTAAACTTGGCTGTAGGCGTTTCACTTCGAACTAACATCGTAAGAGAAAGTATAAATCCATCTGTTATCCATAACCACCTGCAATGGATAAATCATAGGATATACTTGATTATTTTGCCTTAGAAGAAACATGAATTCCAACCAGCTTTACTCCGCTTAAAAACTGAACTAGTTATTATATTTTACTCCTTGCAATTCTTTCACACAATCACTAACTGGTGGTTTTTCATTGAAGTCTGAGCGACTGAAAATCTCCTTAGGTCTTCAAGACTTTTCTATGTATGTTAGTTGATTCAACAGTTTTGTGGTTTGGATGTTTTCCTGTTCCTTGAAAGCCGTTCAAAGTGCTCTGACTTGTATTAGCATCATTGTTACCTTCGTGTTTCACAGCTTTTTCTGCTCTCAAGTACTTTCACTCCAACTCTAAATTCCACGAGATGACGACTTATTTCCATTTTGTAAATTAAGAATACGTGTGGTGTCCCGACCTGGATTTGGCGACCTGCTTGTACCTTAAAGTCCTAAAGAATTTCATACGTTTTATTTTTTAAACATATTCTGGTTTGTGCATGCGTTATTATCTGTATGAGAAAATTTAAGTCTCTTGCATGATTCCCAGAGGAAAGCCTTTCCCGCCCAGTCAACCCTAATCTTGTATTTCTTTTGTACCAGTTGGTGGTTCTCGCTTATTTCACCTATACATATGTATATATATAATGTAATTTTCATCAGTTCTTCAAAGAATTTTTCGCAAAATTACCCAAGTTCAAAATGTCAGTTAAGATATTAGAGTTTGAGTTTAATATGAGGTATTTTATTAATGGGGTGTGCAAAGCGCATGTTTTTTTTTAAATACCATTAATTTTCTGTTTGAAATTTTTTGATACATCTTATATTTTTTTCAAAGAAGAAACATGTCGTTTTAAAAAGTATATAAACCCAAATAAGACCTCACGAAGAAAATTGTACTCAGGCTAAGAGTCCTCTATCGAGATATTGAAATTGGATTTTAATAGTGGGATTGGAAGGTATAAAAAGGAATATAACGTAAGTGATGAAAAAATAAAATATAGCTAGAGGGAGATATTAGTGATATTAAAATTAACTTATCTACAAGAAAGAGGATTGAGAAGAGATCTAAATGTAACTTTTAAAATATTGCAATTTCTAATTACGGTAGACATTCTTTCAATATTTCTCCGAGAACTGAAAAATTAATGTCAAGACAGATTTCAAAAATAAGTCTAACTAACCAATTGGATTTTTTTTTTACTAATGAAACATTTCTGAAAGAACTTGCCAGATCAGATAAAAAAATTAGCTATAATGTACAAAATTTTAAGATTGAATTGGGGGATTTTAGAAAAATGCTAAAATAAAGAATTTGATAGATAACTTTAGTGAGATTTCAGATGAATTACTTAGAATTAGGTTTGTATATAGATATTTTATTAAAACTGAATACGTTCATTTTAAAGTTTCTTTTTTAAAGGGTGATTAGAGAAGTCAGTGAAGATCAGTGATGCTCAAGGAAGCATAAATGAATATGCTTCGTTATTATCCAGAGCTTTCACCAGATAAATTTGATTTGGACTCTCGTGTGGAAAAAAGAGTACTGTATTTTGAATACTTTTTTTCAAAGCCGCAGTTTCATGTGCAAGAAAACTTTTTGTCTACTTGAAAAATCCTTCATTTTTCTTTGCATGTAATGCCCGACAAGATTTCAAGAAAGCTATGCATTGGTTTTTAATTGTTTTTTTTTTAAATTTATGCCATTGGCTTCGGAGTTAAGTATTTCCCAACTATTAAAGTTCAGTTAATTTTATCAATTTTTACCTGTATTTTCATTAATCTTTTAATGAATTGATTGATTTTTGCAGTTTTTCTTCTCAGCTCGTTCGAATCGTTAATTCTATAATAACGAGAAAGAAGGCAAATTGAAGTCAGTAGTAAAAGAAAAGTTTACACTAATACTCAAATTCTTATCTCTTTTTGTCTCAGAAGGAAGCCAAGTTACCAGAATATCTGGCCCAGTTTGGAGGGGGAGTGTAGAATACACCGACAGCATCTCTGCAGAGGGGTAGGACTTCCCAAACAAGTGTTCCGATGGTGAGGCTTCAGTAATGATGGAGCTTTGGCAAATTGCAAAGTACCCCTTCATTGCTATCGCTCCCAGATACATTAAGGTCCTATATGTGGATCAAATAGAACTCTTTGACATTTTAAAACTCTATGAAAACAAATGACACTTCTTAGAAATAGAACTGTCAGACTATTTAATTGTGTTCAAAAAAATTAATGATATTAAAAAGAATTTTTAGTGATATATAGCCATGCTTGGAATCATTAAACTTTGTTGACTTATGCCAAATTGGATTGTTAAAAATAGAAATGTTTGATCATTTAATTGTTTATCTATGGAACGTGTTTACAAATTATATATTTAAAGCCTATGTAAATACAATATTTGGCATTAAATAACCAGCAATGGTTGATATGCCATAAAACTCGACCAAACAATCGATTTTTTATGAATTGCTGTCCTCTTCGATGGCAAACAGTGTATTCCAAGCTTTCCTATTGTTCCTAGTGATAAAATGTTTTAATTTAGCATGGAGACAGACAACTTCAAGTTTATGCCTATTTTAGAATGATTGAAAAGAACAAAAGCAAAAAAAATTGTGCTCGACTGGTATCTCCGTAAAAATTGACTTCTTACATAGTCAGCTGTGTGTTGTCAAGAGTTGGAAAATCCTGGGAGGTTTCAGTTCCTCAACAAAAGCTCAAATAAGCTCATAATAAGCAATGTTGTCTATCAAGAGATTCTTTTATGATGGAAATACTTGTGATATTTTGAAAGTGAAATGCATGTCAGGCATCAATATATGAAAGTATTTTATAAACATCAATAAAATCCGTAATCAATACTCGAGTATGTATTACTTGTTAATAGTAGTAATATAAGTAAAGTTGGCCACCGTAGTCGAGGGCGACCCGAAGGCTCCCTTTTCAAAAGCTACTATTCAGAAACTCCTTTCTTTAAATTGTCCCACTTTACCCTTGATCCCTACCTTATAAAGAAGAGTGTTAAGCATGGAGGTATCAATATTATGTCTACCTCCATTTTAAGAGATATCATGAAAATATAATTTGAACAGGTTAATCAAGTTATTCCTGTCAGGTTACCAAGCGTTTCCCGTGTCTCACCAGAAATTTCATGCATCTCAGGATATCACACCTCGAAAAAAATGAAGTAATTCATTTTCTCTTACTTCCCTTGAAGACATATACCTCAAATTCGAAGAACGTGTGTATGGGTGCATGGGGGGGAGATAAAAATGAGATAGAGAGAGAGAGATAGAGAGAGAGAGAAAGAAATACACGGGGATTGAGAGATGCAATAAGAGAGAAATGGATTTGTGTTGCTCATGTTTCACTGTAATTAAACAACTGCCGATCGTGACATCTGGATTTCAGAAACAAATCAGAACATGATAATTAAAGATTAATGAAAAGAATACAAAGACATTCGTGGCATTCTTTTTTATTTTGATACGAATCAACCGAACGAGTGACCTGTAGATTTCATGCAGAGGATGTGTTCTGTGGCCAGATTTCACGATTCTGGTGTGTGCATATTTATATAAACAAGAATACATATGTATACAATTTATACTATATAAATTTTCTCCCGGAGGAAAGGTAGAAGTATTTCAATAATTCTCTTGGAACAATTTTCCATCCAAAATATGGAATTAAGCGTTATATATATATACACAAACACAAAATCTTGCGCTGTAAACGAGTATCCATGTAATTCTATTTATAAAATTTCAAATTTGAGGTGTGCGTGCGTATATATATATATATATATATATATATATATACACACACACACACATACACACTCCAAAAGTGTAATTGTGTGTGTGTGTGTAAATATGTTTTATGAAAAATAGTTTTCACGCTGCACGTGGATTTCGACACATTTTTAATTCAAAATTAATTATGCAATCGACAGTCTTTCGCATTGAGCACTCAACTAGATATTCCTACCCCTTCGATTATTACTTAATTTAATCCATAAATATTTTCTTCGGAAGTCCGCTCACCGAATGGAGAGACTACTTCGACATTGTCGCAGGAGTGCTACAAGGAGACACATCAGCCCCATATTTGTTTATTATCTGCCTTGACTACGTGCTTAGAACGGCTATAGATTTAACGACAGAAAACCGTTTCAAGCTGGCAAAGGAAAGAAGCAGAAGATACCCTGTACAATATGATATAGCGCTTCTGGCAAATACACCACCCCGAGCCGAATCCCTGCTACATAGTCTGGAACGAACAGCTACTGGCGTAGGCCTCCATGTCAACACAGACAAGACGGAATACATGTGCTTTAGTCAAAGAGTGGTCCTTTGAAACTGGTGGACAAGTTCACCTATCTCGGAAGCAGCCTCTCAGCAACACGCTACTTGCAAAGGCATGGAAAGCTATGGATAGGCTTTCGGTCATATGGAAATCAATCCCGACTCAAAAAAAAAAAAAAAAAGCAGTTACTTCCAAGCAGCGGTCGTATCAATACTGCTATAGGGATGCACTTCATGGACGCTAACTAAATGGAGGAAAATATTGACGGAAAATACACAAGAATGCTGTGAGCTGTATTGAACAAGTCCTGGAGCAACACATAACAAAATAAGAGCTGTACGGCCACCTACCACGAAAACTATCAAAGTTAGACGAAACAGACATGCAAGACATTGCTACAGATGTTAGGATGAACTCACAAGTGATATACTCCTGTGGACCCCTTCACACAGACGAGCAAAGGAAGGACGACCAGCTAGAACCTACATACAACAGCATTGTGCCGATACAAGATATAAACTGGAAGACCTCCCGGGAGCGATGAACGAGAGAGACGGGTGGCGAGAAAGGGTCAAGGAGATCCATGCTGGCAGCGCGACATGATGATAACGAAAATTATATATGCTGAAATTGTGTGTGTATATATATATATATATATATATATATATATATAAACGTATGCACTAATATATAATAAATACACTTGAGTTTTTATATTTATTTATTAGTATGGCTGTTTATCTGCGACCATGGGTTTCATGCCGCTTTATTACAACAATCATCAGGCAGGGAAGAAAGATATTTGAGAAATTGAAAAAAAAAAATTGTCTGGGGAATTTTTACAATATAAAAGTTTTATATTTCATAATAGCCCATAAAATTACCTTTCAGACCTACAATACATTTTAACTTATGCTAACTAATCAAAAATTTATTTTCTTCGTAATTCAATGAGGATAATTTTTTCTTTAGTCAAAATCATCACCTCACACACACGAATATATGAAATAAATTATTTGGTCAAATCTTGAAAACTGAAAACCTTTGTTACAATTCGCCACAACTAAATTCTGCAGAGAGAAATATCCTTAAAAATTGATTACTTCATTAATATATGATTGCCTTTCTCGCTTTTTAACCTGCATGTGCTTGATCTGGCACATGGTCATTTTAAGCAGATTGTTATCGTACAGAGATTAAAAATAGTTGGACTTATGCTTTTCCCCAGGGTATTCGTACTCTGTGAAATGCAAACAGCTTCGTCCAAGATTTGAACTCGATTCACCCTTTCGATTTCCAACGATAATATCCATTATCTAATGAGCACCGAATATACTTAAGTCTGTGTGCGCAGCTGTGACGGCTCAGTGATTACAATGAATGTGATTTTTTACACTTATATTTCACACAGATATTCTATTTGAATTGTACGTTTTAATTATAGAAAATTTTACGTGTACTGAAGTCTTCAATGGATGATAATTCCTCAGCAAAATGCAGTCAGAATTATTTAGTGGCTATTTTACTTTTTGCTCCTTCTCGCAACATGATTGGTACAAAACACTATTTTCCCTTTGGACATGTCTTTAGCCTTTTTTTTATGTCATTTTCTAGAACTCTCGAATCTTGAAGGCGGTTTAGATTCACCGATGAAATTATATCCCGCTAAAGTAAATTGTCCAGCATTCGTACCATTCTCTTCTTTTTACTGAAAACTCATAAAATGACTTTATGCCACGGTTTTATTGTCAGTCGGTGATTGTAAATAACGGTTATTCCTATTTGTTTCAGTGTTTTCTTTTCTTTTTTCCCCCCACGTAGAATTACGTTTGCATTTTACTTGCTTATTCGTTATTTTTTTTTCTTCCGAATGTCTTTCGAGCCTCAGCGCTTTTCTGTCTTGGGATATTTGTTTTTTGATGTCTGTGCTATCTTTATCGTCTCCATCTTTCTTCGAGATTAAAAAAAATGCTTTTTTTTCATCGAACATTTTTTTTATTAGTTTATTCTTTCCTAACCTATCTTCTTTCATCTGACTTTACCTTTTCTGTTTTCGTTCATCTTTAATTATCTTTTTTCTTTTTATCTGTCTCTTTTATCTTAGTCTATCTTAATAACATTTTTATTGGTATCGGCATATAAATATACCTTTAACTAATTATTTATTTACTTGATTGATCATCTGCCAGACGATCTATCTATCACCCTGACAGTGGGGCTTAGCATACTCTTGCTGTATTTCTTGCTGAGAATTAACCCTCTAAAAAAAGGTGTCCTGGGTAGGACTCTACACCGCATCTGATGGTGAGGTTCTAGTTCTTGAGATCTGGAGAGAGTGCGGTAGCTTTTCATTGCTATTACTCCCACCTTTTTCTGGTGTGATAGTAAGTCTTTGGGTGCTACTACACGTCAAGTAGATATGTTTATAGATCATCAATATTCCATCAGAGTGTGTTCAAAAATATAAAAACCAACAACACAAAAAATGTACAGAAGAACGTAAAATGAAAGTAGTTCTCTAACGTGTAGGCATAAAATCACACACAGGCACACGCACGCACACATAAGAACGATATATAGTCTGTCAGGAGATCAATCAAAAAAAAAAAAAAAAAAAAAAAAACAACACAAAAATTAGTTCATTCTATAATTTCAGTCAGCTCTTCTATGGAAAAGATTAATAATTTTCAAGCCAATGAAATTCTAAAGACATGTCACCTTTATCTGAAACATATAGTCGAAATGACGAATATGATAAATTTGTTACCGCGCATATTGAAGCAGCAGCCAGGTGAATACCAACCACACCAAGAATCAAATGTAGACTTAACTGGGAGTTAATAATAGTTAGGGAAAAACTAGATACCATTAAAAGGCATAATTTTCGTAAGGTATGAATCCAATTATTCTTTCTCCAGCTATGGGTAAATAGGACAGACTGGGTTCTTCAGCCTTGGTGAGGCAACTAGTCTAGGAGAAGGAAAACTAAATTCAAACCTGTTAAACTGCGCTTAAAATTGAACTTGTGTCATATCCTGCCCGAGCGGAGCGGTTAGTAAATAGTATTAAAAAGCATACTTGATTAAAAGAAAACCAACAAACGGCAGTGCACAGAAACTGAAAGATCACTAAAACATACCAAAAAGATATTTTTTTTTTATTTCCAAGGCCAAATCAATAAACAAACATGATTAGCATGGCAAACAGTAAATGAAGAAATCAAGAGAAAAAAAGGACCTCTACAAACTGTCAGCCAAATAAGACTTCAGAATTAAAAAGAAAATTTCGATAATCAGCTTGGAAACCATCCTGAAATCACTGATAAAAATACTGAAAAAAATTATTAATGGCCAACTTGACATCAAACTTTGATTTTACAATTGAAGAACTTGATGCGTTACTGAAATAATTTAAACAGAAAAGCCACAGTCTATGACTACATAACTTATAAAGTACCGAAAACAAAAGATAAGTCATCATCATAATGTCGTTCTGGTAGCACGGATATCCCTGACCCTCTCTCGCCACTTTTCCCTATCGTTCATCGCCTCAGGCAGGTCTTCTGGACAACATCCCGTATGCTCACTCAGTTGCTGAATGTATGTTCGTGCTGGTCGTCCTGCTTTTGCACGGCCATGTGTAAGAAAATTTGATGACTTCGTTTATAAAACGCTGTGTATAAACAAAACGCAATAGAGAAATGGACAAAAAACTGGATCCATCACTTCCTCAAGAACATTTTGATTATCCGTTGAATCATCGAAGGAGTACGTACAAAACTTTTCTCCGAAGTATTTGTTAACATATATAGAAGAAAGATAGAGCAAATACTTCTGACATAAGGTCTCAAAGAAATTGCTACCGTTATAATGACGCTTTACAAAATATGAAAGCAATGATTTGTTCATCGGATAGGTACTCCAATTTCTTTGACATTGTTGCTGGAGACTTGACGGGAAATACTTTAGCCCCATATCTCATTGTAATCTGCCTAGTTTACGTATTACAGACGTCAATAGATCTAGTAAAAGAAAATGGTTCGACATTAAAAATAAAAACTAGAACAGACGCAGACTACGTAGATGATCTAGCACTTCTAAATACACCTGTCAAAAACTGAATAACCACTGCATAGACTGTTGCTGAGAGAAAGCGCGTTGGCTTCAAAGTTAACTGAGATAAAACAGAGTTCATGTGTTTTTATCACAAGGGAGCCATTTCTATATTAAATGACAAGTCTAAAATTAGTAAATCAGTTAACAGATCTTGGTCGTAAAATTTCGTCTACTGAAAACGATGCCAACATACGTATGAAGTGAACATGTACTGGTGTAGACAAGCTGCCGATCTTATGGAAATCTAATAAAATAAAGTGGGATTTCTTCCTGCTGCGCTCGTGTTATTACTAATGTATGTTCGCATAACCTGGACTCTAAAAAATACTTCGACAAAAATCAAGGGTGGATACTTTATGAGAATTACTGTGCGCTGTTTTGTACAAATCTTGGAAGCATCACCCTACAAAACAGCTGCAGCAGTGTCACTTGCCTCCCATCTCACAAATCATAAAAGTAAAACGACGTTCTACCATGGATTCCAACACACAGATATGGTAGTGCTAGTCAAACAGCAAGGACTTACTTCTATCAGCTCTCTACGGACAAGGGATGCAGTCTAGATATGTTATATTGTGTGTATACATATATCTCCGTGTCGTACAGACAAGTCACAAACTCCTTCCTCTTTTTTTGCTTTTCATTTTTTTCCATGTATTTTTCTTATTCATAAAAAATCCTTCTTCGTTTGCAATTATGAACAAATAAAACAATTAGTGTTATATGAAACTATTGCTCTGTGAGCAAGTTAAAAAAATATAATACTTAAAAACATTTAACTGTGTGGAAACAAATGAGTAATTTTAAATAGGATTATTACTGTCCGATGACAATAGTAGAACCCATTTAACTGTGTTCAAACGAATGACCTTTGCCTCTTTTAAAAGTAAAATTGCTTGCAAATCATATTAAATATATATCAATAAATAAGATTTGGCATTAAATAGTTCACTAAGGTTGATGTGCCATAAAACATAGCCAACCCAAACTATCCTTCCCGTTTCTTATTTCTCTTGTAATTTTCCTCTTTGTACTTATTCCTTCATTTTTACCAATACTCTTCCCTTATCCTTATTAATTTAAACTTTTTCATTCAGTCTCTTTATTTTTTGGAATCTATTATTTCTTCAGTTGTAAAAATTTGCAACGATTTTCTTATGTTTCTTTTTTTTTTTTTTTTTCATTTCTCTCTTCGTTCTTTTCGGTCAATATTTATTACATATTTTACCGATAATATTCTATTTGAATTTTTGTTCTTCGAGAGGCTTTTCTTGTTTTACATTTGATATTCTATTTTAATTCTTTCTTTTATCGTTTTTCTGTATTGGTTTGTTTTTTTCGCTATTTAACTTTTCTTTCGTTTTAAATTTCTATTTCTGTACTTTTTTTTTTCTTTCGTGCTGCTTTCTTTATTTTTCTGTCTTATTTTACGTTTAACTTTCATTTTCTTTCTTTCTTAATTTCCTTTTAACTTGTTTCAACTTTCTTCTTTATTTGATCTATTTCCATTTCGCTTTACTCTCTATCCTTTTATTTTTTCTTACATTTAATTTCAAATTTCTCTATTTCCACCAATCCCTTCGTTTTTTTTTTAGTAAATAACAATACATATATTTTTATTTGATATTCTATTTACTTATAGCATTATTCAGTTTTGCCAGAATTTCTCATGAATCATTCAATGTTAAAAAGCATCCCTGAGAATGGGTTGGGATGCGTCGTCAGTACCTTTCCTCGAAATATTTAGGGTTTCGATTCTTTCAGGTGCCTAGCCAGAGTTAATCACTCTAAGGCTTACATTCAGGCTGCAACAATGAAAGCCACCTTTTCTTCTATATTACCAAGCCCAGTTAGAATCTTAAAAACACCTGTAAAACCTCTAACAGTTTATATCAGTTGGTTTAGAGACGGTTCTTCAACTCCAGTTTCTACCTAGATCCACCGATTTCTGTTATTTTGCCAGCTTCCACTCGTGATATTCCTTCATTTTTTCTTCCCAGGGCGCTTTAGGTTCATCATCACAGCCTACTCAAATCCAAAAAGATGGCAGAAAACACCCTGCCCAGACGCTTATATGTGATCAGTGATCTTTAATTGTTTTTCAGGATTCAATCACATTTGTCAGTTTGGGGCTAAGGAAAGTGAACAGTAGTATTGAATGTGTCTTCTTTTCCTAGTTAATAAAATGGATGGTTTTATTCCCGTGTGATATTTAATGGATAGAGTGGCAGTGGCGATAACTCTTGAAACCGCTCCAAGCCCCTGGTCATGGTGCCAATATTAGCCTCTGTCTGTCAAGGTCTTGGGGGAGATAATGAAGTGATTAGCAGGAAAACCTTTTACCCCTTCCACATGCGTGAAGGCTTTATGGGCTCGGTGTTACAGAGTCTAGAACAAGAATCTGATACAGTAAAAGGTGGCCGATAAAAAAAAACAAAAACAAACCTAATGATGTTCTACCATACTGTTTTTTCCTCACTTTGTCGAGAGTTCCAGTACCTTAATCCTCTTCTTTTGAGATGTTATCTCTCCTTTTTCTTTGGCTTTGCTAAACCGGTGGCTTGAAAATCAGCTTCATCTTGATTGCCCTGCTGCCATAATCCCAATAAGAACTCCTTGCCTTTAACACGACTCTGCAACTAGCAACTGATTGATTGGCTGATTGATTTTAACGGGATGTCAAACTGTCTCTTTATTTTATGTGGAGAGTTTAGGAAACTGATTATTGTACTATCATATTCACATTTTTACGTAGTTGTTTCTGAATAGTTTTGTTTGCACACAGTTAATTAAAGTAAAGTATTATCTGATATAAATAATAGTTGTACGATTTCAAGAATTCCTATCTAATTCAAATTTATACATAATTATATGGTTTCAAATTATTTCTTCATAATATTCATTTGTTTTCATCCACTTTTAATGTTTCAAGTATCGAACAAAAATGATCTTCAGTAAACAATTATACTTTGTAGCTATTCTTATTACAAATAGTTTACATGGTATCAAGTATTCCGGTCCAATATTAATCATTTTTGAACAGATCTATTTGACCTACTGATAGAACCACCATCAGATTCAGTTTAGTTTTTTTCCGATAGTCTTTTTTTTTTTTTTTTGATGTGGGGGTGTCTCTTTCGCCTCTGCAGGAGACACAATCAGCGTATTTTATGTTCCATCGAAAGAGCGGTGAAACTATCTGATAGAAGTTAATTTTCAACCTGTTCCGAACTTAATTCCAATTGCAGCTACTTTTGAATCCTCCGAGTCTCTCCTCTAAAAGGTTTTTGTTCTTGTTTCCAAAAAATTCTTCCACGAAGATGTGAAAAGGGTGTTGGTGGATGCATATAAAAAGTAAGTAAAGTTGGTGACCGTAGTCAAAGGCGACCAGAAGGCTCTCTTTTCAATAGCTACTCCACCGAGGTGTAGGGGGCGCTACTCCTTTCCCTGGATTGCTCCACTTTACTCTTGATACATACTTGATATTGCTGAGTGTTAAGCAAAGAGGTATCAAGTATCATTTTCAAAGTCTTTGGTATGACGTGACCTGGGATTGAATCCATGTCTCCCGGACCATTGGCGAACACTACCCACTAGGCCAATGAGCCAGTTACCGCAGCATTAATTAAGCTCTTTAGAAGGTCAAACCACCTTCTCAAATCGTAATTGATCTAAATCTCAAGAACTTCCATCGGAATATCATGTATTAGCAAGAGTCACACAATCCTGGGTAATTGTACAACTTGTTTGTTGCTGCTATTTACAAGAGACAGGAGAGCTTTATAGTCACATATCTTCAATATGAACCACTAATTAGTGTTGTCTCTGTCCCACAATTTTACAGCAATTGTTTTGTTTTGTATAGTATCAAATTATTATGCAAAAAGCAAATATACATGCATCTGTCTTCATTTGTTCTTATTCAATAGTTACTAATTAACACAACTAACACTAATGTTTTATTTCATTTCATTTTATGTGTGCACGAATATGTGTGGCTAGAGAATAAAGAAGAAACTCTAGGTGCAGTAATGCATATGTGTCAGCGTGTGATCATGTCGCTCTTTCTGAGTATGCATGCGAAAAGGTGTAGTCAATGTGTGCATATGCGTATCTGTACTGGTGTAGGTGGACATAGGCAGCGTACATGGATGTATGAGAAGCAATATCAAAATAATAACTGAACAAGTTAGGGCGGTCGGCAGATTTTGATAGATGATCGAATATAAAGAGAATAATTTCTCGGTGAGGATGAAAGCGTTAGATTTTAATGTCGATGATAAATTTAAGTGGTCACCTATCTAACTACTAAAAAGACTCATGTTTAATTTTAATGGCTAGTTACGAACCTATGCTTTGAAGAAACTGGGTGGCAAGTCGAGTACAACTGGTGTTTTTCGTTTCTTTTAACAGCTTTTACAGGAAGATCTTAAGAAAAAAAAAGGGAACTGAAATCGCCGATCTCCTTCGTTTTCCTGAAACTTTAGACTTGTTCCACGTAGAAGCGCGCTTAGTGTAACGGTTATCATTGTAGAAGATGGAATCGGTGACCCAAATTCAAAACTTGAGCAAATCTGTTTTTGTTTCACTCAATCTGCTCTGCTTCCAGCAAGAGGTTAATAGCGTAGACTTTGTTGCAGAGCCATAGTTAGGCAATCAGACTAGGAAAATGAAAACTCTGGATTTAAACTAGTAGTGGGCTTTAGAAAAAACAGCTTATGTTACATCTTATTCGTAGTGGAGGTGATGAAGAAATCAGTTCCAGGTGTTTTAAATTCGAAGCTATTTTTTCTCCTGGAGCAAGGCTAACGAACTTAAATTTCCAGTTATTTTGCTCTTAACTGTTAGCAGGAACGTTGAAGAAATATATTCGTTCCTTTTTCAGAAGTATAGAGTCCATTTTCCGCGATGATAACCATCTAAGTAGTACTAGTAGTTTTGTATTATCGTTGTTATTGAAAACTGTACTCCAGACGTTCTATTCATGTTTAGATTGTATGTTCTTTGAATGGGAAACACCGAAAAGCTATAAACCATTTTACATTTTATACAAAAGATCAAAAACATTCCTCAGTTGTTGTTTTTTTTGTTTATTATATATTTTGGATTATTTTCTTTTATTTCCCTCAGGTTTCCCGCCTTTTTTCTTGAATTTTCTTTACTCTACTTTTTATTTGCTATTTGAAACTCTTTTGTCTTTTTCTTCTTACACTTGTCACCCTCTTTGTTTTTTTCCCTCTTTTTTAATCATTCACTTTCTACTCCCCCCCCATCTCTCCTGCCTTTTATTCCTTTATTTAACCGACATCTCATTTTCTTTAGTCATCTTTTTTTCTTTCTTTTATTTTACGTGTTATTAAAATTCTTTAACTAGCTCTATTTATTTTTTCCCTCTTCGCTTTCTAAGTTAAGTAATTTCCCATGTTTTTCTTTATGTTGCTTTTGAGTGTCTTGATTTCTTAGGATGCCCTACAAACCAACATTCTTAGTATGTTCTTTCTTTATAAGTATTTCTTTCTTATTAAAGAAAAGGAAGTAAGAAATACTAAGTATTTCTCTCTTCGTTCTTAGTGATTCCTTCCTTCCAAGTATTTTATTTCCCCTTTGTATCCTTCCTATATTCTTAGAATTTCCTTTTTTCTTAGTGTTACGTTCTCATTTGTACTTGTTTTTTTCTATCTTCCTGGTATTTTGCTCCTCCATTCCTTCCTTCTAAATGTTTCCTTCATTTCTGGTGTTTCGTTCTTCCTTCCATCTCATCAAGAAAATAAAAAGGAAAATAATACTGAATATTTCTTTCTTGTTTTTATATTCTTAATCAGAATTTCATTCATTTAGTTCTTTTTAGTATTTTATTTCTTTTTTCTTAGCTCTTATTTCCTTTCTTTAATAATATTTAATTAATTTTTGCTTCCTTCTTTCTTTCGCAAGTAGTCTGTTTTCTTTGTTAGTATTTCTTTCCTTAGCATTCCCGTCTTTCTTTTCTAGGACTTGTTTGATTATTTTTTTTTTCCTTTGATTTCCCTCTATTATTCTTTATTTTTGACTGCCTTATATCAACCTTTTGTAAATTCAATCTATAAAAACAGGCATGATTTGCAAAAACATGTTTGAGATCAAAGTCACGCACCCACTTAAAAATAAAAGAAAAAATGATTCTTTTGACATACTTCTGTTTTACTTAAGCTAGAAATGATATTTTCCGATTAGTTCACTTTATTTCCTATAACTGTTTAGCGGTAAACCATCATAGTTTATAGGACTCTAAATAACGTACTTTTAACATTTTTTGCTGATGGGTCAACGTGGAATCGGTGATACTGCATAAAAATGTCCATTACTTCGCTATTTATTTCTTGAACATACTTTGAAGGAGAACGGTACATTTATAAAAGATGTATTTTGGGGGGTATGTTTGATTGATTTATCGTTCAGAAGATAAAATAGACATTCTGGCAAATGTAATATTGGAAATAACACAGCCATAAAAATGTTTTCTGACTTGCTTCAATAATGTCCGACAGTTCAGGTTTATACTTTACTGGTTCTTAACTCGGTGGTGCGCATACACTCAGAGGGTCGAGAGGTGTGGCTTTTTTTATGGCGGAGTGTGTAAATTCTTTAATAATTAATATTCTTTGGTACCAGAAAAAATACTTTCTGAACTCTTCCAAAAATTTCAGAGATTAAAAAGAAAAAAATCTTGTGTTTCTCGGCAGGTCTAAGAATCTTTCTACATAGTCTCTCCCTTCTCACACAAACACACGCATATTATATATATTTCATACCAACCGCTACGCATTAGCAGGACACGACACAAGGTTTATTCTCAAGTGGAGTTTAACAGGTTTGAATTCAGAATTTTTCTTCTCAATGACTGGTTGCCATAACAAGGCTAAATGGCTCAGCTTGACCTACTATTTTACCCATAACTGGAAGGAGAATAGTTGGATTCATACATTTCCCAAGAGTATTAGCCATCTATGAAATGTAAACAGCGTCGATGAAGATTTGAACTCGCGTCGCCGAGTCCATTTGTTCCGACAATATCCATTATAACACGAGCGCCTCCTTACATATGTATACGTGTGTGTGTGTGTGTGTGTGTGTGTGATTATCTAACTCATCAATCATTTTTTAGTGAATTGCTGCTGGTTTTGAGTAAGAGTTCTCTTTGTAGACTGGTTCCTTACCATTGCTAGAGAATCCAGTCTGCCCAGATATATGCCCGTCATCATCATGTGCCGCCAGCACGGATATCCCGGACCCTATCTCGCCACTTCTCCCTATCGTTCATAGCTTTTGGCAGGTTTTCAGGGCTACATCCCGTATCCTCACAGAGCTGCTGTATGTATGTTCGAGCTGATCGTCCTGCTTTTGCTCGGCCATATGTGGGAGTCCATACCCATAGCAGGGCAGAATAGACAGATTCATGTCTTTCCCGTGAGTAAAGAGCTTCTTCCATGATTTGAAATCATGTCACCGATTTCATTTCCTACAAGATACATATTTAGCCAACTGTGTATATGTATGTTTGCTTATATTTGGGTTGATATATCATATCATGCTGCTCGTACGGATTTCCCAACTCTCGCCATCCGTCTCTATTATCCATCACTGCAGGTAGGTCTTCCTGGCTACATACCGTGTCCGGACAGAATTGTTGTAGATAAGTTCTAGCTGGTCGTTCGACAATTGCGTTTCCGTGTTGAGGTGTCCATAGGAGAACGTCGCTTACGAGTTTGTCCTTGCACCTCCAGCAGTGTTTCACACGTCTTGTTTGTCTAATTTGGATGGTCTTCGAGATGGGTGGTGGGTGTCTGTACAGCTGCTGCTTTGAGGGATGTTGCTTCCAGGATTGTTTTAATATAGTTCGTAGCACACTTGGGCAATTATTGTCAAGTTTTTTTCTCTATACACTTAGTCGGCGTCCATGTGGTGCATCCATACAGTAGTATAGACTTGACTACTGCTTGAAAAAAAATTCTGTTTTATACTATCAGTCAGGTCTTACCTCCATATGACCGATAGCCTATCAATAGCCGTCCATTCTTTCGCTAGTCGCGTATTGATGTCATTTTCGGTAGAGGAGACGTTGACTCCGAGCTCAGTGAACTAGTTTCAGAAAACCACAATTTAGTGTGGAGATATCGCCCCTTTGATTAAAACACATGCACTTTGTTCTGTTTGCGTTGACATGGAGGCTTTGCCGCCAGTTCCAGACTATGCTGCAGGGATTCAGCCTGGGCAGGTGTATTTGCTAGAAGCGTAATATCACCAGCGTAGTTTGCGTCCGTAATTGTTTATGCGGGGTATCATCTACTTCTTGCCTTTTCCAGTGTAAAGCCATTTTCTTTTATTAAATATATCGATGTCCTAAGAAAGCAGTTTAGGTAGATTATGAACTGGTATGGTACTAATGTATCTCTTTGCAGCACACCTGCGACAATGTCAAAGTAGTATGTGTCTCCATCCGATGAGCGTACTTTTACTTTTGTGTTTTTATAGAGCATCATTATGGCTGCTACGACCTCCTTGGCTAGACTGTAGACCAAAAGTATTTCCTCCATCTTCCTTGAGTATGGATTCAAATGCCTTGAAGAAATGTGCAAACCTCGATATTTATTTTTATTTTTTTATTTATTTAATTTTTATTTACATGAACACCAAAAATTCAACGATTCGTCAGAATTTGTGATGTTGTAGATCGATGTGAACGAAAACCATTTTAGGAATAACCAAAATGAGTATATATATATATATATATATATATATATATATATACACACACAATTTGATAAGAATTAGTGCTTGAAATCCTGAAGTTGTTGTTTATATAAATAATTGGGTAGAGTTGGTTTATAAGTAAACGCAAGTTTTTATATCAATTTTTATGCTGATTAATGGCATATTAGATTCTCTGGGATATTTAATGAAAAAAAAATCACCCTTGTAGAAGGCATTAGTTGATTGGATTCTTTGTTTAATGGCATATTAAACTTTGTGGGTTATTTAATGCCAAAGTCATTTTTATAGAAGAACAGCAGTGATGCTATTTAACCCATAGCTCGGTGGATAAGGAGGTTCATACCTTTCCGAAGGGTATTTGTCCGAAAATTAAAGTAATAGCACAACTGGAGCTCGAACTCGCTCACTACGATTCCACATTCCAGTACTTTAGCCATTACACCACGAGGACACCCCCAAGACATTAGTGGTAGTATTTAACATATAGCTGGGGAACAAAGAGGGTCATGCTTTTTCCTAGCGTATTACTCCGAAAGTGAACAATATAACAATAAAAAAAGCTTACTACGATATCACAGTCCAGTACATTAACCACTGCACCACAAGGACTCTTCTTTTGATGCCGAGATATCAAATTTGATACGCCTCTTTAGTAAATTAAGAGAAAGATTTTGAAGTAAAATGTATCAGCTCCTCAGAGACAATAAGAGCTCTATTCGAGCGGTAGGCCATCTATAAACAATAATCCCATTAAAATCCTCATCTACATTTGATAAAAATCATTCCAATTAGATGTAAAGGTAGTTTTATTTTTCAAACTGGAGATGCAAGACATGTTCTTGGTTTTATGGTTTAGTCGGGACAAAAATCTTGGTATGATATTTGTCTACCTCACACTAGACAGCACTTGATTCAAGGTCATGACACAAGGTTGTTTTATAGAGGGGTTTAGAGAGGTGGATGTCGAACAGGAGCCAAGACATGCCTTGCTGGACTTACGCTTGTCAGCGGCTCACTTAGTGCAATGTGAGTAAGATGAGCCTGCTGGACTTGGAATCACTCGACATATTACATAAGTCCGGCACATATGTCTGCTCATAGCTTCAACTTGAGCAAAGTGGTCTAGCGCTATCCTGGGCTAACAATGGAGTTCGCCTACCTGAAGGTGGCCCGGCTGAAACTTAGGGCCATTTGGCCTCGAATGTGACATTTATTAAGGATAACCCATCCGGCACGAATGCCACATGGCCTAGTTAAACATCTTGGTAGGCAACGAAAATTACATTCATAAATTTCCGAAATGTCACTCAAAATTAAAAAAAAAAATCATTACGTAACTTTGTGAAATTTAAACAAACAAAATTAGCTTCATAAGTTAATATAAGTTATTTACATATAATAGTTCTATTTTTTTTTTCATTATTGCTGACGCCCTTCACATTCCGTAACTTCTTGATTTTCAATATATCTCTGTATAAAAATATTTAGCAATAGACATATTAGGTATATAAAAGTCATTCTGCCTGCAAACTATACTTAGGAACTATTTTTACGGATGCGATTTTTAAATCTAGTATAGTAACAAATACAATTGGGAAAGGTCAGGTCTGCATTTTAATTGATAACAGAGTCTTAAATAACCAACCTGATGCACCCCTTGACCTTTTACCCGATGTAGACGGGTACTTCATCTGGTTTAATTATCCTATTCACAATCAACTCGCGAATTGGAATTGCCTCCCTTTCTATTTTTAATTTTTACCGACAACGTTCTTGATGCTTGGCTTGGTTTAATGGCATATCAATCTTCGTGGGTTATTTAATGCCAGTGTCATCCTTGGAGAAGAACATTAGTAGTGTCATTTAGCCCATGGGGAAATAAGGGGATTCATACCTTCCCAAGGGTATTTGTCTGGAGGCAAATGTGATTACGCGACTGGAGTTCCAACTTGTTTAATTAGGAAAAGCACCAGGAGGTGGAAATGAAAACTATATTAAAGTACTAACTTTATTAATTCTCCGCCAATAAAGCCAGGTGATAATTGTTCGACACGATTTATCATCAAAGTGTGCAGACATAATGGGTTTCCTGGACGCCCTTACCATCCGTCTCTATCGGTCATAGCTGTTTACGGTATTCAATGTTCACACTGAGCAACTGAATTTTTTGCTAGTCTTCCAACATTTGTGTGCCCATGTGAAAGAGTCCATTGCGTAACATCACTCAGAAGTTCATCCTAACTACTTCAGCAGTAATCATCACATTTTGCTCGCCTGTCTAAAGTGGTTTGTGTGATGGAAGGTGAGTGACTGTACATTTGCTGCTTTCCAGGATTTGTATTATTTCCATCAAGGTTTTTGTCTAAGTGTTTCATTCAAGTCTAAGGGATGCAGCTCTATAATAATAATAATATGGCAATAGCTTTTGGAGAATTCACGGTTAATTTCATGAGATAAATCAAGCGAATGGAGTGAGATTCGGGCTTTCTACAGTGAGACAAGTTTGCTAACGACAACACTTTGATAAGATAAAAATGAATAATATTGTTCGTTGGCGTTTACTGGCTCATCAAACCCATATTAAATACAAAATCCTGTATGTGTGTATATATATATATATAAAGGAATAGTTCGTTGCTAACTTTATTTTTCAATGTGTTCATAGCGCACATTTAAATGATTTCAAGTACTGCAGCTCAACACGAGTAATTATGTTTATGTATTCCTATGAAATAATAATTTGCACACATCTGTATGGTTTCAAATAAACAATAATCCTTAGTAATTGATTGAAAAGTTCTATTTGATCTATAAATGGGACCCTCGATATAAAATAACCCTAGATGCGTTGACATATCCTTAAAATCAAACACCTTGTTTAATATATCTTCTGGTTAAAGCATTCAGGTATCTGTAGACGCTAACCTGTCGGAAATTTCGAATGGGACCTTTAATTTCCTTTTCTACTCAGAGGACATCTTTTTACGGTGAATTCATCAGTTAATTGATTTCTATCATGTCACGGGTCTACATTTTTTGCCCGACGCTAATTAACCTCTCATTTCAAATACTAATAATAAAAAAAAAAGAAAATTAAAAATTTTTCCGTTGCAGTGAAAATTTAATTTATACACATTTTTATCAGACACTTTCTAAAGTAATAGCAAACTAATAATGATGATTATTATTGTTATTATTATAAATACCCAAATTTATAATTTTTAAGCGAACATAAAATCAAAACGGATATAGTTAAGCATTATTTAGTTCAAAGCTCCGTTGTTCTGAAAATCTCTTTACAAAATACGAATATGTAGCAACTCATATTTTCATACACGCGCATGTATAATCACTGATAGGTACTGTTCGTACCATGTAAATCCAGTACTATCAGGTGCATGGTTGAATGGTGGATAATTAAACATTCTTCCACACAAAATTTACCTGATGCAGAGTGTAGCCAAATAAGCAGCGTGATGAAAAATATCCTGCCAAATGAAAATTAAACATCTCGTAGAGTCAATAGCCAACACGTTTACAAGGGATATGAAGGCAACTTTAGTGGGGTTTTTTTTTCAAGTAATAAAACTATAAACCCGAGACTTACTTTATGACCAAGATAGAATTTGATGAAGTTTTACAGTTTCATTTACGAGATGAATAGTCCAAAGCAAGATTCTTTCACTCGCTAAGATACAAGCCCTGTCAGCAGAGTTTAGAATGTTATATATCAACTTTTGACAGAACCATAATGTGCCAGCTTTGTAAACAGGAAGACAGCGATGCCTGGGTATGAGCTGCTCACGAGGGTTGACAACAGGAACGCAGGGGCGTTATGAAATTATATATACACTGGTATCCGCGTCAGAGGTTCTGTGAGACAGTTGGAATCACAACCAAGTCTGGGCGGGATGGGGCAGCAGCTCCAGTGCACCCCGACTGAGAAAGCAGAAGTGCTAATTGAGGCCCTGAGTCTGGCCCAACGTAGCAAAGAATATATGTGCCAATATAGCTGTCCTAGTCTGTCTTTCGTCTCCCTGTCTGTTTCACACTTACGCCAGTTTCGGCACTTTCGAGAAATAAACATGAGAGAGAGATTTTTATAACTAGGTGTTATGGTCATTCATTCCTTCATCGTGTTACACAACAAGAATACACTGACTGTAGAGGGGTAAGAACCCCACAAAAAAGGGTGCCCTGGTTATATCAAACTACTTTTAATGCGGGGGTTCCAGGTGTGAAGATCTTAAAGTGTAGTATACCCCTTTATTGCTATAACCCAAAGGTTCATTCTGACCAAGAATAGTGTCGCCTTTATGGTCCGTCTTATAAGCCAAAAGATGTACACATTATTCGTATTTAATTGAACCTTGTGCCAAAGATTGAAAAATGACTCAAGAATCTAAATATGAATGTATAATTAACGCAGTTCTCTAACTTTTAGGCATAAAATAACTAAATTTATTTACATAACGTTAAAAACAATCTCTAGATTATTGTCAAGTCTCGGAAACTATTCTACAAAGGAAAGTTAGGAGTGAAAGAATAGATATTTGTGTCCGATTCTTAATAACCTTTCAAGAAGCACCCCCCAGGAAACCTAAACATCTCGTTTATCTGCACCTTCTTTTAGAATATAATGATAATAAAAATTTTATCATTGTTAGTGCATATGCTCATACTATTGGTTAAAATGAGGCCAAATATTTTCCTGGCCTTTTGACAAAAATCAGCTGATTCCAAGATTCCCTAAGGATTATAAAGAGTTTACTGCTTAGTGATCGAAATGTCAGGATAGAGAGGTATGTCAATGTTTTGAGGCGAGTCAATTCACATGGAACTGATGACCACGATAGCTGTGTAATGAACTAGACCTGATCAGTGGAAACTCAGTATTTCAGCAGAAAGCAAGGTATAAAGGAAGAAGGCAACATTTACAGACAGACAAAGTACTTGATTGATAATGCAATGGTTCATCGAATTGACCTAGAAGTTCTAGAATGTCAGGGTTACGACCATGGTCATGTCAGGGCAAAAGTCCTTCAAAGAATTTGTCCTGGAAGTTAAATTTATAAAATTACTCATGTTAGAATAAATAAGACTAGATGAATAGTTCATGATGTGAAATACAGATTATAGGACGAGGAAAAGAAGTGAAAATAGTAAAATACTTTTGAAGTAAGATTGAATGAGAGTGGCGAAAAGAGAAATCGCACAATGACCATATCTATCGAATTTTGTTCATTCTGTTTGTACTTATCAAACACTTATTTGTGATTACCTCTGTCTAATTTTATGCATTATGTATATATGAATGTATCTCAGTATATTATCCATTTATATTATTTTGTTTATTATCTATCTACTTTCCTTTGGTCATTATCAACAAAACCTTCTGCCAATGTGCTTAATTCAGAACTGAACTATACATATGGACAAACCAGTGTATATATATATTAGTACACAACCAAAGTATGCAGATACGAGGGGCATACGATAAGTTTCCTGAATTTTTTCGTATGGGCATTTAAAATTTTTGTAGACTTTTGAAAATTCAGTTTTTTATTGCTATACATCATCTGAGATGACTGACCAATTTTTATGATTTCAGGTTCAAATGAACAGTTACAGCAGGAATTGGAATAGATCCTACTAAAGCCTGATTGTCACGTCTGGTGAATTTCAAAAATGCAATTTCACACTTTAGAAGAACGATATACAATAAAATTCTGTTTTAAACTCGGAAAAAAGCCGCAGAAACGTATGGAATGCTTCAGACTGCTTTTGGACCATCTTGCATGAATCAAGCATCTGTTTTTGAGTGGCTTAAGATATTCAAGGAAGACGGGTTTGAGTTTGTGAGGGATGATGAGAGGTGTGGGAGGAGTAAGGAAGTCAGTACACCAGACTTGATTGGCCAAAGGTTTAGGGTTACGGTTAGGGTTACTATGTTGAGGTTTTAAGGGAGTTCAGAAAGAGATTCCGTCGGAAGAGGCCAGGACTCCTCAAATCGAGGAAGTGGCATTTCCACCAGGACAATGCACTAGTCCACAACTCCATCCTTGTCACAGACTATTTAACCAAGATGGGCATCAAGACAGTTCCCCAGCCTCCCAATAGTCCAGACCTTTCTCCCTGTGACTTTTGGTTATTCCCTAAGCTCAGGGGTTGTCGTTATGAGACAATTGAGGAGATGAAAGAGGCTATGACGAAGGTCATTGACACGCTCACACAAGAGGACTTCCATGTGGCCTTCCAGAAGTTGTTAGAACGGTACAACAAGTACATTGCAGCCGAAAGAGATTAGTTCGAAGTGGACTAGAGTTTCATGTGTGTACTATCAATAAAAGTGCCCATACAATAAAGTCTGGAAACTTATCGTATGCCCCTCGTATATTCATGTTCATGATAAATATCAAGATTATCTACTTTGTCGATGTACTTACGTCAGAGGTAATGATTAATTAAACAGACCGAAAAATATGCAATAACAACTTGCAATCAAAATTCAGCCGATGTTATGAATTACTGATCCACCAACATGTATATATTCCCCTTTATTCTCATCAGTCTCTTCAGTCGATTGCAGACCATAGGAATTTCCCAATGTTCTGCAAAACGTAACACATGATGAGCTTTGCCCTGGCACACTTGTCATAATTTCCCCCCATTGAATTTCCAACGACAATCGAAAAGATGCAATGAATGAACAGGCTTCTTGTTGATACTAATACATGGTATCATTTTAAAACAAATATATTCCGAATCAAAAAGGTTGCTTTGAGTATGCACAAGGGGATAAAACAAAGACTGGCTTAAGGATAATTGTCAGAATATCGATGCTCTCCAACAAATTAGACAGGACATTCGGAAAAATTTTATAAACACTTTTCTATCTTAAAAACAGAAGTGGATGTCCATGCTTTTAAGTAATTTAAACATTTCGTCCAAAATCTTTTACTTATATTCAAAGCTCCTGACAAACAAGATTTAATAATATTAAGCAACTATTAATTAAATGTATAGCGTAAATGGTGATTTTTCACTTCCCTACAATCAAAAGATGATAAAACTACCTTTTTTCAACCTAAAAAGAACCAGGAGAGATATGAATATCGTATTATACATGTGCATTCATCTTGATTTAAATTTAAGATTTTAACAATTCAAAAAGAAAAAAAAAAAGTCTCATTACGTTATGTTCACACTTTGGCCCTCCTTTTGGCAACTATTATATCATTTTTTTTTAAACTTTGAACCATTTAACTGTGTTTTAACAATTTACTGATATCAAATTTAATTATTAATACTAAATAGTAAGTCTAGGAAATATTTAACTATTTAGCTCGGGACCGTTTTGAAATAAAGTTACAAACTATTAATTTACAAATCTTATAAATTTAATACATATCTGTAAGCAGGTTTTGGAATTAGATAACCTATAAGGGTTGATATTCTCGATAATGAATTGCCTACGGAGTTGTAAAATAATTTTTCTTTTGAATAAGTCTTATCAAAATCTCCAGAGATTCAAGTCCGGTCTATGTCAACAAGTTCAAATCGCAACCAGTTTTAATTACTCTTTTCTAATCCTTTTTTGTAGTCCTGTCAAAATGGACCCATACTGTTTTGAACAGATTAGTTGCTAAGTAAAGTTGGCGACCTTAGTCGAGGGCGATACGATGGCTCCCTTTTCAATTGCTACCACATCAAGGTGTAGGGGAGGGCACTACTTCATTCCTCGGTTTACCAAACTTTACCCTTGATCCGTACGTTATAATGCTGAGTGTTAGGCAAAGTGGGATCAAGTACTATTTTTTGAGTTTTTGGTATGGCTCGACCTGTGATTGAACCCCAGTGTCTCGGATCTTTAACACTACTCATTAGGCCAATGGCCCAGTTAGTCCCTAGAGAGAGCAATAATTATCGTGACTCAGCCTACTATGTAGTATCATGTTACAAATATTCAAACCTTTTAAAACACATTTTCGTTCCTATTATTGTGCTCATTTGAGGCTTGAGAGTAGACCTCAAACATATGCATTAGGAATACATCAAATTCTGTATAAATCTCGGAAAATCAATCTTTAGAAATACAAAAGCAGAGCTCAGTGATGGTAATAAGACTCGCGCTTCTAGAGTTGAAGAAATCACTGGAAAAAAATTAGTACATATTGACCCTCAATGAGTTCTAGTCTTGAAAAATGTCAGATCATCTTCAATGAAATTCAGAGTGGTGTCAAACTGGTATTTGGCTCAGTTTAAGTAATCCTCGGGTTCACACTGACAACGTGTCCACTAAAAGTACCTTAAAAACGCGTCAGTTTTTTTTTCTTGCCATACTGGCATGATCATCGTTACCCTTGCAACATTTTCTTCTTTCCCAGGCCCCAAGTTCAAACTGAAAAATTGGAATTTTGACGCCAGAGAGGAGATTCAATGCAAATTGAACATGAGATTTGACACGCTTCAAGAGCTGGGCTTTTAAGTAAAGTTCCAAGCGCAACAGAAACCTTGAAAGTGGTGCACTGGTAAACAAGTGGGCTACTTCAAAATTTAAATAAAGTGAGAGTAAAGATTTTTGTTAGAGAAATCTCGGAACATTTTGAACGGACCACGTATGCATGGGAAGTGACGTGCATTCTTATAAGAAGAAAGCCACCTGACTTCGATAAATTTAATTAATCGATCAAGAAAGATTGACAGGGTCAGATCGATTTGGTCACACGTCGTTAATCTTGTGAATATACACCTGCTCAGCATAGAAGGAGTGGAATTGCAAGTCCTGGAGTAGCCTAAGAAAACAGAACGTAACCGATTTATAAGAACAACTTAATCTGGCATATATACACAGGACTAACTCAAATGTTCTGCAATATTTTGGTACGTGATAGTTTGCGGTGCGTATATCACATGATCGAAGCAGTTCAAGTCGTTATTTGTTGTATCGTACTATATGGTGCGCTCACAAGTTGTGTATTACTTCACTATCCATTGGGATTTGAAAGGTCCACGGCGAAAACATACAAAGAAGTCTAATTGAGGATTTTATGCTTTACGGGTTCAAACTGAGCCATTATACCGCCGCCGAAGCAACTGAAAACGTTGTGTGAAAGGTGAATGTGTAGTTGATTACACTTCAGTAACCAGAAGAAATTTTGATGGTATTTCAAGACTGTCAACGATCAGGCAAGGCCAGATAGAGTTGGGGAGTATTAGGCAAGCTTGGCATCTCAAAGCCCAGTGTGATTCGTCAAATTGACGAACTCAGCATAAACGTCTGGATCTGCCGATTAAGCCTCACGTTACCAAATCATTTCCAAATCTTTTGACTCACTCAAGTATATAAAAAGTTCCGTACGAAAACTGTAGACAATTGAGATAGGCCGAAATGCAAATTAACTGTAACATTGTGCTAACTTACAATCAAGACATATCCGTGGAATGTCCATAGATATAAACGAATAAGAGTAACCTTTAACTTTTTCCCTTAATAAAAATCTTTCAAAATAGGGTTAGTTAAAAGATTTGGCCATTTCTTACCCTTCAATTATCGATTGATTGTTTGATTGTAACATCTCATTTTCTGGGGTTAATATCTGTCTAGAGTTTTAAGAATTGCGTACATTCCACCTTTATATATATATTATATATACACACACACGCGCAAACGTCTACTCACACACACAAAAAAGATTGTTTTGTAACATCAGTCAAAATTATCCTAACTAAGAGAGAATCCCTATGGTGTAATGGCTAAAGCACTGGACCACGGGCCGTAGCAAACGAGTTCGAACTCCAATCACGTTATTATCTTCACTTTCGGGCTAATATCTTCAGAAAAAGTGTGAACCTCCTTATCCACCCAGCTATGGAAATTTACTAAGCTTTTTGCTTAGATGTGGCACAAGGCCATATGAAAGGGGCACCCAATGAGACTCGAACTCACTCGTGTAGGTTTGCTAGCCGAGCTTGCTAACCATTACACCTCCAGCTATGGGTTAAATAGTATCACTACTGTTTTTCTACACAGATACCTTTGGTATTAAATAACCCACCAAGACTGGTTTGTCTTTAAACAAGGAAACCAAACCAATCAGAACCAACTGACGGTCAGAAATTCCATTGCACAGAGGGTAATCAAAATAATTAGATTAAAAAAAAAAAGAACTGCCTGGCCAAGGTATCTTAACCTTTTTAACAATCAATGACTGATTTTTTGCTGTTGAAACCAAAATAAAATTTTTTTAAGTAGTATTTAGATAATTGCTGAATGATTTAACAAAAAAAAAAACAACAAACGTGGACGTACCGACACAGCAAGCGAAATGTTCTTCAGATATTATGAAAATATCACAACTCATCTCCATTAAAATGAACTACGTACATAAAATAATCTCGTGGGTGATTATTTGATTTTCAGTGCTTGACAGTGATTCGCTTACTGCCTGCACAATATGAACTGTAAAAGGGTTTCCATCTCACGGCACTTATCTACTCTCTTGTCGAAATTGATATCAACTCCCAAAAAGTGATGGCCTCCTCTCTGCCTGTATATATATATATATATATATATATATATATTGATATCAACTTCCAAAAAAAAAAGTGAGATTTACACACCCATTTCTGTGGACTTGTAGTTTAATATTTAACGTGGTAGAAAATGGACACGGTGACTAGATTTCAAACCCTGGATGAGGCTGTTTGTATTTCACTTAGCAGGAGCAGGGAATAATTGGATTCATAATTTTTCCGAAGGGCATTGCCACTACGTGTAAATTGCAAGGCATGTTTGCCTCTTCAGCTTTGGTATGATAAATGGTCGAGGAGAAAAACTCTGAATTCAATTGTTATACTCGTTTAAAAATTGACCTTTTGTCACATGTTGTTCGTACAAAAAGTTTTGGGAAGTATCATTACATCCATTTTTAACGTTTAGGTCACTACTACCCTTATCAACTCTGGAAAATATCAAAATTCAATTTTAATTCGAAATATATTTTAATTGTTTTTTTTTTCTCGAAATTATACGAAATCAACGAACCAATTGGAAACTGCCTTCCGTCCGACAAGCTGGCTAGAACAAGGCAGTAACATGTTTTAACTAAACAATGAAAACAAAAAGAATACTAATAATTATACCAAGCTTAAAAAAAGCACTTAACATCCTATATTTTTAATAATGACTAACAAACAGAGTAATGTGGACATGATTAATTCAACACTGTAAATTGGTCATAATGGTGAAACAAAATAAACGAACATTATTACAGTTAAAACAAATTTTTGTAATTATCATATTCGACGACAGATAAGGCGCAATTTTTTTCTAGATACATCTGATAAAATTCTAATACTTCTTATATGCAATATGTATTTCGCGATAGTCGGCCACTTCCATTAACTTACACTTTAGGCTAACTTTCATGTACCTACTGTCATTATTTAAAAGGCTGTTATGCAGATTAAAATTTTTATCATTGATAATATTCAGTATATTAATTTCATCGGGTTTAAATATTCGTACTGCTTTTTTTCTTGATTTGACTTGCTAAAATTGGGGTGCGTCTTATACACCTGAGCGTCAAATACGTTAAATTGCTCTCATTGTATTAAGATGAATCAAAAATTTTGCAATGTTTTTATAGTGTGAGGTACAATTTGGTTGATGCAGATGCTTTTGCCGAGAACGGGAAGGTGTGAACAACACCGGACTGCAAGATTCCTATCTCATCTGATACTCTTTAAATGCTAATCGCGGGATTTGCTGCCATGGCCTTGAGCATGGACTTTGACTCCAGGGTTTTAGCCCTTGCCTGATTATCGACCGTCTTGCAACACCACCGAAATTTCTTGACAATCTCATTACTGTAGTGTGATCAACTACACCTTCATCTTTTGCGCAACATTTTCAGTCGCATCGACGGTGTACTTACTCGTAAAGCTTAAAATCCTCAATTAGACTTCTTTTCATGTTTCAGCTGTGCAGCTTCCAAATCCCAACGTGAAGTGAAGCAATGCACAATGTGTGAGCGCACCAACTACTATGGAACTACAAACCACATTGGGTACCTATCAAAGCTTGTACTGCTTCGGTCACGTGATATACTCACCGCAAACTATCACGTAAATATGGCATGACGTTTGACTTACACTGGTAGAATTACCGACATGAAAACTTTCTTTATACGCATGTTTCGTAATAAGCAATACCAACTTGATAGTAATGGAGGAACGCCAGACTGTCCATGTTTTATTGGTGAACTCACCCACTGAACTGTATCGACCGAGAGAAAAATAGACTCGAGTACAATTGAGAATAGTAAAATTGACCTTAATGAACGTCTCTTTCCAACCGTACGATGTAAACATTGTGACCTTTTGAAGGGAACCAAAAATAGATAGAAAATTCTCTGCGTATCACTAGGCTGGTGAGGAATAAGTTTTGTTATGGCTTATTCAAAATGTTTCTCGGTGAAAAGAAGCCTTTTTGTCTTGTTGCCCAAGTTATGCAAGGCCAGATCTCCTGAACAGAATGAGAATAGCTGTACTCTTGAAAAGCTGTCTTGACTTCATGTATCGGAACAATCCATCAATCCATCGGAAGAGACGCTATATGTAAACGGAAAAAAGCGTTTAAATACGTATATCGTTTGGAATTATGAATTATCTTAGGCAAAAGAGACTGAGAGAGACGAACTTATATTAAAATAAACAAAAGACCACATTTTCTTTTTTTAACATCAGAATATCTTTTGTTAATATTTTGCCATCAGTCTTTTGTAGAAAACAATTATTTCTATCATTCAAATTTTTATCGCGATTTCTTAGTTTTTACACGTGGATGTTTAACCATGTCTTTAATTTTTATTTGTTTTCATTTCAGATAAAATATTGTCAAGCTCCATGTATTTGTTTATCTTTTTGCTTTTTTATTTATTTTCCCTCTGTGGTCCACTGATACGGCATAATCCGTTTGATAAGTTCTTTCTTTTTAACTAGTACTAGGTCTGATCATCTGGCTGGGATTATGTAATAATCGCAAAGAATTTTATAATTTTCATTCTCTATGACAGATTCTGGTTTGAGCGTATTATGATCTAATTCTAATCTCTAAGACAAGTTCCTGTGGATCACCATTCCCACCGACACATTCCTAGTTTTGCACTTTTATTCTAGTTTGTTGCATTCGATAATGTGATAAACTGTTTCATCTCTTTTTTTCCACAGAAACTACATTTTCTATTCTGCTGCGAATTATTTTAGTTTGCATTTTTTTTTTTTAATCTAAAGGATAAGACTAAGAACTACGAATCTAACATGTCTGTAAATTAATAAGTAACACATATTGCATCTTAAAAATCAAGTAAAGTTGGCGACAGTAGTCGAGGGTGACCCGAAGGTTCCCTTTTCAATAGATTCTACACAGAGGTGTAGGGAAGGGCGCAACTCCTTTCCTTGGATTGCTCCATTATACTCTTTGATACGTGCCTTATTATTCAGAGTTAAGCAAGGAAATATCAAGTACCATTTTTTTATTCTTTGGTACGACTCGACCTGGAATTGAATATTCGACCTGGAGAACATTCTAACCAATAGGCCAATGGGCCGGTAAAAAAAATCTTATAAAGTTTGTAAAAAAATGTTTCAAGGTTTTAGAATGACATATTGGTTGTGATCATGAAGAAAGAACACCGATATTTATCTCTAATAACTTAGAATGATCACAAAAAATTAGCAGGTCGAAGAGATCAGCGCATATGCCAAGTCTAAAGAGGCCCATTTAACAAACCAACAATCAAAATGAATACCTTAAAAAAACCATTTAATTTTTTGGGAAAAGTATACGTGCCATGTTCAAAAATTCTGCTTTCAGAAAATATTCTTCAATATAACTAAGTAAATAGAAAAACAAGTTCGTTTCGTTATCCAGAAATCGCCGGTTAGATTTCGGGCCTTGGGCATGTGGAAGTATACCGGTAAAATATCGGGCGATAGATTGACAGCTGTTGATTGATTAGTTAACTGACTTAACAGTATGTTAAACTGTCCAAGGTTATGTTATGCCAAGAGTATAGAGAATTGCGTACATTGTAAATTTATATTTCAATTTATTGAGGGTTTTTTTTCTCTATACATTGTTATGTGATATCGACTATTCCCATCTTATATAAATAATTTGTCAACAGATCTATTTCACCTATAGATGAGACCTTAACAGGAATTATCACTTCATATCATAGTCGACATAGGAGTAATGGCATCACATCCCAATTTTTTTAGAAGGGATCTTGCCCCTCACAAAGAGATATAGTCTGTGTATTCCCAGTCCGCCACGCCGACAGGGCAGATCGATAGCTGTCTAGGAATCGAAAACGTGTGTTCGTCCTAGATTTCCTGAGGATCATCATTTGTGAAATAAATTTAAAGAGGGTTACGGATTCTAAAACGGTTGTGAGAAAAAAAAAGAGACGATGATAATATTTATGTGAAAAGCAATAGAGAGGATTTGTAGTTTTGAAACTCAGAAAGATTGCAAGGGGAATAATTCTTATAATTAAACAAAAAACAAATGCGATCAGAAACAGCTAAGAGAATTCTCTTTTTTCTTCGGTGTTATAAGAATCCAAATTGCATCGGTGGATTCCTGTACCTATCTCCTTAAAGATACGAAGCCCAAGTGACTCATTGCCTCGACTATGTGTATTCTGCCACAGAATCACAAGTTTGTCGGAAGAGGCAAAGGGAAACAGACGTTATATTCATTTTAGATCCCTTTTCCAACTTTCCTAATGAACGTGCTCAATAATAATGCCTCCCCTCGAGGAAAAATCAAGATAGATTATCTGTGTTTGACCTAACATGTCTCATCAGGAAGGAAAAAAAAAGACTGCTCCCATCATTAGGATCAGGGGGTAACTGAAAGAGTCTGGTGGGGCTGACATAACGATAACAACGCGCGAAATGTATGCGATGTACCGCAGGGATACACAAAAGTGACGCAAATCGAAATAAACAAAGAAGAAAGAGAAAATGGTTGATGAGCAGTGCTCTGAGATATAGAATAAGTGGATTGCCTTGTTGAAAGAAAAATGTATCTTCTGAAAAGAATATTTCTCCGTTTTGACCTTCGCGTTGTTTCTCTATTTGCAGTTGTTCAGTTGATTCATAAAAAAAAAGAGTTTTCTAGCCTCGGCATTGATCATACGAAACGCGTTTAAAAAGTATCGCGACTGACTTAAGTGTTTTTTCCCCAGTCTCACTTATTCTTCTTGGCACATTGACACCTTCACGTCATTTTATAAATGACTCAACTATACACAATTTTTTTTTTACTTTCTTTCAGCTTATCACATTTTCTAAAGGGAGGAAATAATGTTATTAAACAAAGAGTCATTAAATTTTACCAGTACCTTGATAAAACTAGTTTGAAACTTTCGTGTAACTTTCTTTGATATCCGTGAATAACTGAACACGCACACTTTATATATTAAATGAAACTCTGGCAGTCATTATTTGTAATTTTGACTTATTGTCCGTAATCTTAATACTACTTTTCTTTTTCTTTCCTCAGTATCTAAGAAATGATGGCTCTACCCTCGTGAATTTCAGTAACGTAAAGAATTAGAAAGATGAAGGATAACAGTCAAAATTATTACTATTATTAATAATGATGAAAAAAAAATAGGAAAGCAACAAAATAGTAAATGTAATTTATGTGGTGATAGAGAAGAAATAATCAATCATGTAATTAGTGAATGAAGCAAATTAGCGCAAAATGTATAAGACAAGACACGACTACGTGGAGAAGATGATCCACTCAGATTTTTTCAAGACATTGAAATTTGAACATAAGAAAAAATAGTATATACACAACCAAGAATCGGTTCAGGAGAATGAGACGCACTAACTTCTCTGGCATTTTGAGATGAAAACAGATCACCTAATCTCGGCTGGACGATCGGACCAAGTGGTTGCCAACAAAAAAGAAAGAGCATCTGCCCAATAGTGGACTTTGTCCTCCAAGCAGAACACAGTAAAATTAAAAGAACACAATATCTAGACCATGCTAAAGAACTAAAAACTATGGAAGGTGACGGTTGATAAAAATTGTATTTGGTGCGCTTGGAACAATTTCTAAAGAATTGGTAAATAGTCTAGCAGACTTGGAAATAAGAGGTCAAGACGAGACCATTCAAACTACAGTGTTATTAAGATCGGCCAGAATACCGAGAAGAGTTCTGGAGACTTGAGGAGAATTGCTGTCATTGAAACTCTCAAAGGAGTTCAATAATAATAATCATAATAATTTCGAAACCAAACTCTGCATCAGAAATCCGAAGACATAAATGCCAAGATAGTCTCCCTTGAAAGATTATCTGGATTTTTCATAAAATGTACAAGAGAGAAACGCAGACATATGGACCATAGAACAAGGAATTTGATGACGACGCACAATGGGTAATATCTTAGGAATGACAGATTCGTAAAAAAATAAAAATAAAAAATACAAAATAAATTAAAAAATTTCAAAAATGGAGGAAAAATACTACTGGATAGCACTGAGACTTGTGTAGAGGCGATAATTCAAGATCTCAAAGAAAGACTGCCGCATCCAACATCAGCAAAGTCGACAAGAGCAAAAACAGGAATTCGGCAATTTAAAAAAAAAAAAAAAAAAGAAATGGAGGAAAAAGATTACTGGATAGCACTGAGACTTGTGTAAAGGCGACAATTCAAGATCTCGAAGAAAGACTGCAGCATCCAAGAGAGAGAACTGTTCGGATACTTCAAGTAACAAACCATAAAGATTAAATATATCAAAGCAAAAATTGATCATACACAAAATGATAGAAAGTGTAAGCCATATACTGATAGTGATGGAATAGTTATACAATAGACGAGTACATCTAATTCATAGGAAAATACAAGAGTAGACATAACTGGTAAGGAAATTCTTTTTTCTTCTTAGTTCTTATCGAAGGCTAATAATTTTCAAACATGTATTTCACCCATAGATGGTATCCAAAAGGATAGAGCCAATCCAGTAAAGAGTAAAACTGGGAGTTATAACTAGACTCCTCATGATTCTGAATTAGAACATAACTAATGAAAGAAGTTTAGTGTCATCCTCAAAAAAGTCTTACACTTCTACATCGAATGCAGTCGGCGTATTTTAGACCCTATCAACAGGGCGTCTGATATTTCGGATTCAAGGAGATCACGTCAGTTACTACTAATAAAAAGCGTGATATAATGACTATTTACTACGGCCTTTCTTTTAATAAAACGATAGGATAGCTAGCAACAAAAAGTTATAAAAGGTCGATGCGAAGTATGAATGTATTTAGTTGCACTGTAATCCGCCATATTGTTGAAAATTAATTCTATTTCAAAGCCAAAATGCCTGTATCTGTAAAGCCATTAAGAAATCTTTCCGTGGCACTTTTTTTTTTTAATGATAATCTCCAGATCATTTTTTCTCTTTAGTATTTGCATGAATTTGTCTTGCTCCATTTTTCTCACTGACGCCATTTCTTTATGTTGAAAGACGGCAAGAGAAGAAATAAATTGAAATCATTTGCAACCCCTGGCGTACAGCCATCTTCATTCTTCTCGTCACTTCAGCCAGCGTTTCGCATTTTGTCAATTTACTTCCGCAACTAAAATTTGACATGACGGCTGCTTCTCTATTAAAACGTCCGTGCAGGAGGCATCAGCATCAGACCTCTCCACATTGAGAGCTGTCTTTTGCCCCTCAATTCACATGTCATGTCCACCAGGAAATCCTTGAGCCAAGTTCTCTCTCACAGAGCAATCTTATAGTCATCCGTTGTTGTTCTTTTGTTCGCTGCATTTTTTTTCTTTCTCTTCACTCTTGGTCTCTCCAATTCTCTCTTTTTTTTTCCAAATCTTCTGGTCACTTTCTCTCTTTGCTTAGTTATTTTTTTTCTTTTTCCCTCCACTTCAATCTCTTTTTTTCTATTGTCTGCTTCTTTGTCTTTTCTTTTCCCTTACCTATCCTCTTCAGTCTTTCTATTTCTACTTTGTTCTTTTTTTCTCCCACTACGTGTCTCTTCTTTTCCTTACTACTTTGTTTTTTCTGTTCCTCACCTTAGCTTCATTTGCTTTTCATTTTCCGTTCTTATATTTTTGCCTCGTTCTTCTTCTTTGCTTCTTTCTTTTTCCCTTATCTCGTTGCTTTTCTCCCTTTTTCTTTTCATCTATCCTCCGTTGTTTCTTTCTGTTTCCTTGCTGCAACATTGTTGCGCGTTTAGATCTTTCTTTTTTCACCTTGCTTTCTTTCTTCAGTTTCTCGTTCTTAATACATTTCTTTCTTTTTCTTCTTGCATTCATTTTCCCATTTCTTTCTTTCTTTAAGAAGTACAGTTCTTATTTTTCTTTTACCATTCTGTTTTTCTTTCACCTTTCTCTATTATTTATTGTCTATTTCTTCTATCCCCACAACTGTTTATTTTTTTCTTTATAATATTGAATTATTTCAGTTTATGTCCAGATTCTCTTTGTTTAATCAGCTTTTTCTTTTTTTGTACTTCTTCCTCGCTTTTGTTTTTAAATATTCCTTCTTTTACATTTTTTGTTGCTTATTTCTCTGAACTGTATCTTTTTTTAATAAAACTTTCTATTCACTTTTTTTCTACTCTGCCTTCTGTTCTCTTTAAATATTTCATTCGCAATTTATTAGCTTCTCCCATTTTATTCTCCATTTGTCCTGTTATTTGTTACGGATTATTCTTTTTCCGAGCGTATATCAATGTTTCATAACTTATATCACTTTCATGTTCTTCTGTTGAAATTTTTGTTCTCGTTTCCTTTGTTACATTTTTTGTAGCTTCGCTGTTTGTTCAATAGTCTTCTCCCTTAGTTTCTTCTTGAACGGACACATTTGCTTTAAGTTTATCTATTTTTTATTTGCTAACAGTGTCTTTAAATCATCTTTATTGATTTGTTTTTTTAAATATTTTCTCCCCCGAACAAGTTTTCATGATTTTAGTCGCTTTTTTGTCATTCTCATAAGTTATCTGATTTAAATTTCTACAATTTCTTGATATTTACTAAGTGCTGCTTAATAAACCACGAAGTAGAATGCGGAGGACAGTGACTGCCTTGTGTCATCCAACATTGATAACTTTTTCTTTTTTTGCTTAAAACTAAAAGCATGTGAAAATTTCGGTTTGAAAGATAGCTCTTTCTGTAAGGTTTATTGAATGTACCTCTTGCAAATGGATAGGTCCTCCTCAAAAGAGTCATTCTGGTTATGATAAAAAGAATTGTATGTTGAGCCTACTGTTTCAAAGTATAGAGTGTCATATCATTGCTGTTCTTCCAGGTTCACTCTAACCCCAAGTGCATTAAATAGATCTGTTTAAAATTATTTTTATTCATTCGGACATTATGAAAAAATCTTAAGAATCAAATTCATAAAAAAGAGTAAGCAAAATTTCAAGGTAACGCGAGTAAGCTTAGTTTCGAGGCTTGATATATTAAACAGCAGTAACAATCTAATTTATTAAATAATAGTAATGATCTTCAAGACTAGCATGATCAACAAGAAGCCATGCAAAAAAATAATAGGTATTTTCTCAGCTTAGTTGGAAGGACTGACATATTTATGGAACACCCAGTTGTATATAAAAATGACGATGTCAGAAGTTATCTGTAATGATTCAGCTCTACTGTAGACGCGAAAATTTTAACCTCGAGTCAGACTAATAATAAGTCTATTCAAAAAGCATCGAGTGGGAACTGTTTTTACAAAAACATAAATTAACTATAAATAAAAGGTTAATTTTCTTGAAAATAGTCCTGTCAACTCTTTTCTGTACTAAGCTGATTAAGCATCTAAATATTCTATTGAATGCATAAAAAAAAAAAACTAACGCTAACCATTTCTGAGATCCTCAGAATCAGCAGTTGTCAACCTGAAAAAAAAAAAAAAAAAAAAAAATGGGGAAATTTGTAACCAAGCAAAATAAATAGATGTCAGTCTATGAAAAAGACGTGCCAAAAGTAATATCAGGCTAATGTACAAAGTTATTAAATAAAGTGAATATTGTCAAAAATGCTTGCAATAAGCATTGCTTTCAATCACACAAGGAAATCATTAGTATAAAATCTTTTCATGTTCCAGAAATCTATCACTGCATGACCTTCTTTCCTGACTGCTGTGCCGAAAACTTACCTGAGAGTCAGTGTGTTCCTGCTCTTTGGGCTCTTTGAGGTAAACTCTTGTTTAGCCCATTTGTAACGATTATGTTTTCAAAACATTATTCTCTGTATACATTACACATTCTGTAAGTTTCATTTAGTTAACACTTCTCAGTGAGGTGCCCGTGGTTATCGTCGTAGGAAATGGACACGGTGACACAAGTTCGAATCCCGGACGAGACTGATTGTATTTCACATAGCACTAATACCCGTGGGAAAGGTATGAATCCGATAATTCTCCCTCCAGCTATGGGTAAATAGTAAGGCAGACTAGGTTCTTCAGCCTTGGTGAGGCAAATAGTCTAGGAGAAGGAAAACTGAATTCAACCCTATTAAATTCTGCTTAAAAAATTTACCTTGTGTCATATCCTGCCCTAGTGGAGGGGTTGGTAAATATGGTTAACACTTCTCAGCTACAAATAATTTTATGACAGACCTCTGTTCAAGTCTAATGAACTATCTTGAATAATCACCAAACAAATACCCTTGCTTGATTGAAATAATTTTGGCAATAACCCAATTCGAAAAAAAAAAAAAAAAAAAAAAAAAAGGTACAGTTTAAATGTAGTGAAAAAAAGTTATTCTGATTTCTTCAAAAGACAGATCGTATTTTATTGCATTTAGTCAATCGATCAAAGCATCTAACTTCGTCACTCTTTCATTAAAAATAACTTATCTATTCGCACCCTGTGACCATTATACCCTTCATTTACAATATTATATATAACTTTAGAATTTTTTTCTCAGCCGACAAACACAGTATTACGGAGGCGTGCTTAGTGTAACGGTTCTCGTCGTAGGAAATGAAACCGAGGACTCAAGTTCAAATAATGAAAGGTGATATTTGTTTCGCTTTGTGATAATATCTCTTTTGAAAGCCATTTACTTGTTCTTCCTCTGGCTATGAGTAACAGGGTGACATACTGCGTTCGTTAGTCTTGGTTAGGTAACCAGTCTAAGAGCAGGGATACTTTGAAAAAAAAAAAAAAAAACCCTAAAAAATAACAGCTTCATTCAACTTGGACAATTGATTTGTGTTATTTCCTGCTCGAGATGGCGAGGGTTGTAAATACACAGGACAACATCTACAAGCATGATCCCTGAATACTTTGTGATAGTTACAGACGTAACTAAACTGAGTTTTATTAAGGATAATGATGAGAGAGAGAGAGAGTGAATGAGAGAGTGAGTGAGTGAGAGAGATCTTACTTTTCACTGCCTCATTGATGCTAGTTTCATAGCAAACGTTTCTTTAGATGCTCAAGTAAATTGAATTGAATGAAAGATGGCGAATTTGACTTTCAGCCGATGATCGATAGGACTTCTTAAAACCCAACATAAAAAAGAAGTATAAGCAGAGTTTTGTCTTGGAAATTAAGAATCATTAAGATTGTTCTCACATTATAGGCGTTTAACGCGCCATTTCCCCAGACACATTGTCCAGCTTTAATGTCTCACATCCGGTGCACTTCCGAATAGAATTCAATATTTCCTCTATTTGCTCTGTGTTGCTCTTACCGTTTGCTGGTCACATTGATCGTCCGGACAGAGTCTGAACTTTCTGATTCTTTCATTTTCTGAAGAAACTAAGTTTATTGTTATGCAGAACCTACAGTAATGTCAATAAATAAGTTCTCCACGAACAATTTTATAAACAAACTTATATTTCTTCCGAAGCAAAGATACCAGATTATTATAACTTCTTTTGGGACATCGTACAATCAAAACAGATAATGTTATATAATTTTTTTTTTATTAACATATATTGTTTTGGTTTCTTTTTTAATGACATATCAACATTCGTGTGTTATTTAATCTATCCTTGGAGAAGGACAATATTGGTATTATTTATCCTACAGCTGGAGAGATAAGGAAGTTAATACATTTTCCAATTCAAAAGTCAACCCAGTGGTGCAACTGGTTTGGAACAAGCTTACGACAATGCTGCTGTTCTGCACGTTAGCCACTACGCTACAATGACTCCCGTCAAAATAGCATTGAAGCTCGGTAACTCAAAAATATAAATACTTAATCTCTGAATAAGTACACTCCTTATGTAGATTTATGCAAATTTTACTTGGTTACATAAGTATGCCAAGGTGGGGTGTCCTCGTGGTGTAATGGTTAAAGCGATGGACTGCGGAATCGTAGTAAGCGAATTCGTACTCCAGTCGCGCTATTACGTTCACTTTCGGGCAAATACCCTTGGGAAAGGTATGAACCCCCTTATCCTCCCAGCTATGGGTTAAATAGTACCACTATTGTTCTTCTAGGAGAATGGATTTGACATTAAATAACCTACAAAGGTTGATATGCCATTAAACAAAGAAACCAAACCATAAGTATGCCAAGTTGACAAACGTGCGTATATACAACTGTATATTTTCACGTACGCGCGCACACACACACACACACACACACACACACACACACATTGCCTGTTATCGTTGGAAATGGAATCAGTGATCAGAGTTCAAATCGTGGACTAGGATGTATAAGTTTTCCTTTGCGCTAATACCCTTTGAAAAAGCATGAACCCATCTATTCCCATCTGATATGAATAAATAGGTGGGCTAAAAAGGTTCCTTAGTTTTGGTTCGGAAAATTCTTTCAGGAAAAGGAACACTCTGAATTCAAAGCAGCGTTACTCTGCTTAAAAATTGACCTTGCTTCTCATCCTGCAAGTAAGGGAAAGGCTGGGTAAATACACACAAACACACACACACACACATATGTACATACACCCACAGTCATACATATAAACTGAATTTAACATTAAGATTTTTTTTAATCCGTTAAATCTTGACAGTGTTCAATGCAGAGTAATATCAAATAATAGTTAATTAGACAAAAAATTGAGGCCATCCTAACAATAGCATTACTAAGATTGGCTAGAATTCATGTGGATATTTGCTGTCACGATTCCTGTGAAAGACCACCAGCTAACACTGGTATGAATAACTTACAAGCCGTAATCCAATAATAATCCTCATGCGAGTCAGTTTTTAACAGGCAGCATAGGATCAACAACATGAAATTCTGATCGTGGTCTTTTATCCTGTTTTATTATCATCTCATTTTATACTTTATATGTATATATATATATATATATATATATATATATATATATATATATATATATATATATATATTATTGGAAACGTGGTATCTTAAATTTAAATATCAACTCTTTCGTATTCGTTACAGTTTTGTCTTACGTTACTTTTGATAAATGTCCATAATCACATTTTCAAATTCTGTCTTTAACCTCTTTCTCATGCGTACGTCAAAAAAAAAAAAAAAAAAAATTAATGTATATCGAAAAAAAAAAAAAAAAAAAAGAAAATTTAAAAAAGGAATATAAAGCTATGATTAATTTGAATAAAGAGAATACCACGGACTAGAAATGGACTTAAAAGTGTATTTCAGTCCAGTAGGAACAGTTAAGTAACTCACAAAAGTCGACGATGAACAGATTTCCCTCTGATGAAGCAACCAATATGGTCCATCAATTACATTCCAATTATAGATACATTTTAAAATCTATTCTGCAACAATGTGATTTTTATTCGAGATTTTTAGTAAAAGTTATGAAAGAGATGAAAATATAACACTTCTTACTGCCGATAATGAAGACTAAAAGAAAACAGTGTCCACAAAAAAAAAAAAAAAAAACTGTTTGTCGGGCTCACTGTTTAGAATATTAGCACAATTTTTATTTCTGTAAAAATAAGCCGAATATTGCCTAAATCTAAACTTTGAAAATCCCAAGTAACAGAGCAAGACGCTGAACAAATTTTTCCAGACATACGCTCCATGAATCTTATCTCAAACATAAAAATACTACCTTATTTTTCCTGTGCTGTTATTTTCAGTTCCCAGTTATATCTGATTATGTATTTTCCGGCAAAAAATAGTGTTGATAAAACATTACTATAACACTGCTAGGATTGCCATAAACCGTTTTGATAAGCAATTTACATGTTATATAAGAACTGAAATAATATGTTCTGAATAAAAAGGTAGAAAATTTCTTGCTTTAGTTCTAGTTATTTTTCTGCCTTATCTTTTTGTATTCGAGTCTTTGTGATAAAAAAAAAAAAAAAAAAAAAAATCAACCTAGTTGTGGCTTATTTTGCTTAACTGTGATTCTTTTTTTCACTTGGTACAAAGTGATTGATACAGATTCTCACAACGAACTCCATGCCAACAATATGATAAAGAACATAGCAAAAATAGTTATTTCTTGTCAATAAGCTTCTCAGCAAGTTTCCCCAGTGGGTGGTAAATACAAAGCAGCAAAACGTATGTATTACTAAATTGGACTATAACTGCATTCAGCACAGCTTTTGGATTTCGACTATTGTTACAAACAGCTCAAACTTACAAAGTTGAATATCGTTGAATAAGGCACAAATCTAAGGATTTCAATTATAGTCACATATGGCACAGATAAAGGAATTCAACTACTGTTGCACATAGCATAGTTTTTGGTCTTCGGATGTAGTTGCATACAGCAAAGATTTGGAAAATCAATTATAGTGAATGTTACGAGTAAAAATAATGATTTCAAAGTAAATACATATACCTTCTGAAGATAAGGAGGTACTTATGACGTAATGAAATTGAATCCACTGAACAGAGTTTAAATCCTTCACAAAACCTTTTCACTTCGCGCTAGTCTTCATGGGAAAAGCGGGAATTGGTTAGGCAACTGTAAATTAGAGAGAGTAAAACCGGGAGGACTCTACCCGAAAAGTGACCCTGTGCCATTCTGTGGCGGAGAGGATAAGTAGACAGAAACTGACCCATCCCACTAAGAGTATTTGTAGAGGCATTTGTTACATATTGACCCCGGCCAAGCTGTCAAAAGAATAAATGCACCTGTGTAAATAACAGGTGCATCCGGTCGAAGATATCAAGGGATAACATTGACTGTCGACGGGTTAAATTGAGTACAAATGTGACTCTCGCAAGAAGTAGGTGGAAGTCAAATTATTATATAACCCCGGCGACAGGGAGTTCAGGGTAGTTGTAGAAAAGATGCTGGAATAAGAACCATGTCCCAGCAGAGGCTGGGCCCCTAGGCCCCCGGTTGAGCAACCCAGGAGAACGAGAAAGAAATACTGTTATAGTCAGAAGAGTTGGGGGGGTCAATATGTTGCAGTCTTTGTTCGGTCTCTAACTCACCTCTCACACACAACCCTTTCAATAAAGTGAGAGGTATATTTTTCCAAAGAACTGTGTCCGCTCGTCCTTATTGTGTTGAATATGTTTCTGCATGCATCTGCATATGAGTGTTACAATTCTGTTCTTAAACACAGTAAGGATAAATTTACGAACAAGATTACCAATAATTAAATTTTTTGGATGAAGAAACGTGATAAGAACTACTTTCCTAAAGTTTAAAATCTCTACAAAAGGTTTGGTTTGGTTTTATGGCATATCAACCGTCGTCGGTTATTTAAGCCCAAATCCATTTTTATACATATAAATAGTTTATTCCAAACAACTCAGTTTAGCACAAGTACACGGTTTAGTTCTATTTAATTCATAGATAGAAACCTATCAGGTGCTACTACTCCGGGCCAGAATGGACCTGAGAGTGATGGCAGTAAAGGGGTACTCCGCATCTCCCTAACATTTAGTATTACTGAAGCCTCACTATCGGACTGTTTAGGGTCATATCAAGATACTCGTTGAGGGAGCCTTACCCCTCTACAGGAATGCAATCAGTGTATTCTACAGCCCCATCCGACTGGGTCATCTGCATAAGGGGTGGTAATGACCTTGTGTATGTATATTTTATAACTTGGAAGGCTTGAACACTTACCGATTATTCGGCTAAGCAAGCTCAGTTAAAAATTTCAGCGCAGAATTCGATCTGGTTGGTTAACAATGACGGTAAATGGAATTGTTCTCTTGTGCCAATGGGGAAATTAACATGGAGAGAAATGATAACTTTATGCAAGATGTTTGTTAGTGCTGTAAACAAAGATAACTGCATTTATAACGATTTATATTGACACGGGTTTAGTCAAACGTTTAGTAATATTTTGGTTCGAGGTAATTTGCGTCGTGCATATCACATAAACGCAGGACTTGAAGTCGTGTTAGGTAGTAACGTGGTATTTGATGCACTCGCACATGGTTTATTGCTTCACTGCGTGTGATTTGAAAGCTACTTTGCTGTAACGTGCGTCATTGTCTAATTCGGGAATGTTTGGCTTCATAGAATTAAAATTGGAACATAAAGCCGCTAAAAGCAACCAAAAAAATTTGTTACACAAAAAAAAGTGAAGACGCAGTTGATCCCAGTACTGTAACCAATCATTGAGGAACGTAGACAATGAGACAAGGTCGGGTAAGCCTAAAACAGGTTTTCGAGATCGTACTGCAAACCATAGAGGCAAATCCGCTGAGTAGCACTGAATATCGGGCGTGCTCGGCTCAGTGTTGTTAGTCACCTTCATAGCATCAGCGAAAGGATCTGGAGCTGCCAAATCGTGCCTTCATCAACATGTCATGCCGCAGGCACGGATATCCAAGACTCTCTCGCCACTTCTCCCTATCGTTCATCGCCTCTGGCAGGTCTTCAGGGCTACATCCCGTATCCTCACATAGCTGCTGTACGTATGTTCGAGCTGGTCGTCCTGCTTTTGCCCGGCCATATGTGGGGATCCATAGGAGTACATCACTTATGAGCTCGTCCCTGCTTTTCCAGCAGTGTCCTGCGTGTCTGGTTCGTCTAACTTGTATAGTTTTCGTGATGGTAGGCAGGTAGCCGTATAGTAAGTGCCTAGTGGGGTGTTGCCGCCAGGACTTGTTCAATATTGCACGCAACATTCTTGTGTAATTGCCGTCTAGCTTCTTGTGCCTTACATAACAAAAATATAGCAAAACTTTTGATCCGCTCTAGTATCAATTAGGCCGTTATTCAGATTAAAATTGGGGGAAAAAAGACTTTCGTTTTACAGATCATTGTAGAAAGTGAAACCAGTGACCTAAGTTCATGGCTGCTTATTTATCACTTTTTCCTTGAGAAAAGCATGAATCCATCTCTTTTCCCTTCAGCTATTGGTAAATAGTAGGGGAGACTTGGTCCTTTAGCTTCATTAAGGCTATTTCATTATGCCGGAGGTGAATCTTACTGCTTGTTTAAGACTTGTTTTAGATAAATAAAAAGATGACCCAGCCGATTAAGTGCCAGGACAAATGCTCATAAGATGGTCGCTTTGAAAGTAATGCTTCTTATTTTATTATGTTAGTTTAAACATGAAAAGCATATGTTAGTTGTACAGCCATAGAGATTGATCCTTTGACTTTTTTTTCCTGTTATTGCATATATGTATTTAACTAAGTCCCTCCAGGATGAGCAAGACGCGAGACAAGATCAATTTTTAAGCACATTATTGTTGGTTTTAATTCTAGGTTTTTAGAAATATTTCTCTGAGACAGGTTGCTTTTGGATCGTCTATTCTGTTTCCAGTGGATAAAATAAAAATTGAGACATTGTAGCATGATATCCAAGATCAAACATTTGCTCTGTCGTCGCCTTCGTCAACTAAAATCAACCATAACATTAGCAAGTTTTGCGACCAAAATTAACAATTTTGAAAACATCGGTAATTTTGGTTAAAGTTGATTTTGAGTAAAATATTTATATTGCAAAAAATAGATAAATACGTTTTACAATTGAAAACATTTCTTTAGCTTCATAAGCATCAGTTACTCAAGGTAAGCCGCCATGAGAGCTTTACTTCCCCAAAACACCATAATCCCAATTTCTGACCAACTGTTATCAGTATATCATGGAGTACTACTCACAAACGTTAGTATAAAAAAAATACACACTATCATTAGTCATGTCCAGATTCGCCAACTTTCAAGCAGCTATAAATAAAAATAAAAGAGAGAGAGAGCGCAAGATAGCTACAGAATGAGCTCTTGGGTCTAGAACGCAAATAAAAAAGCAGCATAGATCCCATTACTTATTTAATGAGAAGATATTATTAAACATTAAATGAGAATATTGACCATTTTCTTTTGTTATTGTCATAACTGTTTGCTTGCATTCACGATCTTGAAGACTCACCCTGACGTTCTGCAAAACTGAACTAGTCATTAACACTATTTTATACGAATAAAATCTTTGTTAGTTCTCTATGGTCTATGCTTAACCGTCATGTATGTACAGAGAAAGAAAGAGCAAAGTCATTTATCCGTGGAACGAAATAATCGTAGCTATAGAATCAGAGTCACTATTTTTTTTAAAATACGTTTCAATAAGCTTCAGACGAAGTTCACCATTCTATCTCTTCCCAGTCGGCTAGAGCTGTAGAATACGACTGTATCTCTGCAGAGTAAGACTCCCCCAACAAGTCTCCTGGATATAACACTATAGTTTTTTGCATTTAAACTACGTATTTATGGTAAACTGAATTGTTTGAAATAGAACTGCTTTTGATATTGAAACTGTACTTATACTAAACTGAATAATGTGAACTATAACTCTTTGACTAAACTGAATAGCTTATAACAGAAATGTTATTGACAATTAAACTATGCACTCATGCTTAACTGAATTGTTTGAAATAGAACTGATTATTTGTATAAAATGGATTTGGAATTAAACTACAAACGTTAACATGACATAAAACCCAACTAACCAACCATTCCATCTCATGAGGGTGACTGAAATGGCATGGTTACAACGGCTCAATAATGTAAGTCCCTCTCGCTCACCGCAGCTCGTGGCTGCGTGGCATCAATTTCAAAGCTTTTGTAAGACGATAAATATGAAAAGATTCACAAAAGTGAGAAAACAAATAGGAATATTACTTTCATTCAGTTTAATTTTTGATAGTACTCAACTATTTCGACCTCAAATGTTTGGCCGGAGAAGAGGTTTATCAAAGTTTTTTTTAAATAAATTAAACATTGAATATCTTTTGAATCATTTTTAAGGGAGTTGATATGCTATATGAAATACGACGCAAAATGTACTGTCACTGTAACATAGTCCTTACATTAATGGATATACCACAACAACGGTGTGTGTGTGTTTTTTTCCAAGCAGCGGTCGTGTCAATACTGCAGTACGGATGCACCACATGGACGCTGACTAAGCATATGGAGAAAAAGCTTGATGGCAATTGCACAAGAATGCTGCGAGCTTTATTGAACAAGTCCTGGAGGCAACATTCTACAAAGCAACAGCTGTATGGACACCTACCATCCATCTCGAAAACATTCCAAATTAGACGAACAAGACATGTAGGACACAGCTGATGACGCAAGGACGAACTCTAAGCGATGTACTTGATGTGGACAACCTCACACGGACGAGCAAAGGGAGGTCAACCAGTTACAACATCTCTGTACTTATACTGCCGAGAGCGATGAACGATAGAGACGAGTGGCGAGACAGGGTCAGAGAAATCCGTGCTAACAGCACGCTATAATGATATATCTAACAAAAAAGAATGTAAGCAAGCTGTTTCCCCTAACAAGGACGTAGGAAGAACCCATTTTGAAATATCACACATAGTGAATGTCCCCCAAAATTTTTCTTTTAAATCCCTTATAAAAACCTTGATCCATAGAGCCTTTTACATCTCATCTTAGACAACTTTTTTTTACATAGAACCCACTAGAACATCGAGCAAAATCCATTAGTAGCGATACTTATGCATATCAAGAAGAAATGATTAGTCTGAGACAACCTCCATCGTAACAACTACTCAGAGCGCATAACATCGGCTCCAAGAAACCTAGATAGCAGGATAGAGGACAATACCCGAAAACTCACCACAGTATGTCTACCCTATGTCAAAGGACTAGCCGAAAGGATCTGAAAGATATGTAGTCCATATGACATGAGGACAGTATTCACAAGTGGTTCAACTCTCCGGTGATATCTCTTCCGGGTCAAGCCACCAACAGAATTCAACATGATCAGAAACTTTACTCCATCCCTTGCAGTTGTGGTAAAATATACAACGGTGAGACAGGTCGCCCACTAAAAGTAAGGCTAGAAGAACATCAGAAGGCAGTAGTACGAGGTAAGATTGAAAGGTCTGGTGTGGCGGACCATATATGGAAGGAAAAGGGAAACCATCTGCCCTTGTGGAATAAAGTTGAAATAATTGATAGAGCTGAACTTTGGAGGATAAGACGCCTTAAGGAATCAGCACATATGTTGAGCTACAATGACCTGCTGAGTGGACTAATTATAGAGTTGAATAAATTATGGGAAACGATAATTAAAAAGGCTAGATGAAAAAAAAACTGAATATAAGCACAGGTAAAAATCATACATAATAGTCGTAATCCAAAACAAGTAAGAACATTAAGTTCACTCTGAACTGTTCAGCAGGACACACAGCGTGACGGTTATAGGCGTTGGTTCCCTAAGCTTCTAAAGAGACAATCATCTGGAGGTTGCAGATTCAATCCTGAGTAACAATACAGAAATTCTTAACACTTGTACCCGTTTATGGCTAACGGTATCAGAACAGGCGACCCCCGTGGATTCAATAAAGGACGTAGTTCGAAGTTCCGTGAAGGTTCCAGAGTTCGACAAACACCTGAAGAAGGCCAGAGGACATATCAGCTTTGAAATGTTGTGGAAATAACGACAACAGTCCGAAAACCCTCTATGATAAAAATCATCCAGCTTCATCTGAGAAATTTAGACAACTAGCACTCACTAATATAAAACAAACCCTAGTTTATTATAATTTCCCTAATAAACTAATCGACCAACAAATAAAACCATATCTTCATACCATCCATAATAACACCAGTAACAACATAAACAGAATTAATTTACATTACAGGAGTCAAAAGCACAAAACCTACAAATTAGACGAACAAGTAATAACCAACATTATACCCAGACACATCAAACATAAACAAATAAAACTTATCTACTGCACTAAATTTAAAACATCAACGTTAGAGTTGAAAATTAAAAATTTCCTAAAACTTCCTAGTTCCTAATGTAGTTTATGAATTTACATATCCATTTCGAGAGTGCCTCTTGAAAAACAACTTTAAAAGGAATACCTACATTGGCCACACTATTACCGGACATTGGTGTAATGGTTAGAGTGTTCTCCAATGGCCCGGGAGACCTGGGTTCAATCCCAGGTCGAGTCATACCAAAGACTTTAAAAATGGTACTTGATGCCTCCTTGCTTAACACTCAGCATTATAAGGAACGGATCAAGGGTAAAGTGGAGAAATCCTGGGAAAGGAGTAGCGTCCTCCCCTACACCTTGGTGTAGTAGCTATCGAAAAAGGTGCCTTCGGGTCACCCTCGACTATGGTCGCAAAAACTTACATTGACCACACTACACTGACTCTCTCCCGTCGTCTTACACACCACGCCCCAGACACAAGTGTCATAAAACTATATCTAATAACCAAACAATGATATCGAAAACCTCGCATCTTCCAAAACGAAAGATTCTCAAACGACAATTCACAAACCCTCTATAAAAATAATAATTGGCTCCGAACACTCGAGGCTATACTCAATAAAAAAAAAAGAGCTAACAAAATAGCATTTATCACTGGGGCATCAATATACTAAATATTTGATAACTAACCTTAGCAGCCCTTGTAACTGAATCGACCAACTATATATAAAAAAAAAAAAAAAAAAAAAACACCTTCCAAATAAATAAATCTCACACCAAACAAACACCAAAACCCGTAGTTCCGCTGAAGACGAAGAGAGACATGGAAAGTGTTTGGGTAAAAAAATATTGGACACTCTCTCCACCATCTAAATCCCGAGATACGAAAAGAAACAAGACAAACATCTCCATATGATAATTAAGGAAAAAATATTCAGAGGTCTATAACAAAGCCTGTTTGAACAATGACTTGCTACCAAAATGCACTATATATATATATATATATATATATATATATATATATATATATATATATACACACATACACACACGTTTTTAAGGCGCTGATTGGATGACTAACAATGTGCATGTGACATATAGGAGGAGGGTGGCTAATTTTTTTTCAGACACTGAATTATCAAGACGGGACTTTTTGTAAACAACATTCTTCAATGCTGTCATTGTAATGAAAAAATATTAATTTTTTTCCTCTTATTTTCAATGCGAGACTGAAAACAATTCCATGGCTCGAAGATGCTTTAAAAAAATGTATATATATGTTGACAGCAAAAAGCATTTCACTCCTCACCCATTAGAAAATGTCATCTCACATGAACAAAACATTAAATCCAATGAAACCTTGTAGCTTTGAAATGTTAAGAAACCTTTGAAGAATGAAAACTAAAAAGTATTCTCCGTTAAGACCCCCTCTTTTTCTTAGACCAGTTCATATAAATCGATCCAATGTGTGCTTGTTTTTGATTAAGACATGCTGTTGTATTATAATTGCTGAGAAGCATTGACAATGTTTATACACAAGTTACACCACTTGAAAAAAAAATGTAAAATTTTTATTTAAATATCAGTGAAATGATTTTATAATAATAAAAATTTCAACTTATTTATATGTGTCTATATATTAGTGAGAATTCATACAAATTTAAACTATATTTTTTGTATTCTTCAGTTAATTTTAAAACTGGTTTGGTTGGGTTTTATGGCATAACAACCAATGTAGGTTACTAAATGCTACATCCTGTTTATACATATATTTCAAATATATGATTTGTTAACACATTTTGTGGATAACATTGTTAAATGAGCCTGGGCTCATTCTTTTTCGCATACAGTTAAACGGTTTCAAATATTTCTATTTAATACATTGAAGTCGTTACAAATATTGCTGTTAAACACTAATAATTCTATTCAATATTTCTCATTCATTTCCGCACAGTTAATAGTTTCAAGTATTGCTACATACAGTAAAATGATCAAACAGCTCTATTTCTAACAATTCTATTTAACATAAGTCATTTGTTTACACTCAGTTTAACTGATAAACAACTGTTTTTTTTTACTCCCACGTAGGACCCTATCAGCTGGTACCACCCTGAGTCAGAGAGAACCACGAATCAACAGCAATGAAGGGGTACTCAACATTCCCTAGAGCTCCAAGATTGGAGGATCCCCAGATTGTTTATTTTCATATTCATGACAATCGTTGGTGGAGTCTTACCCTATTGTAAAGGTGCAGTCGACATATTCTACTGTCCCAGCCGACTGGGCTGTTTAAAACTATCCTATTCAAGTTAAAATATGTTCCCCATATCCACTGTACTCGTGGAAATTCCACGGAATACATATATGGTTCTAACACAGATCTAAAATACAAATAAATTTATGAGGTAAGTTTTTGAAGAATTCTATCTCTATTTTAAAATTCAGTCAATTAATAAAACTCGTCCATCTAAATAGAATAAATAAAGCAAGCTAATAATAAAAAAAAGCTTCGATGGAAAAATAGAATACTTAATTTCATGAAGTAAATTATTGATAAATAAGATGTATTTTAACTAAGAAGTTGACAATTGGAAGCACTGTTTACAGTTTTACCTTTTTCGAGAAAATCAATTATAATGAGCCCTCTGAAGATTTTCAGCATGACTTTCTTTAAAGACCATTGTACCCAGACTTTTTTTTACCGGAGAGTCAGTGTGTTTCCACTGCGTAGATTATGATTTCGGCTCAGATTCGTTGAGGAAAATCCATGTTTAATCCATTCGTTAATATTTTCTCGACTAAAGATTTTTGCTCTGTATACATCACATTCTTCTGTAAAATTCACATGGTTTGCATTTTTCTGCCACCAAAAATTTTATCCCATACCTTTGTTCAAGCCGAAAGAATTTTTTGATTTACCGCCATTTATAATTCAAAGTTTATATATTTTGAAAAAGATTCCCCTTTTTAACCAAAAATGTCTTATCTATTGAATAACACCTTTATTTTTTTAGTAAATACATTTATATTTTTTTGAAGAAATTTAACTTTTGAAGTGAGTAATTCGATTGACTGATTGGTGTTGCGTCGACTGAGTTATACAGTAATGATAAATAAAAAAAAAGTAACATAATAAAAATTAAGGAAAACTTGTAAAAAGAATACCAGACAAACATGAAAAATTAAAATAAAAAATAATACTTGATAAAAAAAATAAAAAAATAAAACAGAAATAAGGTGGAAGAAAAACTAAGAAATTACAAAAGAGAAGCAGAAACAAGAAAAAATATTTCTCAAAATTATTTATTCGTACAAGGCAATAGAAATAAGATGTACAGAAAACTAGTCAATAGATAAAAACAACGGAAATAATAATAGAAAAATAAAAAAAAAGGAAATTACAATAAGTGAAAAAGAGAATTAACAAAAGGATATCTCTCAAAACTTAAAACATAAGAGGCAAAAGAAATATGAAGAAAGAAATAGTATGAAATTATAATTGGTGAAAAGCACAAATGAATAACATTTTTCAAAAATTATTAATACATACGAGGCAACAGAATTAAGATTTACAGAAATCTAGGCAAGAAATAAAAACAAGTGAAATAAGATGCAAGAAAAAATAGCCAAAATTAATTATAAAAAAAAAGGCAACACACTATAGAAAAAAAAAAAAACAAAATTAGTGAGAGAAAAAAAAAAAGAAAACATTGGCGCGAGTCAACAATGGAAATCGCATGATTTGTACAGGAAAATATATCCACCGTAATTTCATGAAAAACAGGAAATATATCAAGGGAAATAAAAAATTAAAAAAAAAAAAAAAAAAAAAAAAAAAAAAAAAAAAAAAAAATCAAAGATATTTCAAAATATCGCAAATAGATATGAAAGAAAAATAGAATCTGCAGTCTTAACGAATACTAAGGATACACGATTTTGGAACATTAAAATAACTTTTATTTGATCTTCTATAAATACAGTAAATTATAAGGTTCAAGCAAAGCAAAGTATAGCAAAATGCTAATTCACAGATCTGTTGGTTTTTAGTCATCTAAAGACGTGTTAAAACAAGAAATGTATCAGATAAGTTTGAAGGGCAAAGGAAATTAGATGAATAACAGGAAAACGAATTGGAGAAAATTACACACTAACCTGGAGATAAATGCCTGAGTCACAATATAAACGCAAAGTATGACAAAGGAGAAAGGATGAATTGATTTAGTTATCGTGATCACAAAGGGATGTTTGAACGGAAACGATGATATTGGAAAAGTCATCCAGATATGAGGTTCTGTTTTTACTGGATTGTACAAGGTACAGCAGAAATACCTCCTACATTTTAAAATATCATCTGTTTGGTGCAACTGAATTTAGGCAAGTCACAATGACAGCTTTATCCGGCTAATGTCTCTCCATTTCTTTTTAGATAAGATTACTTATGACCATGGCTTAAACCGGTGTACATCATGCTTTTACTGTTGAAACGTTTTTTAAAACTGGTGAATTTGTTATTGCTACCCAAAGACCTTTGGGGCTCATTTCATGTTACATTGAAATGATGCTCTTCCGAATTGAAAATTGATACTGCTATGGGTTGAAAATATCAAAACCATAGGTTCATTTATTAAAAAAAAACCGTAGCACTTTATTTAAACAATCAAATATCAACTTTTTTCTATAAGTTTCCATGGTCGTTTTGTCAACTTTAAGAAACATGGTCGATCCATACCATGATTGTAATTGATCGTATCTGAAAGATAAAAAAATGGTTAGACATTAGCTCGAAGAATCTGCTATTGGCACTTGACTAACTTCCGTTATCCCGCATAGGTCAGAGTTTAAAAACATCAGAGCTGTTTCTGTTGCTTCCTTCATTTGAGTTCATCGATCATGTTTTATAATTACAGAATGTGAACGATACATATAGTTTATTAAACAGATGGTTGGTTGGCATGTCAAACCTCAATGTGTTAACCAATGCCTAAGGTAGCCTTTTTTTTACTGTTATATGGTTTCATTTAACTAATACAAATCATTTGTAAACAATTATAACTTTAATAATTTGTTTACAAATATCCCTATTTTATACTAGTAACGTGCAAAGATTTATACGGGTTCATATAACTATTCCCTTTTACTAACAGAAATAATTCGGCTTCAGTTGCTTAATATCAAGTATTCTTATCTTATGCTTATAATTTTTATAAATGGACATATTTAAGTTACATTATTTAAAATATACTAAAATGTTCCTTTTCAATTACTTACACACACATTATATATATATATATATATATATATATATATATATATATATATACACACACACACATACACACACACAGAAGGCCCTAAAATACGCCCACTGCATTTTCACAGAGGGATAAGACCCTTCTTGCAAAGTATTTTCGAGATATGGCGCTAACAGTCTGGTGTGGCTCCAGTAATGTAGAGTATCACTTTATTAGCACTGCTCCTAAGTCCACTCTGACGGGGAGATGTAACACCTGATTATCTATGGGTCAAATACAACTGTTTTACATTTACTCTGTGCGCAAACAAATGACTTGTGCTAAATTCATTTGTTTAAAAAAAACTGTTTGACCATTTGTAAACAAAGGACTGATATTTAATTGTGTTATTGATACATAGCAGTACTTGGAACCATTTAACTGTGTGTAAACAAATAATTAGTCGTAAATAGAATTATTCGTATTAGACATAAATACTTGAAACAATTCAACCGAGTGTAAAGAAAAATGAACCCAGCTTCGTTTAAAAATGTTACTGATAAAATGTGTTTACAAATCATATTTGATATGTATAAACATGATTTGGCATTAAATAACCTACAATATGCTATAAAACTCAAGTAAACCAAAGACACGAGGGTCGTTTGAAAGATTCTAAGCTTTACCTAGAAATATTCGAAGAGTCATAGGTGGTACGAAAATATAAACCCTTTTTAATGTATGCTCTGGCCTCAATATTCTTGGGACCTATTCTGCAGACAGTCGGCTAACCTCCAAGATTTCAGTTTAAAATGTTCTTTTTTTCTGGGTAAGACTAACTTTTTGAACACTCGTGTATATAAATCGTACTGGCTGGTTTTACAACTGTTCATCCCGTGTTTGGTTATGCAATGCTGAAGTCAGCTTTTTTTGTTGTTGTTGCAATTATAGAGTTTTCTGTAACTAATGATAATCTTTAGTAAACAATTAAGGTTTGGTTTGGTTTCTTTGTTTAATGGCATATTAACTCTTTTTAGGTTATTTAATGCCAAAGCCATTCTCCTAGAAGAACAATAGTGGTACTATTTAACCCATAGCTGGGTGGATAAGGGGGTTCATACTTTTCCCAAGGGTATTTTCCCGAAAGTTAACGTAATAGCGCGACTGGAGTACGAACTCGCGTACTACGATTCCGCAGTCCATCGCTTTAACCATTACACCACGAGGACACCCCCAGTAAACACTTAATTAACTATTCTAAATACTAATAATTTATACATACTTCTATGGATTCAAATATCCCTATTTAATAGTTGATTTGGTTTACTAGTATATCAAATTCTTATGAATTATTCAATAGTGAAATTTGATTTATTTATAAATGTTTACTTAAAAACATAATTTTGGATAGTCTTTTCTAGTTTCCCCTCATTGCCTGATTTTATTTTCATTTGACAATAATTATTTGTTTACACATAATTATATATGATATCCAGCATTCTTTCATAATACAAATAATTTACACACAGTGGTTTGGTTTCAGGTATTCCTAGGAAACACCGATAATTTCAATAATTTTCAATCAGTTATATGGTTTCAAGTAACAAAAAAACAAAACAAAAAAAAACCCCAAGCTTAGGAATAAATTAAAGTGCTAAGTAGTTAATCTTTAAAAAATAATTTATATACAGTAATTGGTTTTCAATTATTCCTATTACGAATCATTTTAAATTGATCTGTTTTATCCATAGATGAGACTAACTGGTACTACCATTCAGGGTCAGAGAGGAACTGAGAGAAATGGCAGAAAAGTGGTCATCATCATCATGCCGTGCCGCTAGCACGGATATCCCTGTCCCTCTCTCACCACTTCTCCCTATCGTTCGTCGCTTCTGGCAGGTCTTCAGAGCTACATCCCGTATCCTCACATAGCTGTTGTATGTATGTTCGAGCTGGTCGTCCTGCTTTTGCTTGGCCACATGAGGAGGTTCATTGGAGTACATGACTGATGAGCTCGTCCTTGCTTCTCCAGCAGTGTCCTGCGTGTCTGGTTCGTCTAACTTGTATAGTTTTCGTGATGGGAGGCAGGTGGTTGTATAGTTGGTGCCTTGTGGGGTGTTGCCGCCAGGACTTGTTCAATATTGCTCTCAACATTCTTGTGTAATTGCCCTCTAGCTTCTTCAGCCGTTTAGTTAGCGTCCAAGTAGTGCATCCATATAGCAGTGTACCGATTTATATTGTTTCAAGTAACTATTCCGGTTTAATAATATTTTTTCTGTACAATCACATAGTTTCAGATACTACCAATTCTCAAATGCATCTATTTAATCCATATGTGGGTTCCTAACTCCAGCTCAGAGCCAACTTGAGAGTGATAACAATGAAATTGTGACAGTAAACTCAGGAATAGGAGTTTAATGACAAGATGCGACTTAATGTGATACGCAGGACACCTTTTTTTGATGTATGGTGGGGGTGGTCTTACCCCTTTGTAGGAAGAACACATGGCGTATTCTTGGTCCCGCCGACAGGGTGGCTTTATGAAGATGTATAGGTTTTTATCGGTTGAAATGACCAATAGATTTGCTATTAAAAAAAGTACCGTATTTTACGGCTTACAAGACCCCCATCAATTTTGACAAGCAAAAAAAATAAACTGGTTTTACACAACAAAACTCAGGTGAAAGGCTTTCCAACACTATCAGGTTATTTTTATAGTTTCACATGAAGAAAAGTAGAAAAAAATAATCCAAATTTGATGAATTTATCATGAAAGTCGACGATGAACGTTACGGTTATAATTAACTTCTACATGACTTGTCAAAGTTTTGTTAAAATAGCGATAAAATTTCATCAAATATCCATCACTATTTTAACAACACTTTTCATGAATTTAAAGTCCTGAAAAAGGTTGTTATAAGAGAAACGTTCAACGTCGACTTTCATTATAAATTCATCAAATTTGGATTATTTTGTTTTTTCTACTTTTCATACTGTTGGATATAATTTCCTGATTTAGTTCCATATGTATTTATATTATTAAATCTCAATATGTTATATTTAAAAACCGTTTGTTTAGGAACCTTTATGCATTTGCCAAACCATCCACACAAGAAGGCACGACACAGGGTCATTTTTTTTAATGCTTGGTTTAACAGGTTTTCAGAGTTTCCCCTTCTCCTAAATTGGTTGCTTTTCTAAGGCTTAATACCAGTCTGCTCGACTATTTTATCCAAATCTGGGAGGAGAATAGTTTGATTCATACCTTCCCTAAAGGTATTAACGCTATATAAAATGAAAACAGTCTCGTACAGGATTCGAACTCGGGGCGCCGTGTCCATTTCCTCCGACGGTAAGCATTACACAACGAGCATTTTCCACTTTCATACATGTATGTTAAACGTTGTTACTTAATTTTCTCTCTGACTGGAGTTTTTTCATATGAAATAACGGTAAGTACTGCTTTTATACATTGTAAACTTAAAAAATCGTAACCTTGTTTACATTGACGTAGATATTTTCGATTTAAGGGCCACTGCAGCACTAGAACTCTTCAAGCCAGTAACCCAAAATTGACCCTTGATCTTATAAAATGTAGAGGGATTTTCCGAGATATTTTTTGGAAAAAAAAAGGAGTCTTCAAAACCGTCAAATGCAGTCCAATTTTTTTCAAAGACAGCGTATGAAAAGCCTATTGGCCACTATACGCCTGCTTCCGAACAAAGCGTTTATCTTGGCCGCGTCCCAATAGCAAATCCGTTAAACATCAGTCACTGACCCGGAGAACACGCATGAATATCAGCATATTTTACAAGCATGTAATTTTCTGTTTTATGTAAGAAGATCACGAAATCTTCAGAAGCCAACCTAGTATTATTCTGACAGCAACGCCAATACAAATCACAATCATAGTTCTTTTGAACAATGTAAAACAGGTCTTATAGCGTCTATAAAAGAGGAGACATATTGGCCATAGCGTATCTTGGCATGGGCGAGTCTCTTTGCCGTACTGAATAACGTGTTACCCGTAGTCCTATCTTGGGACGTGTTGGCATTTTGAGCTGTGTTTTCGTTTTTATTCCTATTAAAACGATGTCTTGAGCTAGCCTACTAAAATATTAAAAGGGTGATTCCTTGTGGCATAATGGCTAAAGTACTTGACTGTGGCCTCGAAGTAAGCAAGTTCGAATTCCAGTCGCGCTATGACGTTCACTTTCGGACTAATATCCGTAGGAAAAGTATGAACCCCCTTATTCACCCGATGATGGGTTAAATAGTATCAATGCTGTTCGACTAGATACCAAATCAAAATATTAAAAGTCAAAATTTCTTTCCTAAGAATTTTGTGTTTCCATAAATTTTTCAGTATACTATCTCCAGAATTTCGGATATTTATTGGAAAAACATTTTAACTGAAGAGAAAAATTTGAAACACATACTTGATACTTATTTTTATGAAGGTTAAAATTTTACTGGACAAAATCAAAAATGACATTAAACCAGTTTTAATGAAGACTTAAAATATCTATAAAATCAACAAATATAAAAAAAAAAAAAAAAAATATATATATATATATATATAGCAACAAATATAAAAAATATAATATCAATTAATATCAAAAAATGATATATCAACTAACACCAAAAAAGGATATAATATCAACTAATATAAAAAATTAATGGTATCAACTAATACAAAAAATAATATATCCATATATGAGAAAATTATATTATATATAATAAAATAATATATCAAATATCTGTAAACTTTTACTAGATAAATTAACAAACGACATTAAACCGGTTTTAATGAAGACCTAAAATATCGGTAAAAATAAACCTGCATTATGATATTACAGATATTTCAAGTCTTAAATGGTGTGATTTCATCTTTATTCAGTTCAATAAAATTAAAGCCATTAAGCTTTAGTCGTGTCAGTACAACTATATGGTTTCACAATTTTTTAAAATCCTAATACTGTTTTAAATAACAATCAGAATTAGTTTTAAAATGTCAATCAAGTTGTCGACAAAATTAAAGCACGGGCTGCTGTTGACAGGCATTCAATCAAATGAAAATTTGATCTCTTTGATAAAATTAAACGGAAGCCTTCCAAGCTGTAGCTGTGTTATTACTACTGAATCGCTGCACCACTTAGAATTTAATTAAACACTTCGAGAAATAGCTTAATGGGAACTACACGAGTATACTACGTGATGCTTTGAATCCTCGAAGAATGAACATACAAAACAGCAGTTGTACGGTCACTTATTTCCAACCAAACAAGTCATCCAAATAAGAAAAGACATGCTAGACACTTCTGGTGAAGTAAAGATGACCTCATAAACGATGATCTTCACTGGACTCCTTAAAATGAACAAACAAGTGTTGGTTGACCAGACAAAACTTACAATCAGATTTTTGCAGATACTGATGTCGGATCAAGCGGAAATTGTCTCCCTTGTTCTAAATTGTATAAATAGAGATGCAGCCCATTTTCAAAAGAAATACAAATGAAACCGTTGAACTGACATACGTCACTCTGACTTCACCCATCTACTTCGACCACCAATGTTCTTCATGACACTGCGAGCAGCGTAGCACCGATTCAACTCCAAGAGGAAATCACAATTATCCCATCTCCAAATTGGCACTTCTAACAAATATGAATTTCTTCTACGTGGGACACTTTGAATAGTTCATTAGCGCAGACAGACTCACTGGTTGGTTTATTTTGTATAATCTAAAACCAGGTCACGCTACCACCTTCAAATTAATATTGATTTATCAGAGACTATTCAACAAGTATAGTCCCACAGCTGAACTTTGAAGCATTGATGGCCCAACTGTGTGAAGCACATACTGTCCTCAGTATCATATCCCCTCCGACAAAAAAAAAAAAAAAATGGCCGGGCAGAACTTGTAAAAAATATACAAAGTGTTTAGTACGTAAATGGTTACACGGATTCTCAGAGTGTATGAGACAATGACAAGGCGGCAACAGCTATCCAATAATAGTGCAACACTCCTATTCATGGTATTGGTCAATACGCAGCCCAAATCCTCCTTCACTGTCGAATTCGTGATTGCCTTCCTTTACAACCTATTCTCTACTGTCCTCACTCTGAATGGGTGACTGCAGTGCAACGTTGTAAGGCAAGCCTTCATCAACGCAATGTGTGGATGACGAAGGTGTATAACATATATACCCATAACTTCCACCCTCTTCAGCAGGGTGATATTGAAGCTATACAAAATCAGTTCAACCACCCGTATAACATTACGGGTAAAGTATTTACGGTAATTACAGCAAGGTTACACAAAGAAATCGCGGTTTCTTGATTAAGATGGAATTTTAAACCTTGTCCACAGTAATGTTACTGTTATGAATACTAATTCTCAAAATCTTGCCAGTAATGAAAACAATTAGAACCCCACAAAAGGCACTTACACATCATCATACCCTTGGTACACACAACGTTCTCGTGCACAATACTGACTACACTCACATAACACTACGGGCCATAAACTGCCTGATCCTGGTAGAAATTTGACGGCACAAAGGGAAGGGGGAGGATGTAGACACAAAAAGGGATTATTTTTCTGGTTCAAGATCGTATGAATGCAGAATCAATTGAATTGTCAGAGAAATTCGAATGAGAACGAACGTACGTCACTGACTTTATCCATATACTCAATCGCCAATATTTTACAACTGGATACCGTTTAAATGACTTATCTTTAGCGATGATCAATCGGGACGGACTTTGAGAGAGAATCAAAGAATTCTGTATTTACAAAATACTTTCAAGATGAAGATAGTGCTCCAATTTCAATTTGTACGTGTTAGTTACGCTAAGCCTGAAAAAAAAAAAAAAAAAAAAAAGTCCTTTATGGTGATATTTTTCAAATACTAAAAAATGTTTTAATTTCAAAGAAGAATAACTGTGTAAAGTATCGCCGATCATAGTTTATTTTTTTAAAGATAGATACCAATTACGTTCTACGTGTAAAATACAACTTTTATTTATACAGTTTTCAATTATCTTTCTATAATCCATCCCCAAATTTCTTTCTACTCGTCTGCCAGACATCGTTCAACTTAAACACTGCTAGAAGTAAAGCAAATATGGTTTTAGAAACAGGTTTATATATAAAATATTATATTATGTGTGTGTAAACAAGATATGGCATAAATAACCTTAAAACGTTGATATGCCATAAAAATTAACCAACCAAATACTAATAATTCATACACAATATTATGGTATAGAGTAACTATTCCCATTTCATAATATTTGTTTGAACCGTTATTTTTCAGGTTATTCTGTTCAACACCAATCATAATTAGAGAATAATTATCGCTTCACTTATGTATTTATGAACTACGTACGAACAAGAAGCGAAGAACTGTTACGCGTAGTTTAATAGGTTGAAATTCAGAGTGTTCCCTTTCGACTAATAAATAAATAAAAGTTAAAGAGCTCAATTTCCCTATTTACCCTTAGCCGAGTCGAGAATACTTGGATTCATATCTTTCCTAAGCGCTATGTAAAATACCAACAGCTCTGTCGAAGATCTGAATCCGGATCACCGTGTTCATTTCCTATGACGTGAACCATTATGCCACGAGTGCTTCTTCACGTAAAGCTTAATACAAATTATTTGCATGCAGTTGAATGGTTTGAAGTATTCCTCTCTGCAATTAATTATTCTATATGATAATGACCCTGTAGAAACAATTATAGTTTCAAGTAACTTTTAATACAAATAATTTAGATACATTACTTTCAAACTGTAATTATTCTATTTGTTGATAATCATTTGTTTGCAGACCGTAACATTGTTTCAAACATTCATATCCAATACTAATAATTTAAATATATTTGGGACCGCAACAGATACTACCACTCCGAGATAGAGTGGACCTGGAAGATATTGTAATGAAGTATGGGATTCCACACCTCCCAGAGCTACGGAACTGGAGTTTCCCTACTGAACGCTGTTTAATGTCAAATCCTGGACACCACGTATATGGAAGTCTCACTCCTCAGCAAAGCCTACAGTCATAGTATTCGAACCCTCACCGAGATAGTGTATGTGATTGCTTGTGAAGATGTGTCTTTAATAGAAATAAGATCAAGATCCATTTACCTAATTGGCAAATGTTCCTCCGGTTATGCTTGATTGAATCAGACATGTCGAATATGCTGATGGCGTACTACTGCATTCCCGTTGCATTAATCTGGGTGGATGGTGGTTATGGGATGGGAGCAGGCGTTTATGGAGGAACGAAACAACTTCTGAGAACAGCATGTTGAACGAAAACAGATTTATCTTCTATTTTTTTCTTGGCACTTGACAACAACATATGTCGCTTCCTAGTAAACGTTTAGGAAATTCATCCTGCAAACAAGAATAGATAATCCCTCCATATGCTGCTAATCTGTGAAATCATATGTAAGTAATTAGCTTTAAAATAACATCAGTAAATAAAAAGGACGCTATGTACATTGGAATCTCTGAATTTTCTTTGTAAACATTGTCACAAATCATTCTCACTGTAGCGAGTTCACAGTCAAATCCCTGATAAATTCTACTTAAGGAAATAAAATTCCGAGAAAATACCATGGTACCTTGAGTTTTGTCGCTCTCAAATCTCGTCGTTTGTCAGTTAAATCGCCCGTCGGAAGTTGTAAAAAAACCTAACTTTTTTGCCAAAGCTTACGTGACTTTCGTTGCTTCGTTACTGGTGAATCAGCTTGCATAGAGACATTGTCAGGAAAACATGCGCTTAGTGTGCTTGATATTAGGTTATTTTAACTGAATCGTGTCATTAGTTTATAAATAATCAGTTCCTGGATAGTAGAAATTATTTTATTATTAATTATTTTGAACTGAAAAAAAAAAATAGTTATATGTAAACGCAGTTACGTCAAAAATATTTCACATCAACTAAAACCAGATCACCAGCCTTTTAAATAATATACTGCTTTAAACTGAATTAAAAATATCATTCAGCTACTAATACATTCGGTGATTAGGAAAGACTTCAATCATGTTCACGTTAAATGAAAAATGTATTCCAAACCATTATTTTTGATTTTACAAAGCTTTCTGTTCTTAAGTTAAAAGAAAACGTCAAATGAAACTTTTTCGTTAAGTCTCTTAACATTCACTTTTGAATTTTCTAAAGAGGAACTTAGAAATTTTTAATGAAAAATATTCATATAATGTTCATTACTTTTTGTCACATTGAGAAATGTACAAATGTAATATTTCGATATGGATTTCTCTAACATCTGCAATATACTTATGAAATATATTACAGCTAAATTAATTAATCTATTATAAAACACATAATGGCTGGATCGATGTGCATATTTCTGAGTAAACATAAGTGTACATACTGAATGTTTTATATAGATATTCTGAACACAGATTTCCTCGAGGACACCTGGTGCAGTGGATAAAGGCATTGGTTAGATCCAGTGAGTTCAATACCCGGTGAAGGCAGTGGAGAACTTCCAGAGGGGAAATTAACAGGAGATAACTGATAACTGACATCCATTAAACATGGCTCGTGGAACGAGAACAATCAACTCCAGTAAGCGAAATAAAGGGTTAAGTTCGACATTCCAACCACCTGAAGAAAGCCGGAGCGTACAACGGCCGAAACGTTGTGATACACATGGCGACAAAGATGAGGACAATAGTCCGAAAAAAAAAAAAAAAAAAAAAAAAAAAAAAAAGAAAAAGAAAATGTAAATAATGTACATAATACTTCATCTCAGAAATATTGACAGATAGAGAATCTGAAATCATTCTTTGTTGCCAATCTATTGATCTAGTCCATGTTTAGTTGGAATCGGTGTTCTATGATGTGAATTTATTTAGATGTGGAGCATATCATTAGATCGTCTACATTGTAGGCACTGTCTATTCCAGATACTTAATGATACAGTTAATTTCAATATGAATGGGAGATACCGCTAGGATGCTTGCTTTTGGGATCTTTTCCTCTTGGTTAGGTTTTTATGGTATATCAACTCTTGTTAGTTATTAAATGCCAAATCCCGTGTATACAAATATAAGATATCTAGAATTTGTAAATAGTTTGTTGGTGACATTTTTAAACGAACCAAAGCTCATTTCTTGGCACACAGTTAAATGGTTCAAAGTATTCCTATCTAACTGATAATTTTATTCAAAATCAATCATTTGTTTGCACACAGTTAAATTATTTCAAGAATTGCTATTTAACAAAAATATTTCTCAATATTATTTGTTGGAACCCTCTTAATACATACATATATAAAGGTTCGCTCACCTGAGAGTGAGACATTTCTTCGATATGAATGCAGAAGGAGATACGTTAGCACCATATTTGTTTATAATCTGCCTAGACTACGTACTTCGAACGTCGATATACCAAATAAAATATGAATGGCTTTACGCTAAAAAAGGAAAGACGACGACGATTTTCTGCAGAAACTGTATAGACGCAGACTCTGCAGATGATATAGCACTTCTTGCAAATACATCTGCACAAGCCGAATCCCTGCTAAATAGCCTGGAGCAGGCATCAGGAGACATTGATTAACTTCTACGAGAACGCCAATAAAACAGAGTACAGGGTTTTTTTTTAATGAGAAGAAGCAATCTCTACTGTAAACGATTGGTTTCTAAAATTACTAAAAGTCTGGTTTCTTTGTTTAATGGTATATAAACCTTCGTGGATTATTTAATGCGAAATCCATCTTTCTAGAAGAGTAGTTGTACTATTTAACCCATAGCTGGGAGAAATTAGTAAAGTTCACGAACCTCGACAGCTGTGTCTCATCTACTGAAAGTAATGTTGATATACGCCGAGCAAAGGCGTGGGCTACTATCAATGGGTTATCGATCATATGGAAGGCTGATTTTTACGAAAAAAAAAAACAAAAAAAAAAAACGAGATTTCTTCCGAGATGTAGATCTTTCTATACAACAGTATGGATGCACCACATGGGTGCTAACAAAATGCATAGAAAAATTATCTAGATAGGAACTACACAAGAATTCTATGAGCTATTTTGAGCAAATCCTGGAAGCAGCACCCTACAAAACATCATTACAGCCACTTACCTCCCATGTGACAAACCATCTAAGTAAGATGAACAAGATATGCGGGACACTGCAGGAGAAGCTCGGACTAATATACAAGTAACGTTTTTCTATCGATCTCTTCGTATGAACGTCCCAGTGTTGTCGACTAACAAGAACTTATTTACACCAGGTTTCTGCAGACACAGGATGAAGTTTAAAAGCGTGATGACTGAAAGAAACATGAATAAAAAGATTCAGGGAAATACGTGCTGTCAGCGCGACTTGATTTGTAAATGCATAGTTTGTACTATTTTTATATAAGCTAGAGCTCGTTTGTTTGCACACGGTTATATGGTTTCAAATATTGCAATGTAATACTACCAATTTCTTGCCCAGTCTGCCAGGGGTATAGAATACACCGACTGCATCTCTACAGAGGAGTAAGAGCCTCCAACGAGTGTCCTGGATATGATACAAAACAATCTGATGATGAGGCTCCAGTGATGCTGAAGCTTTGGGGGAATGTGGAGCATCCCTTCATTGCCATCGCTCCCAGGTTCTCTCTGGCCTGTAGTGGTAGCACCTGATAGGAATATCTATGGATCAAATAGAATTAAGCAGTGTACTTATGCAAAACGAAATTACTTGAAATAGAACTGTTTTGACGTGTAAACTGTGTACTTATGCTAAACTGAACTGTTTGAAATAGAATTGTTTTTGATATTGAAACTGTACTTACACTAAACTTAATTGTCTGAAAAAACAACTGTTTGACTAAACCGAATAGCTTGAAATAGACGTGTCTTTGACAATTAAACCGTGTACTTATGCTAAACTGCATTGTTTGAAATAGAACTGTTTGTTCGAATAAAAATGCATTTGGCATTAAAAAACCTATAAAGGTGGACATCAGTCACTTGTTTGCACACAGTTAAATGATTAAAAGATAGGATTTGTACGTGAATACTATGAAGGTAATTTCATTTATAAAAGTTAGAACTAATTTATTTGTATACAATTGGTTTTACGTTTTTTATATTTGATAAAAATAATTTGATTTAACAATAATTTCCTCACAGTCAAGTATTTTTACGTTGTACTAATAATTCAGTTTTTTTCCCACAGAGCTTCAAGTTTTCCTTTTCAACTCTAGTTATTCTAGTCAAAATTTCTCATTCATTTGCATACGGTAATATGATTTTAAGTATTGCTATGGAACTCTAACAATTCAATTTAAGATAAGACATTTATTTACACACGGTTAAAAAGCCAAATATTATTCGACTCATATTTGGGACCCTAACGTATACTAGCACTCCGAGTCAAGATGGACCAAAGAGTAATGCAATGAAGGGGTACTGTAGCCTCACAATCAAGATTTTACCTCACTGCAGAGATGCAGTCGGTGTATTTTACAGACCCGGCTGACTGGCTACCTTCCAATTGGTTGTGGAGCCCAGATATACTTAATCCAATACCAAACTTGACGTTTCTGTCCAAGAGAAGCTTTCTTAGAAAGCGTTGTATTCCGCTTAGGTTAGGATTTTGTAGATCCGACCTAATGCCATGCTTCCATGTTGATTCATACGCCTTTCCAGATGGTAAAGATTTCCGTCGGGTGCCCTTTTTTATTCATAAACTTCCCTTGTGAATGTCTCTAGAAAACCGGACAGTATAGTTCGTTTTGTTTTACTGAACCCAGATTGAAGCTTAGTGATTGGTTCTTTTGGCCATTGTTTAAGAACACATAATATATTTCGTCAGCACTAATGGTTGTACGCTGGGATTTTTTGTAGAGTCTATTAGTTCTGGTAAGGTAAACAGCTTGTTATATACTTCGGAGGTGAATTTAAATTGTAGTACGACTTTTCAGCATTTTCTTTTAAGTTTTTATGAGTTGTTGATTATTTAAGCTGGTTGATTCTTTAAAAAAAATTTCAGATAATAGATATGAAAAATCCTTCTAGGTAGTTTTTTCTTGGTGTAGTTTGTGGAGTGTATTTTAGGGGAGTTGATAGCTGTTTCCTCGCCAAAGAATTTGGGAATCAAGTTCCAGATTGTTTTTTGATCGAGTTTCTCTTGGCTTTCTGGAGTATTCTACGTATCATTGCTCTCTGTTGTTTGCATTAGATTAATTTGAAGGTTGTAGGAGCAACTTCAAATTTGTGCCAGACTGATTGTTCTGAGAGGATAGCCTCCCTACATTCTTCATCGAACCATTAACTGTTCCACTTATGCGAGGCTGAATTCTTTAAGATTCATTGCTTGGCTATTTTAGTCTGTAAAACTTTCTCAAGTGTTTTTCGCATTGTCTTCTTTTATCAGGTGCTCCAGACATAATGTTTGGAATTTTTCTTTGTTTCTTTTATTTAGTCTCCATAGTGGGATATTTTCTCTTCCAGGATATAGCTCGTCCATAATAATTTGAAAATTATTGCTGCCGTTTTAGTTCTTGTGTACTCCCCCAATGCAGTCTAAGAAAATTTGAGGATTGCATAGTGTTAGATCAATTGCTGAATAGAAGCCTGAAGACGGATCAAGATGGATCTGGGATTAGTTATTGAGTAGCATAGGTTGTTATTGTTGATGATCCTGTAATATGTCCTACTCTTTTTATTGTTTTCTCGACCTCATAATATTTTGACTGTTTAAATATCCTCGAATGATAAAAAGGCTGAGTCTGGTGTTATATCTATAATTGTAGCTTTCGATATTTATCTGGTTTTCTTTGAGAAATTTAATTGCCAGAAGATTATTGCCGAATGTATTTCAGTTTGTAACAAAAGCAAATCATTGAGGTTTGCTTCGATTCCACGATAGTTCCATTGTATTGTGCTTTGACCTATGTTTAGATTTAGGTTTTGCGTTTTTTGAGAGTGTTTTCGGTTTTGTAAAGCTGGGGGATATTTTTTTTTTGTTTCAATTTCTTCTAATATACGGAATTTACAATGAGTTCTTAGAGTTTCATTGGGAGTTATAGTTCCTTATTTTTTGTGCCTTGATTGGAATCGTTGGTGTAGTTTGTCTTGACCTCTTTTAGTGATTGTTGTCTCTTGGAGTTTTCTCTTTCAGTGATGTTTCCATAATGAGAGGGGTTTTGTTGGGGATCATGATAGTCTATTTGAGAAATTCTTGAATATCCTTTGAAGGTTTTTGATTAGAAAGAAGATGGTAGTGTCATTGGCTTTTTTTTAGCGAATTTCAATGTAGAGATTGGATTTTAAGGAAGGGTTTGTGTAGTGTAATGAAGAAAGACCTTATCAAGGTTTTATTCAACAGAACCTCAACAACAAGCAAAACATGGCAAGAGGCCAAATGCATATATAAGAATAAGAAAGAATGCAGGAAAATGGGAAAATCACATGGACAAAAACTTTATGAAAGTTATAACAGTTTGTTTAGTCTGATGTTTGGATACCCGTAATTCCTTGAGAAAGCTTAAAAAATTCGTCCAGCTTTTGATTTTAAAGGAGAATTAAGAGACGGCAATCATCTGTGGAGATTAATCAATCATCATTTTGTTGCGTCATGAACTTTTAAAACCAACAGAACTATAAAGGCGTTAATAGACAGATGATAAATCAAAACTCAGTTCTCTTGAAACAAAAAAAAAAAAAAAAAAGAAAAAACATTAGAAAGTTTGATTCTCGTCAATTTTACTCCGGCTGTACGACTGGGGTGTTTTGTTTTTTTTTTGTTACTTATGTAGATCTAAACTTTTGAAGAGATGAGGAGTTTCCTTTTTCCAATGAAAGATTGTTAATTTATCGATGCTTGGCTTGATATGTTTGATAATCGCTGTGGGAACCAAATTATAGATACTTTTTTATCGACTTATTTTGTCATCTATAACCAAGTGACAACCACTTTTGAGAGACCTACCATGTATCTTATAACACACACACACACGTGTGTGTGTGTGTGTGTGTGTTTCTTTGATGTATATGTGAAGTAGTATGCAAACATGCGTTCTTCCTAAGAAAAAAAAACATCTCAAAGTTATTGTTTCGCGTTCTATTGTATATTTAATTCTTTATCACCATGACTACAGTTACTGATATTCTCTCACAAGATGGCTTATGTAATTGTGATGCGAGAGTTTCGGCTGTCCTGAGCAAAGGTCAAAAGGTGCAGTCCAATCGATACTGATAACACGCCTTCTACATTTTCCAGCTCAACATTACAAGAGCTGTGTCACTATCTGTATCGTTTTCGACTCCAACATGTCCTGTTATTCCAGTATCCGACTGCTGGCAGTCACAATTCAACAACTAACTGCATACCTCGTGAGCACTGAAAGAGTTTAATTGAAATTATGTTTATGTCAGCATTTTTGTCAAAAGTCAACGCTTTTAATTTTAAGAATGAAACAACGTTAAGTATTCTTTTAAGAGAAATGATTTGTGTGTGTCTGACAATTTCACTTATTTCTAGTATCAGATTAATTGGGTTAGTTTTTCAGTCTATCCCCTCATATATCTCTTACTACATAGATTAGCAGTTTAATCGGGTCACAAATATCCGTAATAAAAAAAATATATAAAAAAAAATTGATAACATGTCTGCCTTCCGACCTTCTCTACTTAAATACCATTGCATTTTTACAAAACTTTTGTTATCAAGCAATGAATGGAGTCATAATAATACCGTAATAACTATTTCTAAAAAAAAAAAAAATTAAAAAAAAAAAGAAAAAAAAAAAAACGCTGTTTATCAAGCTTTGAACGAGTATCTTTTATACAATGACTTATCTTTCAAAGTATTAATTCCATGAAAACAGAATTGATTAGTTTTTTTACGCATGGGTGTCCGATTTTTGACACGATTGTTGTTACCAGTCTTTGAAGAGGACTAAATTCATGTATTTGTCTTCGCCTACACGTATCCGGCATTGTCCATGTTAGCAGTTTTGTATAGTCGTAATTATTTAGCTTAACTGATTTTTCATCATCATAGCAAGCTGTTCCCCATCATATGAACGAAATCTATAACCGAAACAAGAGAAAGAGTTGCCTCCATATTATAGCGGAAACTATATGTGTCTCAGATTAGAATCACAAATCAATTTCTTCTTATAAGAATATTTTTGCATTTTTCTTTTTATTTCATAAAGATTCGAATACCTTACTATTAATCAAAATTATCTGATTACTTTATGTTCTGAATGTCACAAAAACTGCCTTCAGCAGTGTTTGAACCCATAATTCATATATGTGGTGATCAAACATGGACTTGAAATTGATCCCCAGTGGGTTATCTTCATTTAATTATAAAAACATATTTGATTAATGTAGAATCCTGTCTGTCACTAAGTAGATTAAATGTCAAAATTTTCAATGAAAGCGTAACTCTCATGTGAAGTATCGAAAGAAATAAAGCAACAATAACAGCAATATGATGTATTGTTTAGAAAACAATACCGACCGACATTTTTAACAAGGCATACTAACAGATTATTTCAGCCAAACGGTGTGCCCAGTAATTGATTTTAAATCATATGACTACAAGCATACTCAGTATGTCTAAAAGAAAAAAGACCTTAAAATATACAAAGGCGTAAACTCACTTTAATGCGGCCTGTTAATTATTTACCACTCATATTGTTGTAGTACACGAATTTCTCTCTGGTAACAACAAATTGGTGATTTATCCAATCTGTGTGTATTAAGACTTGATTCCTCATGTATGGGTGGTGCATGAGCATTATTCTGTCTTCTAGCCGGTAGTGTAATGGTTATCGTCGTAGGAAATGGACACGGCGACACGAGTTCAAATTCTGGACGAGACTGATAGCATTTCACATGGCACTAATATCCTTGGCAAAGGTATGAATCCTATTATTCTCCCTCCAGCTATGGGCAAATAGTAGGGAAAACTGGGTTCTTCAGCCTTGGTGAGGCAACTAGTCTAGGAGAAGGAAAACTGAATTCAAACTTGTTAAACTCCGCTTAAAAATTGACCTTGTGTCATATCCTGCCCGAGCGGAGGGGTTGGTAAATATGATTACTGTCTTCAAGCAAAACCGTTGTCAGTTGCTCTTTCCGTGACCCCCACCTTTAGTAGCAGCATTTGCAAAGAGCTGGTTGGTTGGTTGATTAGGTTTAATGGAATATCAACCCTTGTATGTTATTTAATGCCAAAACCTGTGTGTGAGTGTAATTTGTAAACGCATACTTTGTAGATAATTTAAAAAAAAAAAAAAGATAGAGCACATGAATTTGAACAGTTCATCAAGTTGCGCTGACAGCACAGATTTCCCCGACTCTTTCTCTCCATCCGTCCCTCTCGTCCATCGCTCCCGACAGATCTTTCAAATTACATTCTGTGTTCGCACAGGGTTGATGTGAATAAATCCTTGTTGGTCGGCTAACACTTGCGCGTCCATTAGTAAAGGTCCATAAAAGGACGTCACTAATGAATTCGTCCTTGCTTCTCCGGCAATGCCTCCCATATCTTGTGCGTCTTACTTGGATGGTTTGTAAGAAGGGAGGTAAGTGGTCATATAACTGTTGTTTCGTAGGGTGTTGCTTTCAGGATTTGTTCAAAATGGCTTATAGCATCCTTGTGTAGTTACCATCTGCCTTTTCTCTATGCATTTTAATTTGCCGCTTGTAGTGCATCGATTCAATAATATTGACACAGCAACCAACAGCTTGGAAGAAATTTCATTTTAAGCATTTATATCTAACACTTCATAGCTCTTTGATATTACACATTTTTGTCACTGTCATTTGTGTCCGCACATTTAAATGGTTATTCATGTATGATTTGTAAGAGCATAGTCTGGAGGTAATTTTATATAAAAAAAGAGCTGATTTGTTTCCATTCAATTAACTGTTGCTATTCTTTGCCCACAGCTAAATGGCTGCAAGTATTGATATCTTACACTAATAATTCTATTAGAAACCAATCATTCAAATGCACACAGTTGGTTCAAACTATTGCTTTGTAAGACCAATTAAAGGATTTTAAATATTGCTCAGAAGCACTAATAATTCCATTCAACATCAGTCATTTAGTTCGCACACAGTTAAATGACCAAACAGTTCTATTTGGCCCATACATGGGCTCCTATCAGGTGCTACCACTCCGGGCTAGAGTAGAGCTGGTATTAATCAAGGTTGGATCATCACCATCAGATTGCTTAATGCCATTTAGGACATGCGTTAGGGTAGGGAGGCTTACCCTTCTTCAGATGTGCACTAACCTACATGACGTAAATCACATGACGACAATCATACTATGTCAAAAAGAAACGAGAACCCCCAACATACAAAGACGTAATCTTATTTTAATACATATGATTAAAATGCGAATTCTTCTTTTCACCTTTTTTCTCATTAGTGAGAACTTCTATACCGAGGAAAAGGGAAAGCCTTCTTTCATTCTTTAGGAAACTACATATCTCAAATAATTATTTCCAAAATGGTATCAATAGCGTTAGTTTCGTTTCTTTGTTTAATACATATCAACTTAGTGGGTTATTTAATGACATAGCCATGAATTTAGAAGGATAGTAATGATACTATTTAACCCATACCTGGTTGGGGTAATGGGTTTCATAATTTTCCCCGAGAGTATTATTCTAAAAGTGAACGTAATAGAATGACCAGAGTTCGAACTTGCTAACTCCGATGTCCCACTCCACTACGTTAGCCACGAAGATTCCCTTTCCCATCGCGTTGAAGGGAGACCTTACTTATAGTCAAAACCCAAGAAAACATGCAACTCTAATGGATCTGAAGTCCTACATAGCTACAGTACATATTGTTACCAAATGGTCACCCATCTCATGAGCAAGATCACCGATGACCTCATGGAATCAGATGCTTTCAACATAGCATGATCGTAAGGATCTGAATTGTGGTCTCTTGGTTGTTGAGTATATCGATTTTAAGACATGATTCTCTAATTAATAGTTGGGAATTTTTTCCTTAGCGGGTTTCAGTTGAACTGAGATATGACGGAAGTGGGGGATAAATATCGTGATAAAATTGTCAACTTTTGAAGAAATGATTTTCAAAATTTCATGCTGTAATTAAGGTCAGAGTTATCTTCAATGAAAATTGCTCTTATCCTTTGTGTAGAAGCAGTTAAAAGTTTGCTTGGATTTTTTTAACTTCGGGATACAAAGTTCTTTTCTTGGAAAAATAATTTTTAAAAGTCGCAATCAGCTCAAACCGGTGTTTAGCCAATGAAAAGCTTTAAATATATGTCTAGGGAAAGAGTGAAAGATTCAAATCACCATTTTATAGTTGTCTCCGATATATCAATAAGCTGAGTGATTTAAAAAATCTTCAGCACGAATGTGCATCTAACAAAAATATCACTCAGTTGCGCATTGGGAATGAAGCAGTTTCTAGTCCAAAGAGGATTTTAAGTATATTGCTCTTATAGACGTCTTGCTAAAATGTGTCGATATATGGGGAATTCCTACGGAGTAGTGGCTAACGTGCTGGACACTGACATTGAGCTAAGTGGGTTTGAACTCCGTTCTTTTGCGGTCACTTACGCACCGTTGGGAAAGGAATAAGACCTTTACCACCACAGCTGTTGATTAAATCATAGTACTACTGTCTTGTACAAGGATTCTTTTAGCATTCAATAAATCATGAAGGTTTGATACACGATTAAACAAAGAAAGCAAGATTATATATAAAATGAATGGTAGTTAGATACAAATATTATATAGGTTAACAGATTTTTTCAGTAAAAAAAAAAAAAAAAAAAACACAACAACAAAAAAAAAAAAACCGCGAAATATATCACAACGGAAATAGATAAGCAATCCATAAGTATTGGGTATTTCATGAAAGAAAAAAACCTTAATATAAGAAAGTAAATTCCGCAATATCAGTCACCTGGCAATACTATCCTTACAGTCAACCCTTATCAGTTAAATTAATTGCATCATGGTATAGTGTTATTCGGGTAGTAATTTACTAAGCGTTTTGCTTAGATGTAGCACAAGGCCGAATGAATGGGGTACCCAATGAGACTCGAATTCACTCTTGCAGGTTTGCAAATCAATCTTTCTAACCATTACACTACGTTAGGCGCCTAGAGTATTATGGTATAGTATTATTCGTGTATCCATTCCTTTGTGTTGTGTCAGCTATCTCATTTAACAAGGACGAAATTATTCCGCGCATTAATTTTACGAGCGAGAGGCGAACTTAGTTTTTAAAATGCTCCTACAAGACATCATTAATACTTTCAGTTGAGGAAATTCTTTAAACTGTCTCTGGAAGATCCTAAGAGCTTAGGCTGGCCATCTTTAATTTTTAGGTGAAAATGTGCGGTCTTATCAAGTGACATCATTTTAAGCAGAAGTTCGACTTTAAATACCGTACGTACTAACAAGAGTGTGAGTGAGAGAAAGCGAGTGAGAGAAAGAGAAAGCAAGTGTGTGTGAGTGAGAGGCAGTGTGTGTGTGAGTGAGAGGCAGTGTGTGTGTGAGTGAGTGAGTGAGTGAGTGAGTGAGTGAGAGGCAGTGTGTGTGTGTGTGTGTGAGTGAGTGAGTGAGAGGCAGTGTGTGTGTGTGTGTGTGTGTGTGTGTGTGAGTGAGTGAGTGAGTGAGTGAGTGGCAGTGTGTGTGTGTGAGTGAGTGAGAGGCAGTGTGTGTGTGAGTGAGTGAGAGGCAGTGTGTGTGTGTGAGTGTGTGTGTGTGTGTGTGAGTGAGTGAGTGAGAGGCAGTGTGTGTGTGTGAGTGAGTGAAAGACAGTGTGTGTGTGTGTGTGTGTGAGTGAGAGAGTGAGAGACAGTGTGTGTGAGTGATTGAGTGAGTGAGAGACAGTGTGTGTGAGTGATTGAGTGAGTGAGAGACAGTGTGTGTGAGTGATTGAGTGAGTGAGAGACAGTGTGTGTGAGTGATTGAGTGAGTGAGAGACAGTGTGTGTGAGTGATTGAGTGAGTGAGAGACAGTGTGTGTGAGTGAGTGAGTGAGTGAGAGACAGTGTGTGTGAGTGAGTGAGTGAGTGAGAGACAGTGTGTGTGAGTGAGTGAGAGACAGTGTGTGTGAGTGATTGAGAGACACTGTGTGTGAGTGAGTGAGAGACACTGTGAGGGAGTGAGTGAGAGACAGTGTGAGGGAGTGAGTGAGAGACAGTGAATGAGGGAGTGAGTGAGAGACAGTGAATGAGGGAGTGAGTGAGAGACAGTGAATGAGGGAGTGAGTGAGAGACAGTGAATGAGGGAGTGAGTGAGAGACAGTGAATGAGGGAGGGAGTGAGAGACAGTGAATGAGGGAGGGAGTGAGAGACAGTGAATGAGGGAGGGAGTGAGAGACAGTGAATGAGGGAGGGAGTGAGAGACAGTGTGTGTGAGGGAGTGAGAGACAGTGTGTGTGAGGGTGTGAGAGACAGTGTGTGTGAGGGAGTGAGAGACAGTGTGTGTGAGGGTGTGAGAGACAGTGTGTGTGAGGGAGTGAGAGACAGTGTGTGTGAGGGAGTGAGTGAGTGAGTGAGTGAGTGAGAGACAGTGTGTGTGAGTGAACGAGTGAGAGACGGTGTGTGTGTGAGTGAGAGAGTGAAAGAGTGAGAGTGAGTGTAGCCATGTTGTTTATGAACAACATCATAGAAATATATTTAGAATGGTATGATTCAGTTGGCAATTTATCTGAATATGTATTAACATAAACAGCGCGAAGATAATCATGTTGCCATTGTTGAACATTTCTAACATATGTCATTCTTTCATAACGACGACTCGACTATATGAAAACAAAAATATTCCCAGAGTAGCCTTTCAAATTGAATTATTACCTAACCTGATATGTTATATGAACACTAGAGCAGTATTCTGGCGACACCATAAGCAAGTAATCGATGGATGTCCCATTAGAATCGAGGAATTCGTAGTATAAGACTAGCATAAAAAATGTATTGCTATTGAAATTCGAAGAGTTTTATGTTATCGCCCAGTTCATTTTTTTTATATCAATACAATTTTGTATTATATTACCAGTACCACCGATAATAACATGAAGATGAAATTTGTTTCCATGCAAGTTGGAGGGCTTGGAAACTTGAAGATAAGAGACAGTTCTTAATACATGGTTTATGAAAAGACAATAGCAAATGACGAGAAAATTGTTTTGAGATACCAGTCACTCAAACTCGTTTATAACCAAAAGACATGTGCGCACCTGCAAATAGATGATGATGATTATGAATAAAAAATTCAGTAGCCAGTAACTGCAATGGCTACATAAGATCAGAAAAATAAAAGCTATAAAAACAAATAGTTGACAAGTTTACCTACCTTGGGAGCAATGTCTCATCAATCGAGACAGACATCGACACGCGACTAGCCAAGGCATGGACAGCTTTCAATAGGCTATCGGTCATATGCATGCACAACATGCACGCTAATAAAACGGATGGAGAAAAAGCTTGACGGTAACTACACAAGAATGCTGCATGCAATATTGAACAAGTCCTGGAGGCAACACCCCACAAAGCTATACGGCCACCCACCACCCATCACGAAAACTGTAAAAGTTAGACGAACCAGACATGCAAGACACTGCTGAAGAAGCAGGGACGAGCTAATAAGTGACGTTCTTCTATGGACCCCCTCACATGGCCGAGCAAAAAAAGGGTGACTAGCTCGAACCTACATACGGCAACTGTGAGGATACGGGATGTAGCCCGGAGGACCTGCCAGAAGCGATGAACGATAGGGAGGAGTGGCGAGAGAGGGTCAGGGATATCCGTGCTGGTGGCATGACAAGATGATAATGATGCTAAAACAAAAATGGGATTTGTTTTTTTTTTGGTTTGGTGGCATATCAACCATGGTTGGTTATTTAATGTCACATCCTCTTTATACATAAATATAAAATGTATATGTTTTGTAAAAATTATTTTGTAGAAAATATTCTTGAACGAGCATGAGCACTTTTTTTTATACAAAGTTAAATGGTTTTAAGTATTGCTATATAATAGTCGAGCCCAGTCGGCTAGGGCTATAGAATACACTGGCTGCACCTCTGAAGAGGGGTAAGACTTACCTACAACGAGTGTCTTGGATTTGACACTAAACATTCTATTGGTGAGGCTCCCATAATGCTTGAGCTTTCGGGAATGCGGAATACCCCTTTATTGTTATCGCTCCCAGGTCCACTCTGGCCCTGAGTGATAGCCCCTGATAGTGTCCAGTCTATAGGCCAAATAGAAGTGAACTGCGTACTTATGCTTTGCAGAATTGTTTAAAATAGAACTGTTTCGACATTTAACTGTGTGTAAAAAGACTTTTTACTCATACTTAACTGAATTGATTTAAACTTATCGAAATGACTTAATTCAGCGTTCAATGACCCGAAAAGGGTTGATACACCGAAAACCAACCAACAATATAACAGTCACAATTTAACACCAGTCATTTGCTTGTTCAGTTTGTTATATTTGATCCATAGATAGGACACTGTCAGGTACTACGACTCTCGGTCAAAGTGAATCTGGTAGCAATGGTAATGAAGAAAGTACTTTGCATTCTCGAAATCTCCAAGGCTGGGGCCTCACCATCAGATGGTTTAATGTCATATCCATGACACTTGTTGGGGAGGTTTTACCCCTCTGCAGAGATGCAGTCTGTGTATTCTACAGCCCCAACCGAATGGGCTTCAAAAATGGGAAGAAATGCAACTGTATGGATATTTTGACGGAAAATCTGAGGAGATTGCACATGAGAAGACATGGACATAGGAGATTAAAGGAAAACTCAAGAAACTGAATCGATTTATAACTTCAAAATAATACCATAAAATCTTATTTTAAATTGAAGAATGATGGTTGCTAACAGAATAGTTTGCAGAAACTGAGTACATGGCTAAGAATGGCTGGGCAAGAAAGGTGACACACTGAAAATTGTGCAAAATTTTGTCAGACTACCAAATAGTATGTACACAAACCATGGTCTGTACTATTGAATGAGATGCATAAAATTCTCGGGGTTTTTGAGATAAAAACGGATCACCTAAACTCGACAAGAAGACCGGACATAGTTATTAATCAACTAGGTTAAAATACCTTGCCATCTCGTCGATTTTCCAGTTCCAATGAAAACTGCCTGAGAAATGAAAAAAAAAAAAAAAAGAATAGAAAAACTGCGATAAGAAAGAAAAGGTGACCACCTTAAAGTTGGAGGGCTTGGAATGGTTCGCAAAGGCCTGGCAAAAGACAGGCGGAATTGTAAATATGAGAAAGATTTGAGACTATCCAAGATTATAGCATTGATGAGATTGGCTAGAAAAATCCGAAGAGTCCAGGAGATAGTGTTAAAGGTTAAGACTCCATCAATGAGTCTCCTGGATATGACAGCAAAAAAAAAAAAAAAAAAAAAAAAAAAAAATCAGTGATGCTGGAGCTTTGGGAAATGCAGAGTATCCCTTCATTGCCATCGCTCCCAGGTCTACTCTGGCCCGGAGTGGTAGCATCTGATTCGAAAACAAACTAAATAGCTAGAACCTTATAAAAGGGATAAATACCTGGGCTGTCCTCCTTGTAAGATACTCAGGACAATTCTTGAAATGGACCAAAGAAAAAAAACTTATAATGCATGAGGCCTTACATCCCCGAGATGATGTTGATAGATTATATGTCAAGAAAAGGAGGGGAAAGAGGATTTGCCAGGACTGAAGATAGCGTTGACGCGTCGTTACAACGACTCGAATATTACATAAAAAGGCGCAGAAGAAGACTGATTACAGTCCCCAGAAATAATACTGACATGAGAATCAACGGAACAAAAATAACCAGAAAACAAAAATAGGAAGAAAAATAACCGTATGGTCGTTTTAAGCGACGAACAAGCGACATCTCACACGAGAAAACGTAGATGTGGCTAAAAATTGGAAACCTTAGAGAGAAACTGAATGTCTTCTAATAACAGCACAAAACAACGCCATAAGGACCAATCTTATCAAAGCAAGAATAGATTAGCAACAACAAAATTGCAGATGTAGATTATGTGGTGACAGAGACGAAACGATCCATGAGCTAATGGAGCAAAATAACGCAGAAAGAATATACGACTAGACACTACTGGGTGGGCAAGGTGATCCACAAGGAATTGTATTAAAAATTGAAGTTTGATCATACGAACAAATGGTTTATGCCCAACCAAGAATCTGTTCGGGAGAATAAGACGCACAAACACCTCTGGGAATTTGAAATAGGATCGACTAATCTCGACCAGACCCAGTAATAATCAACCAAAAAAGAGAACTTGCCGAATTATGGACTTTACTGACCCCAGAGTAAAATTGAAAAAAAAACAAAAAAAAAAAAAAACAAAAAGATAGATAAGTAACTCAACCTTGATAAGTAATTTTAAAAAATGTGGAACATGACAGTGACACCAATTATAAATTGGTGCTCTTGGTACAGTCATTAAAAGATTGGTATAGGGACTGGAAAACTTGGAAATAAGAAGAACAGTGGAGACCATCCAAACTACAGCATTATCAAGATCGACCAGAATACCGAGTAGAGTCCTGAAAACTAGTTGTCACTCAAACTCCTGTGAGAAACTATCGGCTCGCAGTGGTGTGAAAACTTGAAAAGGAGTAAAATAATATGTTAAGACTAAGAAGATATAGTAGAAGTAGAAATGAAAAAGGTTAATATAAAAAAAGGGAATGCCCAAAAAGTAATGCAGAACAAGTACAATATAAGAAAATTGAAAAAATATTATGAAAAATCTTAAGTTTGGTTTCTGCTCATAACATGCTCATCAGGTCATCTACTTTATATGGTAAAATAAAAAAAAATAAAAATTTCGACTCGCTGACCAGATGGACACAATCAATCGAACTTCTCACTGAATAGTTTAAAAGGTTTTTGAAATTTGGGACCACTAATTTACGAAAATATATTCTCAGTTTTAACATTAGTAAACATAGCAATAATATCAACTATAGCTCGAGATTTCTTTCTGCTAAGAGATGATAAACAGATGGACAAAAAAAGACAACTGATTACATACATAGTAAGATGATCATCGATCGTGTCTCTACTAAAAAAGAAAAGAACGCCATGATGCTGTCACAAGTGAAGTCCAGAAATGAAGAAAAACTATCAACGCAATTCTTATGCAGCGTTCGTAACCTTTGCTCAGCAACATTCCAAGTCAATACGACAAATTAAAATGGTGCTAAGGATAAGACAAGAATTTATTCTAGCAACAAGGAATACGAATCCCAAAGCTGATGAAGATAAAATATTTCTCTCGTATCCGATGACACTCTAGAGTAACATAAACAATTCGTAATACTCCGAGGATTGACCTCAGACGGTAGAAGTCATCTTCTGATGTGTTATCATTACATGTAAAATCCCAAAGGCCAGATTTAGTTTCAGGGCTGTTATGCAGTTGAATGATAATCCTCGAGACTGGCATACATATTGACTTATTCTCGACATCGCTATAATAAACAGACAATTGGCGAAACAAAGTTTGGAAGACACTGATCGGATTTTGGATTGTTCGTTTAGAATTACGAGCTTTGTCCAGGAAATAATGAAACTGGGTTCTTTATTTTTTTCAATTTGATAACCTACATTTAAAATCAGATGATCAATAGTGAACTCGAACACGCATGCAAACATTTACTCCATGTTTGTGGGATACAATATCTATGTATTCACCCAACAACTTCCCGACAGGCAGAATTTATCACGTAGCCAATTTTAAGAAGAATAAAGCTGGTTTAAATTCTGTCAGACTGTTTGCCAAACTAAGTCTGCAATAATATTTTAACCTTAGCTGGAGATGGGAGAGAACTGATAGATTTGTGCCTTTTCTAAGGGCATTAGTGCAAAAAGGAAAACGTATAGCGTCGTCCAGGATTTCAAATTTGGGTCGTCAATTTTCTTTTTAATAACAATAACCATTACACTAAGCGCTCTAACAAGAGATAATACTTCCGAAAAATGTAAAAGGAGAGAATTAATTTCTCCCTCTTTTCTTGGCTCAAAGTGCTTATATCGTTCACTAGTTGTAAGGCCTTAAAAAGTTTACCGGTCAATCCTACGAACAGGGTTTTCAAGAGCTTTTTCGATGGCCAAAAGTCGTTATGGTCGACTGGTCACTTACGAACTTAAAATAATGCTAAAAAGGTGACAATTCTGGTGATATCAAGTCAACATCATAATTGCTTATAGATTAATATCGGCCCATTAACATAAAGCTTAGAGTGCAAGCAAAAAAAAAAAAAAAAAAAAAAAAAAAAAAAAAAAAAGGCACTTAATGCTCCTTTGCTTAAGACTCAGCACTATAAGGCAATTTGATAATAGAGTTAGTTGGTTGTTTGGGTTTATGGCATATCAACCATTGTAGGTTATTTAATGCCAAATCCATTTTTATACGTATAAAGTTCTATTTCAAACAATTGAGTTTAGTATGAGAATAGTTTTCTGTTTACACACAATAAAATATCAAAATAGTTTTATTTGGAACAATTCAGTTTAGCAAAGTAGTCCCTATCAGATGCTACCACTCCAGGTGGCAATGAAGAGGTTCTCCACATTCTCCAAAGCTCCAGCTTTACTGGAACCTCACCATCAGATTGTTTACTGCCATATCCAGGATACGCGTTAGAGGTTCTTACCTCTCTACAGAAGTGCAGTCAGTGTATTGTACAGTAGGGCAGGTCGATTTTGGAACCCCGATGATGCAATGGTGATGATAGTCGGGATTTGACATAAAAAATACCAACACCAAATATTTATTTCCAAATCTTTACCGTCGTTTGAGAAAATGACTTTAAAAGTTGGAAAATTACAGCAATTTAAAGTTTTTCAGTGAATTTTCAAATACTTCCCGTCGTCAAAAACAATCCGTACCGTAAGGAAACCAGAAAATGAAATATCTATTTAAAATATGTTTTAACTAAACTATTTTTCATACACCAAATAAATCAAATAAAAATGAATGAGGATAATGAATTAATAAAAAATATCAACTGTAAAGGCGAAATTGTGTTTTTAACTAATAGCGATAAAAGTTTACTTTTTTTTTCCAGGAACTTTTTTAGTGGGAGTATTTTAGTTTACACCGTTGTAAACACACGCACTTATTTTTGCTTTTTTAATTAAAAAAAACAAAAAAAAAACAAACACTTTAGGCCAAATACCTAATTATTTCCAAAGGAGAACCAAAAAGGCTTTTTTAAAATATATATTATATTTTAAGTGACTTGAGCGAATTTAAACGTATTTGTTTCATCCGCTGAAGAAATTATTCCAGTTGTTGGTTAAGTTAACTTTACTTTTTTAATTTGTTTTTCTATTTCACATCAAATTCGATTTGAAGTTTTTATTGAAATACGGTAATATGCCAGTTTTATATTAAAAAAAATATCGTATACAATTTTATTCTACACTTCTTTACGAAACATAACCATGTAAATTTTCAAGTCTTTCCAGTTAATTAAAAAATTACTAAGCAGAAAATTAGTGGCAAATTTTTATTCTCAGGGTGTAATTTTCTTAAGCAGAATTGTTTTTTCTAAAATTATAGTTTTAAAATTATATAACCCACAGAGATTAATATCGGAAAACAAAGAAACTGCTTTGAAATTCTTTCAAACTCTCGTTTTAAATGACACAGTTAAAGCAAAAATGGATCCCTTTATGGATAAATTCATGTTATCCGAAAAGGAGCAAAAGTCTTAAAAGAAAAGCAAAATAATTTTAGTGTAAACTAAGCAGTAATATGTCTGGTCCTGTCTCCTCAAGAAAGCTAACTCAACTCCACAAAGCTTTTCATTACTCTTTACCATTACTAGCAGTTTTTATTTTTACATATGAAACTGGAATATAACTTAAAACAGTTTAGTTATCTATTTATTCATTTTTTTCCAGATTAAAATGTCAGTAAAAGCACGACGTTCCGTTTTAACCCTTGGTTCAAAGATTTGCTGGTCCACCTTGTACTTTGGATAAAACAGAACCCAATTTTAAGACAAGTTATCCAGTTTAGTTATTTCCTAGAAAACAGCTATCCCCACTTAAAGAATTATGAGATTTCTAAGTTAATTGCCAGCTGGGAACTATCGACAAAGATGCTATCAAAAACACACAAAAAAGTCTGTTGAAGTGGAGAGACTGGAGAGGTAGAGTGAAAGACAGGAACAAGCTTCTCCAAATATTTCAATGCAGTCATCTAGTGAAGGAACAACTGATGATAGTTTTGACCTAGAAAGACAGCCCAAGGGACCTTACAGCCTTTTAAAAATCCCAAGATATTCTATTGAACTCAGAGGTGATGTATCTTCCAATCTTGGTGCTTGCCTAGCTAATGCCTTTCTGCTCGACTTAAAACATATGGGCCTCCTTCACCCAAAATTAAATCTAAATGACAATTTTAGATAAGTCAAAAATTGACAGAGAAAAAGGCTAGAATAAAACTGTCCAGCCATATGAAGCATGTCCAAGAACATGAGGGTCTAGTTTGTGTTGGGGTTGATCAGGACACTTTACAATACAAAGAAGTTGTAGAAGAAAATGGTGGAAAACATGTAGTGAAAATCAAAGGACCCAGAGCGACACTTAACTTTCAAAGAAACAAGAACAGAGGGCAAATACCTTACCCATAGAGTGATACCCAACCCGAGTGAAACTGGTGTTCTAGCTGAGTATGTTGCTGCAGTATTACCAGAGTTGCCCGTTGTGTAATGGTTAGGGTCGTAGGAAATGGACACGGTGACACGAGTTCAAATCCTTGACGAAACTGATTGCATTTCACATAGCACTAATACTCCCTCCAGCTATGGGTAAATAGTAGGGCAGGCTAGGTTCTTCTGCCTTGGTGAGGCAACTAGTCTAGGAGAAGGAAAACTCAATTCAAACCTATTAAACTCCGCTTTAAAAAATTACCTTGTGTCATATCCTGCCCGAGCGGAGGGGTTGGTAAATATGGTATTAACAGAGTATAACAGTGTAGATACAGTTAAAGCAGTTTTAGTGGACAATACCAGTACAAACACTGGCTGTGAAGCAGGACTTATTGCAGCTCTTGAAAAAAAAAAAATTAAAAAATTACATACTATTGGCTGTTCACTTCATCAAAATGAACTGCCATTTACAGACATTTTTTAATTAATTGATGGAACTACAAGAAGCCCAACAACATTTACTGGTTCTATAGGGAAACTTTGTGTCACTGATTATAAGGATTTGCCTCAAATAGAATTTTATAAAATTAGTGGCCCTCTAGACCATTATTATCTGACAGCAGAAGAAACAAATAATTTAAGTGGAGACCAGAGGCTCCTTTTTGAGTATGCTGTTGGCATTTCTCGAGAAAGCGTTAACACAAGATATGCAGCTGGGAAAATAGGCCCCTTGAATCAAGCAAGATGGCTAGCATTAGCCACAAGTTTAATGTGTTTATGGACCAGAGGTGTCTATCCTCAAAAACTCTATGATGAATTAAACACTCTGGACCAATTTATCATTCAGTTATATGCAGTTAGTTGGTTTGAGATCAAAACTGACAATTATTTCTTTAACCAACAACTGTATATCTTCAATATGATTCAGAGGACAAAACGATAGTCAACTGCAATCCAAAATACTGTTTTTAAAAGTTTAAAATATAGTGCTTTTGCACTACTTCCAGAAAATATAATATCAATGATACACTCAGATGAATTGGATGAGAGGGAAGAGGCCATTAACAAGATTTTTTCCATTAGGTAACTAAGTATTTATCCATTAAATTTAATTAGTTATCACAATTTACCCAAATAATAGTCAGTTTTATTCAAATTAAATCACACAAATATTTAAAAAAATTAGATTTTCAAATAATTTTTTTTTCAGAACTAGTGAACCACCCGAAAAGACTGAAAAAGATTACTGCTATCAATTTTGCAGCCACACACTGGTCAAATTTGATTGATCTTTCACAAACTCCAGTTTGTGAACCTGCACTTACAGAGTGTTTTACAAGTGATGAACTACTGAAATCATCTACAGCAGGAACTAAACTAGAACTTCCCAAATTACCTGCCCGTTCACAAGGGGTTAAAAGGGCTGTGAAATGAACGACAGAAGCTTCACAAGTTGTATATGGGCAGGAAGCAAGACAGAATATACTTACCAAGTCATTGTGCCACCAAATTAGGCCTTCATTTTCCTCAAAAGGAAATTACATAGAACATTTTAGTTCTGCTATAAAATTGTTTTTATCATTGAGTTCAATAGAAATTTAAAACACTTGGTTCTCTAATTTGTTTCCAATTGTTATGTTGTGTAATACATCTTTACATATCTTTTTGAATTGTGAAATTTAAAAGACTTAGTTACAAATTAGCCTTTTTTACAATTTTTGTTTAATCAATACAGTAAATGGTTGAGATATTTTGCTAGTTGTGATTCATAATTACAATTATAATTCATATATTTATTTTTCTTTCACTATATTAATACATCAATTTTAAAGTGAATTTATTGCTGAAATAGTGAAATTTCAAAGTCAGCTTATAGTAAAACGCTATGAAAATTAAGCATTTCTGAACATTTTTCCATACGATCTATAAATGTAAATGCTCAATTTTCTTTTCAAGATATGAATCTAATTTTTAGTATATGTTCTTTTCACATGAAACGCCAGATATCATCACCAGTGTTGTTTTTCTGAAAAGGTTGCAAATCAACCTGCCCTATTATACAGCCCCGGTCGACTGAGTAAAATTATAGTGTATTACATCTTATCACTGTAAGTCATCACAAGACAATTTAATAATATATATATATATATATATATATATATATATATATATATATATATATATATATATATATATATATTTACTGCTCCGGCAATGCAACGCAGTCTATAGTCAAAATAGGATAGAACGATGGACGAAGGGATGCATCCTTCCATTCCCTAAAAAAGGCGACCTCGGACTAGCCAAGAACTACCGAGGGATAACACTTACATCCATAGCAGCCAAAATCTACAATGCCCTACTACGAAACCGCATAGAACCCAAAATGGAAAACATCCTTAGGAAAAACCAAAATGGCTTCCGGAGAAATAGATCCACAACCTCACAAATACTGACCATCCGTAGAATCCTGGAAGGCGTTCGGGCAAAAAACTTACAGGCGACATTACTATTTGTCGACTTTACCAAGGCCTTCGATTCCATACACAGAGGGAAGATGGAGCAAATCCTACTAGCTTACGGCCTACCAAAAGAAACCGTAGCAGCGATAATGATTCTCTACAGAAACACCAAAGTAAAAGTACGTTCACCAGATGGAGACACGGAATACTTCGACATTGTTGCAGGAGTACTACAAGGAGACACACTAGCCCCGTACCTCTTTATCATCTGTCTAGACTATGTGCTTAGGACTTCGATCGACAAAATCAGAGAAAATGGCTTTGAGCTGACTAAGAGAAGAAGCAAAAGGTACCCCGCAAAAACAATCACGGACGCCGACTACGCTGATGACTTGGCGTTACTAGCGAATACGCCTAATCAAGCAGAGACACTACTACATAGTCTGGAACGAGCTGCAGCTGGCATTGGCCTACATGTCAATGCAAACAAAACCGAATATATGTGTTACAACCAAACAGGCAACATTGCCACACTAGACGGAGCCTCTCTGAAACTAGTCGACAAATTCACCTACCTAGGAAGCAACGTCTCATCAACCGAGAAGGACATCGACACACGACTGACGAAGGCATGGACAGCTATCGATAGGCTCTCGATCATATGGAAGTCGGACCTAACAGATAAAATGAAACGCAGTTTCTTCCAGGCAGCGGTTGTGTCGATACTGCTATATGGATGCACCACATGGACGCTTACGAAGCGGCTGGAGAGGAGGCTGGACGGAAATTACACAAGAATGTTGAGAGCAGTATTAAACAAGTCCTGGCGACAACACCCCACGAGACTCCAACTATACGGACACTTGCCCCCCATCACAAAAACTATACAAGTTCGACGAACCAGACACGCGGGACACTGCTGGAGAAGCAAGGACGAGCTCATAAGCGATGTACTCCTGTGGACCCCCACTCATGGATGTGCAAGTGTGGGACGACCAGCACGAACTTACATACAGCAGCTATGTGAGGACACGGGTTGTAATCCTGAAGACCTGCCGGAGGCGATGAGTGATAGGGAGAAATGGCGAGAGACGGTCAGGGATATCCGCGCAGACGGCGCGACATGATGATGATGATGAGATATATATATATATATATATATATATATATATATATATATATATATATAACCATACATGTAATTGCTCTCGTAAAAAGAAAAAAAAAATAATTATGTTCAAATTGCAGATTGGTATGACAACTATTTTTACTGTTTGGACAGTAGGGTTGAAATAGTAGTTTCACAAGCATGTATACCCACCTACCATCAAACAAGTGGCATGCCAGTGTCAAGCTATCTGCAACAGGCAAAAAGGAATAATCTTTTTGGAATGAACACATGCAACATTTCTTTCTTTGACTCCCTCGGGAATCTCTTTCACTTTACTATCTTCTACATCAAACTTTAAAAAATCTTTGTACAGAAGATAGACCTAATTAATATCTATCTGTAGATCAAATTCTGTTAGTTCATTCGAAAGCCTCCAAAAAATGCTCTTTTATATTATTTCTGAAATCACCCAAATTCATCTTTATTCTTTTCTACACTATTGCTACTTTTGGTCTGTTTTTGCAATTTGTTTAAAAAATATATTTTATAAAGCAAAGAAATCTAATTGTTAAATATGCAGTTTTTGCAGTCTGTCTTAACAGTAACTTTTTAGTTCGACGAGAAAGAGAAAAATGTCTATCATAATTAGAAATTCCATAAATCATTTTAAAAGTTTGATTTAGTTTCTTTGTAGGTTATTTTAATGCCAAAGCTATCCTGTAGTTTTTTTTTTATCATTCGGGGTTTGCGGACCATTGTTTTCATCTTTATTGTTATATTTACAATGTTTCTGCCGAAATGTTCCCCCCGCCTTCTTCAGGTGTTTGCCGAACTTGGGAGCCTTCACGGAACTTCGAACCACGTCCTTTATTTAATCCACGGGGCTCGCTTGTTCTGATTCCGTTAACCATAATCGGGTATAAGTACTGAGTATTCCTGTATTGTTACTCGCCTGCAGTCAGGATTGATTGAACCTGAATCCTCCAGATGATTGTCTCTTTTAGAAACTAAGGGAACCAACACCTATAACAGTTACCCTGTGTGTCCTGCAAGAGAATTCACAGTGAATTTTTGGGCGCCTTTGGTGGTGTAACGGTTAGCAAGCTTGACTCGAAAACCTACACAGGTGAGTTCGAGTCTCATTGAGTGCCCCCATTCAATCGGCCTTGTGCCACATCGAAGCATAGAGCTTCGTAAGTTACAATTCAGAGTGAATTTTTGGGACTTATAAACTTAATGTTCTCACATCACTATGATTACTGCTATTGTGTATGATTTTTTTTTACCATCCTGTAGTGGTGCTATTTAAGCCATAGCTGTGAGAGTAAGGGGGTTCATACCTTTTCCAAAAGGCATTTGTCCGAAAGTGAATGTAATATCGCGACTGGAAATCTAACTCACTTTATACTATTTCGCAGTCCAGCGATTTAAACATTACACCACTTTGACACCTCTCCTTTAAAAGTGAATTAGATCAACTCATTCTCTCGTAAAATCATAATCATCAAGTCGTACTGATTGCATGGAGTTACCCGACTCTTCTCCATTGGATCCAATAGTTCATTGCTCCTCCTATGTCCTACCGACTACAACGACTGTCCACACAAAGCAAATATACGCAGATATTTGCTGGTCGGCTAACAGTGACATATAGGAAGCTGTAGTATCACCTCACTTACTAAGGTCAGTAAATGGGGCAGTCAATATTACCTCAACAGAAATATTGGTCCTTACTTCCACCTCGGCCAAGGAATGCTATCCCAGAATCCATCGCCTCTCACTCTTCTTTCTTTCCTTTTCTCTATCATTTCAGATTTCTCAAATTCATTTATCTCACACTGCTCATTATTCAAGTTAGATTTATTGCCCGTTTACTGACCTTAGTAAGGGAGGTGATACTACCAAGCCAAACCTCATTTTTCCAAATAACTAATCTTTTACTCTTTGTTATCCGTCATTTTATCAATATTTTATCTAATCTCAATGTAAATCTCGTATATCCACGTCTCTATACCTTAGCTAAAACCTGAGTTCAACAGAATATGAGACCTTGTGTAGGTTTTAGATATAATTCTAAAACATTTGCCTCCCTTTAAATAAAATGTCTTACCATTCAACGAATCATTCTATTTATCCATGATTGTTTGACTTAAATGTTTCATTAGAGCCAATCCTTACATTTCCTTCTTCATTTACTTTTGATTTCCTTATTACTTCATTCATATTCAATGCTAATGCTTAACCCAAGGTAAAACCGCTAAATATCTGCTCATTTCTTAAACCTAGACAACCTGATGATTAAACCACTACAAATCGTCCCAGGAAATTTGATAAAACAACGATTATACTATAACGCAGAGTTTATGATAAATATGCACACCACAGAATTTTTAGTTAGAATATTTTCTTCTAAAACAAAAAGATACTAGGATTTTATTTTAAGTGGAACATTATGCAATCATTATCAAGGAGAACTGACAGCCCGTATTTCTTTGACTCTCGCTATCCGTCTATCAATCATTACTCTTGGCCAGTCTTCTGGAAGGCATTCTGTGTCCATATAGAGCTGATGAATTTAAGTTTTTGCTGGTCGGATAAGACTGGTGTGTCCATGTGTTGAAGTCAATCGGAAAACGTTGCTTACGTGTTCTTCCCGACTTCTCCAACGGTGCCCAACATATCTTGTTGATCTTACTTGGATGGTTAGTTGATATGGGAGGTAAGTGGCCATACAGCTGCTTTTTTGAGGGAGTACTTCAAGGAAGTATTCAGAACCTCACGTAGCATCTTTAATTTGTATCCATCCCACTTCTTCATGCTTCTCGTTATAGTCCAAGTGATGCAACCATACAGTAGTATTATTTCAAACCAAAGATACGCGGAATTTCTAATTGAATATTGTACAATAAAAATAGGTATTAAGTATTACACGATCCATAAATAATACTCCTATAACCATTTTTTTTAAATTTAAAAGAAATTTCCTTTTCTTCTAAAGCAAAGATACGAGGATTTTTTTTTTTTTTTTTTTTTTCCATCAAAAAATTTTTTTTTTTAATTTTCAAATTATTTTATCACATGAATTATTTTATGTGATATTTAACAAAGCTAAGAATTTAAAAAAATAATTAGAAAAAAAAGCAGATTTGTGCATACGTGGAGTTAAGGCTTATAGTTCCCACCTTTTACAAGAATCAAAGATTCCAGTCTTTTAATATAAGTTGGAGTTGGAATTTTGATCTTCCCAAGTTTCATTTTATCATTGTTACCACCAATCTTTTTCCAGTTCTTCCATATTTATGGCTTGTCATGAACAAATCTTTTCAATTCATCCCACAACGGTTCCATGAGGTCATATGAAGACTTAAATAGTCATATTAATACTGATTTTGTTATCCTTTAATCATTGTAAGTTTTTTAACAATATGAGAGAGAGAGAGAGAGAGAGAGAGAGAGAGAGAGTGTACGTGTGATTATATATACTAAAGTACCAGATAAGGTACAGACAGTTATTCAACATGTCTTTATCACTCCCACTCAGATTTTCTGTTACACACACACACACACACATATATATATATATATATATATAAAAATAAAACGCAATATACTCTGGAACAAAAGGAGAATCGAAAATATGAAGCCCGAGTATATTGAATGAAAATTCTTATCAAATTAAAAAAAAAAATCACTATTTGAAAAGTTGGCTTTTAATATACCGGATATTCGCGTATATCATGCGACTTTCTTGAGTCTAAATTTTAAATATTAGTGATTCAGTCTTGGCCAAGCCTTGACCCACTATTTTTGCACACAGTGCTTGTATTTTACTTATGGCGTGACCCCTAGTATATGACTAACATTTAGTTTCCAGAAATTCTTGTAATAACGAATAGACTTGAACTTTGCACTAATGTCTAAGCGAGAACTGAACAATTACCTTGTTCAATAAGTTGCCCTTTATAAATTTCTATATAGATGTTGATAGATACGTTGAGAGCTGAACAGATTCATATAAATACATGAATAAATAAAAACTAGGCACATTAAAGCGCTTCGTATTTGATATAAACTTGAAATCTTTTTAATATATGGTACTAAGCTAGTGATATGAATTTTGTTCCCATCTTCTTAAAAGGCAAATATTGATTTACTTTGATAGTTTCCGAGATATTAACATTTCAACATCAAAAACAAAATGTATACGAATTTAAAAACCTATTGACATTTTACACGTACACACCAATTGCTTGTTCAGTGCTGACGCTCAGGCAGACCATTAAGAAACCCTGTTTCAAGAAAATATACAAAGACATTTAATTCCGTCAAAAAATGATCAGAAAATTGATAAATTTTTAGAAAACTTCCGCTAAACAGTCTTATGTCTTGACTGGGTAATGATCCTACAAAAAAGCATTAAGTTTGCAATAAAGCCAATGAAGCAAAAATCAATATCTTTTCTTTAAAATCGATGAACTAATTAAATGCATTCATATATATATATATATATATATATATATATATATATATATATATATATATATATATCTGCATTGATTTTTTCATGGGTTTATTCCCCTTGCTAATGATTGATATTTGTTTTTTTAAATTCTGGCATGTAGTAGTCATACTATTCCCTTGATTATTGACTTATATTCTAATCGTTGTTTTAATCATCGCGTTTTCTGTCCTTTATAAATTTTTTTGCGGTAGCGTATTTTTACCATTTTATTCTCTCTGGTAGCTTTTGGTGGGCTGTTTTTTGCCCTTTTGTCAAAATCAAAAAATCTCGTACGATAAGTATTTACCAGACACTTCCAGGGCTTACTTAATTTTGACTCGAGCGAGTTATATTAATTTGATCACCTGGTCTCCGGTGGGGGGGTCCCTCTATAAAAATTACTTGGTTGGAATTCAAATAAATCTTATATTTAAGCCAAGTGTAACAGCAAACATCTTTCAAATATGAAAAATGAAGCCGATCCATCTGCGAAAAATGATGTTACTGTAGTTTTTCCGAGTAGGGTTTGGATCTTTACTTGGAGCTCTGAGGCCGCGGTGACTTACGTAAGGGTATTATTTAGGGTGAGTGAAAGGCATTTATATATTTTGGTTGGCCCTTTGCATAAAAAGAGAAACTAACTTTAGTGGGCGATGAGATTGCCGACTATACGACTCGAAGAAACGTCTGGTTGGTGTAATTTATTTTCAAGCCAAGAAATAACGTAAATTTAGAGAAAATATCGGCACACCTTAATCAAATAAGCTCTCTCTTCAGTTTCAGAAATCACTGTTGTCATGGTAAGGCAGAGAATTTGATTTTTCTTTTTCTACTTCGAATTTGCATCAGGTACTTAAAATGCAAAAGCTTTCTGGAAACACCTCGACTTGAGTGACCTCTAGTTAGCGTCACGTATAGGCCAAACGTTGAATTCATCAGTTGTGATTTTATTGACAAAGACGTTCGGTTTAGAAAGAATGATATGGATGAGGCAGGGAAAAAAATCAAAATGAAGTCATTTGCTTGGCCTTCATCTTGATTGATGTGGGTGTCTGATGATAGAATTTAAAAAGATGATTTTATGATAATTTTTTTATGCTTATCATTGACTCATAGTACCTATTTATATACAAATTAATTTATTCAAGAACTTTCACACACAACTCTCTCTTATATATATATATATATATATATATATATATATATATATATATGTGTGTGTGTATGTGTCGGCATAATGATTTGGGTGTTCGGCAATGAACCGAAGATTCCAAAATGGTACATAATGACTCCTTGTTTAACACTTTCCATTATAAGGCAGGGATCAAAAGTAAGTGGAACAATGCAAGGAAAAGAGTCCTCCCGAACACAGTGTTGTAGCTATTGAAAAGTTGTTCTCGAGTTCGTTTGCCCAACTTCTTTAACACATTATATATATATATATATATATATATATACACACACACAGATTAAAAAAAAGTTGTCTGAACGTAGTCGAGGGTGACCCGAAGACACCGAGATGATTGCCGAGTGGTATGATAGCAAGTCTAACGTAATGTTAGGCGGGTTTCAATCACAGCTTGAAGGGTCCTACGTGTTTAGCCATACAGATGTGTTGTGATACAGCAAAAGAAGGTGTCTGTGGTTGACTATATATATTACATACGCGCACAATGGTCATTTAATAAGTATGAATTCTCTGAGAAAAAAAAAAAAAAAAAAAAAAAAAAAAAAAAGCATTTTTTACGTAAATGTGAACTCTGCATTCTTTGGAATTGTTTTATAGCAGAAATATGCAAATTATGTGTTCTGAAACTCATGAAAATGGTGGAAGAAAATCAATGTGACGATGTCGGTCTACTTTTGGGTGCTTTGTCGTAGAGCTGCATTAGTCACTTTTTGTACTGTTGTTTTTCAGTCAAGATTATTGCTAATTTATCTTAGCTACCTAGACCAAAGCTAGAGAGATATAGGGGCAGTGTCGACGATTTAGGAGGGGGAAACTTAAAAAAAAAAATTATGTTACTCGAAATAATGTAACTGTCTTTGCAAATTAGCAACAATACGGAGGCTTGCGAAATAGTGCCGTGAATGAAAAGGGTCTTTTTCTCGCGAGGAAATAAATTAAACTGTTGATGGGACATCCTAATTGGTGATATCCACTATGAGTGCCATGCTTGTCAAATTCTAAAAGAGAAAACCCTGGCCAATCTCTTCCCGCGCTATATAGTGGCAGAAAGAAAAAGTTCTTGATGTCATGATGGCCTCGCCCACATATCAGTACGTGACTGCATAATGTGTCTTCACCTCTGCCCTTCCCTCCGTCAGCCAGCAGCAACAAACCTTTTTCTTCACAATTTGTTTATATATATATATATATATATATATATATATATATATATTTATTATATCTATCACTTCATTTCTCAGTTTGCATGAGCGAGTCTACTTTTAAGGAAATACTTGATTTTCCTAAGTATATTTATTTCTTTCTCTCAATATATAAATCGATTTCTTCGAACGGCTGTCTATTTTAGGTGTTTTATTTATTTTTTTTTGTGGAGCTGCGATTAGTGACTTTTATTACTGCAAATACTTTGATTTTCATAACTGTATATCTTATGAAAATTCACATTATGTCCGATGGATCTGGAATCCTCCGTGGATATTTCTAATAAAACACTTGAATTTTATTGGGTTCAGAGAACCTAAAAAAATTAAATATTCAATATTTTCCGTTAGTACAATTACTACATTCTCACCTTTAGCGTAAATATCCGGGAGTAATACTTTAATTCTTTACAATAGAAACATATCCAACACTCCATTATATACGTCAAGTGGCCAGACAGACAACTATCGGAACAAATGAGAAAATGACCAACTATTTTTATTATACAGACAAATTAACGTTTTACCTAGCTCTGTCGACTATTCTGTAACATTTTTGGTAGACTGTACGAGGTCTATTTTAAGGATGAGCGTTCTTTCTTAGAAACAGACCTCTAAATATGTGGCTTTCACTGACGACGAACAACTACAATAGATTGTACAAATATACATTACCCACTAGCTCAACAGGCCAGACAAACATGACTATATATTGTCTCTGATATTCACTATTGTTTTTCATCCTTTTTTAGTAGATATCATTGTTTATCGTCCTACACGTTGGTAGATTTGTATTTTCGGCCCTGCTTTCAGACAGGCTCAAAACATTATTTTTTGTTATGAACAGTGATTTATAGACTTATGTATTTTATATGGATTTCAGTTTTTGGATATATTCCCAGCCAACTTCTATCTCTTCCTCATGCATACAGACTTACATACATGCATGCATACGAGTGTGTGTGCGTGTGTATATATACTTACAAAACAGGTGGACAAACATCTTTTTAAAAGTTTGTTGTAAATCAACAGTGTCTAAATTTGTCCAAAAGAGCAAGATAAAACCTAAAATAAATAATCTCACATTTTTGTATTGGTCTATGACTAAGAATTTCATGTTTCAACTAAGATGCATTCATAATATATCGTTAAAAATGTTCTAAACTTACCCAAAAAGAAGAACCATACCTGAAATTTTTTGTTCTTGCAACATACTATCATTTATAAAACTATTTCAACTAATTCTGACTTCTATCTTAATTTCTGTGCAGGTAAGGCTCATATGAAGGTAAGAAGTGAATAACAAATCTAAAATCATGAAGGTTACATATTTTTGAAAGACTCATTGTTATTTGGAACATGAGACGTCTTTTCCTTGAAGTTACATGTGGTGTGCCGTCATTCGGCGGAAATGTGTTATCCGTCCGATGATTGAGCAGGCCATATGTAAGTTCATCGAACAGACTCATAAAAATAATTTTTAGGTTTTATCATTGATCTGCAATAAATTTTTAGCAAACTTTATTTGCTTTTTTTTGTTAATTATAATTATAAACCTGGGAGAGTCAACGCTTATGCAATATTTTTCTTCCGTGATGCGTTTGTCGAGGTCAGTTTGGATTTTTCGTTTGGTTTCATGGCGTATCAACCATTGTTGGTTATTTAATGCTAAATCCTGTTTGTACTTATATATTAAATATATGATTTGTAAACAGATTTTGTAGATACAGTTAAATGATCCAACTGTTCCATTTCTAACACTTCAATTTAGAATAAGTCAATAAAGTTAACCGATTCCATTATAGCCATGTTAAACGAACAACCCAATGAAATATTAGTCGTTTACTTACACACAGTTAAATAATCTAGCAGTTCTATTTCAAACAATTCAATTTTGTATAAGTAATTTGTTTGCACTGTTTAAATGTCAAAAAGTTCTATTTGGCCCATATATAGGACCCTATCAGGTGCTAGCACTCCGTGCGAGAGTGCACCTGGGAGCAATGGCAATGAAAGGGTACTCCACATTTTCCCAAACTTCAGCATTTCTGGAGCCTCATTATCAGATTTTTTATTGTCATATTTAGGCCATTTTATTTTGTGAGCAATGCACAAATCGAGACTCATGTGCGGTGTTCACGAAAAATGTTTGATCTCGTCAGCATTACCGACAAGCCAAAAACTCGGCTCTGCATAGATAACAGGTATTGCCTCGGGGTATGGCCCCCTGAGACCAGGCGGTTTAAATCACCGAAACCCACCCGATGCAAACATTAAGCAGGTGGGTTGGCGAATAAAGGAGGCTCGAATTCAAGTCTTGACAGGAGCTCATTTTTATAAATACAACAAATGTTTTAGAGTCAATAGTAGATGTTTCACTGGCATGCATTTATATCCAAATGTTACACTAACAAAAAGCCTCTCGTTGCTTAAATATGACTGATCATTTTACCGGCGAGTCAACCCGTCTAAGGTTATCCTATGCCAAGAGGCTAGGGAATCGCATTCAGTGTACGTTCAAGTTTAACTTTTTCCTTTAATTTTTTTTCTGTATATTGTCTCATCGAATAATTTCGAAATAAACCTTTTTGATCCAAAAATGGGATCAGAGTGGACCAAGCAGAAATGACAACGAAGGAGTACTCCACACTCCCCAAATCTCCATAAATAGAGCATCATCAGCACACACTTTAGTGTTATACCCAGGACTTCACTTTTGGAATGCAATAAAATCTGATTATTTTGAGCCTCGCCGACAGGGTTAGCCGCAAGAATAAATCCTGCAATCTGAATAACGATTGACTCTTCCGATGGAGATCCCTCAATTTATTCGTCTTGTTATTTAGCCAAACAGTAATGGAAGGAAATGATAGGTAATAGCAGTAAAATTAGTCTCTAAATTTCCAATAAATTGATAGGTAAAATTGGCCTCGATATATGCACGTACTTTTGTTTACGCAAATTTCTTACTATTATCGAAATGTAAATTGAAGTGAAAATTAAAAACTCTTGGGCTAGAATTATGCAGGCAAATGACCCAGACAGAGACAGGGGTCACATTTGTGACTGGAAATAGAAACGGAATTTCGCCTATGGACCCCAATCTGACGGAGGAAAGAAGCGGAGACGTGAAAATACGTGTATTGAACAAAATGGGCAGTATTGGTGATAGTAAACAAAACCTTATTTATTATTTTACAGCGAGAGAAAAGTAAAGGTTTCAAAAATAAAAAATTAGACATATTTAAAAAAGAAAGTTTTAGGTAAATATTTACGTAGATGATACCAAAATAAAAGCATCCAAGTCTGTAAGTTTATTCTGTTTATCATATATGTAGCTCTGTCTATTCACATCTATCGCATTCTGTTGGCATATCTCAATCTAAGATCTTTTGCATCTGTTTATTCCAGCATACATTGTCAAAATACCGGAAGATGTTGAAGGTTTGTACGCATCTCTCCCCCCGGGGACTTAAGCAATTATTCAAGCTGAAAGAAGCCACACGACATTAACGATGTATAGTAACTTCTTGAAATCGACATTATGCGAAAATATATATATATATATATATATATAAAAATGGACATTTTTTTCCATTTTAAAACTTTGTATCTTGATTGGTTTATAGTTTTAACGTAAGAAATGGCAAGTAACCAGACAAATTATTTCATATTTTTTTTTTACTTCTCGGTGGACGGTTTTATTTTTATTTCGGAAAAAGAAAATCATTCTACCTTGAATTACAATATACCCCCCCAACTCTTATAAAATGTAAAATAATTTGGCTATTCAAATAAGAAGAATAAAGATTACTGTCTGAGGGTCTAAATACTTAAGAAAAAAAAAAAAAAAAAAAAAAAAAAGACCTATATAGATTTTTCCCGATGAACTTAAACATGCGTGTGAGGAATTATACCCTACATGTGTGTGTAGTTAGGCAGCAGTCGTTCATTTAAACATGTTTTATTAAATAAAGACAAATATTGTCTTTATAATTGATTAAAGATCCTTTCAAGCTTTCTGTTAAGTGTCATAATTTCAGGTTGGAATTGGTAGATGAATTTCCTAAAATTGTCCAGAGCGCTTGGGACAATTTGGGGAAATTCACAATTCCAACCTTAAACTAAGACACTTAAGAGAAAACAAAATTTTTCTTTATAATTCAATGAAACACTTTTTTTTTTTAACCCGAGGAATCTAGAGATCAAAATTGGATTTAAAATTTCACTACGAATTTTATCATCTCTTGTAAATTTGAGTTTTCTTTTTTTCTTTTGACCATTTTTGAAATTCCAGATAAAAGTAAATTGCTACACTGGTGACTCACAAACTATAATAGTCGTAATATCAGCAATGGCGAATAAAATAAATAAAACTGTTCAAGAATTAAAACGGGTAGAAAACAATTTCTTGATTACTTGCCAATGAATTTATACAACAAAACTTTGTTTTTCGGATTTTCTTATAATTATCATTTTTTTCTTTCATAATACCTCAGCAGACACGTTTTATCGAATAAAATTGGTAAGAAGATAAAATAAGTCTCTTTCACAAGCAGAAAAAGAAAATAACCTACCTGATTGAACATCGATTTATCCGTGTAAAGAAAAGGCGCCAAAACTTGAATATGATGCTGAAAAGGCCAAGGATCCCAAAATCATTACTTCACGGACGACTTCTCCCATGCGCACCAAAAATATGCATTTTGCAAAATGGATTCAAATTTTCCCTATGAAGAGAATCGTTTACTATGTTATTTGGCGCCAAATTGAACCACTGGACAAGAATAGACAATCATGTGACTTAAGTATTGCATTAGACACTGAGCACACGATATATTCTATCGACTTCAAAACAATACCGACCCATTTCAGACCTCAAGGCCAAAATAGCTCAGCTGAGAGATCTTTCGACTAGAGATCTAAAAGTTCCTGGATCGTTTCCAGATTTCGGCAACACACTAAATTTGTGTACATTTTTAAAATTTGTCCCCGCTCCCCCCATATTTATGAAAATATAGGTTTCAGTTAGAGATTTATAGAGCGTTTGACGTGTTTTGGTGACCGTAGTATATAAATGTTCTTCAAATGATTGCGTTGTTATGGTGAAATAATTATCGAGGTGTGTATTGGATCAGTGAATGGAATTAGGTAAGTTAAAAATTTAGATAGTGATGACCATTCTCGCCACCCTCTTTTTTCCGCCTCGTGATATATTTGTAATTTTAAATTACAATAAATATTACTCACTTCAAACCTTTCCCAGTCTGCTGGGGCTGTAGAATACACCGACTACACCCCTGCAGAGAGGAAAGACCCCCCCCACTGGAGTGCTCTGGTTATGACCCTAAACAAACTGATGTTGAGGTTCCAGTAATGCTGGAGCTTTGGAAAATGCGGAGTATCCCTTCATTGTCATCGCTGCTAGGTCCACTCTGGCCAGGAGTGGTAGCACCTGATAGGGTCCTATCTATAGGTTAAACAAAACTAGAATACATACTTATGCTCAACTGAATTACTTGAAACAGAAGAGTTTTTAACATTGAAACTGTTCTTATGCTAAAGTAAATTGTTTGAAATGGAACTTTTTTGACATTCAACAGTGTGTAAACAAAATCTATACTTATACTAAACTTAATTGTGAGAATTATAACTGTTTGAATAAACTGAATATGATGAAAAAGAAATGTTTTTGACTATTAAACTGTGAACTCATGCTAAACTGAATTGTTTGAAATAGAACTGATTATTTGCATAAAAATGAATTTAGCATTAAATAACATACAAAGGTTGATATGCTATAAACCCAACCAACCAACCACTTCAGGACTCTTTTCAAGCTTGGAGTACTGGTTGATCTAACCTCATTTTGAATAGCCACCAGAAAAGAAATTTTTTGAATGAGATGAAAATTTTTGCAATAAACCAACTCCACATAATGTAGTGTTTATACTTATGGTTTGGTTTGGTTTGGTTTGTTAGGTTTTATGGCATATCAACCTTTGTAGGTTACTTAACGCCAAATCCATTTTTATGTAAATAATCTGTTCGATTTAAAACAATTCAGTTTAGCATAAGTACACAGTTTGTCAAAAATATTTCTATTTCAAACTATTCCAGCAGTTATATGTAACAATTCAGTTAAGTGTAAATACAGTTTTAATGTCGAAAAACAGTTCTATTTCAAATAATTCAGTTAAGCATAAACACGTAGTTTAAATGCAAGTACGGTTTAATTGTCAAAAACATTTCTATTTCAAGCTATTCAGTTTACTCAAACAATTCATTTTAGCATAAGTATACTGTTAGTTCTATTTAAACCATAGATAGGGCCCTATCAGGTGCTACCACTCCGGGCCAGAGTGGACCTGGGAGCATTGGCAATGAAGGGGTACTCCGCGTTCCCCAAAGTCCCAGTACTGCTGGAACCTCACCATCAGATTGTTTAGTGTCATATCCAGGACACTCGTTAGGGGGTGGGGTCTTACCCTTCTGCAGAGGTACAGTCACTGTATTCTACAGCCCCAGCCGACTGGGCAATATATTTATGGAAAAATTCGTTAAAAACTTATTCAGCTTTAAAAAAATCGTTACATTTATTGAATGAATCTCGTAGTTCCATACGTCATATTCTTCAAACTTTTCATTTTTGAATGAGATGAAAATTTTTGCAATAAACCAACTCCAAATAATGTAGTGTTTATATTTATGGAAAAAATCGTTAAAAAGTTATTCAGCTTAAAAAAAAATCGTTACATTTATGGAATGAATCTCATAGCTCCATACTTCATATTCTTCAAACTTTCAAAAAGTATAGTTACAGCAAAGATTTAGTTGTAATAAACTTGTTTATCATTATTTCCAGCACTATGTTACGCGTCACAACTTGAAATTTGTAGTATGTTTTTTTTCTATTTAAGAAACACAAGTGTCACATGAATTCATCTGACATTAAGTTTGTTTGTATGGGAGTGGGGTATGATTGAAATAGATTTATATATGCTCGGCACACTCATATATAGATCACTGTGTTCATTTTTTTTCTGGATTTAGAACTGTTTTAGGTCTTATCAAACGATTTATAATTTATCTAGCGGTGATATTACCCGTAATAGTTTGTTTTGGTTTCTTTGTTTAAAGGCATATTAATTTTTGTGGGTTATTTAATACGAAGTCATCCTTATTGGAAGAAAGTAGTGGTAATATTTAAACTATATCTGTAGTGTGGATAAGAGGGTTTATATCTTCCCATAGATTATTAGTCCGAAATTGAACGTAAGAGCGCAACTGGAGTTCTGACTCGCTTATTTCGTAGTTCAGCAAGTTAAATACTACGTTACAAGGACTCCTCTATTAACCAATTATATATATATATATATATAAATATATATATATATATATATATATATAAAAGAATTAAAGTTGGCGACCGTAGTCGAGGACGACCCTAAGGCTCCCTTTTTAATTGCTACTACATCGAGGTTTGGGGAGGAGACTACTCATTGCCTTGGATTGTTCCACTTTACTCTTGATACGTACCTTATAAAGTTGTGTGTTAAGCAAAGAGGTATCAAGTACCATTGTTTGAGTCTTAAGTATGACTAGACCTGGAGTTGAACCCTGGTCTCCCAACGAACACTCTACCCAAAGCTCTTCGAAAGAATTGAGCACTCTGGTAGCTGATAGGGTATAAGAATGTAAAAAAACGGATGCTGCTGCTGCTACTGCTACTTAATACCTTAAAAATTCCCTTAGCCAACGTGGTACGCTTGTTGGCCGAGCGGTCTGAGACTTGGTCTAACGTAAAGTAGGATGGGTTTCGATCCCGGCTTCGAGTGTCCAACGTGTCTAGCCACACTGAAGAGTTCTGATAGAACGAAACAATCTGTCTGTGGATGACTATATATATAATTAAGTGGGAGATTTATTAGTCTGAAAGTTATTTTTATTTTGGCTTTTCCTCTTGCTGCAACTCCTTGTCCACCATAGCATTTTCGCAACAAAAAGTAAACACTTAGAAATACAAAATGACCTTACAATTGTCAAATGGTAAAGAGCAGAATTGTTTAAAATGCTTTAAAAATAGAAAATCTCATGCTGAGTAATAAAAGAAATGTCAAATCCACAAGAAGATCAAACAAGCGAAATGGAAAATAAGGTAAAGTACACATAAAACATTAAGCCCTTGGCAAGTAATATATTCCGTCATGAGCTCTCTATTTTCTTACATACATACACACACACACGCACATGTATACATACATATATATATATATATATATATGTGAGCACTCTGGCGAAGAAATTTTCGGCCGCCGCTCGCATAATGCAAAGCTCTTCGAAAGAATTGAGCACTCTGGTAGCTGATTGGGTATAAAATGTAAACAAACTGACGCTGCTGCTGCTACATAAATAGCTTAAAAATTCCCTTAGCCAACGTGGTAAGCTTGTTGGCCGAGCGGTCAGACACTTAGTCTAACGTAAAGTTGGGTGGGTTTCGACCCCGGCTTCGAGCGTCCTATGTGTCTAGCCACACTAAAGAGTTCTGATAGAACGAAACAATCTCTCTGTGGATGACACTATTCATCAACAGAGACTATTTTGTTGTATCGCAATTTTTTATTGTGGCTAGAAATGCGAGACGCTTCGAGCTAGGATCGAAACCCGCCTAACTTTACACTTGACATGATATCTAACTGCATAGTCATTTCGGTGATATATGTCAGCTCAGGAATTATAACGCATATGTATTAGCTTTCGTTTGTTTACATTTTGCGCTATGGGATACCCGAGTGCTCAAATCGTTAGAAGAGCTTTGCATTACGTGGGTGGCAGCCGTTAATTCTTTCACCATAACGCTTAACCACTGGGAGGGGAGTGTATATATTGTCATGCACGGAAAGCCTGTTTCGTTGTATCACAACTCTTCAGTGTGACTAGACAGGCAGGACGCTTCAAGCTAGAATCGAAACCTGCCTAACTTTATGCTAGACATGGTATCTAACCGATTATATAAATATATATCTATATATCTTTCTATATATATTTATATATATATATAAATATATATATATATATATAAATATATATATATATAAATATATATATATATAAATATATTTATGTATATATATATAGAGAGAGAAAGAGTGAGAGAGAGAGAGAGAGAGAGAAAGAGAGAGAGAGGGAAATGGTAGACATTTTGATAGATCTGACAAGATGTTGAAAAATAAATGGAACAGTGGATATACTAAAAACACAAACAAAACAATTTTATTTCAGAATATTTCGTTCTTATTTATTGAAAGAACTTTTTGAACTAGAAAAATAGATTTTTTTCTTAAGTTTAGCCAGAAGAAGAAATAGATAAGAGTGTATAAATGTGACTATGAAAGAGGGTAGAGTATAAAGACAACTGACGGAAAAGGGAAATAGATCTAGGATAGAATGGTAGTAGCCGTTTCAATACAACAAAATGGTTGCACCAGTTAGATTCTAACAAAACATTCAGCAAAAAAAAGCTTGATGAAAACTAAACAAAAAATGCTGCGTGCTGTTTTGAACAAATTCTAGAAGTCCCTCACTGCAAAACATTACTTGTACGGCCATCTCAGAAATCATCCAAGAAATGGGAGCAAGGACTGCTGGGTACTGTCGGTGAATTAAAGACCAACTCAAAAGTGATCATCTCATATATATAGACACCAAATGAGCAAAAACGTACATTCATCAGCTCTTTATACTGTTTTCTCTGCACATAGAGATTGACTCAATGATTTTAATAACACGTAAACCCCTCAAGAGTTCCTGCGTAAGGATTAAGGAATTGCGTTTCTTGTATGTATTCATCAAACCCCTCCATCATGAGCATGATGCAAAATAAGGCCAATCTTTAAGCCGACTACAGATGGTTTGAATTCACTTTTTTTTTTTTTTTTTTTTACTTATATATAGTTTTCATACCAAAGGTCAAAGGTCCCAGTTTACCCAATTATTTACCCACAGGTCATTCACTGTATGTTCTTATTTACATTCTTGTGTAAATGTTTCTTGAGAGATTTTTCACGCCGCCCTACCGAATATTAATAGTTTTTAAACAAATCTATTTGACAAATAGATGGGACTTTAGCAGGTACTACAATTTCAGAAGTGAGTGGATCCGAGAGAAATTGCAATGAATGGGTACTACACTCTTCTCAGAACTGGATCCCAATTACCAGATGCAGATTAGTGTCATACTAAGGATACCTCTTTTTAATGTGTGGTGGACTACTATTCTGTAGCGGATAGTTTATTCAAAAGCCCGTCGATAGAGCTCTCTACACTTGAGAAAAAAGTTAAGATTTTCTCCCAGTAAAAACGGTATCCAATGTTTTCTTGCAATCATTGCAGTACCATAGACAACAGCTGGCTGCTTAAGCAGCTGTTAGTAAAGTCAATATATTCACAATTCGGCATTGAATATTTTCTTTACTAAGATACCATTGGCAGTTCATGAGCAGAATGCAAATATTTACTGAATTGATGAATAAAATACCCTGCCTTTTTTTTTCAAATTATGCTTGTAACAAAGAACAAGCAACAAATGTTCGGTGGCATGTTTGTGTAAAGATACGCAGTCATTTATGCGCCATAGAAACTTAATAAATTTGCTGTAACTAAGGAGTGATTAGGAACATTTATTGATCACAGATTGGTGACATGCGAGGAATTATTTTTGTCACGCGAGAAAAAAAAAAAAAAGACTGAACAAACTGAAGAAGTTGGGTTTATGAGAGTGAGGTTCAAAAGTTCATTGGCCGAAGAGTTCATATGATGAAGCCACATCTGTTGTTGAGGACATTTTTGACCAATGGGATCAAAGTACTGCAACACCAGATGAAGAATTATGTAGAGCAGAAAATGCACTATGTTAAAAACTAAACCCCATTTAGTCACAAGCCAAGCACAACGTAGATATTATATGCATGCAAAAACATATATATTACCATAGTCAACTAGAATTGAAATACTATGATAACGGTAATGGCAGAACATTTGTCTCAGCATCTAAATGGAGGTGCCCGTGGTGTAATGGTTATTGTCGCAGGATATGGACTCGGCGACACGAGTTCAAATCCTGGACCTGACTGATTGCCTTTCACATAGCACTAATACCCTTGGAAAAGGTATGAATCCAATTATTCTCCCTCCAGCTATGGGTAAATAGTAGGGCAGACTAGATTCTTCAGCCTTGGTGAGGCAACTAGTCTAGGAGAAGGAAAACTCTGAAAACCTGTTAAACTCCGCTTAAAAATTGACCTTGTGTCATATCCTGCCCGAGTGGAGGGGTTGGTAAATATAATCTATATGGAAAAACTCTATCAATTAAACCACAGGAGGAATAAAAATGCTTCTCTGTTTTCGTGGCTTAAAATCACTAAATAACATAGGGAAAACCCACCTGAAAATTATGTGTGATACATTTAATGACAACGACCGACTCTTGCTACAGTCCCACCAATGCTAGCGATGGAATGGATATAACCACTTTCAATGACGGGCTATCTTCCCTTGTTTGACGCATTCCCAAACATAACGTATGAATTATCAGTAAATACATGAATGCACAAATAAGCAATGATGAAAATAATAAATTTGGTTGACACAACCTGCCAAATAGAAATGGCTTATATAACAATAAGAATTTGCTCAGAAATCACAGACAAACCTATAAAAAAAATATTAATGGTCAACTAAACATCAAACAAGGACAGTTTACGGAAGACGAACTTACAATATTGTAAATAAAACAGAAAACAGAAAAGCAGCAGGCCTCGAAAAAATATCCCCCCCCCTGATAAGTGAAAGAAAAAAAATGGCATACTTCTTCGACTACGCAATGCAGTCTATCAGCAAAACACAATAGAGGAATAAACAAAAGGTTGTATCTTTCTCTTCTGCAAGAAAGGTGACTTTGAAATCACGAGGAACTACGGGGGCATAATTCGAACAGCTATATCCACTAAGGTATTTTTTATGTTCTACATCTTAATCGTATCCGACCCGAAATCGAGAAAATTCTTAGAAAAAATCAGAAAAACATTCAAAAGAATCGTGACATACAATCACAAATTCAGACAATCCGTCGAATCCTCTAAGAATTGAGAGCAAAATAAATTCTCTGAAGCATTTGATTCCGTACTCAGAAGAAGTTCAAATACGACGAGTATAACGTCTTCTCAAAGAAATTCTTACCGCCTAACAGAAAGAAAGAAGAGCAAAAAAAATTCTCTGAAACATTCGATTCCATACACAGAAGAAAGATAGTTCAAATACGACGAGTATAACGTCTTCTCAAAGAAATTCTTACGACCTAACAGAAAAAAAGAAAGCACTGGTTTCCTCACCTGATGGAGATACCGAATTCGTCAAAATCGCTGGAGCCTTGGAAGGAAATATACCAACATCATATTTTTTATATGTTATAGAAAGTGCATACTTTGAACGTCAATAGATCTAATAAAGGAAGATGGTTTCAGATTAGAATATGCAATGCAGAAACTATGACATGTAGACTGCGCAGATACCCTAGCACTTCTTGCAAATACACGAGTCCAAGTTGAACCTCTACAGCATAGCCTATAGGAAGCAACTATACTGCTGTTAGACAAAATTCAGCATTTCTTTAAAGTTAATGGAATAAATTTTAAAAATTGAAAGAAAGAAATTGCATAAAAAAATAAAAATTTAAAACCTTAGTCTACAAAACTTTTAAGGGAGTTAAAGATGTTTATCACATTTAAAAAAAGCATAGTGAGACATGAAAAAGACAATAAGATTTTACAATTGCTTGTTTGTGTTTATTTATTTATCAATCTATTGGAAATCTAAGATATCTTAAAAATGAATTGTGTAAATATTTGTAATACGTATGTAAAAGAATAGGAATAAAATAAATTTGCCAAAAGACTTTCAATTTCATCTAAGACCTTTATAATTTCATGAATTACATTTCCGTTGGCAAAAAACAGATCAGATAGAATTATCAGAAACAAAATTCAACAAACATATACATAAATAAAAACCTCATTCAGCTAGTATTGCGTTTTTAGGCATCAGTCTTTCTTTAAGATGTGTAATGATGATGGAGTGATAAAAAGTTATCGATTAGCATCTATTTAGTAATGATATATTATTAAGGTATATATATATATATATATATATATATATATATATTAAGGGTCACTAAAAATTGACACTAATTACTTTTAATTTCCTTCTGGGGAAAAATTAGATTTCCACTTTTTACTCTATACAAATAAAATATTTTTGGTTAACCTTCTTCGAAAACGTCGCTGGAAATAGACACGACAACTCAAGTTCAAATCCTTAACGAAGCTGTTTGTTTTTGATCAATTGCTAATACCCTTGGGAAAGCTGTGCATCCGGATATTTTCCCTCGTATCATGATTAAACTGTTGAGCTGACTGGGCTTTTTAAACCCTGAATTGAGACCTATTAAACTCGGCTTAGAAATTGAGCTTGTATGACATTCAGCTCATGCGGAAATGTCGCTAAATACATATTTAAAACCAATCTGGGTCAGAGTAGACCTGGGAGTATTGGTAATGAATGGGTACAGTCAGCGTTTTGAAAATAGTTTTGCGACTCAAAAGTTGATCTACCCAACGTTTCTGTCCATTCGACATTTTATTTCCCTTAGAAATAAACAGCAGTCATAATATATATATATATATATATATATATATATATATATATATATATATATATATTTGCTTCCTAAATGTTTTTACCGTTTATTATGAGAGAAAAATCCGTATAAGATTATAGCAATGCTGGAATAATCTTTATTATTTTGTGTGTAACAAGAACATGTTCGCCATCACTGTGGTAGGAATTCTTTACAATGGCAAGTAATTATCGTCTCGCTATATTCTATGGTGTCATGCAATCACCACTTCGTTGTTTCTGACCAGGATACGCCTTCAAGGTGCAAAGTTATTGAAGCTATACAATCCAACAGAATACGATCTTATTTCTATTCACGAAACAAATTCTTCTACTTCGTACTGTTAAAATCAGTCTGAGAGAGGTAGTATAAATTAATCGAACTTTTTCTTAAGTAAACAATAAAACATATGTGTAGCCTAGTGGCTATAATAGCTTTTCTGGGAAAGAAAGCTTCAAGTTTCTATCCTATGAATTCACTATTTCGACTAAAAAGCAGTATTTGTAAACCATATAAAAACGCATTTCACTAAAACTTCGACAAGAAATTACCCTCTGAGTTAATGGGATGTAGAATACACCGACCGCCACTTCTGTGGTAGGGTGAGAGACTTCAAAAAGGATTTATTGGATATGACAGTCCATAGTATCCAGCGGGGTGAACCCATTTCCGGAGCGCTTGAGAGTGTGGACTCCCTCCTTTGTTGTCATTACTCCGAGGTCCAATGTGAACCGACGTGTTACGACCCAACCAAAAATGGATTATTCCCAATTGTAGAGTATCTGCGGAACTAACCTGATAACCATTACAACATTGAAGATTTGCTCAAAACTTTTAGATAGATTCACTGAAGATCATGTATATTAAAATAAACCACACACGTATACAGCACAAAGAGAAATTAAATATTAGATACTCGTTCTATTCCTTAAAAAGTATGTGTACCTGTGTGCATTCATATGCGTGAATCTGCGCGTATGAGTCTACTTGTTTGTATTTGTGTACTTGCATGTATGTGTGCGTGAGCGTAAGTTCGTCTGTATGTATGTGTATTCGTATGTATGTATGCATTTATAAACCCCTCAATACGAACAGGATTCGACAAAAAGTAAATTTTTACCAAGTTTAACAGATTTGAATTCTGAGTTTTCCTTCTCCAAGACCGGTTGCAATACTAAAGCTGAAAAGCCCAGCCTGCTCCACTATTCTGCCCATAGCCGAGGCGAAAAATAGTTTGATGCATATTTTTTCCAAAGGTATGAGCGCAACGTGAAATGCAAATAGTCTCGTTCAGGTTTTGAGCTTGGGTTGCCGTGTCCATTGTTTTTGCATGCATGCAAGTGTGTGTGTGTTTATGCGTTAAAGTGAGTATGTATGTGTGCGTTCAGGTGTTCGCTTGCTAAAAACCAAAGTGAAGAAATCGAACCTCTTCGGGATTTTCAAGATAACGTCTTTTTAACAAAACATATATCATTGTTTACATGTTATATATTTACTGTCGTTGACAACCTAACCACATCTCGCCAGCTATGAGTTAAATAGTATTCGGATTTTTTTTTTACAAAGAAGGCATTACATAACCCACAAAGATCGATATGCCATTAAACAAAGAAACCAAAGAAAACCAAACTGAATAATGTCTTTTATAATGTAGATATTAGACACGTTCTCTTCTTTAAGATGTGTATAATCACCGACACCTTATTTCTTTCAACTATGGAGTAAATTGTACCTGTACCTGTTCTTCGACCAGGATCGCTTTAAAATGAAATAAGCCACCATATTTGATATTCTATTGTAACAAAGAAATCAATCGAAACCATTGCTGATATGTTGCGATCCCACCAATAACTCAAATAGGTATAGTAAATTACGAAGGTCTTTACTTCGATTTAGCACAAGGCCAAATGAATGGGGCACCCAATGAGACTCGAACTCACTCGTGTAGGTTTGCGAGTCTAACTTGCTAACCATTACACCACCAGAGGTGCCCAATAACTCAAATAGGTATGTATGAAATAATATTTGAAACGATTCTGAACGACTTTCATACATTGGATCTTAAAATATTAATATTGCAGCTAGGTTTGACGTGTTTATCTACTAAAAAGGTCTCTGTAGAAACATTTTTGTAACCTAATTGTTAAAATAACATCGGCAGAAACTAACTCCACACAGGTTATTGTGCCTTTAAATCAATGAATTAACTAAAGACGGAAATGAATGGCTGAATACTAAAGCAAAGACTTTTATAGCATTTTTTTAAATTATTTCACTATTGTTCCTGTTAGGTCCCAACTTTCAAGTAAAATAACTTCCTGGCGGTTAGAGTAAAGTATCAGTCATCTCTCTCTGCTATTATTATTTTTCGGAAGAATAAAAATAAACAAAACAATTATTACACTTTTGATCACTTTACATAATTAATAAATTGTCGAACTAATTTTAATGAAATACAGAAACTGACCAATTTACTGATACCATTTATGTTATAACAGATGAAAGTAGGTTTTTCTTTCTTTTTTTTTTTTTGTTTTGAGACATAAATTTGGGATTGTTTCTTTCCCATAAAAAAGAAAAACAATAATGATAATTTTACAAGTTTAATCCGTGGTTTTCTTTTGTTTAGTCGTCAAGGGAGAATCATTGAATATTTCATTTATTCTTTCATGGTATTTGGAGCTGTGAGACTCTGAGTTCTGGAATTTTGATATACTTTAATTTTGCTATTTTTATATTTGCAATACTTTTGTTGTTTAGTTTGGTTTCTTTGCTTTATTGACATACCATCCTTCGTGGGTTTTCAATGCTAAATCCACCCCTTTAGAATAACAGCTTTGGTACTTTTTAACCCATTGCTGGGAAAATAAGTCCATGCCTTTTCCAGGAGTATTAATCCAGAAGGAAACGTAATAGAACCACTAAAGTTCGACCTCGCTATGTATTATGTCGTAGTTCAGCCCGTTAGATGCTTTGCTATTGGGACTCAACTTAATTTATGTTTTCAATATAGTTTGTGAAGTTACCGCCAAAAAAGTTCACGCTTTGGTAGCACACCACCTTTCTGTATCTATGCGTATGAAGTCACGTTAAAATAACTATGAGTCGTATACTAGAGCTATAGAAAGTTAGTAAAATATCACATTCGTTCTACAAAAGACACAAGCTATTCCTTACTTATTTTCTTTTTGTTTAATATTCCTGTCACTGAGAAGTTTAAAATTTCTTATATCGTTTATATTGCAGTCTCAAGAAGACATCTTCTATGAATATGAAAATAGCAGTAGCCCTATTAGAATCAGGTTTTTAGTTATTTTCCCCGCATTCAGAAGGATAAATGCCTCCACCTCCCTTGTTTTATATAAAGTACCATCAGGGTAATATTAATCCACATGACGTATACTACATGGTGAACAGAAAACTACTCCTTGATTTCAAGTAAGGAGAGTTTCCATGATGTACTGGCTAATGAACCTGCCTTTGACATCGTAGTACACGAGTTCTTACTCCAGTCACGCCATTACGTTACTTTTGGACTCATACCCTAGGGAAAGGTATGCACCCTCTTGTCTCCCTAATTATGGATCAAATAATACCACTCTCGTTCTTTTAGAAGAATGGTTTTGGTATAAAATAACCCACAAAAATTGATATGTCATTAACCAGACCAAACCAAACCAAACCAAACCAAGTAGGCATAACATCAAAACGCATTTGAATATGTTTATAAATATTGTGACATCACATACTTTTAGACAATTTTTTTTCTTTCCAGCAGATTCTCTATGCAGCCTACCAACTGCTAGAGAACAGTGAAATTCAAAACAGTTCTAACCGAAGAAACATTGTTTTTGAACTCAATCTAAATAAAAGTTCTTGAAGGGTCACCATTATCCTTTGTTGGAACAGAAGCACACACGCATGCGTGAATGTGTATCTATGTGAGAATACATTTAAGCGATTGTTTGTTCACGTGACTATACGTATGAGGTTTGTACTCGGCGTGCGTATGTGAGTGAGCAGGTGCGTACATGTGTAAGCACGTGTGTGTCTAAGAGCGTGTATTTGTGTGTGTATGTGTTCATGTGTGCGAGAATATGTATTTGGCTTTTTGCGTATATGTGAGTGTGTATGTGTGTATGTTCATGCGTTTTTATGCGTGCGTGTGGGTACCTGTTATTAAGTTACAAGAAGCAATCAAACCTCTTTTGAATTTTCAGGACAATATCAATTTAATTATTTGTTAAGCTTAGCTTAGTTAGGATACAAGGCGAGAAGTATGCGTTGCCCAGTGAGAATCAAACTCACTGACAACGGTCTGCTAATATAGCTTGCTAGCTGTTGCCGAAGACAACCTCGATTTAACCAAATATACGTCATCGTTTACATGTAAGATATTTTCTATCTGTTACAGATATCAGTGTTCTAGTACTGTTAAAAGCCAGATCATCGGCTGCTGATTATCTAGTGAAGCTAGTTCTCACTCTTTGCATGAGTGACATGATGCTACCACTTTTGATTCTATTGACTCGGTAGTCTGTTGAATTTATATAGGCGAAAAATTCTGTTTTGAATATCAACTGTTTTTTTTTTAAATACCGAGATTGAATCTATATACATCGAGACATAAATAATCAATATCTGAATTGTTCAGTACAAAATAATCTCCAATAGGATTCATCTTACAAGATTCAGCGAGTTTCTGATAGAAACTACGGTGTGATGCTAAGTTTTTGTCTTTAAAAAAAAATATACCCCGTCATCACATCTTATCACCGAGATCTATTAGCCATTTAAGAAAGAATAAAAAGTCGCATTTTCCCAGTCGGCTGGGGCTGTAGAATACATTGACTGCTTCTCTGTAGAAGGTAAGACACTCCCAACTAGTGTCCTGGATATGACACTAAACAATCTGATGGTCAGGTTCACATAATGCTGGAGCTGTTTGAAATTTAAACTGCATACTTATGCTAAACTGAATTGCTTGAAGCAGAATTGTTTTGACATTCAATCTGCGTATTTATGATAAAATGAATTGTTAGAAATGAAACTTTTTTTTTTGCTAAAAAGAATTGTTTGAAATAGAACTGTTTTTGATATTGAAACTTTACTTATGCTAAACTGAAATGTTTGAAATTGGACTGTTTTGACATTTTACTGTGTGTGAACAAAACCTTTACTATACTAAATGGAATAGTTTGAATTTGACATGTTTGATGAAACTGAATAGCTTTAAATAGAAATGTTTTTGACAATGAAACTGAGTACTTATGCTAAGCTTAATTGTTTTAAATAAAACTGTTTAATTGTAAAAAATAGATTTGGCATTAAATAACAAAGGTTGATATGCCATCAAACCCAATCAAACAGACAAACAAACAAATAAACAAAAAGTCGCAAGGAGCAAGATCTGGATGGGATAGTGGGTGCTGCACTTTCATAATCCTATGTTTCACCAAAAGCTGCAAATCAAAAAGTGTCTAAATAGCTGATCACAATGTATCGAGAATCAGCTCTGATTCGTCTATTCAGCATCTAGACAGATAATCTCTGAGCTGGAAATGTAGCGGACCAGTCGGCTGGGGCTGTAGAATACACCAACTGCAGAGGGGTGAGACCCCCCACGCAGCTGGTCTTCTGGATATGAATCTTAGCAATCTGATGATGAAGTTCCAGTAATGTTGGAGCTTTGGGGAATGTGGAGTACCTTTTTGTTGCAATTTCTCCTAAGTCATCTATAGCCCGGAGTGGTAGCACCTAATAGGGTCCTATCTATGGGTCAAATAGAACTAAACTGTGAACTTACGCTAAACTGAATTGCTTGAAATGGAACTATTTTTGCATGCTGAACTGAATTGTTTGAAATGGAACTGTTTATTATATAAAAATAGATTTGGCATTAATAACCTACAATAGTTGATGTGCCATAAAACCAAACCAAACCAGAGTGTTAGTACTAATAAGGGTCCCCGCTGTGGAGCAAATAAATCTGATTGAAACTTATATGTATTCGATTGGACCATGTTCCGAAAAAAAGAAAAGAAACACATAGACAAAAAATTGAAAATATAAGCGTACAATGAACGTGATTCTCAAATCTCTCGGCATGGCATAACTTTAGACGGAATGACATATCCAGAAAATCAATCAATCAATCAACCGACATCATCACGTTATTATATAAACTGCTTAGTTTTACATACTTCTTCATTTAAAGTATGTAGTCTTTTTTTTTGGCAAACAATAATTTGCTTTCAAGTAACTAATGATAATGATAACTTGAAAGCTATCAGGGTTTCAAGTAGATATAAATAATTAATAACAACTTGGTCACAGCGATATAGTTTTAAGTATTCCAATTCAATTCTAATAATTTATGCCCAATTAAATGGTTTTCAAGTAACTTTTACAATTTAATAATTCTTATCATATGTTTACACAAACGAGGTAGGGCTGAAAATTTCATATAATGACGTCATATCTGCTGTGGATGACTTTTTTTACAAATTGGATCCGAGCACTGCAAAACCGATGGAAGAATTGTGTGGACCACAGTGAGGACTCTAATGAAAAAAAAATCTCCTTCTATTAAAGTATATTGGTCAGCCTATGAACTTTTCAGCTGACCCTCGCATATAGTTTCAACTAGTCTTAATACCAATAGTTTGGAAGTAGTTATATGATTTCACGTTACTAATGATAATAATTACTTGTAACCAACAATGTATTCAATTAACTATAGTACTCACAATTTACACATAGTACCATTTCTTAATACTTTTCAATCATATTTTGTCTATCATATTGGTGAATATTGTATTGTATACTCATATGCAGATTCATAACAACGACACAATAAAGACGAGCGACACAGTGATATACCTATCACTTTATTGAAAGGGTTGCGTGTGAGAAGGAGTTGGAGACCGAACAGAACTGCAACATATTGACCCCCACTCCTATGGCCATAACCGTGTTTCTTTCCCGTTCTCCTGGGCTGCTCAACTGGGGACCTGGGGGCCCAGCCTCTCTGGGACATGTTCTCATTCCAGCACCTTCTCTCCAACTGATTGAACTCCTGTGCACTGAGTTATATAATAGTTCAACGCTCACCGTCTTCTTGTGGGCGTCACAAATCTCACTCATTCAACCCGTCCATGGTCAAGGTGATATTCTGATATTCCTCGACCGGATGCACCTGTTATTTACAATGGTGCATTTCCTATTTTGACAGCTCAGCCAGGTCGGAGGTCAATATACAACAATATTATGCGTAACTAAATTCTTGTTTTTCAGTCGATATACATAGAAGATATATTGCGTATATTGGGCGCCTCGTGAGGTGTAATGGTTACCAAGCTGGATTAGAAGATCATTGTTGGTGGGTTCGATTCTCACTGATTGGCCCATACTCCTGACTAGTGGCCAAGATCTACAATGCTCTACTTCACAACCGTATGAAACCTAAAATTGAGAAAATACTTAAGAAGAACCAAAGTGGCTTTCAGAAAAATCGATCAATAACATCACAAATTTTGACTATCCGTCGAATTCTAGAAGATGTGCGTACATTGAGGCAACAGTATTATTCATCGACTTCTCCAATGAGTTTGACTACATACACAGAGAGAAAATGGAGCAAATGCTTTTCGCATAAGGGCTTCCCAAAGAAACCGTCGAACCCATAATGATGCTATATAAAATATGAAAGTAAAAATCCGCTCACCGGATAGACACAAACTACTTCGACATTGTAGCAGGTGTGCTACAAGGATACATATTAGCCCCATACCTGTTTATCATCTGCCGAGACTACATGCTTAGAATGTCTATAGATTTAAAGAAAGAAAACGGTTAAAAGCTGGCAAAAGAAAGCAGCAGAAGATACCCCGAACGAACTATTACGGATGCTAACTACGCCGATGACATAGCGCGCTTGGCAAATACAGCCGCCCGAGCCGAAACCCTGCTACATAGTCCGGAACGGGCACTTGGTTGCATAGGCCTCCATGTTAACGCAGACAAGACGGAATACATGTGCTTTAATCAAAGAGGCGAAATCTCCACACTAAGGGACGATCCTTTGAAACTGGTGGACAGGTTCACCTACCTCGAAAGTAGCGTCTCATCAACCGAGAAAGACATCATCACGCGACCCGCAAAGGCATGGACCGCTATGGATAGGCTATCAGTCATACGGAAGTCAGACCTGACCAATGAAATAAAACGCAGTTACTTCCAAGCAGCGGTCATGTCGATACTGCTATATGGATGCACTACATGAACACTGACTAAACTTTTAGAGAAAAAGCTTGACGGCAATTACACAAGAATGCTGCGAGCTGTATTAGACAAGTCCTAGAGGCAACACCCGACAAAACAGCAGTTGTACGGCCACCTAGCAGCCATCACGAAAACTATCCAAGTAAGACGAACCAGACATGCGGTACACTGCTGGATGAGTAATGACGAACTCATAAGTGATATACTCCTGAGGACCCCTACACATGGACGAGGAATGACAGGAAGACTATCTAGAACCTGCATGCCACAGCTCTGTGCCGATACAGATATAGCCTTGAAGACCTCTCGGGAGCGATGGACTATAGAGACGACTGGTGAGAGAGGGTCAGGGAGATCCGTGCTAGCAGTGTGACATGAGGATGATGATGATGAAGCTTAGTAAATAATTATAAAGCTTTATATATATATATATATATATATATATATATATCAATTGTTGATAAATGTTCCTCGCATTAGTAAAAATCTATAAAAGCGGTTTTAAGGTTGGTTCAAAAACTTCCACTAAATTTGAACTCCTAGGTGCTTGTTCAATCGTGAGTCTGTGTTGTGTATATAACTATTTACCCGTCATCACTAGTTGTTTTGTTTCTACATTTTTTATATATAAAACTGCTTGTTGGAATAATTTTTCCTCCATATTTCCTATTTCATTGATAGACAAAATGGCTTCAGCTTTGTCGGCTTTATTTTAAAATCTGATTGAACTGCATATCAATAAGATAAAGAGTCTGCGGTAGAGAAAGGTTGCCGAGGGGTTCGAAACTACAAAATGATGATAGTGTACAGCTTCGAATCTTCATTAAGATGATACTTAAACAGCGTTTCTATAGAAGCTTGGCGCCGGTGATTTAACCGGATATAAAAAGTAAAACACTCAGAGAAAATTATTCCTATCCAACATGATCATCTATAAATCAAGAAAAAAAATAAGATACATACGAGTATATAAGTTAAAAGGATATAAATCAATAGAGATGGACACACACACACACACACACACACACACACATATATATATATATATATATATATATATTTATACATATAAGCCTTGGAAAATGAGTGTTTCTTATATCATTCTACTTATTAATCTATCAGAATAAGCATATAAACATGCACATCCATGTAGACTAATCTGTTCAAAGGGTGCTCCCAAAAGTAAGTTGATTTTACATCATGTCAACCCTTTTGGATTATTTGATGTAGATGTGAGACGTATTTTTGCAAACAATCATATAGTTTTCTAGTATATTTTACAATTCAATAATAATAATCATTTGTCTGCATATGCGGTTTCAAGTATTTCTAATATCAATAATTTGCAAGTTATTTTACAGTTTCAAGTAACTACTGATAATAATCATTTTGTAAACAATTATAGTCTCAAGTAACAACAAATACAAAATAATGTATTCATTTATACATTTTCAAGTATTCATACCAAATACTAATGATTTATACACAATTATATAAAAACCAATTTGACAACATGTTTATAAAACTATTTTGCCTGCCCAGTGGACTGGGGCAGTAGAAACCGCTGATTGCATATCTGCAGAGAAGTAAGACCCTTTCCCAATGAGTGTCATGGATATAACACTTAAATATCTGATGGTAAAGTTTCAGTCCAAGAGCTTTGGGTAATAAAGGGTACTCTTTTATTGCCATTACTCCCAGGTCCACTCTGTTTTGTTGTGGTCGTACCTGTTAGGATCCCATATAAAGGTCAAATAAAAAAGAACTGTTTAGCCATTCACTGTGTGTAAACGAATTACTGATCATATTCTTAATTCTTATGTTACATAGCAATATACAAAGCCATTTAGTTGTGTGCAAATAAAACCCTTAGTGTTTGATAGCAATACTTGAAACCATTCAACTATGTGCAAACAAATGAGTTTTGGCTTATTTAAAATGTTACCTACAAACTATTGGTTTGCAAATCATATATATTCAAAATATATGCGTATAAACTTGATTTGGAATTAAATAAACAACAAATGTTGATGTGTCATAAAATCCAACCAACCATCGAACAAACCACCAACACACTATTTTGTTGTTTCGCTCCGCATAAACTTCACCAGGGAGTGATTTGTAAAAAAGTTAGAAAAATCTTTTCGATCCTCTTACTTTATATGAAGTTATCATGACAACGTAATTAGGAAATCCCAATGGCTTTGAAAAAAGGGAAATGAAAAATTGTTCAAAAATTTCTCCCCGACACTCAGTAATTCTAATTCACAATTTGTATTAACATACACACATATATTCAAAGCCACGTGTATTAGAGTGTTTAGATACAGAGACAGATAGGGCTGGTGCGTACTACCCACAAATACCTGACAGTGGCTCAAGCCTACGGAAGAGTCTGTTTCAGCAGAGTTTTGTGAGAGGCTTGAGATTAGCAAGGTGTCATTGTTCTAAGTCCTCAGAACGACATCGGGACCACAGAGAGAGAGAGAGAGAGAGAGAGAGGGAGAGAGAGAGAGAGAGAGAAAGAGAGAGAGAGGGAGAGAGAGAGAGAGAGAGAGAGAGAGAAGCACACACACACACACACACGCGCATATATATATATATATACCAAAAAATAGAAAAATATGTTACACCAAGCGAAAATCGAACTCAGAAGTCAGGATCTGCAAGCTTAGATCGTTTCCATAACACCATATGAAGCACAAGGTTATTTACCACTCGGGCAGGATATGACACAAGGTCAATTTTTAAGCGAGGTTTAACAGGTTTGAATCCTGAGTTTTCCCTCTCCTAGACTTGCTGCCTCACCAAGTTTGAAGAACCTAGTCTACCCTACTTTTTACCCATAGTTGGAGGGAGAATAATTGGATTCATACCTTTCCCAAGGGTATTAGTGCTATGTTAAAGGCAATCAGTCTCGTCCAGGGTTATATATATATATATATATATAGCCATAGAAAAACAATGATTATAACCACTGTGTTTCTATGGATGGATGGAAGTGAATTAAGAAATCTCTATCGTTCTGCTTCTTTCTTTCTGTCTATCTGCGCGCATATATACCGACAAACGTGTATGAGAGTTTTTATAGATAGAAAGACATACCTGTATATGTGGAAACAAACACTGACTCTCTTTCTCTCTCTCTCTCTCTCTCTCTCTCTTTCTCACACACACACACACACACACACACAAATATATATATATATATATATATATATATATATATATATATATAAAGGATCGCCGTTCCAAAATTCATAAGCCTCACCTAGAAATAAGAGCATAGTTGAGTATTTCGTTTGTGACATCAGACTACCACTAAAATAAAAGAAGAAACAATTCTTTACTAGTTTTACTAATTTTATTAGAAGTGGTAGTGTATTTTCATATCAAAAATATTCGTTTATGACTCTTCTTTCTGGGTGAAGCAAACAACTTTTTGAACGACCTGCGTACATCTATTTCATCTCTGTTTCTATAACTGGTTGGAAGGAAGTTAAAACTATATCTATTTCTGTCTCTCTCTCTCTGTTAGTCAATCTGTCTCTGTCTGTCTGTCTCTCTCTCTCTCTGTATATATATATATATATATATTGATCGTTCATTCTGTACTCAAAGATCTTTGGAGTTATAACACGCCTGATTTTGTAACCACTATTTCTTTGCCAATCCGTCTCGACCCAAACAATGGAAGCTTTGATTACTGACTGCTTGTGTATAATGGAGAATTATGGAAGTATCCATCATTGCAGTTCCTTTTTGCACTTATGCGAATTACATGTGAGAATTTGGAAAGAACATGCATTTACGGCGGCTTCTTGTACAGTCATTTCCTGGCACGTCAGCGAGTGCACATTCGTTTACATGCGTGTGTGTGTGTGTGTGTGCACTAGAAGAACTGGAATGGTCTGTGGACTTAAATGTACATATATTCGGTAAAGTATGTTGGAACCGGAGAGATATATTGAAATGAACGGTTTAACAAAATTCTTTGCGGCATATAGGTTGAAATTTTGGAGGCAGATATAACATGTCAGGTTGTCTCTCACCTTATTTGACTCAGTTGATATTAATTTGTCCGACAGACTCAATCAGTTAAGAAAATCATTAAAAAAAAGTATTTCTAAGTTTACAAACTATTTGCTTATCCAAGGCCCCAAAAGCTTTTGTCTACTTTTTTGAAACAAAAGAAAAGCAGTCATCCTAAAGAGTCCAGATTGAACAAAAACTAAAAGCACATTCATCTTTATATTCTAACAAGAATGAGTTTCTACTCATTTGGAAAGGAATTAAAATCATATAGTGAACTTAGGAGGCGTTCCTGGTATAATAGTAACCCGAGTTCAAATCCTGGACAAGGCTGCTTGTATTTCACATTGCGCTGATACCCTCGGAAAAAGCACGAATCCAACCATTCTCACCTCAACTATAGGTATATGGTAGGACAGACTAGATTCTTTAACCTTGGTATATCAACCAATCAAGAAGGAAAACTTCGAATTCAAGGCTGTTAATGTCCGCTTGGAAATTAAACCTGTTCCACATTCTGATCGTGCAGAGGGGTTGGTAAATATGGATATATACCTATTTATATAAGCACAATGTCTATAGGTTGAGCAATCTAGTGTGAATTTGTAGGCTACTAAATAAACTGAAACGCAATTGCTCTTCTCATGATTTGAGCACTCTTGGTAGTCGATAATGAATATGTAAAAAGTTATACGTAAAAAGTCCTTTCACTAACGACGATGGAATTACGATGACTCTGGAGTAAGATATCCGACTGACGTATAGTCAGCCAGCTTGTAGCATCTTGCGTGTCTAGCCACACTGAAGAGTTGTAATACAATGAAACAGTCTGTGGATGTCTCTCTCTCTCTCTCTATATATATATATATATATATATATATATATATTGCATTTAACAGCTTTTTCTGTCCTTAGAATGGTCTGAGTTCAAATCCTGATTGAAACTGTGTTCTATTTCGCACTAATGGCCATGAGAAATGTACGGATCCATCTGTTCTTTAACCTCGATAAAGAAGAACTCTGATTTCAAACCAACTGTCATTCGCTTAGAAATTGGTCCCGTATAACAACCTGCATGTAAGGGCGATGTAGGGTAAATATATTCGGAGTGCACTTAGCATAATCGTGGGAAATTGAACCGTTAACATGAATTCAAATATTATACGGGGCTATTTGTGTGTCACTACACTTGGGAAAGGCAACAATCGATCTGTTCTGTTTCAAGCTCGATGTTAATTGTAGGTTAATGTTGTTATTTTTTTAAATCTTGATAAGGCAAACAGGCTAAAAGAAACTCTGAATTCAAAACAGCTTTAATACGCCTAATAACTGACCTTGTTCCACATTCTGCTAGTATTAAGATGGGTTGAGTTAATGCATAAATACATAAGTTAATCTAGCACAATGTCTTAATTACGGTGTGCTTATTGAAGAATATAACCAAACGATTATGTAAATAAAGAACACGTTCGATTGGAATCCAAAATTAGCTGTCTGGCTCTTTGCTTATACTCTCTTTGTTAGAGATGTCATGACATTAGTGACTCTCCCATCCGTAGACTTTCTCAAGGGAGACTGGATTGGTATTCAACGAAGTAATCACTGAGTTATTCTTCGATAAGGTTCAAGTAAAGAATTTTAAGTCTTGTTAACTCCTATTCTTTCCATTACATATAACTTAGGATAGGATTGTATCATTTAATCATTGGATCAGTTGAACGAAAGTTTCAGCATTTTTCATCGGATAATCATCATCATCATCAGCATCATCATCGTGTGGATAGCCAATAACCGACTGAATAAAATTATGACATTTTTGTGGAGTATCATTTCGCGTAGAAACCTTCAGCCCTATCATCAACTGTAGAAAAGTAAGACACCTCCCCACACTCAAATGGAGTACCTGGATTATAATGTTAACCTGCATTCATTTCTGGGACACAAGAGAGTACAGATTACTCCTTCATTACCATTACTCTCAGATGTTCTGTGACTTGGAATGATTATATTGTGTAACCGGAAAGAGTGCATGAAGGACGATAACACTTGTCTATAAAAGTAGATTTCTCTTCTTTATTATCCGAAAGGTCGAAATCGGCTGTAAGTGTTAGTGAGAGACAGAGACGAAGGACACGGACACAGGCTGACGGAGGACAGCTATATTGACGCACGTTATGAGTCTATATTCAGGGCCTAACGTCTCTGTTTCTTCGATAGGAGTTTCTCAGCTAGGGGTCACTTTCCCCCCCACCTCTTGGCACCCACCGTCCGCTCTCCAAACCGAGTGACTTGGCTGCCATTTTAACTGACGACTGACTGTTGTGTCTGTGGGTATCTGTGAATATATAATTTCATAACGCCCTCGTGTTCCTTCCAGTTCTCCTTCCGGTTCCAACCTCACGTAACCTGCTTCCTTTGTTCTCTTGTTCACGCAGCTGGAACATCCTGTTTAGAAATGCCTTATTGAGATGTCTGTCAAAGGTTAATATTCAACATTTGTTCCTATTAGGGTCCCATCTGTTAGAAAATTATTCGTATTAGATAGGAAATATTCTTACCATATTACGGTTAGCAAATAAGATATTATTATCAAACTGGAATATTTACATGAAACAATCTAATTGTGAATAAATTAAAAGTATTAGATATGTATACTTGAAGCCAGGGGCGGAGACGGGACTAGTGCTACTCGTGCTCGGCACGACCAATAACTCGGTCAATGTTATTCAAAATAGGATTAAAAATCATCCATTAATTTCAAGCAAACATACTTAGTCTGATCTCAATTAAATTACGTATCTATTCAAGTTTCGATAACTAAGTAGCCAAAAGTTCATAAATATATCTGGGAATAATACAACGATGCTGTTTTGAACGGATGGTCTTTGTCCGGCCACCGTCAGATTCATTGAACATCCCATAAAATCGGCTATAATGTTGAACGCCCGATCCGTGCCAGGCACTAGACCCTTATGATAACAGTAATATTAGAGAAATACGCTTTTGGCTGTAGCCAATAACAAGAGCAACCCTAACACTGTGCTCAAAAATCTTAGCACGTGTGACTGCTGATAGATGTATTGGGAAGAGGGAGAGGGACCGAGAGAGAGAGAGAGAGTGAGAGAGAGAGAGGGAGGATAGCAGATTAGAGCCGTCGCCGACGTCATCATCATTGCTATGGTAAATGTTGGTTAAACGGTGTGTTTTAATTCGTTTTTTCACTCACAGATGTCTATTTCTTAAATGAATGTTGCATATATTACACTCTGTAACTAAAATTTGTTTATTTGAATACATTTTCAACAAATAATCTTTATTTTAAGCGAAATTGGAACTACTAGCTGTGTCTGTGTATATTGTCATCAGTTTCTTTATTCTAATAAACATATTTTTCTCGTCATAGTAATGAACATCTTATCTTTTCTTCTATACTTTTGAAAGGAAAAAAAATCTTATCTACAGTATTAACAAGACTACAAATTATATAGTATCTTGATTGTTTATAAAAAAAACACCATGCAAGGTACATTTGTCAATCTGTGCTATACAATGGAGAATCACGCAATAGCAATTATGATGACTTACTTTGGGTCCACAGACCACGGGTTGGGAACTGAAGTTGACAGAGGGGGGCACGAGTCGCAAAAATAGGCTACAGTCGCCACTGCTTGAAGCCATATATAATTGTGTAAAAATTATTAGTATCAGAAAGGAATAATTGGAACTATAGAACAGTATCTATATTATTTATGCAAAATAGGAATACTTTAAACTATATAGCTATTGCGTTCACTTTCGGACTAATACTCTTGAGAATGGTATGAGCCTCTTTATTTTTTCATCTATGAGTTAAATAGCATCACTACTCTTTATTTACAAAGATGATTTTGGCATTAAATAACCCACGAACGTTCATATTCCAGTAGAAAAAGAAACCAATTAAATCATATTGCGTGCAATTAATGATTATTGACAAAAAAATTAAATTCAAAAGTGCAGTTTAAAAAAATGCCACATAAGATTGAAAATATAATTATGCTTACAATCAAACATTTAGAAATGAATTAAATTCTAGCATTGAATAACCCATAAGGAATTGCTGTGCAATTAAAAATAAAGCAAAGCATATCATACTTTAATTTGTTTTTAATTGCTCGGAAAACAATGGAGAATTAAATCTTGTTTTAAGCAAAGATTTCAAATAAATATATTTTCAGGGTGTTTCAGAAAAGTGATATTTAATTTTGGAAATGGCTGTATGATTTAAAATGTAAATATCTTAGAAACTTCATAGTCTAGGTAAATGAAGTTAAACAGGCTTAACATTTAGAAAATAAGATCTATTCATCAAAATTCGGATCAGAAATTTAAAGTTATGTAGATTTCATGAACAATTTCAAAGGCTTCCACAAGTTTTCAATCTGCATAGCACATATAACCCGGCACACTTCAAATAAGTTGCACAGCTCTAACCAAAAACGCTTCTGCATGTGTCTTGGCTCGTAGGAAGAGCGGGTACATAGACAAGTCCCTTCACATAGCCCCAAAGAAAAAAATAAGTTGTCAGGTTTGGTAAACATGGCGGCCATCTCAAAATGAAATATTCCATTTTCTGAAACACCTAGTTTTTCTTTTAAATTATTGTCTTTAAGAGCTATATCTGTTAGCTATTTCCCGAATTCTTACGGTCAGTCTTATGAAGATGAGACGTATAAAATGAGAAATGGCATATCGAAATCCAATCTCTGTTCCGGAAGATGAAGCTATTTCTGTCCTGCTATTAAGCCGAACATGAAACGCTATTGAGAGAAGAGATGAAATAGTTGGCAAATGTCTCAGTGTACTGCTCGAGGATTGAACCCATTCCAATCATTTTTACTTCGTATCTATTAGAAGTTCTAATTCCATTGCCAGATAATCAACCACTTTCTTGACACTTTTGCTTGCCCGTTTGCCGTGAACAAAGAAAAATATAATTATGGCGAAGAGAATGAAATACCTACTTACCTGTAGCAAAAACGACAAAACAGAAGCACGAACAAATCTTTATTTGGTCAATAAAATACTGTTGAACAACGAACATTTCTTTCTGCTATTAGGAAATTACGTTAGGGATATCATAATGTGTGTTGTATCAGGGAACAGTCGGACAGGGATTTATATCAGTGACCATAAGAAAGAGAGGTCGTCCGCTATTTTGTGCGTACAAAGGAAGAGTCATGAGAAATAAAAAAGGTATTCAACGAGCACATTTATTTACAAGATAACGTATTATTGTTTTGTTTTTGTATAAAGATAGCAGTAATAGGATAGGGAATGACCCAGCCATGTTGTAATATTACATAAAATATCCTCGTAAAAGAGATTTTTCGTAAAAAAATATCTAGGAAAACACATACAAATGAACGCACATAAACGGAGAATAAGAAGCCAAAAGAGAACAACTCTCTCTCTCTCTCCCTCTCTCTCTCTCTCTCTCTCTCTCTCTCTCTCTCTGATACTATATATTTATATATATACATACAGGGTGTTTCAAAAAGATATATAATTTCGTAGGCGAATAACTTGACCAACATGTGTAGAAAGAATCTAAAATTATGTTTAACGTTTAAACGCCTTTTCTTCTCTCTTTAATAACATTTTTAGTGATATGATCAGAATACGAAATATCAATTTTTCTGAACACATTGTAGATCACAAATGATATTGAATGTTTTGAAACATCTTCTCGCTATCTCTCTCTCTCTCTCTCTCTAAAATATATATATATATATATAACAACCCCTCCGCGCAGACAGCATATGATACAAGGTCAATTTCTAAGCAGAGTTTAACAGGTTTGAATTCAGAGTTTTTCTTCTTCAAGACTGGTTGCCTAACGTTACCCTGGACAAAAAAATTACATCCCAAAGAAAATTCTGTCAGATAAACATTTATTCTATAATAGCTTTCAGAGCTTCTCTTCCAAAGATTTTTGGAGTGCATATTTAAGAAACACTTTGAAATTACATATTTAATATAAAGTTTCCTAAAATTGTCACATATGAAATTCTAACATGTAACCTAAAAATATCATCAAGTATTTCGTTTTTGAATACCAGTATTTTATTAAAACAAGTTTGAGTAAAGAAGATGGGTAAAAAATAGCGAAAATGATTGAAACAATCTATCTATCTATCTATCAGGCCATTACTAAATATTTGTACACTCACAGACACCGGAAAGTTAGCCTTAGGATTTTAAAGAATTGTTTTCTCGGTATATATCATTATTAATTTCTAGATAAATTATCATTATTATTCCCTACATAAATTATTCTTGTTATAGTTAGTATTTTACTCCTTTTAAGATTTTTTCACACCAGCGATAGCTGATGGTTTTTCACTGAAGTTTGAGTGACGCTAAATCTCAAGCTTCATAGACTCTTCTCAGTATTCTGGCCGATCTCAAAAATGCTGTTGTCTGGATGGTCTAGACTTGTCTTCTGATTTCTAATTCTTCTAATCCCTTTAACAATTCTTTGGGAATTGTTCCAAGTGTACCAATTACAATAAGTATCACTGTCACCTTCATGTTCCATAGTTTTTTTTAGCTCTGTAGCAAGGTCAAGAGATTAATCCCTCTTTTCGCTTTCTTTTAATTTCATACTGCGGTCTACCGGGGTAGCAAAGTCCACAATTATGTAGGTTCTCCTTATTTGTTGACTATCACTAGGCCTGTTGTCCTGACCAAGATTAGGTGATTTGTTTGTATCTCAAGATCCCAGAGAAATCTGTGCGTCTCATTCTCCAGGACTGATAACTAATGGTGCATTATTATTATTATTATTATTTGTTCTATTTTGAGAATATTTCACACCAGCGTTAGCTGGTGGTCTCTCACTGTAATTGGTGTTCTTGGTACAGTCACTAAAGGATTAGTAGAAGGACTGGGGGACTTGGAAATAACAGGACCAGTGGAGACCATCCAAACTACAGCATTATTAAGATAGGCCAGAATACTGAGAAGAGTTCTGGAGAATTGAGGATAATTGCTGTCTCTCAAACTCCAGTGAGAAACCATCAGCTAATACTGGTATGAAAAACTTTCAAAGTAGTAAATATTAATTATTCACATAATTGCAGAAAAGGTATGCCACTTTATATATATATATATATATATATATATATATATATATATAAAGCTATTTGCAAAAATGAAAAGAACTGTAAACCCTAATACAAACAGGAATGATATATAGCCAGGATATAGTGTTGTATACTATAACCATATCAATTACGACTGTGAATCAAACACATTTACAAATGCAAAACACAGGTGGACTCTGTCATTTCAGATACGAACGGTTTATTAATTTCTGACTTTGGTTCTTCGACACGAGGAGAGAGACAATTCTTACTATGCTAATCCCACCCAACGCGCGGCGCATCTTATGATGTTTAAGATCTCCGTCGGTAGAGATCCGAAAAACCCAACTACATCTTTCAATGGCAGAAACTCAACTCTCTGCTTCCATGGTCCAATCTCAACTTCTCAACTGACTTTATTTTTAAATCCTCAAATTCTCCGGATCATCTCTTCCGGGGAGGACATTATCCACACTCCCGCCCCATTTCCTATCTGGGGGTTTATTATGTCAATGGTGATTGTCATATCCTTTGCGCACGAGCGTAAACTGCACCAATTGACTATACACCCAGGCTCTTAACCCGAATAGTTCAAAGCCCAACCAAACTGAATGATAAAATATAATTAACGAAAAATGATTAATATAAAAAAATCATTCCTTAATCATATAACAATAGGAATGGAATTTGGAACTGAAAATGTGTTATACTGCTCATGATAAGAGAAAAAGAGAAAAACAAAAGGAATAGAACTACCAAATATGGAAAGTATCGGAAAACTAGGAGAATGTATCTGTTTAAAATGATTGTGAAGATTCATTTTTGACCAGAGCATAATTGGAGACCAACATTGTTAAATTGTCTTTATCATTTCTATGTGTGCATACTCTTTCAGCGTCCCACTCACTATCAAGGTACTATTTACCAACCCCTCCGCTCGGGCAGGATATGACACAAGGTCAATTTTTAAGCGGAGTTTAACAGGTTTGAATTCAGAGTTTTCCTTCTCCTAGACTAGTTGCCTCACCAAGGCTGAAGAACCTAGTCCGTCCTACTATTTACCCATAGCTGGAGGGAGAATAAGGGGGTTCATACCTTTCCCAAGGGTATTTTGCCCAAAAGTGAACGTAATAGCGCGACTGGAGTACGAACTCGCATTCTACGACTCCGCAGTGCACTCACTATCAAGGTTGTTCTGGCTGTTACAAATAGTTTTACATATTAAATGTTGTTCGTGTTTACAGATTTTTAAATCTTTTAATCCATAATTATTTTTACCTTAGCTTTTAGCTACCCAATTTATAAGAAAGTAATTTTCTCCCTTTATATATACGGTACAAATTACGTCGTACAAAAAAAAGGCATTTTCTGTAAGTCACTGAGTTGTTGTTTCCTTCTTGCTTCGTAATTGCGAACAAAAGACGTTGATTGACGAAATGAGTAATAGCGGATACATTTTAAATGTCAGATGGCGCCACACCTGTAGAGGAAATAACAGTGTATTAAGGTGAAGAGAAGAAAACATAGCAAAGATAGACGAAAATCGGGAAAAAAATCCGGCGAAAATCAGGTCTCAGTTTCAAAATACATCAAATAAGTTTGGAAGACAATTCCCAATAAGAAATGCACCAAGATAAAACTAGCTAAGATTCGAATATTTGACATTCAGTAATTTCATTAAAAAATCTTTTTAATCGTTAAAATAATTTTCATTTATTTAAAAATGTTAAATTTTTGAATAGGACCGATTGATGACTATAAAGTAAGGGTTCTGCCGTTTATTCATTTATAATGCATAATAGATCCCTGATTTTCCGTCCACTTCTGATATTTCATTTACAATGCAAATTTAAAACGAACGGAATCTTGACTTTATATTCTTTTACAATTTCGTCGGATTTTCATATCAGCCCTTGCGAGTTTTTCCCACCAGAGTTAGTTGGTGGTCTTTCAGTGAAGTCTGAGTGACGGTAAGTCTCATCAGATGTCCAGGTCTCTTCTCAATATTCTAGCCGATCTTAACAATGTTGTATCCTGTGGTTTACAAGCCCTTGAGGACCGTTCAAAGTGCTCGAACTACAACTGGTATCACTGATCCTCTTATGTTCAACAGTTTTTCTTCCTTTCATTAGCAAGTATTTGTCAATCCTTTCTCTTTGTTTTATTTTCACTCTGTGGTCCGCAAAAGTCACTGCATGACAAGTTCATTTTTTTCTTGTTTATCAATATGAGGGCTGGTCTTCTGGTTGAGATTTGGTGATCCGTTTGTATTTTAAAACCCCAGAGAATTTTACGCGTCTTAGTCTCAAGGACGGAATCTGATTTGTGCATATATCATTTGTTAGAATGGTCAGATTTTAATTTCTTACACAATTTCCTGTGGATCCTTTTACCCATCTAGTCATGTTGAGTCTTGTACTTTTTTGTGCTAGTTTGTGGCATTATGGAATCAACTGTTTTATGTATTTTTCCACATATCCTACACATACTATTCTTTTGCGGATTATCAATTTTTGCTTATTAAAATGGGTTCTTATTTTGTTCAGCTATAAAAAGAGATTCACATTCTCTCTTTTCTAAGCCGTGTTCCGGTTTTCTCGTGTTCTATGTCGTCAGTTTTTCGATCGAATATTTATACCGTTATTTTTCTTTTCATTCCTGTTTTCTAGTTTTTGCTGTTTTGTGTTTGTTCTCATGTTATCAATGCTGTAAATGGCTACTGTAACTTGCATTTATTTGCTCTTTTTAATGTGTTCCTCGAGTATTGACGCATCAACCCAATCCTCAATGCTTGCGAGTCCTCTTCCACTTCCAATTCCTTTTCTTGGCAAACATTGACTGTCTTTATCATCTCTCGGATGCAAAGCCTTTTGCATGTTTATCAATATCCGTGTCTTTTATTCTATTTATCTGAGTTCCTCTCTTGTCCATTTTATGAATGGTCCTGAGTTTCTTACTAAGAATACTGTCCAGGAGTTTATGCTTTTGATCGGATTTCTACTGCGGTGCTTAGTTTCAAGGTGCTTTCTCGTTCCCGTAATATAAAGCTGGTGACCCTAGTCGAGGGCGACCCGCAAGTTCCTTTTTCAATAGCTACTACATCAAAGTGTAGTGAAGGGCACTACTTCATTCCCTGGGTTGCTTAACTATACCCTTGATACGTACCTTTCAATGCTGAGTATTAAGCAAGGATGTATCAAGTACCATTTAATGAGTCTTTGGTGTGACTCCACATGGAATTTAACCCCGGTCTCGGGCCATTGACGAACACTATACTCATTAAGCCAATGAGCCGGTCGTGTAATATACTCTTTTCTATTTTTTTCTTTCATCTCTGGTATCCACTAATAATATTCCCAAGTATGTGTAGTTTTCCTTCTTTCCATCGTTATAATTTTTGAGAGTTTTTTCACACTAGTGTTAGCTGATCGTTTCTCACAAAAGTCTGAGTGACAGCAAGACACCTCAAGTCTCTAGGACTTTTCTTAGTATGCAGGCCGATCTAAAAAATGTATTTATTAAAACCGGCTCTGTTAAAACAGTTGTATAGCCATGACGATGACCAACTATACAAACACATAATACACATACATCTGTATGCATAACACAACGAGACACTAAAGACGAGCGACACAGTCTTTTAGAAAAATATACCTATCACTCTATTGAAAGGGTGCGTGTGAGAGTGAGATGGAGACCGAACAGAACATATTGACCCCCACTCTTATGGCCATCAGCGTTTCTTTCCCGTTCTCCTGGGCTGCTCAAACGGGGGCCTAGGGCTCAGCCTCTCTGGGTTCTGGTTTTCTCTACTGCATCTTATCTCTAACTGGTCCGGTCTCCAAACTGCTCAATCGGGGGCCTGAGGGCTCCCTCTGCTGGGTGCTGGCTTTCTCTACCGCATCCTGTATGCAACTGATTGAATTTCCTATGGACCGTGTTATATAATAGTTCAACGTCCACCTTCTTCTTGTGAGCATCACAATTGCACGCATTCAACCCATCCAAGGTCAAGGTTATAATTCTGATATTCCTCGACCGGATGCACCTGTTATTTACATAGGTGCATTTCCTATTTTGACAGCCTGGCCGGGTCGTAGGTCAATATACAACAAAACCAGATTGCAAATTGCCCAGGCTATATACTATGTAAACTTTTATTTCTTTATAAAATATAACACATATCATATTAATAACATCAGCAGTTTAAAGGCATGCAACTAGACATTATTAATAAATAAGATCGTAATAAGGATTGAATACTGATTATTTAATGGTCGTTGAGAATAAAACTCTTATAATTCTTTGATGAAACCTTTTTTATATCATTAACTTAATTTTACTTCATTTTGTTGTTACTCTACATCGATACGTATTACTCCACGAATCACACGTACACACACAATACATATATATATTCCTTTTGCTATCGTTAAAGAGAAGGGCAGATTGGGCTCCTTAACCCTTGTATCGAAAACAGTCTACCAGAAAGAAAATTCGGAATTCTCACCAGTTAAACTTCGCTTTTAAAATGACCTAATATCACACCCTCCTCGTGCGGTAGAGTTAGTGTGAAATATATATATATATATATATATATATATATATATATATATATATATATATAAACAACTTATTTCACAATAGTTACATAACAATAATAGAACGACAAAATAACAAGCAAAAATAACAGATTCTCGAAGCACTACATAGTAGGAACATAGAATCCAAACTTTTAGTTAATTCTGATGCCAGTGCTAATGTAGTTAAATATCTTTAGCTACTGACGCTATTTATAGAAACAAACTTGAAAAGTAAACGCTACACAATACAACAGTACAAACGCTCATTCTTACAAAGTAAAAATGTATGTACAAAAGTTACATCACTTTTGTAATACATCCTCCCTTGATGATGGCCCAAAGTTAGGCAGAAAGTACTTGGGAAATAACTAATTATGGAAGGTTTATCAACCAATTCCCGCCGAATATCATAAAATCAATACGGCAATTCGAAAAGATTAACAAAATATATGGGGATAAAAATGTCTAGCAGTGCTAAAAATGTTACTGTTTTACAACTGTGGATTTTACGATACGGATTATCAGGTGAAAATCATTGAATATTTTACAGATTCTGACCTGGTTCTCTGAAACATTTAATAGAGGAACAATAATATTTTTTTTAACTTTCCAGTATTGCTATATTTAAAAAATATACTTTTCGTGCACTGACAAATATCATTACTTTCTTGGTTAGTGTGAGAACTTTTCAGAATTATTCATATATATAATCATTGATTGTTTCTTTTTATGTGGCATATCAAGCCTTGTGGATTATCTAATAAAAAATAACTTTCATATATATCTCTATATATATATATATAATTTATAAGCAAACAGCGTGCAGGTCATTTTATTTTTAAACAAGTTTCACAGATATGATATTATAGTATATATATATATATATATATATATATATATATATATATATATATATATATATGCAGTGGGACGGAGATAAAGACAGAGAGGAAGATAAGAGAATCAAAAAGTGTCGAAAGCGACGAACCAAAATACAATCAGTTACTTCAAAATTTGAACACCGCTGATGGAGACTAATACAAGCAATTTGGTTCCCCTTCATGTCGCTTCTTTAAAATTCACTTGAAAGTATTTTTTCTCATGGATGGTGACTAGTTCTATTTAAAATTCACGATTTGCATAACTTAGTTTCCTTTGCAAAAGTTTTACAGAAAGTATTATAAACTCGACTCATGTCAAATGGAAATCTTCGGTTATTTAATATTCCATGCAGGTATTTATTGCCATCTTTTTTTACTTTCAAAATCTGTGTGTGTGCGAGAGTGCGTGAGTGTGGTGTTTATGTGGTTGTATGAATGCAGACATATGTATAAGCGTGTATCCCTGTGCCCCATGAGTCTGTGCAAACGCGTTGGCTGGCAAATAAATAAAGGTATTATATATATATATATATATATATATATATATATATATATATATATATATATATATATATATAGAGAGAGAGAGAGAGAGAGAGAGAGATGGATAGGTAACTTTTTGAAATGCACACATGTCAATTGTGAGTATAGATTTGCTGTTACGGTTAGCTTTTATATTTACCAATCTATGAGCGTGTGGGGGGGATATATATAAGTATAAGCGTGTATACATGCACTAAATGCGTCTTTGCAAACATGGCATGTAGACTGGTACATAACTAAAGATATGATATATATATATATATGTATATATATATATATATATATATATATATATATATATATATATATATATATATGGGGGAGGAAATGAAAATAAATCTGACAGTATATGAAAATGAAATAGGAAAAAATGATATTTAGGAAGCATTCATTATATGAAATTTTCTCATCTTTCGGTTTTTCCAACCATCTTAAGGGCAATGTAACTGATGTTTAATATTTCATCAGAAAAATAATTTTCAAAATGGGAAAATGAAACGAAAATGAAAAAAACAAATTCGTTAAAGTTTTTAATGTTCTTGAACGTTAATAGCGTTCCCTTTCAAAGGAGACAACGTCATTTTTTGTGTTCGATGAGAATATTTTTTAAATAGCTTCTTTTTTTGTAGTTTAGAAATCATGACAAAAATACTGAATTTAGTTATAATTAGTGAAAATAATTCAAATTAGCGATATAGTTAATATTTGGATCAAATTGAACTAAAGTTGAATTTCTAAAGTTCTGAGACACAGATTTTTTTTTATAGTATTACCATTAGAAATAAAGTTAGATTGAAGAATTTATTCAAAATATTAACGTCTCTTTTGGGCACCATTTGCAATTCTCCTATTAAAATTCTCGTCATCTACTCAACAAAATAAATATTAAAAATAAGTATTTAGCCAGTCTAGACATAAATCATTATATTATAATACTCCTGTAAGTAAATGTTTAAAAATGTCAAGAAAACTAATACTACATGACAATTACAAGTTCACAATATAATCAAAATCTGCACATAATGCACTAAGCATTGCTTTTATTAGTATAATGATATTTTATTAACAGAAATTCGATTTACTTATGAGTTCGTCCGTGTTCTTGCTTCTTTTTTTGTTATTTTTGAATTTTTTTGAATCAGGCTCTTTTAAATTTATTAAACCCCAAAATTTCAGCTATATCAATAGCATAGATATCATCATCATCAAGTCACGCTGACTGAATGGATTTCCCTAACTCTCAATCAGTCCCTATCATCCCAACTCCTGCCAGGACTCCCAAATTACACCATGTGTTCCCACAGTGCTGATTTGAATAAATTTTTGCCGATTGGCCAACACTGACATGTGCATATGTGGAGGTCCATAGAAACACATTGCTTCTGAGTTCGTCCCTGCATCGCCAGCATTGTCCCACATGTTTTGTTCATATTATATGGATGTTTTATCAGATGGTAGATAAGTAGTTATGCAGTTTTTGTTTCATGCGGTATTGCTTCCAGGAGTTGGCCAAGATAGCTCGTAGCATTCTTATATTGTTCTCATCTAGTCGTTTCTCTATAGATGATAAATTATCCATATATCCACAGAATGTAGACATAACAAAAATGGATAATAAATTAGAAAAAATAAACCAACTATCGATTTTTTCTACGAACAAGAAAGTAATAACACCTTACCTTTTTTTCTAATATATTCCTAATAAATTTCTCTTCATTAAGTTTTATTGACTGTATGGATTTCTCTGACTTTCTGACTCCCTTTCTCTTTCTCTCTCTTTCTTTGTGTCTCTTTCTCCATTCGTCCCTATTATTGTAGCGTTACACACCAAATAGACGGTTGTAACATAACACGGCACAAATAGACGTTTGCAAAGCTCCGGTGTTCAAATGGAAGTTCGTGCTGGTACAGTCTCAATAGACGTTTGTACTACTACAACTACAACGCACAGAGAATGTACCACCACGTAGTGAACGGATTTATGCGTGTAGTGCTTCGTCTTAAGTGTCAGTTAGACCCTATTGTAAACCTAGCTGTGAGAAAAAGAGACGAACATGCAAAAACCCCTTCTTGCTTCGCTAATACCAAAGCTCATTCGCTATGACACATTTTAGTAGTTGTCAGGGAAAGAAAAACAGCGTAAGAAAACTGAGTCGACTGCGTTAGCTTGCCAAAGAGAAACAAAATGTCATGAGGGGGAAGAGAGCAGAGACAGACTTTGAATTTTCTTTTAGGTTTTCTGTTGTAGTTCTAACATGTTTGTTCGCTGGTTTCGTCTCCACAGCTGCGCGTCTAGTGTGTGATCCCTTTTTGGAGCTCACTCCAAAATGAGGGTCTCAACTTTCGATTGTCTTCATACTACCGTATTTGGTCTTCAACTGAATGTCTTACCACGTCGCGTCCGGCGGCAAACTAACTTCTTTCTATTTTCAATCCGGCGTACACTTCCCGTTTGAGTTTCCTTCAGCCAATCAGAACGCATTGTCGATTCATAGATGATACATTTCTTTTTTTTCAACCCGAACGTCTATAATTATATTATATTACCAATCTCTCCTGGTTGGTCCTCCAAGCTACATTCAGGTCCGCGAAGAACTGGTGCAAATAAGTATTTTCCGGTCGGCCAACTCTGACGCGTCCATATGTAAAAGTTCATTGAATAACGTCACTTATATGTTCGTCCTTGCGTCTCCAGCAGTGTTCCACGTATCTTGCTCGTCTTACCTCGATCAGTTTTGAGATGAGAGGTAAGTGGTCGTGCACCTGCTGTTTTGTGGAGTGTTGCCTCCAGGATATTTTCAAAACAGCGCGTAGCATCTTTGCGTAGTTCCCATCTAGCTTTTTCTGCATGCGTTTTGTGAGCGTCCACGTGGTGCATCCATACAGTAGCATTGCCACAGCCACAGTTACATTGGTGTGATCAGATTTCATTATGATCGATAACTTGTCGATCACAGTCCACGCCTTTCCTCGGCATATACTGACATCACTTTTTGGAACTGAGATGTTGCTGCCAACGTATCTTGTCTAAATAACAACAGATTGGAATTTAAAGTTTATCATAAATCTCATTAAAAGATTGATCTTACCCATTTTTATTCACGTCTTAATCTCAAAATAAACAATGGATTAATCATAGGTTTTTATCTTTGATCTGTTAGATTCTGTTGCTCTAAATTTGTAAGTGATGAATTCGATTATACAGACAATTCCTTTGCCCAATTATAATCTCCCAAGTCTTTTATAAATACATGCTTTTAAAATCAACAAACGAAAAAGTAATACAAATACTCTTAATAACAGGAACAAAACGTATTTATAAACATCTCCAAGATTATAAATGATTTTCGAATTTTAAAAACCAAGCATAGTTTTAATTTCAATCCCAAAATTTAAGGTAAAATACTTAATAATCAACTCAGAAAAACAGCTGAATGTAGCATTATTTCCAATTATAAAAATATCAAACAAATTCTGGTTTCTTTTATCTTATCTCTTTCGGTTAAGTTACTTCTAAATAGTTACAATATCCTTAATTTAAATTAATCTGCTAAGATTACGTACTACGAAGCTCATTAGATCTAATAACAGGAAATGGTTTCACACTAAAAACAAAAAAGCAAGAAGCAGACAAAATTGCAGACAACGCAGATCATCTAATACTTCTTGCTAATTCACCTGTCTGTGCCTAATCCCTGCTGCATAGTCTGATGAAGGTAGCAGGAGGTATTGGTCTCTATACTCAGATAAAACAGTTTGTCTGTGTTAAACAAAAGAGAGCTTCGCATTAACTAGCAAGTCTCTAATATTAGTACACCAGTTCATATATCTCGATAGCAATATCTAATCTACTGAAAGCAATGTCAGTATACACATAGTAAAGTTATGGACTGTTATTGACAGACTATCGATCGTTTAGAAATCTGATATCTCTAATGAAATTAAAGAGGAATTCTTCTAGACTTTAGCCGTGTCAGTACTATTGTATGCTTGCACCATATGGACTTTAAAGAAAACACTTGCAGAAAAGATTAGATGAACATTACACGAGGATGCCGCGTGTCGTTGTAAACATGCTCTGGAAGCAGCACCACATAAAACAGCAGGCATTTACAAATATATCAAAACGAAGTAAGGAAAAATTCATAAATGACGTTCTCTGGTGGACACCTACGCATGGACATACTAGTGTTGGCCGAGCAGCAAAAACATTCCTATATTAGGTCTGTGGGGAAATTAGATGGGGCGTAGAGAACTAATCATGAGCGGTGGCTGCTTGGGACTGATAGAAAGAAAGAGAGAGCGAGTTAAAGGAATCCGTTGAATCATTTAGACATGACGATGATGATGATGATGATGATGATGATGATGATGATGATGCACACTTTTAATATTTTTGGCAATGATTTCAAACTTAAAACTTTTTTTTTTAATTTTTCAAGCATAAAACAATGGTGTCCGTCTAGTTTGAAATGGAACTTTACTCACGTTGAAGAGCGCGTTTCTTTTCTTTTCTTTTTTTCTTTACTTTCTTTTTTTTTTTTTTTTTTTGGTGAAAAATTAAACATGAATTGCATTGCCCAGAAGATACCTGTAAAGACCGACACGCTGATAAATTTCATATTAAGAAAAGTGTTTCTACGTATTATATATATATATATATATATATATATATATATATATATATATATATATATAGGGTAAATTATAACATCGTTATAAAAACGTTTTCTTCTTAAATCAAGAAAGTGTTCATATACTGGCTAGTAGCGCATCATAAAAGCCAAACGAAACCATTATCTCACAGCTGAATGTAGGCTTCATTACTTAAAGTTGTATGCATAAGAGTAAGTAAGTAAAGTTGGCGACCTTTGTCAAGAGTCATCATAAGGGTCCCATTTCAATAGCTACTACACCGAGGCGTAGGGGAGGGCGATACTCCATTCCCTAGATTGCTCCACTTTACCCTTGATCCTTACCTTATAATTCTGAGAGTTAAGCAAGGCAGCCTCAAGTACCATTTTTGAGTCTTTGGTATGACTCGACCTGGGATTGAACCCCGGTCTCCCGGACCCTGGGCGAACCCCAATAAGAAAGAGAGTTATAATACATCTAACTTTAAGTAAGGAAGTCGGCATGAAGATTTTGGTTTGGTTTAATGGCACATCATCCATTGTAGGATATCAATGCCAAATCCATTTTTTACATATAAACAGTTGTATTTAAAAAAATTCGCTCAAGTATAAGTATAGTTGTTTTTTTGTTTGTTTTTTTTGTTTATGCATGTTTAAATATCAAAACAGTTCAATATCAAACAATTAAGTTTAGCATAAGTACGCAGTCTTAATGTCAAAACAGTCCTATCTCAAGCAGTTCAGTTCAGAATATGTACAGAGTTTACTTCTATTTGACCAATAGATAGGACCCTATCAGGTGTTACCAGTCCGAGCCAGAGGGAACCTGGGAGCGATGATAATGAAGGGATACTCCACATTGCCCAAAGCTCCAGCATTACTGGAACCTCCCCATCAGATTGTTTAGATTCATATACAAGATACGCGTTGAGGAGGGGTTTCCCCTCTGCCGAGAAGTAGTTGATGTATTCTACAGCCCAAGCCGACTGGGTAACCAACATGAAGAGGCGAGAAAAAAGTTTCATATATATATATATATATATATATATATGTGTGTGTGTGTGTGTGTGTGATAATTTCCAATGCTATTAGCCCTTTTCTTAGTCCACTGCAGAACAGGTATGAAGTTACTGCTATTGAGTGGGGTGCTGAAAATGCAAGGGCACCGAAAATAACTTTATTGTATCAACCTCACCGCAATATTTTTCCACGCCTCCTGTTGTCTTTTTTTTTCTGAAGATGCAGGTTTTTCGTCTCGCTGACTTCCAAACGGAACACAAACACAAGTTTCGCAACATCAATATTGTATTTCTAAGTTTAATACAATTCGCACTCTTCATGAACCAAGTGGGAGAAATAGGGAGAGTGAAAGAACTTACAAAACTTTCAGTTGTGGAAATTATATCTTCTCGAAATCAGCGGGTAAAAATTCCGACTTCGATCCTTGGACCAGGAATTACTCTACTAAACGCGTAGCTCAAAATTCTAATCTACCAGTCGGAATCCACTCAACTATTCTTCTGGGAAGGATCGGCTTTTATATCCATCGGCGGGCTGTAGAATTCTCAAGTAACTTCTAGAAAATTCCACTGCATTCAGAAAACAGAAAGTGCATGGGCATTTTTTGTTATTTGTTTCCTTTTCTTGCAGGTTGTCCAATGCTTATGGTCATGGGGTTATTTCTTTCAACCTATAAAATCAGCGCCGATATTCTACCCACGTGTAGACACTAGCACCTGCGCTTTTGATACCTGTTCCATTTCAGCGCTGATGAACATTACGCAACCAATAAAAACATCATACACACGTTATATAGAGAAATCTATAAAAAGAGTGAAGTGGTCGAAAAACATTTATTCTAAGACAAGTAATGTATGAATTTGTTGAATGATTTTTATTGCAAGTCTTACTTCCTGTATTCAAAATTTGAACATACACAAATCCTGAATCCGATTTTGTTGTTTGTCAAAGTAGTAAAATATGCAAAAGTTAAATAATTATTGATATAAACAAAACTGTGTTGTTTTTCTCTTTCTTTTTTTTTTTCGATAAAATGAATATAACCGAACATTTTTGGTTCTAAAATATGCATTTTTAATTATTCAATAACACAAGAACAATCTCGTTCAGTGTGCACAAATACTCTTAAAAATGGTCAAACAATATATAAACAGCTCTCTCATCTCTTAATTTGAAACATTATTCAAGATTTTTTTTAAATACAGGGTCCGGGCAACAGGTCTCGTGGATTTAAAATTACGTTCTAGTGTTCACGTGGAAGGCATAGAATAAAGCAGAAGCAGGCATGCCATTTCAGTCGTCATCATAGTGTAGAATGGTAAACATCACGCATTTGTAAAATGTTCATGTGCTTATGACTAAAATATTCTTTGAAAAATGACGATCATCGTGATTTCACTCTAGTGATTTCATAGCAAACCTTACGTCTTGTAATAGAGATTGGTTTGCGAGCAATTTCGCATCTACTGAAAACGATGTCATCATTTGCATAGGTAAGCTTGGTCTGTTATTGATAGATTGATGGACATATGTAAATCTAATCTCTCGAATTAAATTGGAATTCTTCCAATATGCAGCAGAGTAAGTACTACTGTTTGGTTGCCCCACTTTATTCTTAAGGAAACAGAAGACGTTAGATAGTTATTATACAATGATTTTGTGTGCTGCTTTAAGCAAATACTTGTAAGAGCACTCTACAAAATAGTAGATGTATGGTTACTTACCTTCCATCTCACAAACAATCAATGTCAGACTTGGAAGACATGCTAGGTACTATTGGTGAAGTAAGGATTAACTTATAAGCGACGTTCTTCTATGCACCCTATAAGCTGACGCACTTATTCTGACTGACCAGCAAAAAACTTACATTTATCTGTTCTACGTGGAGATTGGATGTCATCAAGAGGACTTATCAAAATTGAAGACTGTAACCGACGAATGGTAAAGAGAAAGAGAGAGAGCGGGGGAAGTCAAGTAGTTCTGTCAGTACTGCTTGATGATAATGATGATGATGATGATTTCCAAGCTCGTTTCAATGACCAATTCATTAGTTTAACAAGTTTAAAATCCATTTAGTACTTAATTAATTTAGCATGTTAAAGTCAAAATTAAATTTAGTAAATAATTAATTATAATATCTGGGCTTAATCCATTAATCCTTCTACAAGGTCACCTCGCATTATCCGGCAGTTTTTTCCTTGAGTTGAATCTCACAAACTTCATCGACTAATTTTTAACTTGTTGACGGAAACTACACAAGAATGTTGAGAGCAGTATTGAACAAGTCCTGGCGACAACACCCCACGAGACACCAACTATACGGACACTTGCCCCCCATCACGAAAACTATACAAGCTAGACGAACCAGACACGCGGGACACTGCTGGAGAAGCAAGGACGAGCTCATAAGTGATGTTCTCCTATGGACCCCCACATATGGCCGTGCAAAATCAGGACGACCAGCTCGAACTTACATACAGCAACTATGTGAGGCGATGAGTGATAGGGAGAAGTGGCGAGAGAGGGTCAGGGATATCCGTGCTGACGGCACGACATGATGATGATGATGATTTTAGTGATCGATATTGATATTCATTTATGGACAAAGCTTTTTTTTTTACATAAAAAGCACTATCATTAAAATTCTGACACTCAATTATTCTACTGATTTGTAGCCAAGCATCGTATTTTACCTATTTTGATTTGAGTCAGCTTTTAAAAATTCGTCAGTTTTATTTTTTCAGCATACTTCAAATAGGTTAATACAATGTTTATTGTGGCAATAGCAGTGTTGCTTCCAATAAAGTCTTCATCTAATGATGATTCTGCGTTGAGGTATGGTTTTGAAGCCGAATCATCATTACCACAAATAAAGAGAGGCCTAGAAATACCTCACAATATCACCAAGCTTTGATGTTTTTTTTCGTCACTTTTTGATGCAGTTACAACCTTATTTTAGATGCTCTTATATATATATATATATATATATATATATATATATATATATATATTCTCTGGTCTATGGTGAAATTCCAAGATTTGTCAAGTGTGTGGAGTTTGAGTCAGTAATGAAACCTCAGCATCCGGCCACGATAGGAAATATATTTGTTATCCAGCCATTTCTGATACATTGTTCTCACAGATCTTTATATTTTTCCAACTTGAGTGGATGTGTCCAGTCGATATCTTCTTCAAAAGGGATCATTAACTATGATTATTAATTATGAGCGTTAGCACCTTTGACCAGGAACATATATTAAATTTAGATTTGCACTTGGTACATGGAAGAGTCTTTTCTAAATGTTTAGAATCCCCATAGACACCCCCATAGTAGTTCCTAAGTAAAGAAAGTCCCCAATGCCAAATAAATAAATAACGAAAGGACTATTGTCCCCATCCCCAAGTAGTTGGTCTACCCAAATTTTATCTAAATCAATAAATGACAAAACGGTAGAGGATAACGCCAGCTACGAAGAACTAACCATGTTCCACCTAAAAGCCAAGAGTCCATAACAGGTTAGTATATTGTCTATAAGTCCTAATGATTTAAAATGCCAAAAAATCTTATAACAGTGTACGCTGATTTCTTTGTAAAATGCCGCTTGTACGATGTGTTTTAAATGTAAAGGCAATTTTACCGCAAATCCAAATTTAATATATAACCCTGGTCAAAGGTGCTAACACGCTTGGTACATGGAAGAATCTTTCCTAAAAGCTTAGAATCCTCAAAGACACCAGACACCCCGAATAGTAGTTTAGGAAAAAAAAAAAAAAACAAAAACAAAAAAAAAAAAAAACGAAAATCAGCTTAAGTAAAGAAAGTCGCCAATGCACCCCCCCAAAAAAAGAAAAACAAAAAAACATGTTAGGGCCAATATCAGAAGACAGGTGAAAATATACAAAAAAATATCTTATAAATATACATTAGTCTTGGACTTAAACTAAGTTAAAATTTACTCAGTGTTCGAAAAATCAGCTACAGAGCTCAAACAACAAAAACTACTAAAATGCAAACAAACGATACAAATAGCGACATTTAACGTTAGAACGTTCAATAGAATTGGTCAACTACCGGAGCTGACGGCATCGGCCGTAGAACATAACATAGACATAATATGCATTCAAGAACAAAGATACACGCACAACGAGGATATCAAATATCACAAAACTGACAAGGGATGGACGCTAGCAACTGTATCGGCATGGAAAAACGCTGTCAATTCCACGGTAGGAGGTGTAGGAACATTTATAGGACCAAGAGCGTTAAAATCACTTAATAGCGTTGAGAGAATAAAACCGAGGATGATGGCAGCTACATTTAACGGCAACCCCAGAGCAACAATCCTCTCCTTCTACAGCCCTATCAATGTTACTGAAGAAACTGAACTCGTCGCCTTCTACGATGAGCTATCCTCTTTAGTGTGTAGCATTCCGAAAAACAACGTGTTAGTTATTGGCGGAGACATTAATGCTCAAATCGGGAAAAATGGAAACAACAAATACAGCCTACACAACACGTCAGATAGGAATGGACAACATCTAACAAATTTCATAATAGAAAATAGATTAACATGTCTCAATACAAACGTTTAAAAGAGGGACGGAAAATTATGGACCTACATATACGCAAACAATAATAACGCACAGATAGACTACGTCCTTATAAACAAGAAATGGAAAAATAGTGCAATGAATTGCGAGGCATACACCTCTTTCGAAAGTGTGTCCTCCGATCACCGAATAGTCACGGCAAAAATACGACTAAGCCTACGAAAAAATGCCACACGAACAGCGACCACCAAACACTATGACTGGGCCCTTCTAAACAACAGAGATATTAGAGATAAATATGTACTAGAATTTAGTCAACACACACCCCGAGGCAGCAGCGCACTGTATTCCAATAAAACCTTGAACCAAATATAGAGTCGCATGGGAAACGTTAGCGGTTAGAGAAAAACGTGCAGACGTGAAAATTGCCTCCAAATGCTATAGGAAGAACCCAACAAACACAAATGTCCTAAAACTAAAAAAGGTACAAAATGAATTAGCAATCATATATCTAAAAGAACAGACAGAATACATAAAAAAAAACAGATAGATAATATTAGAGACTCAGTGGAAGATAGACAATTGAGGATAGCCTGGCAAACGATAAACAAAGAGAGCAGAAGGAAGAGCACAGCCAAAGCTAAATTGAAAGCTACAAACCAACAAGAAAGAATAAAACTGTGGAAACAGCATTTCGAAAATCTACTAGGAAACCCACCGAAAGTTACACATGAACCAATCACCAGAATTATTTGTAAGCAACTGGACATTAAACTAGGACCGTTCACTCAAGAAGAACTCGACTCAGTTCTTAGAAAAATTTAAAATAGGAAAGCCGCAGGGCTTGACGAGATTCTTCCAGAAGTGTGGAAGACCTGACAATTCGACGACATACTGCTCCGACACTGTAACGCAGTCTATAATCAAAATCCGATGGACAGAGGGATAAAGGGATGCATCCTCCCCTTCCCTAAAAAGGGTGACCTCGGATTAGCCAAGAACTACCGAGGTATAACACTTACATCCATAGCAGCAAAAATTTACAATACCTTCCTTCGAAACCGCATAGAACCCAAAATCGACAACATCCTTAGGAAAAGCCAAAATGGCTTCCGAAGAAATAGATCTACGACCTCACAAATATTGACTATCCGTAGAATCCTTGAATGTGTACGGGCAAAAACCCTACAGGCGACAATACTATTTGTCAACTTTACCAAGGCCTTTGAATCCATTCACAGAGGGAAGATGGAACAAATCCTACTAGCATACAGCGTAACAAAAGGGACTGTCGCAGCAATAACGATTCTCTATAGAAACACAAAAGTGAAAGTACGTTCACCAGATGGAGACACAGAATACTTTGACATTGTAGCAGGAGTACTGCAAAAGAATCCACTAGTCTCATACCTCTTTATTATCTGTCTAGACTACGTACTTAGGACATCGATTGATAAAATCAAAGAAAACGGCTTCGAGCTGACAAAGAAAAGAAGCAGAAGGTAACCCACAAAAACAATTACCGACGCCGACTACGCCGATGACATTGCGATACTGGCAAATACACCCAACCAAGCCGAAACACTACTGCTTAGTTTGGAACGAGCCGCCGCAGACATTGGCCTTCATGGCAATGCAAACAAAACGGAATATATGTTCTTTAATCAAACAGGTGACATCTCCATACTAAATGGTAGCCCTCTGAAACTATTTTACAAGTTCACATACCACGGAAGCAGTGTCTCATCAACCGAGACAGACATCGACATGCGGCTAACGAAGACATGGACAGCTATCGATAATCTATCGATCATATGGAAGTCAGACCAGACCGATAAAATGAAACGCGGTTTCTTCCAAACAGCGGTCGTATTCTTGTTGGACAGCCAACACTGACACACCTTGTTTATGACTCCACTGAAGAACATCGTTGATGAGTTTGTCCTTACTTAACCAGTAGTGTCAAGTATGTCGTGTTAGTCTTACTTGAATTGCTTGTGAGATGGGAAGTAAGTGGCTGTACAGCTGGAATATTCAATATTACAGGGTATGTCTTATAAGCCGGTACACGTATAATGCAATCTATGATAAATTTTCGTTGTCATAAAAAACGGCCTGATTATTCGGTTGGCTTTTCATTTTCACTAAAGGACTGATTATAATTAGTGTCTTTTTCTAAACGTATCTCACCAACCTTGCTGCAAATGAAAGACAGAAATACTGCAGCTCTTCTGTCACTATTGTTGTTTGCTTCAATAATTCTTTTCATCTGAATGGTTTCAATTCTCTGAATACGTAATTATTTTAATCAATTTTATTGCAGTCATATTTCAGGTCATCCACATAATCTGGACCACAACGGCCACGACCTTCATGTTCATCTTCTACAATTAATGCAGTTGACTAACAAATTGATATTTATCAGTTTTCTCATTTTCTCTCGGTCTCAGACGGCTCAAAATGATTTGGCAGATCTTTGTCTGCAAGTCAGCTCTTCTGGCCTATACCAGATCTAAGAATATTCTGCACGCCCGTATGAGTGTTTTGAAATCTTAAGAACAACTCAGGTTCCTGCTGGAAAACAATGGTCTTTACTGAATGTTATAATCAACGAAAAGTCTGTCTTTTTCTGCTTTCATAAACAACTAAGTTTTCTCTCATCATTTTATTTTACGATCGAAATCGAATTTCAATTAGAATTTTTCCCGAACCATTGATTTCTCATATCTTTCACAGAGATGTTATTGTGGACTTACATAATCTTAAATCTTCTGTTAATCTCCATTTTTAGCAGAACTGTAGAATAATCATGAATAGCTCTAGCTAAAAGAGAAAGACAAAGCCGATATTTTTAGACCTTATTTTTTCGATGCAGCTATAATTGGAGAATAAGATAAGTTTCCGTTTGGATTCTTTAATGGCATATAAACCTTTGTAGGTTTGGAGGTGCCCGTGGTGTAATGATTATCGTCGTAGGAAATGGACACGGCGACACGAGTTCAAATCCTGGACGAGGCTAACTGCATTTCACATAGCACTAATACCCTTGGGAAAGGTATGAATCCAATTATTCTCCCTCAAGGACAGACTGGATTCTTCAGCCTTGGTGAGGCAACTAGTCTGGGAGAAGGAAAACTCTGAATTCAAACCTGTTAAACTCCGCTTAAAAAACTGACCTTGTGTCATATCCTACCCGAGCGGAGGGGTTGGTAAATATGATAAACCTTTGTAGGTTATTTAATGCCAAAGTTATTTCCCTAGCAGAACAGTAGTGGTACTATTTAACCCATAGCTGGGAAGATAAGGGGTTCATACGTTTCCCAAGGGTATTTGCCCGAAAGTGAACGTAATAGCGCGACCGGAGTACGAACTCGCTTATTACGATTCCGCAGTCCATCGGTTTAACCATTACACCACGAGGACACCCTCCATAAGTTTTGTTCAATGGTCCAGGTTTTGACCCGGTCTCCATAACTTTTCCCCAATTATACCTGCCACGAAAAACGAAGGTCTAAAAGGAATCGGCTTTGTCTTACTCTTACCGCGCTTTTACTCTGAACAATAATGCTTTAAATTTGCAAGTTGCTTACAGTTAGGTAGGCCTGAATATTTAAAAAAAAAAAAAGAACAATTTTGTAAACCAAAATTTCCTAAGTGCGATTATAAAATACATTAAATACTGTGACATGAAGACAAATTGTAAAGTAATTTGGGATTTATCAAAATTCCCCCCGTCCCAGAAAAAAACTTTTTTCTTCCATCAACTAACAAAAAGACATATTCCTTTTTGTCTGACGAGTCTATAGAAACGTAACAGCAAAATGAACGTGTATGTATTTTTATTTTCCCATTACTGATGTGTTCAAGTGACAAAATGACACCAACGATTATATGAACCTGCCCCAAAATATTTCTGGTGGATTTCTAGAAATGTGACATGTTCCCCATTGAGACAGATCATCCACTGAAGATAAAGTATTTATGGATGTTTTGTCTTTAAAGTACATGAATCAATGTTCGTGATAAAACTGTTAGATATGGGCGGGACAAAATGAGATTTACAAAGAAAAAGCCAATAAAAAAGCAGCACTAACACACAAACTGAAGAAATTGAAATTAAAGTTGTTTGAAGAGAAACAATCATGGAGATTGAACATTTGGATGAAAGTGATATTCAGTGATGAACCAAGTATGCGCATTTGCCAAATTGATGAGGCTAAAACTTTTGTCTGGTGCCGTTGAATAAAAATATAAAAATGACTGTCTAAAGAAAACAAGTAACATTCTGATACCTACATGCCATCAAACAGAATGCTGACAAAACATTATGTAGACTTGTGTCGTTGATGTATTCGTTAGTGTAGTGATACTATTTACCAACCCCTCCGCTCGGGCAGGATATGACACAAGGTCACTTATTTTAAGCGGAGTTTAACAGGTTTGAATTCAGAGTTTTCCTTCTCCTAGACTAGTTGCCTTACCAAGGCTGAAGAACTCAGTCTGTCCTACTATTTACCCATATCTGGAGGGAGAATAATTGGATTTATACCTTCCCAAAGGGTATTAGTGCTATGTGAAATCCAATCAGTCTCGTCCAGGATTTGAACTCGTGTCGCCGTGTCCATTTCCTACGACGATAACCATTACACCACAGGCACCTCGTTAGTGTAGTGATTATCAGCAAGAAAACATGAGTTGCGAACCGCGTTCCAATTTCAGTTGTTAGAAGGTATCACATATAAAACAGTAATACAAAATAGAGAAAATAAATTTGTGAAATGATATAGTTCCAGTCAGCTCATTAAAGATTATTATCAAGATCTGAGTCAGTAAAGATTATATAATCTTGTTTAATTTAGAAAAGGTAAAGTTCGAAAAAGGTGAATCCAAACTTTAGATCCAACATGGGTCAATGTTGTTTACCTTGCAAGAGACGTCGTCACATTAAATGTTTTACATAAATTAAGTTTCTTAGAATAATTAGAAGACTCATCTTTCCAAGAATGCAACGGTAATGGATATTTATTTTAAGCAGCAAGTTGTTTAAGGCTTCTACCCAAAACAGTCATCCAACACTAATCGTTGCACATATTCGATTCTTTCCATTAAGAAAAGTGTTAATGCAACTTTAGTTGTGTTTGGTTTCTTTGTTTAATGGCATATCATTTTTATAAAACCATCTTTTTAGAAAGGCTGTTGTGGTACAATTCAATCCATAAATAGAAGATAGAATGGAGTTCATACATTTCCCAAGGTACCTCACATTTGAACTCGATGACTTGATGTTGCAGTCCAGCACGTTAGACATTACGCCATGGGTTCTCTCCCAGATCCAAGGAAATATACATCGTTGTAGAAGTTGATGATGTCTGTTTCATTACTGGAATTGGTGGGACTGTCACAAGAGATAATTGTTGTGTAGGGGTTGCCATTAAATCTAGCACACATAATTCTCGGTGAGATTCTCGTATCCTATATAGTGATTTTAATAGAAATGAAAAAAAGTCAAACACATCGTGTGGCGGCAGTAACAGAAGTTTTCCATGCCGATGCCAAGACAAATGTCTATCCATTACTGGTGTCAAAATATGTTCGGGTTTTTCATGGTAATATTTATGTTATTCCTGATTGATAGATAGATAGATAACATTTTGCGATAGATAGACAGATATATAGATAGATGATAACATTTTGTGATAGATAGATAGATAGATAGATAGATAGATAGATAGATAGATAGCAAAGCACTCATAAAAACTGATAACTAATTTTTTCTATGGTATTTTCTGAACTGAGTTGCGACTGGAATCGTCAAAATAAATCAGAAGCACGTCATGTCCAGATAAGAGCCAATCTAACACATTTGTAAAACATTTAGTGAGTCAAATAAACGGATCAGACCGGCAGTTTCAGGAGAAGTTGTGCATAAACGCCAAAGATTTCAGTATGAATATGTAATACTTTCAGAATTCATAAATCAATCAATAAGGATTTAACTAAAAATTCTTTCAAATCTGCTACCTAGACGAAAAACGATTTATCGATAAACTATAAGAAGTATCGATTTCCAGATAAACGTAATCTATGTATAGATGTTCGAAGGATATTTACTAAGCTTACCCTAGTATGTCACAGCCCCGTAGTGTCACACACACACACACACACACACATATATATATATATATATATAAATATATATAAGGAGGTGCATCTCGTATAAGGGTCATCGTAGGAAATGGACACTGTGAATCGAGTTCAAAACCTGGACGAGGCTCTTTACACAGTCATAATACCCTTTCGATAGATATGAATCCAACTATTTTCCTTCGAGCTAAAGGTAAAAGCTCAGGCAAACTGGGCTCTTTAAACTTAGTATGGCAACCTGTCTCGGAGAAGGAAAACTGAATTCAAATCTGTTAAACTCCGCCTAAAAAATTGACCTTGTGTCGCATCTTGTGTCGGAGAGCTTGAGTATAGATGTATATATATATATATATATATATACCCTGAAATTCTTTACTTTTATATGTTGTATCGTGGTAAGGAAGAGATACACAGTGAAATAAAGAGTTAATTATTTATTAACTGAAGAGGTACAGTCCAGCAAATATCATAAGTCTCGCGCTGTGGGTATTACGTCCAAAGTTGGTCTTACTACTGACCGAGATCTTACAGAACACACGTGCTTCAGAAACACAGCGTCTTTTATACCTCAGCGATACCGGTAGTCACGTGGTACGATACAACATATATCTAACTTTAAACAAGAAAAAGCTACATCTAGGAAGATTTCATGAGAGCACTGCACTTGAAATATTCTGACGAATAAAGCAAGTCACAATCCAATTCGTAACTAAATGGTAATTTTCTGTAATCAACATTCTTGTAGAACGTCCTTTTTTAATCATGCAAATTCTAGTTTTAATGGATATTGGTATGAAATGCTAATTAGCATCCTTCCTGCCTTCCTATAAACATGAATTGAAGTTACAACGATAACCTAATTATTTTACGAATAGTGTAGTACACACACACACACACACACGTATGTATATATATATATATAAAAGTAAAAGTAAAGATGAAGACCGTAGTCGAGAGCGATCTGAAGGTTCCATTTTCAATAGCTACAACACTGAGGGGTAGGGGAAGGCGCTACTCCTTTCCCTGGATCGCTCCACTTTACCCTTGATACGTACCTTATAATGCTGAATGTTAAGCAAAGAGGTATCAAGTACCATTTTTAAAGTCTTTGGTATGACCCGACCTGGGATTGAACCTCGGTCTCCCAGACCATTGGCGAACACTACTCACGAGGCCAATGAGTCGGTTTTCAACAAATATATATACATATATATATATATATATATATATATGGGTGTAAATGGTGACTTATTGGCTGCGATATGATTGAATTTTGAGTGCAGAAAATTAGTCTGACTCAGGGTTTATGTAGTCTATCTAGATCCCTGGGGGTAACATTAGATATTGTACACCTAGCATAATGCTTAATTAGGTATGCTGGCCACTAGTGAGGGGTTGTTCACATACGATCTGTTGAAAATATATCAGTCATTTAAATGAAAGAATGATCTGGCTCTGATTTCTTTAAAGATCTTGATATTTTCGTTGTCGTTAACGACGAATACAATCCTATTTCCCCAAAGAAAAGATGGTGGAATCAGGGTGTGGTCATGTGCATTTTTTCTTTGGTAAATAGAGAAGAACTTCGTATATAAACCTAGTGATTTGCTGCTGCTCTCTCTCTCACAAACCTTCGACCTAAAAACTCGAGATCTCACAGCCCTCTAAATTCATCCATCTCATTAAAAAATAATTCAAGAATTAAAGGTACGTTTGTATTTAGAGTTTACTATTTCTTCTCCGAAATTGTATTAAACATTAGTAAATTAGCTATGTTTGGTAAGTTTATATTTAACTTCTTTTTCCGAGGTACCTCTTTTTAGGGAAGAGGGGGACCTCGGATTAGCCAAAAACTACCGAGGCATAACACTAACATCCATAGCAGCCAAAATCTACAATGCCCTACTACGAAACCGCATAGAACCCGAAATCGACAACATACTTAGGAAAAACCAAAATGGCTTCCGAAGAAATAAATCCACGACCTCACAAATATTAACCATCCGTAGAATCCTTGAAGGTGTACGGGCAAAAAACCTACAAGCGACATTAATATTTGTTGACTTTACCAAGGCTTTTGACTCCATTCACAGAGGAAAGATGGAACAAATCCTACTAGCGTACGGCATACCTAAAGAAACCGTAGCAGCAATAACGATTCTCTATAGAAACACCAAAGTAAAAGTACGATCACCAGATGGAGACACAGAATACTTCGACATTGTAGCAGGAGTACTACAAGGGGACACGCTGCCTCCGTACCTCTTTATCATTTGTCTAGACTACCTACTTAGAACATCGATTGACAAAATCAGAGAGAATGGCTTCGAACTGACGAAGAAAAGAAGCAGAAGACACCCCGCAACAGCAATTACCAACGCCGACTACGCCGATGACATAGCGATACTGGCAAATACACCTGACCAAGCCGAAACACTACTGCATAGTTTGGAACGAGCAGCAGCAAGCATAGGCCTCTATGTTAATGCACACAAAACGGAATATATGTGCTATAATCAAACGGGGGACATCTCCACTCTAGAAGGAACCCCTCTTAAACTAGTAGACAAATTCACTTACCTAGGAAGCAGCGTCGAATCAACCGAAAAGGACATCAAAACGAGGTTAGCGAAAGCATGGACAGCTATCAATAGGCTATCGATTATATGGAAATCAGACCTAACCGATAAAATGAAACGCAGTTTCTTCCAGGCAGCGGTCACATCGATACTGCTATATGGCTGCACTACATGGACGCTAACAAAACGGCTGGAGAAGAAGCTAGACGGCAATTACACAAGAATGCTACGTGCAATCTTAAACAAGTCCTGGTGGCAACACCCCACAAGACACCAACTGTACGGCCACCTGCCCCCTATCACGAAAACCATTCAAGTTAGACGAACCAGACATGCAGGACACTGATGTAGAAGCAGGGGAGAACTCATAAGAGATGTACTCTTATGGACCCCCACACATGGCCGTGCAAAAGCAGGACGACCAGCACGAACATACATTCAGCAGCTATGTGAGGATACGGGATGTTGTCCTGAAGACCTACCTAGGGCGATGAACGATAGGGAGGAGTGGCGAGAGAGGGTCCGGGATATCCGTGCTCCCAGCGTGATATGATGATGATGATGATATTCATTTTACTTATTTGGGAGTGAATGTTAATTAAATTTGGTTAAAAGAGGTGTATCCAGAAAAAAGCTTGAGAAAGCCCGATGTAGTATATCGTGATAAGGAACGTAAAACACACTGACTTTTGAGATGATTTGAAGTGGCCCCAGGTCAGTTTAAGTACAAAACATATATTCAAAGTTAAAATGAAAGATGAGCGTTATTTCTACAGTTTTGTCTAGTTTGTCAAGTAAAGAGATTATTTGTTCCCTCCGAAATGGATTTTACAAGATTAGGATTTCCGAAGTCTATTGATTCTTGCCCTATAAACGAAAATGTTCTAAAGTCATTCATTGAGAAGTATTATCAACATAAAAATGTTCTTTTTACACTTTATCATAATGATGTTTTCTATTGTATTCTTTATTTTAGAAGCTGAAAGTATGTACCCAGTAACCTTTGAGTTAACTGTTACGACAGCTAGCCCATAAGTTGTGTACAGAAATATCTAGTGTTTCAAATTAAGTGATAAGCACTTTCCTACTGGGTATTGCCTACTTTAAAATAGATATAGCTTGAAAGTTTTGCGGCACACCTTATGTGTATATATACATATAGAGAGAGAGAGGGAGAGAGAGAGAGAGAGAGTGACAGAGAGGATGGAAGAAGAGATTGATGAAAACAGTGATAAAACAAATAGGAATATTTCTCTGTAGGTTTTATTTTTTGATTGTTCTCGACAAGATTTGACTTTAGGTCATCATCTGGAAAAAAGTTGTGAAGAAAAGGTTCCTATTTTAGAATTTAAAAAAAAATGTTTCAAAGAGTTGACTTGCAATTTAGAATGCGACAAAAATAACTAGTAAGGTAGCATACCCATTGGGTGAATGAAAATTATTTTGCTACACTACATATATATATATATATATAAGTTTGTTCATATCGATCATTCTCAGTCTATCTATGTTTATATCTATTTCTGTTTGTTGAGTTATATCCACTTACATCTTATAGCGGCCCACAAAGAAGCAGCTGTACGGCCACCTACCACCCATCACGAAAACTTTCCAAGTTAGACGTACAAGACATGTGGGACACTGATGGAGAAGTAAGGAAAAAACACATAAGCGACATACTGCTGTGGACCCCTTAACATGGTCGGGAAAAGGCAGGAGGACTAGCTAGAATCTATATACAACAGCTCTGTATCGATACAGGTTGTAGCCTTGAAGGCCTACCGGGAGCAATAGACGATAGAGACGGGTGGTGGGAAAGGGTCAGGGAGATTCGAGCTGGCGGCGTCACATGATGATGATGATGATGATGATCACATCTCTCTATCTATCTATCATACGAGTAGTAATATGTGGGACACTACTCGAACATTAAAATTTCGTGTATATCTTCAAAGGACTACTTTGATAATACTTTGCAGTTAAATACAAGTTGGATTTTGATTAAGGAATAATCGCAGGCCTACTCATCCAACTAATGCTCATATGATTTGATTTGAACATTGGAGAATTATTTTCGATGTTTAATTATCATATTATTCTCTTTGTTTTTCTTTTTTTCTTTTTTGTTGTATGCCATAAGATTTAATTTGGAGGTTAATGATTGCAATAATATTTTCATTCTGTACGGAGCTCTAGAGATTCTGCCCATTACTGGCTTTCATCATTTTCTTTAACCCTTGAGATTTGTTTCGTTAATGTAGAGAACGTCAGCTTTAACCGAAAAGAACTTTCGATATAGCTTGGTTGTGACAGGAGATTTTTTTCAAGAAATTCTTGAAACATTTACATCAATTTTAGATATTTTTGATTTCTTGATTTTGTGTTTAAATATGTTAGAAAATCGACTATTATTTTCCATACAACTTAATGCTCTAAATTTCTCCGATGTTGTCAGGGATTTTACGCAAAATATGTCAAGTGACATTTGTGTGAATAGTTCAATTATAAGAAAGTAAACAGGAGGTAAAGACAATGTTTCAAAATTTCAAATCTTGATAGATACATATCTTTTAAGAAAGAAATATTGTTTCCTGCGTAGAAAGCCATTGCGACCAGCAGTAATAAAAGATAAGAACTCAATAACAGATGACGTCAAAGTGTGAAATCGCTCAAGTTCTATCTAAAAAATCATTTAAACACACACACACACACACACACACACACACACAACATGAAACTGTCACAGAAAAATAAAATACTATACGTTACACCATAATGAATTTTTACTAATTCTAGATTTTAAAAAAAGTTCTTTGAAAATTTAAATTAATTTGGTTACTGAAACAGGATTTTTAAGTTCTTCTTTATTTTGTTTATACTTTTACTGAATGATTGCTTTTAATGGCATATAAACTTTTCTAGGGTTATTTTATGCTAAGAAGTTAGGGAATCGCATTTTACCCTTACTTCTTTTAACAGTTATAGAATATAAATGGTGTTGGTTCAGTTTTGTGGCATATCAACTTTTGTAAGTTATTTAACTCCAAATCATGTTTATACATATGAATTATATATATGATTTGTATGCAAATAATTTGTTGGTAACATAATTTTTAAAAGAACCAGATCTTACTTGTTTACACACAGATAAATGGTTTCAAGTATTAATATTTGACTTTAATAGTTTTATTTAAACACAGTTAAATTGTTTAACGTATTGCTAGTTAACGCTAATAATTCTATCTACGCATATTTGAATAGTTTCAAGTATTGCTATCTAAAACTAATAGTTTTATTTGTACACAGTTAAATGGTTTCAAGCATAGTCACTGATTGAACAGTTCTATTACACCCGTTGACGAGACCCCAACAGGTACTACCACTCCCCTGGGAGTAATGGCGATGAAGGAGGCACTCCACACTCACCAAAGCTTTTGGACTCCAGCCTCACTATCAGATTGTTAAGTGTCATATCAAGGACACACTTTTAAGTTATATCAAGTATCCCTATATAATGCAAATAATTTGCTTACGGATGTATGATTTCAAGTATTCCTATCTGATGCTAATAGTTGTATGGTTCCATGTAATAATTTCTGTATGATAATACTCATTTGTTTGCATACAGATAAATAGTTTCAAGTGACTAATGATGTTAATCTAAACTAACGAATTAGAGCTTCTAGCTCCTATTCTTGGCATCAAATTTTCCTATCAAATACAAGTAATTTTTAAACAAATCTATTTGATCCATAGTTGAGACACTAACAAGTACGAACACTCCGGTTTCGAGTGAATCTAATGGCAATAAAAGGATGCTCCACACTCCCCAGAGCTTCAGAGGTTGAGCCTCACTATCAGCTGCAATTTACTGTCATACCCAGGATATATGGTTCTTTATGCTATGATGGGGCAAACCTTAAGATAAGTTAACTTTTTTTTCAACCAGTTATATGATATCAAGTATTTCAATCCAAAGCAAATAAGTATATTGTTTCAAGTAATTATTTCTATCTAATAATGGTCATTTGTTTGCACACAGTTATATAATTTCATAGTCTGATTTCAGTTTTCAATCACTTTTCTAAACATCATATTTTACTTTTAGGTGGTGGAATTCGAAATCATCATTCTGCTTACGTTTTTAGGAATTTCTTTATAAGACTGAGTTTGATATGAACACGTGAATGAAATAATTTTTCAGACATATTACAAGCTTATGCTGTATATAATAAACACTTCTGATGTCATGAAACAATTTTGATTGATTGATTGATTGATAGATTTTAATGGCTTCTCAAGCCGTCTATGGTTATTTTTATGTCACTGTCTGTTCATATTTACATTTTTTTTTATTATTATTGCGCCAAAGTTTTTTTTTGCATATATTCCTGCTGAAAATGAATAACTTTTGAATAGAAATATTTGATGGGAACCTAAAAGGTATTACCATTATGAATCAGAGTGGACGTCTACTCTCCTCAGAGATCCAGGGCACCTCGGGTGGTTTAATGGTTAGCAAGCTAGACTAGCAAACCTACACGTGTGTGTTCGAACCTCAGTAGGTGCCCCATTCATTCGGCCTTTTGCGACATTGTAGCAAAGAGCTTCGTAAATTACTACTCTCCTCAGAGCTCCAGAACTGGAATCAGACCATCAGATGCAATAGTCATGCCCGAGTCACTTCTTTTTTTCGAAGGGAGAAAATTATCAGTCTCTACGCGATACAGTTAGCGTATTCTTAGTACGACCAATAAAGTGGTTTCTACTTTGAGCATTGCCTTGCTTTTATTGTTGGTTATTTTGTAAATATCGTGTTTCACTGCCCGAGTCTTCCACTATTTTACCAGTCTATTTTTCAATATATTTGTGTTTCGTCTACTGACGATTTCTTCAGGAAGATTGCTCCATACTAAACCCTGACGATACCATCTTTGTAAAAGAATAATAGTTGTACAACTCAACCCATAACTAGGGAGGGTAATGGTGTTCATGCCTTTCTCCCAGCTATTAGTTCGAAAGCGAACTGCCGATTGGTTTTATTTTGTTTTATGCCATTGTTGGTGATCTAGAAGCGAATCTTGTTTATTCATTCATATTAGATATATATGATTTGTAAACATGTCACCAAAGTTAAATGGCATAAGTCATATAGTTGCACTCACTTTAAATGTCCAACAGTTCTATTTGACCTATAGATTGGACCCTGTCAGGTGCTCCTACTCCGGGCCTAAGTGGACCTGGGAGTGATGGCAGTGAAGAGGTTATCCGCTTTCCCGAAAGCGCTAGCATTACTTGATTCTCACAATCAGATTATTCATCGTCATATCAGGACACTCATATAGTGGGGGACGTACCCCTCCGCAGACGTGCAGTCGGCGATTTTACCGATCCAGCTGAGAGGGCGTAACACCATTAGAGTTTCCCTGTCCAAATATCTAAAAGACGGTTCGAACGTAGAAATTCTTTTATTGATATGTTTTCTTATGTGTCAATCAAAATTTAAATTCGAATCAATTAACACTCTTATATTCTCTCTATTCGTTATATTGATTTTTAATGGGCATTGTTTAAAACACAAGCTTTCCCGATATCCATATATTTGCCTTTGTCTTGATGGATTTTATCTTGGAGCCCTAATATGATAATCTTTCTAAGTCTGATTAGAGCCTATTTTTATGCTTCATTTTATTAACTATTAAACAAATCTTAGCATCGTCAGCAATATAGAGTGAACCTAAATTAATAAAGTAGTCAATAATATTATACAAGGAAAACAAACTAACTTCGAGCTTATTGTTATTGATTTCTCTTGCATTTCTGTCTCACTTTTTAATGATTTAATTTACATTTACTGCATATTCTCGCAAATCGTTCGACTTTCTGAGACCTAAATTTTAACTTAATATTTGAGGATCACACAATACATGAGATATAAACTTTGCATGTGTAAATCGTGGCCCAAGGCTAGGCCTACACTTTCCGGCTGTAAGAGTCACGAATATTATCTGAAGGTATTTGAGTATATAAGTTGGTAGCACGCTGCAAACTTTTTTTTTTAAAACTCTCAGACGTTTTGAGTTACTCCTTCATTGTCTTTAATCTAAGCACCTCTCTGATCAAGAATGGTTGCACCTGTTACGTTCCTGTTTGAAAAAGTTTTACATTAAATTATGATACTTGCAACCATAAAACTGTGTGCAAAACAAATGATTATTATTAGATTAAAATTATTACTTGAAACCATATAAAAATGACTGACTTAAGAATAAAATAACCAAAATTGGTTGGCATGCCGTAAAATCAACCAACTTCGGTTGCTTGTTTTTTTCGGCAAATATACCCAAACCAAACCAAATCAAGTAACCTAATCAAACTATGTACCCAGATCAAACCAAACTTAACCAAATCAAACAAAACCAAACCATGTTACCAAATCAAGCCAAACTAAACCCAGAAACGAAACCAAAGCACCTAACCAAATCCAACAAAACTAAATCACACACAAAAAACCATGTTACCAAATTAAGTCAAACTAAAACCCGAAACCACATCAAAGCATATAATCAAATCAAACCAAGCTAAATCAAATCAAACAAAACAAAACTATGTTAACAAAACAAACCAAACCAGATCAAATAACCAAATCAAATTGTGAAACCAAATCAAACCAAACCAAACCAAACCATGTCACCAACTGAAGCTAAATAAAACAAAGGAACCAAGTAACCAAATCAAACCAAACTTAATAAAATCAAACAAACTAAACTAAATCACTAAATAAAACCAATTCGAAACATGTAACAAAAGCATGCAAAACTAAACCAAACCAAACCATGAAACAAAATCAATCCGAACCAAACTATGTCACCAAATCGAACCAAATCAACCCAAAATTAAAGACAGAAATATACCCATCAACTAGAACTTCAAAATTTTCAGAAAAGTCAAAATTATCAAAATATTCCAGATGTAGAGTAAAGCATAAGCTTCACGTATTTAGTGTTCAATAAACACTAATCTACTTAGGATACGCATCCCTTGTTCGGTTATGTTTCACTTTTGAGTCGCTATCTATCATACATTTGTAAGGTATTTTTCTTTCTGACTTCTGTTCCTAATTTAACTCTGCCTTCTGATGAGGTGAGCTGTGAAGAATGCAAGAGAAAACTGGCTGATTATCACTAACCCCCGAGCCCAGATAAAATGTCGGTACCAATGTTTCAAACTTGGCCAGGAATCTCTTGAAAGTGATCAACATCGTAGAAGGCATCCAACAAATAGAACAATCAAAAATATTGAACGCGACTTTGTTGAAATTTACAGAAATTGCTAATTAATTTAACCAACGTTAGAATAACTAGAGATTCCACGGACTTTCTGAAATTATACAACCATTTTGACAAATCTTGTCAGTCCATTCTTCATAAAAGGAGCTGTGATCTTAGTAAAATATCAAATCAACAACAACTGACGGCTCGTTCATTGCTCAGATGTGCCTGTCTACGATTTTCACTATTTTTCTAAAGCTCAAATTTGTGTTGAATCATAGGATTAAAGAAATTATGAATGAGATTTAGGAGAAAATGATAGAGTTGAACGAGTTACATGGAATGTCATCGGGAATACCCCCACCCCATATTACTATGAATAACAAACTCCAATGTGAAACCTTTGGTTCATAATGTAGAACCTCCATTAGAAGCCGTAAAATAACTTGCTTTTTAAAACCTGGTACCAGATACCAGAGAAACCCTATAAAGGTATGGATTTATCAAAACCCTCCGGCAGAAGCAAGATCTGACACAAGGAAAATACCTATGTAGAGTCTGACTAGTTTTATGTCAGAGTTTTCGTTCTCTTACAGACTCGTTCAAGATTTTGAAGTCACTTGCCGGCTGACATATACGCATAAATTCAAAGCTCTTCTCCTGAACTGAGAACTCTGGAAGCCGATAGCGTACATATCAAAATATTCACGTAAAAATTCCTTCGCTTACGATAGCTCTGGTGTAACATATCTGACTTACGTAAAGTCAACCGGTTTTCCATCCTAGCTTGAGGCAACTCGCGTATCTAACCACACTGAAGAGTTGTGATGTCTGTGGATGACTATATATATATTGTCACGTGGTCCCACTGAGAGAAGAGAAATAAGGTATTTCTACTGACCACTAAAAAGAGAAATCGTAATATAGGTCAATTCCTCACGGCCGGTCAGAGAAAGTAAATAATGTGGGTCAGAATGAAAAACAACAGATGTTTGCATTCTGAGACCGGGTCAAAGAGATAGAAGTCCCAAAGAATCGCCTGACAAGGGAAGGAAAAAGATAGAAGCTAAATGATTGGCTAGAACCCTAAGGCGGAAGTGGGAGCTTCTTCCGTCAGCGGAAATAGGGGTAAAGAAAATCAGTTTTGGAACAGATATCGTCGTGAACTGATGGGGGCGAATCCCGCGCAAAATTCTGGGTAAAGAAAGCGGAAAGAATCTTGGACAAGGAGAAAAACCTATGCCTTCAAGCCAGTGCCTTATGAATACATAAAATTCCGTCAACCCGTAAATGAGAAAATACTCTCCGAAGGAACCCGTCGAAAAGATAAGTAAACATTAAGACTGTTTCTCCCTACACCTAATTATATACTCTCTCTCTCTCTCTCAATTTAAAGAAAGACGAAAGAAAAGAAGAAAGGGAAGAAAGACATTGATAGTTATGTATTATCTGCTGATAATATAGCTGACACGTTGAAGATGTGTGTCTGCGTGTATATTAAAAGATTGTTATATTTTAATGTCCCCACGTGTTGTAGTTTGCTCATTGTGTCGTCTACTGCCAAGTTGTTATTTCATGTTTCTTTTTCAGCTTCTTTCGCCTTATGTTATTCTCGCCTAAGTTGTCCCATATATTCCCTTAAAAATATTATACGGGAAACCGGAGTTGTCAACTACTATAATTAATATTATTATATCTAAACCTAGAGGTCCATATCTTCCATTGTTCTAAGGGTAGGAAGAGATAGTGGCCTTGGTGGATGTGTGTGTAGTGTGAAATTTGGAAACCCCTTGCCAGCGGCGGTCAGTCTAGCCCCAAATTAACCCTCACATAATATGCCAGTTCCTATATGCCCGAGAAAGGACTCTGAACAAGGCGTTATTCTACGAGGGATCAAGGGCCAGACCGCCCCATCTTCACACGTGCGAAAAAAATAAACTCCCCGTTTGGTGATAACAATATTTAAATGCAACAGTTTCCGTACGCTTTTAAATGGTTGCTCATCCGGGGATCTTTCTATTTTAATTTGCCGTCACAATATATATATATATATATATATATATATATATATATATATATGTATATATAACGTATTTGCATATATTAAGACGCGATTATCTCACTGTTATCGACGTAGAAAATGGAATCGGCAAATCTGCCTCAAACCCTAGATAGGGTTATTTAGCCTTGGTTAAGCAACAAGTCTAGGTGATGGGAAACTTTGAATTCAAACCAGCTTTACTCTACTGAAAAATGCCCAGTAGGCTGGGTTTGTAAAATACTGAGATTGCATGTCTGCAGAGGAGTAACATCCCTTCAATGAATGCCCTGATTATGACACTAAAAAAATTGGTGGTGAGGCTCCAATAATGCTGGAGCTTGAGAGAAAGCGAGTATTCCATTACCATCGCGCCCAGGTCCACTCTGAACTTGTGTGGTAGCACCTGATGGGGTCCTATCTATGGGTCAAATAGAGGTTTTTTGGCATTTAAACTGAGTGCAAACAAATGATTTATGCAAAATTGAATTATTTGAAATAGAACTGTTCGATTATTTAATAGAATTGTTAGTAATATTTAGCTATACTTGTAACCATAAAAAAACTTTGTAAAAGAATAAGTAATGTTGAATGGAATACACATTTACCGACCCCTCCGCTCGGGCAGGATATGACACAAGGTCAATTATTTTAAGCGGAATTAAACAAGTTTGAATTCAGAGTTTTCCTTCTCCTAGACTACTTGCCTCACCAGGGCTGAAGAATCTAGTCTGCCCTACTATTTTACCCATAGCTGGAGAGAGAATAATTGGATTCATACCTTTCCCAAGGGTATAGGTGCATTTTAAAATGCAATCAGTCTCGTCCAGGATTTGAACTCGTGTTGTCGTGTCTATTTCCTACGACGATAACCATCACACCGCGGGCACCTCCATGCTGAATAGAATAATCAGTGTTAAATAGCAATACTTGTAATCACTTCACTGTGTGCAAACAAATTATATATACTAAATAAAATTGTAAGTTCTAGATGGCAATACTGTAATAATCTATGTAGAATCAATGGTAATACTACTGTGCAAACAAATAAGTTCAAACTAATTTCTTACATATCATGTATATCTATTTAAATGTGCGCAAACAAATGACTGATGTTAAATTGTTACTGTTACATAGCAATACTTAAAACCATTCAACTGTGTGCAAATTAATGTGATCAGGCTCGTTTAAAAATGTTATCAATAAAATGTGTTTATAAATCTCAAATATTCAATATATACGTAAAAAGAGGATTTGACATCTACAACAGTTGATATGTCATAAAACCAAACCAAATCAAACCAAACGTCTGAAAGATTGATCTTGTATCGCATCTTTTTCGTTGGGGAGGGGCTGGATTAATACATATCATCCTCTTAAAAATATACACATTCCGTTCGTGGTGGAGATTTCGGTTAAATAAACTCATGTATATATAGGTGGGTGTGTATGTATGTATATGTGAAAGTATGTATTCATGAAGAGTTTTCAAATAGTGAGGAAAATTAAACTGTATTTGCAGACATGAATAACATGTTGTCTTCGAAACAGTCTGCCTTGTATTCGACACACTTATTTTATCGAGTTTTCCATTGGTCGAATCATCTGTGAAACACCACTTATTTACAGTGTGAATTTGCGTCATCTTATTTGTTTAAATGTCCTTTACGTTCTAAAATCTTACACTTCACATGTATTTTCAGTTTGGGAAACAAAAGAAAGGTACTATTTACCAACCCCTCCGCTCGGGCAGGATATGACACAAGGTCGATTTTTAAGCGGAGTTTAACAGGTTTGAATTCAGAGTTTTCCTTCTCCTAGACTAGTTGCCTCCCCAAGGCTGAAGAACCTAGTCCGTCCTACTATTTACCCATAGCTGGAGGGAGAATAAGGGGGTTCATACCTTTCCCAAGGGTATTTGCCCGAAAGTGAACGTAATAGCGCGACTGGAGTACGAACTCGCGTACTACGATTCCGCAGTTCATCGCTTTAACCATTACACCACGAGGACACAAAAACAAAAGAAAGGTACACGGAGCATGAGCTTTGGATTAAAAATAAAGGATGCTGCCTTTGCATAATGTTTTTCTTTACAACAAACTTTTGATCAAAATGTATCGATAATTGGCATGTCTAAACCCTGTTTAGTCATCTAGACAAAAAGTCGAGACGTGTAGAAATGATCACTTTGTTATAAAAGGTTACTCAGCAATTCATATATTTGCTTTTAAATTTTACATTTAAAAATCAAACGTATAAAACTCTCGATAATTTTTGATCATATATCTTTAAGATTTTATATATTCACATTATTCTGAATTGAATTTATCAATTTATGTGAGTCGACGTAATACTGTTGAATATATGGTTGGTTGGTTCGCTGGTTGTTTGGGTTTTATGACATATCAAACTTTGTGGGTTATTCAACGCCAAATCCATCTTATAAAAGTAATCAGTTCTATTTCAAACAACTCAGTTTAGCATGAGTACGGTTTAATCGTCAAAAAAATTTCTTGGAAAAGATTATAGTTACAGAGAGAAATTAGAGAAATTAGTATTAATTACTTTACTAGAAGAATGAGAGGTGATCTAATTAAAACTTTCAAAATAATTAATGGGATTTCTAATTATGGCAGACAGTTTTTCAATATTTCTTCCAGAACTGGAACTTTACAGTTTAAACAGTTTTCAAAAACTTAGTCTACTAACCAATTGAATTTTTTTCCTAATAGAGTTATACATTTTTAGAACTAATTGCCTAATCAGATCAAAAACAGCAATAGAGTAAAACATTTTAAGATTTGATTGGATAATTTCAGAAAGAATGGTCAGAAAAGAAATTTAAGAACGCATTTTAGCAACAATTGGATGATAGTTCTTAAGAAAATTCTAAAAAGAATTTGACCATTATATAGATATTGTATCAATTGTGTATATGTTCTGTGCCAAAATCTTTTTTGTAAAGGTTGGTGTTAGAAGATAGTAAAAAGAAAAGATGCCTTAGGAGATATAACAAACAAACAAACAACAACAACAATAATAATAGTTTAAAGAATGTAACATATATTTAACAAAGCCCTCCGCACAAGCAGGATGCGACAAAAGGTCAGTTTTTAAGCAGAGTTTTACAAGCTTTAACTCAGAATTTTCCTTTTCCGAGATCGGTTGCCATAAAGAGGTTAAAACGCTTAGTCAAGCCAACTGTTTACCAATATCTGGATGGATAACATTTGGTGCATATTTTCCCGGTGATATTAGCTGTAATTGAAATGCAATCTTCCTCATCCAGGAATGAGCGATTACCGAACAAGGGGTGTGTATCCAAAGTAGATTTGAACTAGAGTCACCAGGTCCATTTCCTACGACGCAAACTATTACACCAAGAGCGCTTAACATACGTACTTTTTAAAAGATTGATTTTCCTGGGTATACCCACGATTTACGCAGTTCAATGAACGAACGAACACACTTTGTCATAAAAATGTTTATCTCTCACACTTTATTCTCGAAAGGGTTGATGTTTCTGAGGTGTGTGAGACAGGGACAGACTGCTATATTGACCCAACTTCTTCTTTTGACCATAGTACGCTATGTTATCTTCAAGAACCCACTTAGCACTTCTTCCGCATCTTGTCGAGGGTTGCTCAACCGGGATTCGCTGAGACCCCAGCCCTCAGTCTGCAAGCTGGCCCTCACTCTGGCCTTCCTGTCACCAACTGACTCAACTGCCGTCGACCCCTGCCTATATTCTTTCATAACGCCCACTTGCTTCCGCTCCTTCTTCCACTTATTTACACAGCTGTATCTCTGATTGACAGCTTGGTCAAGGGTCACTATAAAACAATTCTATGCCTAGATGTTAAGGAATCACGTTCATTGTACTTTTATATGCAGATTTTTGTGTAACTTCTAAAGAATTTTTTTTTTGTTTTTTCTGTTTTCTTTTGTGGCTGGTTTTGCACACGGAACTTTCGAATAGAAATAATTTTGATAAGACCAATTTGATCCATAGATGGTACTCTAAGAGTGATTACCACTCCGGGTTAGAGTGAACATTGGAGTAATGACAATCAAGAAATTTCCACACTACCGCATATATACAAAACCAGATCTTAACTATCTGAAAAACTTTACTGGAATATTCAGGACATCTCTTTTACTAGTAGGCGTCATACCCTTCCACCAGAGGATGCAGCTGACGTGTTTTAAGCCTTTCCTCATGGTGTTACACTTTTTAAGCCCTTCAATAGTGATACTGGTTTTCCGTGGGAGTTAACCGATTTTCTTAATAATTCAATTTTTTAATTTTTTTTTTTTTTTTTGGGTTCAGTGTAGACAAGATCATTTTTTAATCTCTGGTAATAATCCGATTTAAAAAGTATTTTTTTAATTCCTATTGAACAGGACAACTGTAAATGGTCAAGAGGTTTATTCTCAGATTTCAAGCCATGGGAGATCCAAATCTCCTCTCCAAAGACCTTTTCAATCTTCTTACGATGATCGTGGATGAAGAGTCAAGATGTGTACAGATCTTCTCGGTTAATTCTCCTGGGATTTGTAGGAAGTCTATTCCAGCTGCTGCTTTCAACATACCTTTATCGAAAGTCTTAGGTTTGATTTGTTGGGTTTTATGGCATATCAACCTTTGTAGGTTATTTAACACCAAATCCATTTTTATGTAAATAATCAGTTCTATTTGAAACAATTCATTTTATCTTGAGTACACAGTTTAATTGTCAAAAACATTTCTATTTCAAACTATTCAAGCAGTTATATATAACAATTCAGTTTAGTTTAAGTCCAGTTTCATTGTCAAAAACAGTTCAATTTCAAATAATTCAGTTCAGCATGAGCATACAGTTAAAATGTAAGTACGGTTTGTCAAAAGCTATTCAGTTTAATCAAGGCTATTCAGTTTAATCAAACAATTCAGTTTAGCATGAGTATACTGTTTGTTCTATTTAACCCATAGATAGGGCCCTATCAGGTGCTACCACGCCAGGCCAGAGCGGACCTGGGAGCAATGGCAATGAAGGGGTGTTCCATATTCCCCAAGGCCCCAGCATTACTGGGACTTCACCATCAGACTGTTTAGTGTCATACACTGGACACTCATTGGGGGGTCTTACCCCTCTGCAGAGGTGCAGTCAGTGTAATAACAGAAGCTGAAAAAAAAAACACATCCTGTGTACCAGATTAAGTTAAGGTAAATAAAGAATACATCGCGTAGTGCAATGCTTAGCAAGGTAAGCCAGTAAATCATTGTTAGTAAGATTCTCACTGAGTACCAATTAATTCAGGTCTTGTGTAAATCCACAAAATCGTCACTGTGAAATTGAAAAACGGCTTAATGTAATATAATAGTGGAGGGATTTCGTTTTATATATCTTGCCTTTCGGTTTTGTTAGGATGAGAACCTTTCGCTTAGCACATGGGTTAGTTAGGTAAAACATTATTGCAGGTGTTCACGAGCGCGCGGAGAGGATGTGTCATTCAGAGATGTCAAAATAAAAATCCCAGATAGTAATTGGGACCAGGGTATTTGGGTGACTTCACGCACCGGAAGCGTGGGCTGAGATTTGAGAAAAAAGCAGGGAGTTGAGTTCCTGCCTCGGAAGAAGAAGGTTGACTTTCAGAGCTGGTCGAGGTCAGACGACTTTGTGCGCTACGGACGCCGCGCGTTGGTTGGGTTGAGAGCTGACGATGTAAAAGCAGTCAGCATAGAAAGATTGTGTCTCTCCCTCTCTTTATGTCGAAAAAACTTTAAACTCAAAAAGTTAAATAAAAGTTTCGTACCTGAACCAATTTCGTGTTTTTAGATTCCCTATGTCTATTTCACACATAGCGTATATCTGGCTATGTAAAATTAACATTTTACAACGCGGAAAATGTAATTAGCGATACGAGTTCAGATTGGGTTTGGTTTGGTTTGGTGTCTTTGTTTAATGGCATATCAACCTTTGTAGGTTATTTAATGCCAAAGCAATTCTCCTAGAAGCACAGTAGTGGTACTATTTAACCCATAGATGGGAGGATAAGGGGGTTCATACCTTTCCCAAGGGTATTTGCCCGAAAGTGAATGTAATAGCGCAACTGGAGTACGAACTCGCTTACTACGATTCCGCAGTCAATCACTTTAACCATTACACCACGAGGACACCCACTTCAGATTGGAATGAGAGTTGAGTAATCTCATCATTTCAAACTCATGTCCTTCGAAGGCATGTGTATTAGTCTTTATCATGTTCATTAAAAAACCTTTTCATCCCCATCGAGAAATCCTTCTTTTTTATTTCGTCACCTATTAAAAACTACCAACATCCATGAATGCTATAAAACAAAGAAACCAAACCAAACCCAATCTTATGCGCCCTGGTTGACACTAAAGACATCAAATGGTGAGGCTCCACTTCTAGAAATCTGGTTAGTGTCGAGCATCTCTTAATAGCTATTACTGTCAGATCCTCTTAGTCTTAGAGTTGTTGTAGGGTTCCATCAAAAAGAATTTGGCATTAAATAACCTAAAATGGTTGATATGCCATTAAACCAAACCATCCACATCTTACTTTTGTTTGTTCTTCATCTCACTTCGTCTCTTTTTAGTTTGCCTTGTCTTGTTGCCACGGTAGATCTGATGTCTCTTTCTTGTTGTCATCTTTGTTCTTATTTGTTGATGAGGAATGACAATGCCAGCATGATTTCATGTGCACATCCTACTTTTTATTTGTCAGCACTCAGCCAAAACGCCGTGTTAGAGAGCAAGATAGAGCTTTCAACTACTAGCTGTGAGCGTCTCTCACTGACTAAATTATTATAATTCTAGAACCATTTTGGTCATCTGACGAAGATGATCCAATGAGAGCTATGGTCTCATCTTGACCTCGAGTTCAACGTTTGCCCATCAAACTTGTTGACACCGTTGTATTATTCCACTTCGGATCTGACTTGAATGTGTTTCAAGGATAGATCTCACCCACCTATTATGAAATCAAATGCTGAAAGGTTCTCGGCATTACCAAGGAGGAAATATTAAAACGCATATCTTTCCAGGGGTTTCCTTAACACTTCAAAAATCAATAAAGCTTGAAAGAAAAAGCCCACTGACTTATTCGGATGTCAATAACTTTATGAATTTTTTATTGAAGTTAACTTACTAATACATTTAATTATATTTCCACAGGTTTTAATATTTAACTTTAATCCTCGGTAAGGCGTATATATACTGTACGCTTATCTCACGCTATCGGCGGAACCTTGAACAATTAGACTGCATCCCTAGGGGAGGTGTACATCCTTTACAATGAGATATCACAGGTATAACTAACCTTAATGTGTTAGAGAGACTCCACTGCTGGAGCTCTAAGAAATGTGGACTTACCCCTCATTTGTTATTGCTCTCAGGTCCATTGAGATTCTGACTGGTAGGACTTGTTGGCTTGTTATGAATAGATAAAAAAAAAGGATAAAAAATTATTGGAATTAAATAGGGATACGTGAAACCAAAAACCGATATGCACTTCTTCCAAGTTAGGTGAACTTGTCTACTGGTTTCAGAGAACTCTCGTTTAGTGTGTAGATGTCGCCCCTTTGATTAAAGCACATGTATTTTGTCTTGTGTGCGTTGACATGGAGGCCTATGCCAGCAGCTGCTCGTTCCAGACTATGTAGCAGGGATTCGGCTGGGGTTAGTGTATTTGCCAGAAAAGCTATGTTATCGGTGTAGTCCGCATCCGTCGTTTGTCCGGGGTATCTTCTGCCTCTTTCCTTTGTTAGCTTGATACCATTGTCTTTCATTTTATCAGTAGACGTTCTAAGCACGTAGTCTAGACAGATGATAAACAGGTATGGGGCTAAGTAAATAATTAGACATAATACACATGAACCAATTATTAGTAAACAATTAGACATCAAACTAGGACAGTTTACCTGAGAAGAACTCGACTCTGTACTAAGAAAAATTAAAAATGGAAAAGCAGCTGGGATTGATGAAATACCCCCAGAATTATGGAAGACCAGGAAATTCGACGACATACTAATCCGACACTGCAATGCCGTATATAATCAAAACATAATAGACCGATTGAAAAAGAGATACATTCTCCCCTTCCCTCAGAAAGGCGACCTCGGATTAGCCAAGAACTACCGAGGTGTAGAACCCAAAATTGAGAACTTACTTAGGAAGAACCAAAATGGCTTTCGGAGAAACAGATCCACGACGTCACAAATTTTGACTATCCGTCGAATTTTTTAAGGTGTACGTGAAAAATACCAATAGGCAACAATATTATTTGTCGAATTCACCAAGGCCTTTGACTCCATACACAAAGAAAGATGGAGCAAATACTACTCGCCTACGGCCTATCCAAAGAAATGGTCGCAGCCATAATGATGCTATATAGAAACTCAAAAGTAAAAGTCCGCTCCTCGGATGGAGACACTGACTACTTCGACATTGTAGTAGGTGTGCTGCAAGAAGACACATTAGTAATTATAATTAGTTATGATTGTTTAGTGTTGATTATTACCAGTCAAGACCATATAATTAGTTGAAATACTTGAATCCATATAACAGAATAAAGGTATTAGCATAAGATAGGAATACTTGGAATCATATAATCATATGCAACTTATTCTTTATTAGATAGTGATAATTAAAACCATGTAATTATGTAGCAATCTTGAACAAGTACTGGTGGCAACACCCCTCAAGACACCAACTATACGGCCACCTGCCTCCTATCACGAAAACTATTCAAGTTAGACAAACCAGACATGCAGGACACTGCTGGAGAAGCAGGGACGAACTCATAAGTGGTGTACTCTTGTGGACCCCCGCACATGGCCGTGCAAAAGCAGGACGACCAGCACGAACATACATTCAGCAACTATGTGAGGATACGGGATGTTGTACAGAAGACCTACCTGAGGCGATGAACGATAGGGAAAAGTGGCGAGAGAGGGTCAGGTATATCCGTGCTACCAGCACGACATGATGATGATGATGATGAATTATGTAGCGGTTATTTGTTTTAAGAATAGTTACTTGCAACTATAATAGTTTACAAAGAATTATTATCATTACTTACTTGTAGCCATATTATTGCTTGAGAAAATGACTGATTTCAACAAGAACTGACACGCCATGAAATAAGAGAAACAAACCAACCAACCAACCGACCGGCTGCTTGCACTTAGTTTGGTTTGGTCGAGAAGTTTTTTGCACCTTATATAGGTGATAATTTTATCTATTTTAAAATTTCTCTTATTCTTAATATAATCTAATTTCTTAATACATTTAAAAACATTTCCCCTGGTATGGATATTTAACTCTAAGAAAATATATTCTGTTATCTTATTCCAACCAATTAACCAAACGGCTTATTCATACTTTTCGTAAGGGCATAAGTGGAAGCGAAATACACTCTTCCACAGTCGGTATTTGAACTTAATTCATCGATTCCATTTTATGTGCTTTTAAATCTTTGGCGAAGTCTTCGTCTTCATAGATTCATACAGACAGAACTCTGTATGAAATTTAGTTCGATATTATGTACATACATAGCATTAGCTAGCTTTGAAATATCTCAAGATATACCTTACACATTTCTATACAGTTAAACTTCAGTCAACGGAAATACCTTGTGCTCCAATGTAAAGTAGCTTGATAGATAATCTTATTCCCCCTCGGCTTTTCTTATCTGTCTTGGTTGGAAATAAGTTCCGGTTCCGATCAGGACTCTTTCCTAAAAGATTCAAAGGCACTTTCACCTTTTCTTTTTTTTTTAACTTTTCTTTTGTCTGATTATTTCTTACTTTTCATCTATTTCTCTTTTCCTTTTTTGCGCAAATATTTTTCTATCTTTCTCTTTATTTCTTCCTCTTAATATCTTTCAACGTTTTTTTTTTCTCTCTTTTAGGACATTACTTTTCCTTCTTTATGCTAGTTGTACGCACTCTTTTTAAGATGGACGAAATATCGAAATAATTTTCATAACTCCTGAAACCACTGAATAGAAATATTACATTTACTATTAACAATGTTCAAAATTCCATATTGTATACGCATTCTGAAAAAAAAATACAAATAACAAACAGCTGTTCCACCGAGAAAAATTGTTATATATATATATATATATATATATATATATATATATATATATATATATACAATTATCAGAAATAAATTATCACTATCTCCAGTGTTCAGAAAGATATTTGTTGAGATATTTGTTCATTTTGGTGAAGTTTCTAAGATAGTATTATTTTCAATCCGTCTTACCCAAAAGACATTTGATATTTCTATTAAAAAAATACAAAATAAAAGCCAGTTTCTTCGAAAAAATGTTGATAAGTTTATCTTATCTCTCATAAAATTAAAGTTTTTCATAAAAAGTTATATGCGATAAAAGAAAAACAAAAAAGAATATCAGAACCTAAAGGCAAATGGATAACAAAATTTTCGCGGAGCCTCATTTAAAAAAGTCTGCTTCATGTTCATTTTTTAGGTAAACATTTCCTTTCTTTTTATCTTTGTTTTCATCCCTCTTTTTCGTTTTATTTTTTATCTTACCATCCTGTTTTTTAACCCTTTATTTTTAAATGTACCCTTTTCTTCGAAATTATTTCTTCATATTTTTAAAGGTTTGCCATTCACATCGCATTAAAATTTCCAGCTTGTATATCTTTATAATTTTGGTATGTGCATGTTTTTCACAGGAGTCTGAGTGACAGCAAGTCTCTTCCTGTTTCCAGAACACTTCTTAGTATTCTTGCTAATTTTGGCAATGCTGTGGTCTGAATGGCTTCGATTCTTCTGCTATTCTCCAGTTCTCCAGTTTCTTTTCTAGGCTTTAAAGGACCGTTTCAAGGTTAACTACAATTTGTATCACTGCCACCATCATGTTCCCACCTTTCAACATTCTGGCGAGGTCTAAGTATTTGTCGATCTTTTCGCTTCATTTTATCTCTGGTTTATTTTCCACGGGAACGGTAAAATCCACTAGATGACAAGTTCTTTTCTTGTAGTCAATTAATACACCTTATGGTCTTCTGGCTAAAATAGGGTAATCCATTTGTATCTCAAACGTCCTGTCGACTGGATCCGTAAAATACACCTGCAGCACCACTGCTGCTAAGTAAGACCTGTCCCTGCAACCAGTGTTCTGGGTATGACACGAAACTGCATTAGATAGTAAAGGTACCGTCTTGGAGCTTTAGGAAATGTGGAGTAACTCGTTATTACCATTATTCCCAGGTTCACTCTGTCCAGGAGCAGTAAAACGTGTTGTGGTCTCCACTATGAATCAAATAGACCTATTCAATCATTCATTATGGATTATTATCATTATTATTGATTGTTTGAAAGCACACAGCTTTATTCAAATTAATATTACATAGGATTAATTGATAAATATAATCACTAATGTTTAATAGAAATATTTGAAACATTTTAACTCTTGGCAAACAAATGGTCTCTAACACCTTGTTTAAAAAATAAAATTACCTAAAAACTTTTCTCTTACAAATCATATAAAAACAGGATTTGGCATTACATAATCCACAAGACTTGATATGCTATAAAACACCAATCAACTTACAAATCAACCAAAAATTGTATCTCAAAATCCCAGAGAATTTTTTGAGTCTTATTTTCTGGATCAAATTTTGACTTGTCCATATACCATTTGTTCGCCTAGTAAAATAATAATCTCTTGCACGATTACCAATGGATAATCTTCCCCACACAGTTGCTCCTAGATTAGTATTACTTTTGTTTTAATTTACTGTATTCGCTTATAATGTGGTTAACTATTTTATCTCTATTACCACACAGCCTACACAGCGTATTTTTCTGCGTTTCATAAATTTTTGCTCTATCATACTTGACACTCACTGCATTAATTACAATTCAAGTTGTTGGAGTATTGGTATTTGTAGTAGTAATAATAAGCATAATAATTATAATCATTTTCTATATGAGTTTTCATACTGATGTTAACTGTTGTTCTCCACTGAAATCTGAGTGACAGGAAGTCTCTTCAGTTTTCTGAGACATTCTTCAGTATTCTAGAATGCAATAGTGTTGTAGTCTGCAGGGTCCCAATTGTTTTCAAAGAGTTTCAAAGTTAATTCTGTTAATTGTGGGTTGTCTAAATTTTATATGTAAAGCTTCTTGGATTTTTTATTTGTTGACATTATTGTCTGTGACGAGTATTTTTGGATTATTAACTAAATTATTCCTATGTGTTGCATTAAGACAATTATTTTTTTAAATGTTGACATTTGTAGCTATACTCATTAATTGTTTGAAATATGTATACTTGAAACTATGTAACTGTGTGTAAACAAGTGATCTTTACAAACACATGAAGAAAAGTGCGATGAAAATGTTTACAAAGGAATTTTGAAAGTATGAATAGTTATGGTTATGATCAAACATTTATAAAGGTAACAAATTCCGGTATTAAATGACTCATAAAGAGTTGTTATGCTATTGAACTAACGAAACGAAACGTTACCATGTTCTTCTTTTTTTTTATCTACATTTAAGATCCACGTATTTCCTCAATTGTTTGGCCATAGTTTGAACCGAATTTTCAATTCAATGAGTGGCAGCGTTTTTGAGTCACCAAAATGATTACTAAAAGTCTGTACTTGTCGATTTGTCCGATTTATATAGAAAACAAGATTATGGTAAAAATGTAAGCGTTCTTTCTCTTCATTTTTTTGGTTCAACTCCGAAACTAATCGTGGATATACTTTATAATATAATGTATATAATTGAACAAGTGATATTTCTCCTTGAAAACTTTCAAATCATTATTCTGAATGATACTCCGTCAACTATATTCAATCTGAATTTATGAGCTTACACTCGTTTATATATCTGAATTGTATACTTAGAGACGTAAATACTGAAATAACCTGTCCTAATCAGGAAAAATGCTTTTCCTGCCACATCTATGTTGCTACATCAACCAGACTTCCAGTATGTATCATTCTGTATTCAAGAAAAAACAATACCATAAATCTTCCCCTTTGTCCTTTTCTTCTGAGCAAGTATAATCCACTTATTGGAAACACAACTGCTTCGTCAAAACAGTAATATTCTTTTAGCAAATGCAAAAGATAATGAAAATATATCAGAACGTGAATTTAGATTGTGTTCTTGTCAATCCCTGTTTCAGAAGACACTAACTGTAGAAGTCGAGGGTGTCTACTTGATGCATATCTAAAGTTAAGGATGCCTACGTTTTCCCTTTTATTATTAGTTAGATTTAGTATCTTGTTTAATATCATGTATATATATTTACCAACCCCTCCGCTCGGGTAGGATATGACACGAGGCCAATTTTTAAGCGGAGTTTAACAGGTTTGAATTCAGAGTTTTCCTTCTCCTAGACTAGTTGCCGAGGCTACTATTTACCCATAGCTGGAGGGAGAATAATTGGATTCATACCTTTCCCAAGGGTATTAGTGCTATGTGAAATGCAATCAGTATCGTCCAGGATTTGAACTCGTGTCACCGTGTCCATTTCCTACGACGATAACCATTACCCAACGGACATATAAACCTTCGTGGGTTATTTAATGCCAAATCCATCCTTGTAGAAGATCAGTGGTAATACTATTTAACCCATAGCCTGGGGTATGCGATAGTTCATACCATTTCCAAGGATAGTTGTCCGAAAATGAACGCAGTAGCGTGAGTGGAGTTTAAACTTGCTTATTACAATGTCACAGTCCAGCTCGTTAGCCACTACACCACGGGGACTACCCACTCAGTAACAAAAATCTTGAGCTTAGATCGTCTCCGATTAACGACGATTTAAATTCTCAAAACAAAATATATTTTCCCTTCGTTTATTACGTTCATGAAAAAACCACTAAACAATATCTCGAATGGATAAAAAGCTCCTAAAATATATACAGTATACTACTGAATAAATAATGGACATTTCTGAAACCCCCAAACTATTAATTTTTCAATCTATTGATTTACTTCTCCGGTGTCGCAGTTCAGTGCGTTAATTACAACACCACGGGTACCCAGCCCGATTTAACTTTAGAACAAATCGACTGTTCAGCCTTCTTTTTGTTAATGAACCATTCCATTTTCTACAGTCGACTTTATCGATTTATTTGTGTTTGTGTGTGTCCAGAGCAATTTTTGTTTTGTAAAAAAGAAAAAAATCAATATTTATTTAACATCAATTCTGCAGAACTGAAAAAGAAAAATGAATAAAAATAATTCTTATCGTGAAAGGGTCAATGCTTGTTTAACGTTGGTAGGATTACGATATATGAAAAAAAAACAAAAAAAAAAACGAGAAACCCCACTATCTAATGCAAGGAAAAAATATACGAAATTGTTGAAGTGAAATATTTTTAATTGCTACATCACCCTAATTCTGACTGAGTTTCATTTCAGGCCGTTATCAAAATTGGCAAATATACTGCATAAAAAACAAATACTTTATCTAGTATCCGGGGTTAATAACACAAAAATTAAAGTTAATATTATCATTCCTTTTTAAAGCTTTGGTTCAGTTTGCTTTAATTTGATTGTGTTTTATGGCATATCAACGTTATGTAAAGCCAAATCCTATATATATATATATATATATATATATATATATATATATATATATATATATATATATATATATATTAAACACATTTTTTATAACATTTTTAAACAAGCCAGAGCTCATTTTTTGTAAACAGTCAAATGGTTTCAAGTATTGCTATGTAACAGCAACAATTTAATATCAGTCATTTGTTTGCACGCCCAGCGGTTAGAGTGTTCGCCAATGGCCCGGGAGACCTGGGTTCAATCCCAGGTCGAGTCATACCAAAGACTTTAAAAATGGAACTTGATACCACCTTGCTTAACACTCAGCATTATAAGGTACGGTTCAAGGGTAAAGTGGAGCAATCCAGGGAATGGAGTAGCGTCCTCCCCTACACCTTGGTGTAGTAGCTATCGAAAAGGGAGCCTTCGGGTCACCCTCGACTATGGTCGCTAACTTACTTACATATATCATCTGTAAATAGATAAAATGAAGGTAGTTTCATTTTAAAATGAGTTTAAACGATTTTTTCACACTTGTATTACTATTGTTTTTACAGTTAAATGGTTGCAGTCATTGCTATCTAAAACTAATAATTCTATTCAATAGTTATCATTTGTTTACAGACAATGAAATCGTTACCCGTATAGCTATTTAACACTAATTATTCTATTTAACAGTATTGACTCATTTTTACACAGTCAAATGGTTCCAAGTATTGTTAGGTTATACCAAAAATTCAATTTAGGCCAACAGTTTTAAAGTGTCAAGAATTACTATTTAATTCTAATAATTCTATCTAACATTACTCATTCGTTTGCACACAGATAGTTTCAAGTATTGCTATGTGTCAGTAACAATTTATCAGGCATGTTTTTATACACAGTTCAATGGTCAAACAGTTCTATTTCTTATAATTTGATCTATGTAAGTCATTCAGTGGTACACAGTTTAAATGTCAAAGATTTCTGCTTGACCCATAGATAGGACCCTATCAGGTGCTACTACTCTAGGTCTGAGTGGACCTGGGAGCAATGGCAATGAAAGAGTACTCCATATTTCCCAAGGTCCCAGTGGTGGGCCCTCAGCATCAGATTGTTTAATGTTATATCAGGACATTTGTTGGGGTGAGGGGTTTACTCTTCTGCAAAGATACAGTCGGTGTAATCTACAGCCCAAGCCGACTGGGATAAGAAGCTTTGTTGACTGATATGAACCTATCTATCAGTTTATATATATATATATATATATATATATATATATATATATATATATATATATATATATGGGGATACGTACAAATTGTGACAGTTATGATCATGGCTTGAACCTGCGCACATAGTACTTTTGCTATTAAAACGTTTTCTTTCAGACTGGTGAATATTTTATGCCAACACTGAGGGATTTTCCTGCACATTTCCTATTACGGCGGAATAATTGCGTTCCGGGTGAAAAATACGATTCTTGATTGGCTATCAATTTCAGAACCACAAGTTCATCAATTAAAAGAAAGCTATCTGGAAGAATTAAAAGGTGTTATTCGTCAATAAATCAAATAAATAACGCCAGACATGACTCTTGGTCTTTATGTCAACCTTTAAAAAACATGACCGATGCTAGCCTTGCTCGCAACTGATTGCATGTGAAATTATAATATTACATATAATTATTGTTATCGTATATAAAAACAATAAGACATTAGCTAAACGGTGCTACCATTACCACTTGCCTAAGATCCCTTGTACCGCACAGGTCACAGTTTGAAGGAGGTATTTCTGCTGCACCCTATATATACATAATTGTTCTTATCAGTTTTTAAAATTATAAGTTACTTTTCTTCTAAACCAAAAGATACCTGGATTTTATTACTTCGAGTTGAATATTGTACTATCAGAATGGATATTATTAGGTATTGTTTATTACCAAACACCTAGAGCTCTGGAAATGTTATCAAAAATTAATGTAGCAGTGGAAAAATTAATCCAAATCTTGTACATCATTATGTAATTTTATAATAGGTTCCAGTATAAATATGTAGAGCTTATTGAATTCTAAAATAAAATCCTAATATATCTCCAAAATCAAAAATAAAATTAAATGGCACAATACCCCTTGACAAAATATAGTGAGAGGTTTGGTAAAGACCTCAGCAAGCAAGTAGGCAGAGGTTTTGCTCTTGCTGATTCAGTGAAAGAGAAAATGACCCAATTCGCATTGGATTTCTTGATATTCTCGATAATGACTGGCATGTGTAAGAAGAGCAAGTAAATAAGTTAGTCATTTTGTGTGATAGCATATCAACCCTTGTGAGTTATCTAATGTCAAATCCTGTTTAACACACACAAATATATACATATATAAATTGGCCGACCGTATTCGAGAGCAACCCGAAGGCACCCAATTTTATAGCTACAACAACGGAGAGGACGCAACTCTTTTCCCTAGATTGCGCCACTTAGCCTTGATCCGCACCTTATCATACTGATAAGAAGGCATCAAGTACTATTTTTTTAATATTTGGTATGATTCGACTTGGGATTAGAACCCCAGTCACCCGGACCTTGGTGAACACTCTAACCATTATGGCTATATATATATATATATATATATATGTTCGGTAAAATACAATGGATTGTTTCTTTTTCAAAATCTTCAAGTGAAGACGTTTGAGTCTTCTTATGTCTTTGTCAAGATGGTGAAGAAATTACCCCAAGCGCTTTCGACCATTTCGCTGGTCATCTTCGGGTGCAGGGTAATAATTTGTTTGTTGCCGGGAGTTTTATTTACATTTATTTCGAAGTGGTCGAAACCACTTGGCTTTGTATGGGGTAATTTCTTTACCATTTTCATCCAGACAAAAGAAAAATAACAAGAAGACTCGAACGTCTTTACTTGAATATTTTGAAAAGAAAACAATAGGTGGTCTTTAACTGAACATGTTTAGATAACTTCTTGCTGACTATATATAAATATATATATATATATATATATATATATATATATATATATATATATATATATATATATATAATTCCCAATTTTGCTTTTCTCATCTTTGTTAACTGCAAATGTTCAAATCTTAATTCAATTTTCCTCGTAAGAAGCATTTACTATGATTAAATGGAAACGCAATCAATCCATTGGAGCAGAAGTTTTCTGAATTACATCTAAATCTGCTTTGGGCAGGTCGTGCATGGCAATGGATCAGGTCAGAGTTTTCTTGTTTAGTTTCATGCAACGGCCCTTTTAAAGTCAGTGGTTCTAACACTTCCAAGACAAGGAAAAATTCCTCGAAGAACTGTTAGACTGAATACCAGAGTTGGTCTTTTATAAGTGATTACGGAAACTAGTTGAAAGTACTTGTATGGTCATATAAAAAGACTTTGCTCCAGTTACCAATAATGATACTATGAAATTGAATAATAAAAAATGGAGTAAAATAATGTATACTCTTGCTTAATACAAGAGCAGCGATCAAATAAGAGATTTAAAATGGGCAATGGTCCAATAGGCTGGGCTTAGAACTCTCTGACTGTATTCCCAGCAGAGGCATCAGACCCCACTCACACATAAAGGGTGTTCTTAGTATTACACTAAACTGTATCTGATGTTGAAGCTCAAGATCTGGACCTTTGGTGAGTATGGACTACCCCTTCATTACCATTACTTCCGAGTCCACTCTGGCCCGGAGTGGTAGTACTAGTTAAAATCCTCTCATTTAGTTGAACACATCTTTTTAAAAATCATCTATATTCGCCTAGACCGAGGGGAAAAATCTTAGGAAACAGCTGCATAAAAAGTGTAAATATGACTGTACACTATTCCCTAACCTCTCGGCATAAAATGATCCAAAACGAGTGAATATGTCGTTAAAATCAATTTATCGATGAATCATGAAATGAACAAATTACAGCAGTATTTAACACTCTCAGCAGCACTTAGTAGTAGTAGTAGTAGTAACATTTGTGGGAATTGTAGCATCACCCTTAACCTTATGAACAATTTGCTTACAAAGTTGGTTCATGTTTCTCTCGCAAGACATTTTTACATTCAATAATTCTCTTTCTTTTCCAATTTTATTCTCATCAATCTTTTAGCTTTGTTTTAACAAATCGTTCTTCTATTGGTTACAGATAACGTAACACCTGTTCGGATTCTTAAGAGATTATATGTTCATATAGTGTTTTGCGGGGGAAATAGATGAATATCTCGTGTGATGTCGTTTATATAATGCTTATCTCTCTCGCTAGAGCTTAACTCCAATAATGTTTGTTTTTCGTCCTGTGTAAATGTAATAAGTTTTATTTATTTGCCAGTTCTGACTGCTTGGTTAGTAGAATACAACGACTGCTGAGGGGAAGACCCCACTCAAGGAATGTAAAGCTCCATTCATCGGGCTTTGGGGAATGTAGTGAATTCCATCACTATCATTACTCACATGTTAAACTTGATCCGTGTTGGTAGTACCGGTTTGGGTCACATCTATAGGTTTAATAGAACTATTTCAGCAGTTATTATACATGAAACCATTTAACTGTATGCAACTGAAGGAATAATGTTAAATAGAATTCTTAGTGTTAAATAGCAATACTTGAAACTATTTAACTGTGTGTAACCATTATGCCAATGGGTCGATACATCTGCGTATATATATATATATATATATATATATATATATATATATATATATATATATATTGTCATCCACAGACAGACTGTTTCGTTCTATCAGAACCCTTCAGTGTGGTTAGACACGCAGGACGCTCGAAGCCGGGATCGAAACCCGTCCAACTTTACGTTAGACTAAGGTTCAGACCTATCGGCCACTAAGCGGACCACGTTGGCTAAGGGAATTTTTAAGGTATTTATTTAGCAACAGCTAAGCCGGGATCGAAACCCGTCTAACTTTACGTTAGACTAAGTTTCAGACCTCTCTCTTTCTCTCTCTCTCTCTCTCTATATATATATATATATATATATACAGAACATTTGGGATACTATTCAACTCATAGCTGGAGGGATGAGGGTCTCTGGTTAATAGAAATAGTGGAAAAGTTTTTCTCAAGATCATCTGTTGAATGTATGTTGTGAGCTTTTTTTTATTTCGTTTAATATAAAAAAATAGGATATTTTTAGCTTTTAAGGAAATGTTCGATATACTTATAGGTATTGTGGACTAAGTATTCTGAGTGCTTGGAAATAGAAGCCAATTATGAAGCTTGTCTTAATTTTCTTGTTGTTGTGGGAGTAAAAATGTACATAATCATTTTTGTTCATGGTTTAGCAGGACTCTTTAAAAGTTAAATTATTACCTATTACACACAGACCTTTCTCTCCATCCACTAACACACACAACAAACCATTCTATGACAAATTGACTGAATTAGGAATACCGAATATACTAACCATATCACAAATTATTAAAAATCTTTAAAATATCTCGAAATGCACCAACAACATAACTATTTCCCATGCAAGCAAATATTCTATTCCGTTTAAAGATTGTGACAATTATTACATCGGCGAAAACCAACGTAATCAAGAAAAAAGGATTTACGAACACAAACGACCTATTGAATTACATGACGACCGAAACACCCTTTTCTCCCACATGTAAGACCTCAAATACACTTTTAATTTCTGCCTGGCAACTTTAATTAAACCCATACATTGCAAAAACTCTCGTCGACTGCTACAATCTTTAGTCATCACTCAATGCAATCACATTAAACAACGACCATTATTAAAATAGAAAACTTTTTTTTAAATTAAAGAAAAATTAAGACATTTATTTCTCGCCACTATTCTAGACTTATGGATGATTTTTCTTTTTCTTATTTAGGCATTACATTTCTGTTGGTCAAGTCTTCGATGTAATCTGATACGCTTGACGGTGGCCGAAGCTTCACCCTATCTACTTAAAACAAGACCCTGTTTATTCCCAGAACAAATTACAGTCCCAGTCAATAACGTTACGTAGAGAGATATATATCTCTTCTCTGTCTTTCCTTCTCTTTCTCTTTTTTCTGTTTCTCCATCTTATGACCCATTCTTTCTTTCAATTTATTTTTTAATGAATCTATTCCCTCCAATGCTGAACCTTAGAAAAACCCACTCATTCTGAAGAAGTCTTAAAATAAAAACGAAATATCAGTTGGAATCTGTTGTCTGGGTTTAGTTTATCTACTTTTCCATTTATTTTTTCTTTATTTCGTTGGATTTACAAAATCCTCAATTTCTCTCTCTCTCTCTCTATATATATATATATATATATATATATATAATTTCTACCTATGGGTGTAATAGAGCCGATTAAAAATTATTCATATTTCATAGGATTACTTGATATCATTGAGGTGTAAATTATTGGTATTAAGAATAGTTACATGAAGCAATAATTATTTTCTAAGCATTATTAATCGTTACTTCAAACCATATAAATGTGTGCTAACAAATAACAATTATAAAATAGAAATAATTTCTTGAAACCATATAATAATCATTATTAGATGAGAATACTTAAAATCATACAATTGTGCGCAAATTATTTGCATTCTATAGGACTACTTGATATCTATATTAATCAGTGCAAAAACGTCTTAAGATGGAATCTCATAAATAATATAGATGTTGCATTTCCTACCTTCTTGGCATAAAATAACAGAATGCTAGTTGACAGAGTTAAAATCAATCAATTAAATCTTAAAACAGAAATTGACCCGATATAAAATCTGAAATGTTAGGTCTTTTTCAACTGTCAGAATATTCTTCAGGTTAATTTAAATTTTTAGTAAGGGCATTTGATTAAATTTGCAGATTGTTTAGACGTTAAAACGATACCTCACACACGTATATATATATATATATATATAATTAACTTAAATCGCTAGTCGAAAATCTTCTACTAAAGTTTCTACTAAAGTTTCACCTTAACGGATCATCAGGAAGTCTCGCCTAAACCATTCTAAGGAGAAATTGCCTTTATTCACCAAAAACCTCCACCTATCCTAAAATTTGCATTAAAAAAAAAATAAAATAAAATAAAAAAATAAAAAAATAACAATAAAATAAACCTATGACATTTCCTAATTATATAGTAACCACGTAATCTTCTACTAAAGTTTCACCTTAACGGATCATCAGGAAGTCTCGCCTAAACCATTCTAAGGAGAAATTGCCTTTATTCACCAAAAACCTCCACCTATCCTAAAATTTGCATAAAAAAAATAAATAAATAAATAAAAAAAAAAAAAAATGGTAGATAATTGATTAGGAAATATATGTGTGTGTGTGTGTGTGTGTGTGTGTTGAGGTAAATTAAAAAGTAATATGAAGAATAAGTCACACATAGAAGAATTTACCGCTTCCCGTTAGCTGTTTGCTCAGTTGCATTGGCCATTATCTGTCGATTTCTTTCATAAAAATAAATGTTCACTTCAAGTGTGTGATTTAAATCAATCAATTTCTTACTGTATATATTTGTTTATCCAGAAATAACAAAAAATAAGAATACATAGAAGTTCAAAAATAAGTACGCACCAATCTATTTATGTATTCTAGTTTTGATTAGAGGTGATTAAGCGTCCTTTTTGGGTTTTCTGAATTTCAAAGTTGAAGAACTGTCACATTAAATTCATCTTAATAATATCCGTCGTGATTGAACAATTTTCCCTCAGATATTATGAATTCTTTGTATGTTTGGTTTCGAAGGACATTAATTTTTGATTAAAAACTTTAAGAGTGAACTTTATCACACACACACACACACATATGGTTTGGTTGGGTTGTTTTGTTAATGACAAACTCTCTTGGGTTCATTAATGTCAAATCCATCCTTTTAAAAGTACAGTTGTGGAACTATTTAACCCATAGCTTGGTGAATAAAAGAATTTATATATTTCCTTTGGGTATATGGTGGAGAGTCAACATAACAATGTGACGGGAATAAGCACGAACCCTCCCCACATATATATATATATATATATATATATATATATATATATATATATATATATATATATATATATATATATATATATATATATATAATATTTCCTCTCGCTCACTCACACCGTCACTGTTACTATAACAACTATTTTATCTGCTGCTGTTCCTGCTGCAGTTATCTAATTACAGCAGTTATAATACATTTCCTTGTTTTATCTAATCATTTTCCATTAGGCAAATTGAATCTCTTATTTGATTGGTTGGAAATTGGAGCAACGCATTCGGATTGAAATAAAGAATATTGTATAAAGATAAACAACAATAGAGAACAACTCGTAAATTGATTATACAGCGCGAAAGATTCGGAAATGACCATGAAAAACATTACTTACTCAATCACCCAGTTTCTAACATCTTCTCTGAAGTTGATGCTCTTCGTCTACTTTTTGAACTTTGGTTCACAAAGGTCAATGGAAAAAGTTCATAGTACATTTACTTCATGAGGAGACTTCAACATGTTATTCTCGCAGAATCATTACTACTGAGTAGTAAGTTGGACCCTAATTAGATGCACCAAAGTTGTTGCCTAGTGACTAATCTACGTTAAATATGGTGTTTTACGCGTCATTCGCCTAGTGGGTTGAGTGTTCGCCAATGGTCCGGGAGACCTGGGTTCAAGCCCAGGTCACGTCATACCAAAAACTTTTAAAATGGTACTTGATGCCTCCTTGCTTAAAACTCAGCAATATAATGAACGTATCAATGGTAAACAGTAGAAATTCATGGAAAGGAGTAGCACCCTCTCCTACGCCTTGGTGTAGTAGCTATTGAAAATGGAGCCTTCTGGTTGTCTTCGACTACGGTCTCCAACAACTTTTACGTGTCAAAAGTGATGTAATGGATAACGATCAATTCTACTAAACCATTGTCTGTGAGTTCGAATCTCAAGTAGTCATACATAGAGCTGTTCATCGGCTAAACTTATTGAATGTCTACTTTTATTACCTTGTAATGTTTTCTAAATAGCAAGTTGTCTAGTACACCTCAAAATCCACTTGTTCTAGATATGACAATAAACTGCAACCGAGAGTAGGGTTCCAGTTCTAGAACTCTGGGGATTGTGCAGTATGTTTCACCTGAAAAGCTGCAAATGCGAAGTCTTGTCTTTATTTATTTTTGTTTATAGGTATATTCTATTTAAAAATAACTCATTCAAAATATCTCCACTTCTGTGTTCATAAATAGTTTGATATCGGAATTCTTTTTAACAGTTTTTCTTACTAATAGCGTAGATATAAGGATAAAATGCAGCATTTTTTTTTATTACCTAAGATGTTAACATCTCGTATAGCTTTTAATTTACACCTACCAAACGAAATTTGAAAATGTCGAAAGCTGCATGTAATTACTGAGAAGATTTTTTTTTACTTCAAGTTTTTTTTTTTAAAGCGTTTAACTTCTCTTCTCTAAACTGTGCGTTAATTTTTGGAGAAAAGTTTAAGTGTTGGTGGCAATTCACTCATTACTGGAACCACAAAAATAATATAAATTAGACAATATAAAAATCTCCATGGCTGCAGGAAATCGAGTCACTGTTTCTTTTTTTTTTTTTTTTTTTTTTTTTTATACTTTAAAGCATCAACTATATTGAAAGTTAAGGAATAGTGGATAGAATTCTAAAAACAAAAAAAAAAAAAATCAATTTTAAAAGAATTTTAAAAAAAGAGACCGGGCAACAATTATTCAAATTCTTCTGCTGCCCCAGGATGTGAAAAAATGTCAGTTAATTTGAGAAAAAAAAAGAATTTAAAAAAATTCATGGAAATAGTACATTTCTTTTTTTACTATGAAACTGTTCTACATATTCGATCAATTGTGGACACATCTTGATTGCTAGACCAGTCAGTCGTCATACAACAAATAATACCGATAATGAAACCCCCGGTTCCTCCGGAGAAAAGGTGAAACCTGCACTAAAGAAAAGATTTGAGGAGTTTGGCTGATCACAATCAACACTGTATTAGTTTGCACGGTTGAACTCCAATGGCATGAAAAGTTCGGGATGACCAACAGCTGCATTAAGTTAATAAAACTCTTAGACGTCTGTAACATTGCCAGCGAATAGTACGGAGCAGATAAAAGATTAATTTCACCGGCCTACGTTAAAAAATTTTTCCAAAGGTTTATCAAGTGATATAAGTAAGTAAAGTTGGCGACCGTCGTCGAGGGCGACAAGAAGGTTTCTTTTCAATAGCTACTACACCGAAGTGTAGGGGAGGGCGCTACTCCTTTCCCTGGATTGCTCCACTTTACTCTCGATACGCACCTTTTTATTGCTGAGTGTTGAGCAAGGAGGTATCAAGTACCATTTTTAAGGTCTTTGGTATGACGCGAGCTGGGATTGAACTCGGGTCTCCCGGACCATTGGCGAACACTTTACCCACAAGGCCACATTCACTGTGTTTGGTCAGGTTTGATTTTTAAGATGTGCTTGAATGCCTCACAATAAGTAGTACACAATAATAAAACTTATTTAATGGCCTGTGGACTCTACTTGTCACAGCTGATCGTGGGTGTCCAATGTTTAGTATAGCATATAATGTTATACATGTACCTAACAACAATGTACCACCCGATTCGCAAACACCCACATACCTAGAGGGGACGGGGCTAAATTCTCAGCTTAAAATGATTTTAATGAACTGCGTCAACGTCGAGCAGGGAGCTGATTTATTTTTTCTCTTTTCAGCTTAATATTTGTATTTCTGTCAGAAAGGATCACATGTGTTAGAATAACCCTAACAGGTTCTGTTATACCTGCGGTAATGTGGTTTTCCTAACCGTTAAGCAAAAATCCCTTTGTGAAGAAAGCATATCGCGATTACTTTGGGGTCAAACTAGGAGATTAGGATAAGCCATTAGCTCCTTACGTTTTCTGTAAAATATGTGTAAAATTTGAGCGATTGAAGAAATGATAAAAGTGTATACTATTGGGATTTCAATGATCTAGACAGGAGGAAAATATCACATTACAAACTGCTATTTCGGCATGATATATCTTAAGGGAATAAATCGCAAGAACAAGCACAATGTTCAATACACCTATGTTCCTTCTATCATAAGACCAATCCCTCACAGCCCAGACCTTCTTGTTACTGAGTCAGATGCTAATATGGAATATAGCTCTGATTCTGAACATAGTGACATAAGTGTTGTTACCGGGGATGACACATACAAACCAGAAGAGGACAACAGTCTGTACCCTTGACACAAGCCAAACTCAACGACCTGACACAAAACTTGAACCTTTCAAAGAAGTCTGCTCTGCTGCTGGGTTCACATCTCAGGGAGAAATATCTGTTAGGACCCAGAACAACGTTCTACTAGTAACAAGACTGTAAGAAAGAATTAAGGCATTTTTTCACGTTCCAGAATAAGTAATCATTGGTTTATTGCAAGAATATTGCTGGATTGATCAAATCAATTGGCTTTAAGTATGATGCTACAGAATGGAAACTTTTTATTGACTCATCCAGAAGAAGTTACAAAGCAGTACTTCGGCATAATGGGAATAGTTTTTTCATCTCTCCCTATTGGACATTCAGTACAAATAATAGAAATTCAAAACATGAATCATTTGCTGTCAGCTGTTAACTAACAGGAGTACAGTTGGTTGATCTGTGTAGATCTTAAGGTGGTTGGACTGGTCCTAGGGCTCCAAGATGAGTATTCAACGTATCCTTGTTTTCTATGTCTCTTGGATAGCGAGGCTGATAACCAACAATACGTCAAGCAAGAGTGGTTGTTAAGACAAGAGTTAAAACCTGGCTCACATAACGTTAAGCTTCTCCTTCTAGTTGAACCGAACAAAATACTTCTTCAACCTTGACGTATCAAGTTAGGAGTAATGAAGAACTTTGTAAAGGCAATAGACAAGAAAGGTGGCGTGATTGCTTTTCTTTCCTGAGAAGTCCCCACGGATAAGCTTAGAGAAACCCAAGGTTGGTATATTTGACGGTCTTTAAATAATAATACATTTGACAAAGCATAAAGCGTAGCTGAACTATCTGCCTGACAGTCACTGAAGTCAGTAGTTACAAACTTCCTTAGAAACTACCGGAGTGCGAAATAGAAGATGGATATTAACGAGCTACTGAAGAGTTTCTGTAAATTCAGGGCTAAAATGTCAATTAAACTGCACTTTCTGCGGCTACATCTTGACTATTTTCCATAGAACAATGGAGATTTGAGCGAAAAGCGGGGTGATTACTTTCACGAAGACATTGGCATTAAGGAAGAGCGTTATCAAAGTCGGTGAGATATAAACTTTCTCGATGACTATTGCTGGTGCTTGAAACGGGATGCGATGGTCGACGAACATCGGAGGAAGTCCCTGAAAAGACCGTTCATCCATGAATAGTTTCTTTTATGTATTTTTCAGTTTACTATGGCACAATGTGAGCTTTCTGCGAATATATCAGCCCTAAATTTTGCATTATTTGCTTAATTTAACAAGAAAACAAACAGTTATAATGATTTTCTATACATTTAAAGTAAGAGCTTGTATCGTAAAAATTTGATCTGATAAGAAAAAATTGGCATAATTTCTGGATTCAGCGTAAAAACAAAAACTGCCTTAAAATCAGGTATTATATATTTGACCTTGAAAACATCGCAGGCCAGTTTTGTCAAATAGAAAAAGTTGTGGCGGGAGCTGGCTAGACGATGTTACTCCCCAAAAAATCTGAGGGTGGTAAAGGGTGATGTGAATCTCTCTCTCTCTCTCTCTCTCTCTCTCTCTCTCTCTCTCTCTCTCTCTCTCTCTTTCTGTAATAGCTGTGGTTCGCAGAAATAAACAACCGTTCGACCATAAGACGGAGATTGATTCAGAGACATGATAAAGGGCGGTTCCCAATAAGCTATCTCTAACGTTGTGTCTGCTATAAATTTTCTCCATCTTCCATGGCCTCAGAAATTGAATGGAGAGAATAAAGCAACGAGATCTTAACGCTTGATGGATTGAGTTCTGTGCGTTTTCCTTCATCATATGACAATCAGTAATCACTATTATAGTTGTCGTCGGTGAATCGAATACAACTGTCTTCACTTATATGAACTACGGTTTGAACAAGCCGTGGTTTTAAACTGTTGAATCATAAGACAGCTAGACACAGTTTAAGGTCTCCAAATCTTGTTTTTCAATTAAAGGTTTTCTCTCTGTAAGACTGGTTTTTCATCGTCTGTCCCACTTTTTAAACTAATACCAAGCTGAAGTATAAATGTATCCATTCCCATCTCATGAACAAAAATAAACATAAGCAGACAGAATATGAATAAAAATTTTCCACTTTTATCAAGGTGGTGCCATCCTCTGGGATTAATAGACCATTTTGCCTACTTTAGTAGCAATATTTTGGTTGTTTGGGTTTCATGGTATATCAACCTTTGTAAGTTATTTAATGCTAAATTCTGTTTTTACGAATAATAAACCAAAGATTTCTAAACGAATAGATAACATTTTTAACAAGCTAGACCGCATTTTCTTATCGACAATTAAATGGTTTCAGGTATTGCCAACTAACACTAACAATTCAATTTAACATCAGCTATTTGTTGGCAGACGGTTAAATGGTTATTGTTCGTAAGTTTGTTTGGTTTTATGTCACATCAGACATCGTGGGTTGTTTAATGCCAAATCCTGTTTAGACATATATTGAATACATATCATTTGTAAACATCTTGCTAAAAAACATTTCAAACAAGCCTGAGCTCATTTTTCTTCTAAGTTAAATGATTCCAAGTTTTTCTATCTTATACGAATCATTCTATTTACTTTTAAACATTTGGTTGCACACAGTTTAATGGTTTCGCGTATTGCTATGTAACAGTAATAACTTAACATTTGTTTATACACATTTTAATAGATATGCATATTATGTAAGAGATTAACATATAAAAAAGGTAAGCGAGCTTATGTTTGACCACAGTGAAATGGTTTCAAGTATTGTAGCTATTTATTATCTCTTCTAGTTTAAATTTGGTAACTATGTAGTATGTTTCAATATCCACACTTTTTATACAATCCGATCTTAGTAGGAGCTTTTTCCGAGAATATTACACTGTTTATTTATTCTCATTGGTGACTTTGTTCTCAAAGTTGAGAGGACAGTATGGAATTTGGTTGAGGGCAGTTTTAATCCGCTTCCTGGTCTTTTATTGTTCACGTTGGAGTTCAGCTGTATTTTTCCATCATGGCCAAAAGGAGCTTGTTGTTTTTGTTTAATTTGTTCTGGTGTTTTGGGAGACAAGTTTTTTAGTCTGTCTTTGACAGTATTTGGTGGACGGGTTGGAGATTTATATAAAAGCTGTTTTGTTGGAGGAGATTTTGCACTTTTAGTTGGAGTAGTTCATGTTGAAGTGGTAAATCCTATGTGTGCTTTTGCTCGAACTACCTCATTGGATTTCTCTTTATTCTTAACTTGTTGAGTTTGAGATTGCTGAAATTTTGCCGTGTGTAGTTTTTTTTTTTTTTGGTGCTCCTGAAACTTTGGCCTATCTTTCGATTCCAACTGGATCAATTTCTCCACGAGAGCTCTATATTTGTTCACTTGATTGATTGTATTACCTCCCCTATGCAACAAAGGTTTAGCTGTTTTCGCCTATGTAAAGTCCCTACAAATTTCCTTGCTTCCAGGAAGGACACGTTTCATCTCAATTTTTCTTTTTTCTTTTTTATAGATGTCACAGGATCTTCAGTTAGCCGGATGGTCTTGTCGGTAGTTTGGTTATTTGATTTCTTTTAAGCAATCTTCCATATGATCCGGGGCTTTTCACCGCACTTGACACATGTATTTTATTCTTTACTTCCCTGTGAGGTCCATATTTTTTGGTTTTGAAGCATCTCAGGGGAGCTGCTACATACTTTTTAACTCTCTCAATACAATAGCCGATCTGCACCTCTTTGGGCGTTTGAGGCTAAATGTTAAATGTCAGGATGTGGGTGTTGGTGTTAATTCGTTCTTCGCCTTTTCTAATGGAGATTCTTCCGTTAGTCACTCCCTGTTTTCCCCGGGCTGTTGACATCTCATTTGTTGCCAACGTCAACTCCCTAAATCTACTAACTCCTTTAGAAGTGTTTTGTCTTTCGTGTAGATAGGCTTTGCATTTAGTATTGTGGAAACTTTTCATTTTTAGGATGTTTTCTGCCAGCCTCTGGTTGTCCATCTTAACAAGCAAGTTTCCATTTCTTATTTTTCACGTTCCTTCAAGTTGCTCTAAGAGATAATACTTTTTCTATAAGAAAAGTGAAGAATTTAGATAGGAAAACTTTCTCCAAAGATCCAATGATAATGAATCTGGGGTAATCTGCTGCTTTACTCTCTGAATCTGATTCGGTTAGATTTTGATTTATATTTTGTTTGAATACGCTATTGGTGATGTTTATTTTCCTCTGGGTCTGTGTTCCACCACCTACCACGGAATCCAAATTCTGTTGGGAATATACCTTGGGAGAAACCCATTGGCCTTGGTGATGACGGGGATACACAGCCAGTAAACTCGAGCCGGGAGTAGGTTTTCAAGCAGTTGCCAGTTTCAGGTTTTCAGTAGTGGTCAAATTCCTATTATCTTAACGCAATTGACTCTCAGCATCTAAAAAATAAGGGTTGGGAATTTACTGCAAGTACTGACTGAAAGGTACAGTCGGGATAAAATATATAGGTGCTCGGAGGGCTTCACACGACCAGCCGATTGATCGGATAGGTCCCCTCCGACCGCCTGTCTAGCTCAGTGAAGGAAAGCCAAAGTGGTTTGTTGCAAGTGACTTGATCACTTGGTTGCCGAGACAAATACTGCTCAACAACCAAGATCCTGTCCTTAAGCTTCATGGGTTGCCACCAACGGACCAACAGGCAGCCTCGTTGTGTGTTGGGGGTCTTACCCCAGTGCAGAGTTGCAGTCGGCATACTTTATAGCCCCAGCCGATAGGGCATGCAATATCTCGGCTACTAAATGTAATCTCAAGATACAAATAGAAAAGGCATGAACTGTTGTCGATAGGTTATTGGTAATAAGGAAATATAATCTTTTTGATAAAGTAAAATAAAAGGTGGCTGTGGTGTAATGGTTATCGTCGTAGGGAATGGACGCGACGACACGAGTTCAAACCCTGGTCGAGACTTAAAAACCGGGACATTGGCCCAGCGGTTAGAGTGTTCGCCAATGGCCCGGGAGACCTGGGTTCAATCCCAGGTCGAGTCATACCAAAGACTTTAAAAATGGAACTTGATATCACCTTGCTTAACACTCAGCATTATAAGGTACGGTTCAAGGGTAAAGTGGAGCAATCCAGGGAATGGAGTAGCGCCCTCCCCTACACCTTGGTGTAGTAGCTATCGAAAAGGGAGCTTTCGGGTCACCCTCGACTATGGTCGCTAACTTTACTAACTTACATAGCACTAATACCCTTTGGAAAGGTATGAACCCTATTATTCTCCCTCTAGCTATGGATAGATAGTAGGTCAGACTGGGTTCTTTATCCTTGGAGAGGCAACTAGTCTAGGAGAAGGAAAACTCTGAATTCAAACCTGTTAAACTCCACTTAAAAATTGGCCTTGTATCATATCCTGCCCGAGCGGAGGGGTTGAGTAAATATATATATGATATTAAACAAGATACTAAATCTAACTAATAATAAAAGGGAAAATGTAGGCATCTTTAACTTTAAATATGCATCAAGTCGACACCCTCGACATCTACAGTTAGTGTCTTCTAAGACAGGGATTGACAAGAACACAATCTAAATTCAAGTTCTGATATATTGTTAAACTCCACTTAAAAATTGACTTTGTGTCATATTCTGCCCGGGCGGAGGGGTTGGTAAATATGGATAAAATAAAATAGGAATTCTTCCAAGAACTGTTGGATAAGCAGGAATGAACTTATCAGGAAAGCTCTACTGTGGGCTTTCTCACATGGACATACCAGTGTTGGCTGATCAGCAACGAATTATGCTCATCAGTTTTATACAGACACGAGATTCCAGCAAGAGGGCCTGTCATGCAAGATGGACTCGAGGTGCGGATAGTGAGAGAGATCGAAGCGAATCTGAGCTATCAGCACAACTTGATAGTGATGACGTATGACGCAAGATAAGTGGTGGTCTTCATTACGATAAAGAGTAAGAAAATTAAGCCATCTAGGGAATTGAAAAAGACGCATATCGCCAATCAGTGCCATCGATATTGATTTATCTTCCCAATATTTAAAACCACGTGGTTCAATAAAAATACTGCATAAATACTTATGAATATAATTTTAAAAAAGGAAACCATGATCGCAAATAATGAAGTCTTTCCACATATTACGAAATTGTATATTTCCTTCGACTACGCGTTACCTTGTTTTGCTATCAAAGAAAGGAAATGTAAGGAATAATTTGATTGTTGTTAAACGAAGGTGGCAAAATAATCTAATATACAGACTAAACAAATGTGCGCTAATACGCGAAAATTTACCGTGAACAGTAAGCAAAAGAAAAGGCTTCGTCTTATTTCATATGTATTTGGGAAATATTTACATATTATCTTGAACAAGATCAAAATTTTTGTCATTTATGCGCCAACCGATTCATTTATATTTTGTTAGTGATATTTATGTAGATGTCTCAAATGAAAAGAAGTCTCAAATATAAAACCATTTCCTCCGTATCCATCCTGAAACTAGCACTGTTGTGATGTTGATAGCTTCGACAACTCTTCAAATTTCTAGTCTTTCCAGTCTCGTTTCTTATCCCTTTGAGAGGCACGCTAGTAAGTTCATCATATTCTTAGGTTTATTTGGTTCTATATAAATGTATTTTCTGCTTTTTAAATTTCCCTTTTTTTACCTTTGTTTGCTGGAACAGCAATTTTTACGATTCAAAACGTTATTTTTCTTTTACTGTCGTTAACCAAATTTGAATTTTTTGTTGGGTAGTTCTGTCTGGATCAAAAAGTAACGGAGTATTTTAGTTTTAATAGTTGTAGGATAATATCAAGTTTATGTACCATTTGTTTATGTAGTAGAACGCATCAATTTTCTTAGTTCAGCTTGTATCTCTGTTCCCACACTGCCATGTTTGTGATAGTAATAGAACCTGATATAACAGTCACGTACTGATGACATTTACGAATTCTTGTAAGCCGAAATACCATTATGGACAGGTGGTTTGTTACAAAGTAAGAAATGGTTAGCGACAATGTTATCTACGATGATGGCGGTTACAGTTTTTGAAAACGTCATTACCACTTCTAAGACTACTAATACTTCATTTATACTCCTTACGAGTTTTTTTTAATACCAGTGTTAACTAATGGTTATTTACTGAAGTTCGAATGCTTGCAATTCTCTTCAGGTCTTTAGAATTCCTCTCACTATTCTGGCCGATTTCATTATCAATGGTCTCGATTCTTCTTCCAATCTCCTTTGTAAGCTTCGAGGACTATTCCAAGCGCAACAATTATGATTGGTGTCACCTTCATTCTCATGTCCCTCGGCTTTCTTAATTCTCTAGCAAGGTTCTCTCTCTTCGCTTTCTTCGATTTTCACTCTGTGGTCCACAGCAAGTTTTCTCGCTTTTTTTTTTGTAATTATCTCTAGGTCTGGTCTTCTAGCCGAGATTAGGTTATCCGTTTTATCTCAAAATCCCAAAGACATTTTTGTATCGCATTCTCCGGGGTGGATTCTGATTGGTATATATACCATTTGGTAGTATGGTCAAATTTCAATTTGTTGCACAATTCCCAGTGGATCACCTTTCCCATTCGGCCATGTCTAGTCTTATTCTCCCTTTATACTTGTTTGCTACATTTGCTTATAATGAAATTACCAGTTTTGTCTCCATCACCACATAAATGTGCACTTGCTATTCAATCGCGCATTATCGATTTTCGCTATAGCAGAATGGTCCGAATGGTGTTGTTTTGTGCTGGTATGAGAAGAGATTCAGTTTATCTTTTAAAGTTTCCCTTTCATGGCTATGTCCAGGTCTTCTCGGAAGGGGTTTCACCAGTTTGTCGTTTAAAATCACCATACGGTTGTTTTTCTTTCCATTTGTATTATTATTGTGTTTTTACTTATATTTTCAATGCTGTTACTGGCCGCTGTAATTAGACTTTTTTTTTCTTTTTAATGTAGTCTTCTAGTTTCTTCATCGATGCATCTACCTAGTCGTTGATGCTGGTTCATTCTTTTATTTTTTATTTGCTTTACAAAAATAGTCTGTCTATGTCATCTCTCGGATGTAAAGCCTTGTACACTCTCTCAATTTTCGTGTCTTCTGGTCAATTTGTCCGAGTTCTTCGAGGTCCATTTAAAGATTAGTTCCGAGTATCTTACAAGGGGTACCGCCCAGGACTTTATACACTTGAAGAGATTTCTGCTGCTGAATTTGGTTTCGAGAAGCTTTCTTGTTCGTCTGAGGTATTCTTTTCTGATTTTTTTCTCTCATCGCTTTTGATGGAATCCACTTCCAATATTCCCAAGTATTGTTACATAGCCATATATGAATATGTGAAATGTACATAGAATGTTCATATCGCACATAGATAGATAGCATAGGAATCCCGAAACACAAAAAACACTTACGACTTCTTAGTTCAGGTACGAAACTTTTTATTACCTTTGAGTTAAAAGGATTTTTGACATAAGGAAGAGAGAGACACAATCTTTCTATGACGATTTTCCATCTGCCCCTACCCGCAAGGCTTCGGCAAGCTCTGAAAGTCAACCGTCTTCCTCGGACGCTAAAACCCAACCCAACTCTCTCACTTTTTTTCAAATCCCTAAAATCCTCCGCGCACGCTTCCGGTGCATGACGTCTTTCACATCCCACGGTCTCATTTCTTATCTAGGGTTTCTATTGTGACATCTCTGAATGACACGTCCGCTCCGCACGCACGTGAACACCTGCGCTCATGTTTGCACCTAACTAACCCATGCACTTAGGCTGAGAACCTTCCACTAAGTAAACCAAAAGGCAAGATATATAAAACGAAATCCCTCGGTCATTATATTACAGTATTTGTAATTTTACTTTTCTCCAAGAGTTCTGATTCTTTCTTGATTTGGCAGTTCTATTCTTCCGTTAAGATTTTTTTTCCACTTCTCATAATGATCATGGCATTTTTTTTCTGTGACAAATTCCATTCCTATACCCTGACTGTATATTCTTATTGTTTATATCAGAGTATCCATTTTTCTCTTTTTTACCAAATGCTTGATGTCATCCATGTACATAAAGAGATTTATCTTTACTTGTGATTTTGTGAATAAGTTGCCTCCAATGCTCCTCTTAAGTATGTTATTGAATGGCACCATAGATATTAGTAATGGTGACATTGGATCTCTCTGTGTACAGTTACATACCAAATATACGGTTGTAACATTACATGGCACAAATAGACGCTTGCAGGGTTAATCGGACCCTGTTGTAACCTTGCCACGAAAAAGAAAAGTGACGAACACGCAAAAACCCTGTGTTGGTTCACTAAAACAAAATTTAACTTTCATCCCTATCTCCACATAACCGACACTTAATATTCTGCTGTGTTTTAACAATTTTTGTCTAGATATGATTGGTCTTTATGGCATTATTTCATACATTATATTAATATTGTTATAGTAAAGTTTTGTTATCTATAATCTTCCACAACATGATCCTCACTGTTGTTGACGTTGATAACTAGCTAGTCGATATTTCATTGTACTATTGAATTATTTGCCTGAATTTTCTCATTCTCCCGCCTATAGTTTTGAATTTTTGATGACCTTCTGTATTTTTAAATACATATTTTACAGTTTACTTCAATTTGTTAAATATAAATTTGTTATGCATTAATCTTTTTCATTTTGTCATTGACATTTAAAAAGTAAAAGGCAATATTAGCCGTAATTACATGCAAAAATTATACATAGCCCCCTTTACAATTACATGCATCCTCACACACACACACACACATATATATATATATACCCCTCCATACAAGCAGGATGCGACACAATGTCATATTTAAGTGGTGTTTAACAGGATTGAATTCATAGTTTTCCCTCTCCTAAACTGGTTGCCATAGCAAACTTAAAGAGTCTACTCTGCCGTACTATTTACCAATTGATAGAGAGGGCATTATTGGATTCATACCTTTCCCAAGGGTATTATCGCTATGTGAAATGCATTCTCGTTGTTGATTTAAACTCGTGTCACCGGGTCTATTTCTTACCATGATAACAGTTACATAAAAAACGCCTCCTTTATATATATATGTATATATATATATATATATATATATATATATATATGTGTGTGTGTGTGTGTGTGTGTGTGTGTGTGTGTGTGTGTGTGTGTGGAGCATAAAGCAGTAAGTAAATAGTAACAAAATTTTAAAATGGTTCATATCTAATGGTTAGAATTAACTTTTAATTTTGATTATCGAATGCAAAAAGAGTTAACAGTGTTTACTTTAAAACTATTTTTGTAACTTTAAATTTCCTTCTGATAACTAACGTTCGTAATTCACACACACACACACACACAGATAGATATATATTATCTATCTCTCTCTCTCTATATATATATATTTATATATATTGTAGTTTTATGGTTTGCAATATTTATAAAGAAAGTTTGGTTTGGTTTCGTTTTATAGCATATTAACCATTGTACATTATTTACAGCCAAATCCGTTTTATACATAAGTTGAATATAATTTCTATACACATTTTGTAGATTACATTCTTAAACAAGCATGAAATCATTTTTTATTTGCACACAGCTAAATCGTTTCACTTAATTTCAAATAATTTAGTTTAGCATGTGTATAGCTTTTGTTTACACAGTTAAATGTAAAATCAGTTCTATTTCAAATAATTCAGTTTAGCATGTCAACAAAGTTAAATGGTTCCACATTTTGCTATGTACCACTCATAATTGACTTGAATAACAGTCATTTCTTTTTACAAACAGATGTAAAAAAAACTGTTCAATTCCAACTATTTCAAACAATTCAGTTTAGCATGAGTTCATGGTTAAGTTCTATTTGACCCATAGATACGACTCTTTCAGGTGTTACCACTCTGGGCCAGAGTTGACTTGGGAGTGATGTCCATGAGAAGATACTCCGCTCTCCGCAAAGCTCCAGCATTAATGCAGCCTCACCATTAGATTATTTAGTGTCATTACCAGGACACTCGGTGGTGAAGTCTTACCCCTCTGCAGAAATTCAGTCGGTGTATTCTACAGCCCTATCCGACTGTGCACTATAAAAAAGAGTGCTCACTATCGGTCATAAAGCATATTTCTGATCTTATTGGTAAGAGACTGGCAGCTGTGTTGATTCTGAATCTACGCGATTCAAACTATACATATATATATGAGAGAGAGAGAGAGAAATCGTAGATTATATATATATATATATATATATATATATATATATATATATATATCAAACTTTCTATTCGGGCAGGATATGACACAAGGTCAATTTTAAGCAGAGTTTAACAGGCTTGAATTCAAGTTTTCCTTCTCCTAGACTAGTTGCCTCACCAAGGCTGAAGAACACAGTCTGCCCTACTATTTATCCATAGCTGGAGGGAGAATAATTGGGTTCATACCTTTCCCAAGGGTATTTACATGATAAAAATATTTTCCAACATAATCTCTTCCCTTATCAATGCACTTAAATCTCCTGAAATCTCCATTAGGTTCATAAATCCCACAATTACACCATAGAATTTTCGGATCCAAATTTTGCTAATCTTTGAGATGAGCTACTGGTTCATTGGGCCGACCTCGTTATCTGAACAAACATAATAAACGTTGAAATTCTTTTTATGCACTGACAGTTGCAGTTGTCATGTCTGCGTGATTTTTAGTGGTTTTGCGTAGGCATTTGCATGCAGCTCCTGCTGTGACAATATTTCATGACGTTTTATCAAGATTATTAATTAAGAACATAGCAAAACTTATGATTGAGATATGAAAAAAAAGAGCTGATAGAATTCTTTTGTAAAAGAATTCCCTCTCTCCGTGACAAAAGACAACAAAAATGAAAAAAAAAGTAAACGCTTTTAGAAGCACAGTTTATTATCCGCTTGGAGAATCTATATGTCAAGGCAGAAGGTGGTTTAAGTCTACATCATTAGTTTCCTTAGAAAATGAGTTTCTCAACATCTTCTGTTATTTGAGTTTTCATATCAGTAATTAGGAGTAACATATCATGGCAATCAAGTGACAGCAATTCCGCATACAATTCTCTTACACTCTTGTTGTGTTATTTATTTTGATCTTTCATATTCGTGTCAAGTGTTAGCATATAGGAGGAGCTTGTGGTGTAATGTTTATTGACTTTGAAAATGAACACGGTGACCCAAGTTCTAATCCCGGAAGAAGCTTTTTGCATTTCCCATAGCGGTAACACGCTTGGGAAAGGTATACATTCCTCTATTTCCCTTCCAAGTACGGGTAAAATAGTAGGGTAGACTAGGCTCTTTAACTTTAGAATGGTAAATGGTCAAGTTGCAAGACTTAACCTCCGCTTAAGAATCGACCTTGTGTTGCATCCAGCTCCTCTGGAGGGGTTGATAAATGTATATACAGGAAATCAAGAGACAACAAGTTGCATAAGAACCCTGAAACTCAAGTAAGTGTATGTAGTTTTATATGCAGTATTGATTTTTCTCATCACTGTTAACTGGTAACACATACTCGAACTTAAGTGACACAAAGACGCATAGAATATTCTAACATTGTTGTGAAAATTCTAGCTTATTTTTGTCAAATTTATCGACTGAATGGGTTTCATTTATTTTATCGAATGTCCAGTTCTTCCAACTCCATTGAAAAGTTAGGCACTTCTAAGTGAGACTAATAAGATGGCTACTACTGTCGCCTTAAATTTTTCACTTTTTTTCCGAATAAGAGCGCGTGGAGTAACGGTTAACGAAACGAACCTGGAAGAGACTCTTAACATTTCACACATTTTTCACTCCTTCACAGCTCGGGATCATCTGTAGGGAAGACTGAACGTGTTAACCTTGGTAAGATAACCGGGTCAAAAAGAATGAAAAACTCTGATTCGAAAGAGGAATAGCATCATAAAAACGTACATAATAGCTCGAGAGGAAAACGGAAAATTGCCTAGTTAACTCATTCTCATTGTTTAATAGGCAACCAAATATAACATGTTTCAGGAAGAGTATATTCTTTACAGTTTTGTCTCTAAGTTTTGGTTGTTGGCCAATGAATATTTATAAAAATAAGAAAATCAAGTATGTTTACGAATTTGTTTCTTTTGAAAGATTAGGGTACAAGTCAAGCAATCTCTTTTTGGTTTTCCGAAGCAAACTTCCGCCTCTATAGTCTGATTTATTTGCGACTGCGAATCACCTTTCCAACATTGATACATTTTTCAAAACATCAGCTAAAATAAATAATAATAATAATTATTATGATCATAAAAATAATTTACTGAAGTTGGACCATACTACCAAATGATATATACATAAATCAGAACATGTCCTGGAGAACGAGACGCATAACATTCTCTGGGATTTAGAGATACAAACAGATCACTTAATCCCAGCCAAAACACTAGACCTTGAGAAAATTCAAAAAAAAAACAAAAAAAACAAAAAACAAAACAGAACCTACAATATAATGAACTTTGCTGTACCGGCGGATGATGGAGTGAAAATCAAAGAAAACGAAAATAAAGACATATACTTGGACCATGGCAGATAACTAAGAAAGCTATGAATGATGAAGGCGACGGTGATACAAATTATAGTTGATGCGCTTGAAATGGCCCTCAAAGGCTTGGAATAATTGGAAATTTGAGGAAAAGCTGAGACCATCCAAACTACAGCATGGTTAAAAATTGCCAGAATACTGAGAAGAGTCCTTGAGACGTAAGGAAACTTGCTATCATTCAGACTTTTGTGAAAAATCTTCTGGTAACGGTGGTGTGAAAACACTAGCAAGGAGTAATTTAATGATAATATTAAAAATGATAATAAAAGTGGTAGTAGCTATAGTAGTAGTTGGTTAGAGCGGAAATAATTGTGCTTTGTTACCATCGAATTTAAAGCAGAAAAAAATTCATTAATCAATGTAAGAACTGCCAATAGACACATCTTTTTTTCCAGTTGGACAGAATACTGGAGTCTTCGAGCCAATTGATTCTTCATAGGCGTTTGGAGCTGGTCCCTGATTATAAAAGTTCTCTTCTTGTAAGATGTTGTCGAGATGCTTGTTAAAATTGCTAATCAGACAAACTGAGAGAGGTCTTGTAAGAAAGGACGTTGAATCAAGATTTTAGAACCCAGTTCGTTCAATTTCTACAAAATCATTGGCTGGAATACTTGAACTCAATCCAGTTCCCGATGCGAAAGAAAAGCCAATGATAAACGGGTCTTTTGATATGGATTCATAACTTGCACAGAACGAGGATTCAAACATCCATTATTCAATATTCACCGGTCAATATCTGATTTTCGATTCTTACCATTCATACAGCTTAACAGAAATCTCTTCAAAATGGGTCCAAACTTGGAAGTGGCCACCAAGGTACTTACTAACAAGAGATGGTTAGTTGTTTGGGTTTTATGGCATATCAACTTGTGTAGGTTATCTAATGCTAAATCCATTTTTATACAAATGATCATTTCTATTTCAAACAAATCAGTTTAGCATGAGTACACAGGTTGTCAAAAACATTTCTATTTCAAGGTATTTAGTTTCGTCAAACAGTTCTAATTCAAACAATTCAGTTTAGCATAAGTACGCAGTTTACTTCTATTTGACCTATAGATAAGGCCCTATCATCTACTACCACTACGGGCCAGAGTGGATCTGGGAGGGATAGCCAAGATGAGATACTCCGCACTCTTCAAAGCTCCAGCACCACAGGAGCCTCACCATCAGGTTGTTTAGTGAAATATCCAGGAAACTCGTTGGTGGGGTCTTACCCCTCTACAGAGGTGCAATCAGTGTATTCTACAGGCTCAGCCGACTAGGCAAACTAAGGAGAGAGTACCAGTATTCTGTTGGGTCTCGAGCTGAAAGGAAAAGCAATGCCTTTGAAAATCTTCTCGCACCGTTTTTACGCTACAAGCACAATCTATTCATGTTACACCAGCTTTTACAGGCAGAGATACTCCCAGCAATGGGTTAAATAGTAGCATTGCTGTTTTTCTACAAAGATGGCTTTCGTATTAAATTACCATTGAAGGTTGATATGCTATTAAAGAAAGAAATGAAATCAGAAATACTTATGTGAATGATAAAAGTCGGAAAACTGTGAATATCTGTCAGGATAAGATAAGGATTAATCCGTTTATTTTGACCAGTGCACGATAATAACATTGCAGTTCTTCGTGAATTTAGTCAATATCCCTGCTGTGATGATTTCGCTCGAATTCAACGTGTCGTGGACAATACTACGTGCTCACCATCAGAAATCATGATATTTTGCTTTGATTTGGGAAATGTTTAAGCAGTTCACCTCGAATTAATTGGTGGCTAAAACGGCATTGGTTGTCGAATTCAGTTTATTATTATCTGTTGCCAACATGCGATTTAGAAATGATTCGTTCATGTTACATAAAATAAGTGCAAACTGATTTTGAAAGAGTATTTATTTTTTGAGCAGCAGCCATTTGTCGATTTTTTTTTTCATTTTTATGAAAACATTGAACAAATTTCAATACATAACATTTCGTTTTTCTGCAAACGCGAGTTGTTCTGCATGAACTTTTTATTATAATGATCAGCAATTTGGTTGGTTGGGTTTTATTGGATATCAACCCTTGTAGCTGATTTAATACCAAATCGATTCTTATTCGAATAATCTGGTCTATTTCAAACAATTCAGTTTTGCATGAGTACACAAGAAGTACATGAGTACATGTTTTTGACAATTAAACTACTTCAAGCTATTCAGTTTAGTCAAACAGTTCTACTTCAATCAATTCAGTATAGTATAAGTATAGATTTTGTTTACGCACAGTTAAATGTAAAAAGAGTTTTATTTCAAGTAATTCAGTTTAGCATGAATACACAGTTTACGCGACAAAGCAATTCTATTTCAAGTAATTTAGTTTAGCATAAGTACACAGTTTAGTTCTATTTAACCCATTGGTAGGACCCTATCAGGTGCTATCACTCCGAACCAGAGTGAACCTGGGAGCGATGGCAATGAAGAGGTACTCTGCAATCCCCAAAGCTCCAGCATTACTGGAACCTCATCATCAGATTGCTTAGTGTCATATCCAGAAAACCGATTGGGGGAGTCCTACCCCTCTGCAGAGAAGCAGTCGGTGCATTCTACAGTCCCAGCCGACTGGACAAATCAGCAATTTTCCCTTAGCAGTAGAAGAAGGTCCTCAACCCTATTCTTTTTCAATGCTTACATCTCTGGTAAGAAACGACTGTGCTTAGAGTACGCTGACTATATCTCCTAAAAAGGATTGAGACAACTCCAACAAAAGGTTTGTTCTGGCTATGACATTAAACTTCAACCGGTGATGTAGCTCTGTTTCTGCAGTGTAGAATGTCCCTTCATTGATATTAATCCCAGTTTCATCCGAAATCAGAGTGGCAGTGACTTAAGGTCTCATCGATTGGTCAATATATGCATTTAAAATAATTCATATTCAATAAAAATGAGTGCAAAAATACCTCTTTAAAAAACTACACATGAATACAAATATGAATGCATTAAAAACCTTATACCCTAACCTCTCGACATAAAGTAACCGAACCTTGTTTCTATCAATCAATCATTTTCTTAAGAAGTGTTTGAGAAGGAAGTTATGCGTCTTGTATTTCGTTTGTTTCTAAAAACCTGTAGAGATTCCGACTCGAAGCGAAACTGTTGCATAAAAGACGTTTGAAATTTATACACTCGACAAGGAGGTCTAAGCATTCAGGGAATACTATGAAAAAAATTTGTTAGTTTCTCTTCAATCTAAAATGACAATGAATATCTTATCAAGGAATGAAGTTTCCGGTTCTTGTTAATCTATGCTGTCATAAACTTGGGAGTCTAAAACATAGAACGTGTTTGTCAACTTCTTTCCATCATCAAAAAGTAAAACTACGATCGATGTTTTTCTTTTCAATTTAGTTCCGGATTAAGTGACAACTTTTAATACAACCAAAAATATTACATACGATATAATTTTTTTTTCTCATCCGTTAAAATATTAATGTAAGGTCTGGTCTTCACGGGCTATCAACCATATGGAAATCTGATCTCTTTGACAGAATAAAAAAGGGAATTCTTCCCAGCTGTTGATTAGTTGGGTTGGGTTGGTTTATCGGCATATCAACCATTGTAGGTTACATAATGCCACATCCTGTTTATACAAATAAATTAAAATATATATGATTCGTAAACACATTATGTAAATAACGTCTATAAACAAGCCGAGCTCTTTTTTGCTTATAGTTAATTGATTTCAAGTATTGTTATATAACAGTTACATAAAATATCAGTCATTTGTTTGCACACAGTTCGTTCTATCTGACTCAATCAGGTGCTATCACTCTGGGTAAAAGTTGACCTGGGAGCAATGGCAGTGAAGAAGTACACCACATTCCCCAAAGCTCCAAGCCTTACCATTTGATGGTTTTGTGTCATATCCAGGACACTCGTTGAGGGAGTCTTACTCCTCTGCAGAGATGCAGTTGGTGTATTATACAACTCCAGCGGATTGAACTACCCAGCTCTTGTCGTGTCAGTACTTCTGCATGACTGCACCATTTGATCTCTAAGGAAACGCTTGGATAAACACACACACACACACATATATATATATATATATATATATATATATATATAAAACAACTCCTGGAACCAGCAGTTATAATCTTAGTTACCTCGCAGTCCGCCCCCAGAAAAGTAAGATAGAAATGCTGGACACTGCTAATTAAGTACGGACTCATAAGTGAGGTTGTCCAATTGAATCTAAAATATAAACATACCAATCTCAGTCAACCAGCAAAAACTTCCATTCACCTGCACTGGGTGGACTCTGAGTGCTGTCTAAAGAATTTACTAAGTGCGATGACTTGTAGAAACAGATGCCGAAATGGATATAAAAAGAGAATTTTAAAAAATCAATGTTCTTAGCACGACTTGATGAGGATAAGTTTGAAAGTAAGATTTAAAATAAATATACTTACAAATGTAAAAGAAAAATTCTATTCCAATCATTATGTTTGAAGTTTTTCATGTTTTCTTCATCTATTTTTCTGTCGTCAAGGATTTTGGGGGTATTTAGTGTGTAATCAGTTCCAAAGTAACATTAATTTTGTTAAAATGGTTCAAGCAGAGATGATGGGAACCTATCAAATTCAAATTTTACCTTCAGATTTTACCCTCAAAATTTTCCCACCAAACTATTTTTAATAGTAAGCCTTTTCGATGCCAAAATAAAGTATCAATATTTAAAATGTTCGACCTATATCAACTTGGAAAGTACCTTTGACCAGCCTTAGATCCTAGCTGGAGAGACGTAGTTGAGAACATAAAACATGACTAATCCAGATACAAGTAAATTTCAGAAATGAATATGGAGTCAATTATATAAACCAAACATATAAAGATAAGTTTAGCAAGGAATCTATGTCCGTGGCAATTACACTACATCTATTTTCGAAAATAAAATAGACCCAATTGTTTTATCGGGTGTTTAAATTGATTCGGAACTATTCACTTTATGGCAATGTAGATTTTGTATTTGTTCCAGTTTGTTTTTTGTAGTGGAGTGATAAACACACCCCTCACTGACACAACGAACAAGTCTGAAACGACTATATATATATATATATATATATATATATATATATATATATATATATATATAATGTGTGTGTGTGTACATATTTTGTTCACTAAAAACATAGTTGATTCCAAATATTGTCTCCTGCGTGTATTCATTTTTCACTCTCGATCTACGATATAACATTTTTAGAATGCATATTAATAGGTACATGCCTTTTGATAACATTGGTAAGCAGTAAGTTTTTAATTATTCTTATGGGGCGTCGGTTAAAAGTATCCACTGAATCGAATGAACTGATATTTCATCTACTTCCAATTGACAGGATTCTCAAAGAACAGGACATCCATATATTTTTGTAATGATAAAATTCCACATGTCAACATCGGCAGCATCATTATCAATAGCAGCAATCATTTTGAATTTTTTGTAAAATAAAGACTTCTCGCAATTCCTTTTGGATCTAATGGCACTAAACTGCATTCAGTTGTGAGGATCAAGTTCTGGAAACTTGAAGTGTAGATCCATCCTATTATTGCCATTACTTCCAGGTTCACTTCGTTCCGGTGAGGAAGTACCCATTACGATCAAATCTATGGGTGAAATAGATTTGTTTTCAAATAATGCTAAAATGATTGTGAACTTTATTTATACATTGGCTCTTAAATAATTGATATCACAACTAAAAGCGTTCTATAAAGATATGTTATAGGTAATGTTTCAAATGATGAAAATTTTTATCAATACATTAGCTCTGAAATAATAATATTGCAATAAAATTATTTTTGAAATAATGCTTCAAATGATTAAAAACTTTATCAATACATTGACTCTTAAATAATTGATATTGCAACTAAGTATGAGCTATGGTGCAAATTAATCTGTAGTAATGGTTAAAATGATTTTGAACTTTATTAATACATTGGCTCTTAAGTAATTGATATTGCAACTAAAAACGAACTAATGGAAAAAAAATTGATTTGTGGGAGTTAATGGTTAAAATGATTAAATCTTCAGTACATTGGCTCTTGAATAATTGATATTGCAACTATGTATGAACTATAGGGCAAATGGACGAAAGGCTGCATCAATCCATTCTCAAAGAAAGGTGACCTTGGAATTCCTGAGTATTACAAAGACATAGCACGTACTAGTATATACTATAATGTTTATGATGTTCCACAACTTCTCAGATTTTGACAAGTAGTCAAATCATTGAAGAAGTACACGCAAAAAGATCTCGTATTAACATTATCGTTTGTAGATTCCTCCAAGAAATTTGATTCCATACAGAGAGGGAAAATTGGGCTAATGCTACAAGTATATTTTGCACCGTATATAATTCGACACCGCAATTATCAAACTCATAAAATTGATCGACACGTTTGGATATGCTGTAGAACCAACCATCCAACCAACATCAACTCTTTTCATTACGATATTAATTGTACTCGTCTCTGCCATGTATTTCCAGCAAATTCCACTATCTCAAATATCCATCTATTAAGAGGTCAATTCTGACCACAGATGTTATTTCTTGGGCACCACTTTGTTAACCTTCGAACCGTCTCTTATTCTCACTTCTAGCTATAAAATCTGACCACTTTCATTTTGTTGTGCATTCAGTCGTTCTTAATTGTTCCATCTAATGAATCATCTTATCTAAATGAGCCATTTTTTATCGTTGAATGCTTCCTGATCTTAATGATATTCCTCCTTCCTAAAATAAATGACATCGTTTTATTTTTTTTTCGTTTCCTCTATAAGTTGGAAGTAAAAGATTCTCTCTCTCTCTCTCTCTCTCTCTCTCTCTCTCTCTCTCTCTCTCTGTGTGTGTATATATATATATAGAGAGAGAGAGAGATAGATAGAGAGAGAAATGGAAGGCAAATGTAAAATCTATTCTTACCCGAAGGGGATCACTTGAACTGATGAAAGAAGCGACAGGTGAGGTGGAGGGTAGATTTTAAAAAGACCTGAATTACTGAACGCTTACATGAGAGGGGTTAACGAAGGAGAAAATGATATAGTTAGGTTAAAGGTGATATCTTCAGTCGTAAAATGACAGCCCGAGGGATAATAATAGCAATAATGGGACAGCGATGCATCGTGTGTGTGTGTGTGTGTGTGTGTGTGTGTGTGTGTGTGTGTGTGTGTGTGTGTGTGTGTGTGTGTGTGTGTGTTTCTTTAGAGGGGGTGCAACAATCCAGAGCCTCGATGATCAAGCAAAATACACTCAAAAGAAATCGTAGTTCTTCGACCTTGAAATAATAGAAATACACAGGAGCCCTGGTAAAGAGGAAAGTATTCAGAAGGAAAAGCTTTATTGAAAGAAACGGAAAATGGTAGAATTTATTAAATGAAACGGCTACTGTTCTCCATGGTGACTGAAAATTTAACCCTAGACGAGAAGAATGGCATTGACTAAATAAAAAGATCAGTGACAGGCGACAAAAAAACGCTATCATCACAAAGGAATAAGGATCAGAAAATATAAAGAAAGAAACAGGAAAAGTTATTTATGAGAAGGTAAATTTAGTTATATACTGGGTGATTGAAAAGTACTCCAGATTCTAGAATTCTCATGATTTATTTTTTAACTATATTTTTACAAGAAATGAAAATATAAGAATTTTAAAATAGGGAGTTACTTTTCAAACACTCTGTATATACGAGGATGGGTTGAAAAATTAATTGGCTGAAAAGTTCATATGACATTATATCTTCATGGGATCACTTGTTTGACCAATTAGATTCAAGCGCTGCAACACGAATAGATGAAGTGTGTGGATTCAAGGAGGTCTAAAAAAAATTTTTTACTCATTTGGTTACATTCTATGAGAGTAACTTGGTCAGCCTATGATCTTTCAGCCGACCCTCGTACATGTTTGATGTTCATGAGGATGAAGGTACTGCTAGGGTTATGGTTATCGTCGTAGGAAAAGAGCGAGTCAAGTTCAAATTCTGGATGAGGCTACTTGCATTTCCTTGTATATTAATACTTTTGGTAAAGGTATGAATCCATCTCTAGGCTTTCTAGCCTTGGTAGGTAACCAGTTTAGGAGAAAGGAAATTTTTATTCAAGCCGGTGGAACTTCACTTAAAAATCGATCTTGTGTCGCATCCATGCCTATAAAAAAGTCAGGGTCTTTCTCTTCTCTTCAAGCTATGTTAAAATGGTTGGGAAACGTGGGGGTTTAGCCATGGTACGGCAAGGAGTATCAGGGAAGGAAAACTAAATCCAAACTAGTTGTACTTCAAATAACATAGCAGAATAAATTTCCACGTCACAGTGACAAAACCAGGTCCTGGATGCCTTTAACCAGCTGGACGTCAGAGCCTTGAAGAAGAGAAACCTATAACATGGAAAACTCCTGGCCTTCCATTCAACTTTTCCCTAGACTCTACCGAGATCCAGAAAAAACATATGCAACAACAATCTGCAAGATAACACAAAAAGAAACAAAGGAATAAATACTGGTTGGGAAATAAGACGAGAGCAACAAATAAAAAAAATCAACGTGTAGAAGCATAAACTTATAAAAAGTAAACAGAATATATAAAGATTCAATAAAATAACTGAGTAGAAAAGGATTCAGCGCTACAAAATACAAGTAAATTAGGGGAAATAAAACGAAATAGAAAAGGCTGGCTGAAAAGATTCCAACATAGAATCAATCATTATAAGCGACATAACAAAACAAGTAATTTGAAAAACGATAGCAAAAAAAAAAAAAAAAAGAAGATAAACTAGATACCGTGGAAACAAAGTACTTCACGTGTAAGTGGCAGCAAAAGAGAAAGAAATTCAACGGATATTATAGATGGATTTCTAACATAAACGGATGACAGGAATTGGAGAAGAACCGTAAACAAATAAATCTGAAGAGCTTAAGAAGTGCTTAAGAATTCCATCAGGCAAGATGCAATTCAAAGCTTCTGTTACAAAGGATTGATAGATATAAATGAGAGAATATCTAAAAGGACAGTAAAGCTAAACGAAAATTCAGAGAAAGTTTGGCAAAGGACAAAACTGATCCAGAGACCTACCCACAAAAAAAGCAATATCTAGTAATTACAAAACAGTAACATGTCCGCCGATAATTAATCAAATTGGAACGAATGTAATGTTCGATTTTAGAGTATATATATGATGAATGAAAACCTTATGCCTATGGAAATATATAATTAGTAACATAACCTCCATTGCTTCCTAGAACATAATTATGTCTGTCAACATGCTTATTTATGCCACACTTGTAAAATCCGTTAGGTCTTTATTCAAGATCTGAGACCAGCTTGTGTTTAACCTCCCCTCTTGATGTCAGCCTAAGACCATCGAAATGGTTCTGCAATGCACTAGCACAAGTGATAATCAGAAAGAGCAAGGTCAGAACATAGTGGATGAAGCAATTTTCCCCAGCCACCCTTCTTTAAGAGATCTTTAGTCTATTGAACTGTGTGAGGACGAGCATTATCGTGATAGAGGATGATTCTCTTCTTATTGATTAAGGAGGAGCCTAGAGATTAGAGGTGATTGATTATTATCTTATAGTTCATAATAGATATTTCCTTGAATAAACATACACTCAATATGATCTTCTTTGAATGAAAACCCTCCTCTCGCTTGTTGGGCAGGTCTGTTTTTTCGTCTGATCCACTGACAACAGCATTAAATGTTATAATAAAGGATCTATTCTCATAATCCGTAATAAGCCAATCTAAATAAAGTAACCTGACGGTTTCGTGTAACCATTGATTCATAATAAGTGACACCTTTCGTAGATTCTCTAGTGAGATGCTTTACTCATGAAGTAAGACATGTCTATTTTATTCTTTGGTTTGGAATAACGCTTGAGTGAGTACGAAGGAAATTATGAACAATATTTTTACTATCTGAAAGTAAAAGATTGATATTATTCATGGAATAATTCCAAAATGATAAAAGGAGACAATCATTTAATAAATTTTCTTGAAATATTCATCTAGAAAATCGGACATTACATTGGTTCTCTCTTGATACTATAAGTTAAGAACCCGAAATTTTATTTCCGAAGAAAAGGTACCGAAAGGAAACCCGAGAAGCGACTCAATAATTCCTAATATAAAACAAAAAGCATCCTCGTCGCAACTGTTATGACCGATTATTAAGGGTCAATAAATAAATAAATAACTCAACACGGAGATATGAGTGCCACACAAATGTATCCAAGTCTCTGAGGAGGGTTTCCTTGGTTCAACGTACACGAAGACAGGCAAGGTGCTTACTACAGCTGCTGCTGCTCTCTGCCCTACCAGATTAGTTCTTGATTAATATTCTCTTTAGGTAAGTCCTTCATTCTGGTCATAGGTGAGTCAACTAAAACACATTTGATAAATTGATAGATTGGTTGGTTAGCGTTTTATTACAAATCAATCCTTGCCAAACCCTGTTTTTATATATATGATTTGCAAGTGAAAAGTTTGTTAGAAATTTTATTGGTAAGCAAGTTGTTAGAGCTCATTTGTTTTTACACAAATAAAAAGGTTTCAATTATTGCAATCAAACACTAAAATTTGTATGTAACATTAATCATTTGTCTGCACACTGTTAAATGGTTTCAAGTATTGCTATTTATCATCAGTAATTCTATTTATCAAGTATTCCAATGGGATACGAGCAATTTGCACAGATTTATGCTTTCAAATAATAATAAAAATAATCCTTGAGCAGTTCTATTTGACTCAGAGATGGGACCTTAACTGTTACCAACACACCTGGTCAGTGTATAACTAGGATTAATGGCAATGTGTAACATTACACGGCAAAAACAGAAGGTTGTAACGCTACGTTTCTCAAGTAGAAGTTTGTAACGGTACGGTCTCAATAGACGTTTGTACTACGACTACACCACATAATCGCTTACTTCAGCACGTGTCCAGCAGATTTATGAGAGTAGTACTACGCTTTTAGCGTCAGTCGGACCCCTGTTGTAACTTCCACCGTGATAAAAAGAAGAATTGACCAACACAACAAAACACCGTCCTGGTTCGCTAATACAAAAGTTTATTCGCTACTACACCTCTTAGCAGTCATCAAGAAGAGAAAAATATTGTATGAAAAATTAGCCGACTGCTTTAGGTAGACAAAGAGAAATAAAATGTTGTGAGGTGAGAGAGGAAAGATGCAGACTTTTATATTAACTTTCTCGTTCTCTGTTGCTGTTCTCGCACATGCTTGTCCTCATGGTCCGTCCTTTCATCGTTGTGTCTGGGTTCCAACTGCTGTTTTATATCGTTGCGTCTTGTGCCCAGCTGACCTTTTTTTCTATCCTGTGTCCACTCCCTAGGTGTTTTTTTTCCGTTTGAGTTTCTTCCAATCAATCAGAACCCGTCGCTGATTCGCTGACGACACTTTCTTATTTTTAACCCAGATCTCTGTTGCTATTCCGGACTAGACTTTACCATTCGTTTCTTCTTTATAGCCTTTCTCTGCGTGCGTCTCTTTGTTTGCTTCTTTTCTCTTGCCTATATGTGTTCCTTTCTTTTGCAACGTCCAGTAGTCGAGTATTAGAACAATCAACCGGAGTTTCTAATTATTTTACAAATAAAGTAGGTGCTCTGCATTCCCTAAAGTTCCAGGACTGGAGTCTCACCATCAGATGCCGTTTAGTATCATACCCAGGATATTCGGTGTGGTGGGGGTCTAACGCTTCTAAAGAGGTGCAGCCAGCGTATATATATACAAGTGACACGGCTGCCAAACATTTGAGTTGAACTTTGAAATAAATGATTTCATAGGAAAATCAGAAGCTTTGCTTTAGAATGGAAAAAAAGTGATATTCAAGCGAATCTAAATATCTAGTTAAGAAACGAGAGAGTCTCGCTATCTTATAAAAAAGAAACGACGAAGTGACTCAGAAAGAATGCTGCTGTCATTGAACATTACTCAATAAAACTAAAAGAAAGAGAAAAACAAAATATTTGATATGAGAACTACAAGAATAAATAAAACATGTAAACAAAAAAATGTGCCCATTGATATTAGAGAACTTGGAACAATCGCAGTAGACACTACAAGAAATCGGAACAACTGAAATTCTGAAGAAGCATAGATCTCTGAAACCAACTAGAATACTGAAAAGAATAGTAAATTATTTAGAAAACTTGCGATGTCTTTAATCTCTAGCATGAACCATCAGCTACAACTTGCATGAAAACTGAGAGTTTAGATACATAGAAATCGGGTGGAAACCATTACGATCACACACCAATACCCATTATTAATGGAACATTTGGATGAATTTGGAGGTTTGAAATTCAAAATCTGTGGAAGAACAGAAGTCATAGATGTAACAATACTAAAAACAGGTAGAATACTGAGTAAAGTAATGGAGTGTTGTAAAAACGTATTATTTGATTGCCTGTAAAAACAATGAGATAATATTGATTCGAAAAATTAATGGATGCACATGACAAGTAAAGAAAGATAAAGACCGAATAAAATAAATAATTCTCTTTGCCATAAAGTTGGATTCGTCTTATTTCCTTCATTTCTTCATTTCTTGCCTTCTTACTTCATTAGTTCAATCATTCATTCACTTTTTCTTTCTCCTTTCTAGTAGTATTTTCATTTTCTTTTCTTTCTTTCTTTCATTCGTTCTTTCTTTCTATTAATTCTTTAATTTCATCCTTTCTTTCTGTCTTCCTTTCTGAAAATATCTTATTTCTTTAGGGTTTTTTTACTCCTTTCTTCCTCAGTTCGTTTCTTTCTTCTCTCCGTCCTCACATTCTTTTTTCTTCTTCTTTCTTCATTCATTCATTCTTTTTATTAATTATTAGTTTTTTTATTCCCCCTTTGTTCATTTCTTTCTTTTATCCTCTTTCTTTCTTTACCATCGTCCTCCATTCCTGCCTTCCTTCTTAATCTATTCCATCCATCATTTCTTTCTTTCTTAACACCTACCTTTTCTTTCTTCTTAAAATCTTCATTGTTTTTTATTATATTGTCCTGTTTCTATTCATCTAGTTTCTTTTTGTCCCAATTTCGTCTTTTTGCAATTTTTTTTGTTACTTTTAGCTATATCCTCCGTCCGATTTGACGGACTTTCATAAAATTGTATTTTGACTCCTAGATAGCTTATAACTAGCTTATTCTGTTATCCCCTGAGCCAAATAGTTCCAACCTTAATACAGCAAACCAATTAACAAAATCGCAAAAGGATTTCCAAATATTGATTTCCAGTCAACCGTTTTAATTACGGAAATTAAATACGCAAAGGTTTGATGCCTTCGGCCATTTTAATTACATTGCCTATTGCTGTCAAATCAACAGACATTTCTAATCGTTTAAAAGCTGCAGATTTTTTTCTAAATGCAAGTATTTCTTCTTAAAACATTTATTTGCGTTTTTTTTTTACTTTGAAAATAACTATCTTTCACTATTCGGAATATTTTTGATAACGTTACAATATTTCCATCATAGATATTTTGAAAGTAAGTTAGTAAAATGTGGAGCAAAGATGACATCACCAAGTTGAAATTTACGAGAAGAGAGGTTTGCAGTCTGCGATCGATTCGATATCTTACAGAGTTCGCATTATCTTCAACAACAAATAGGAAAAAGAAGCTCTTCGCACTCAATCATATCATTGAAATGTTTACCCGGAGGTTGAAAAGCACTTCCTGGAGAAAAAAGAATCACTGACGTCATTTATAATGTCTGCTGTAATAGAGTGATTCGTATTGAGATCCCTGCAAAATTTTTCATCGTCATTTCCGACAGTGAGAAGTTGAGGACATAATGTCTGGACGACTTTTAGTTTTAATGATACGAAATTTGAAAAAAAAAAGTTCTGGATGACAATAAATGTAAAAAGAAAGTTGAAAAGAAAACATTCAACTAAAAAGCCGCCCTTAGTTCGAGAAGATTTAATACTTACAAAGCAAATCTGTCCATTTTACTTAATCTGTTCATTTTACTTGGGTGAAGCCATTTTGTTCACGAAAGGAAAAAAGTAGATATCAACAAGACAAATATTTAAAGAAAATGAAAGGAAATAGCTAAAATTTAAACATAATTACAACTACAAATAAAACTGTATAAAAATGCATAATGTACACTCTTTTGGATTATTTTAGGTTCATCTTTTTAATAACTGCATTTTGATATTGTAGCATTTGCTAATAAGGGACGACTAAAAATAAAAGATGTTTTTGAATAATGTTCCACTAGAAACAATAAAAACCTGATGTATTTGGCTTTGAAGAGAATTAAATTGCGATTTTAGGGATTTTTTTATAAACAATAATGCGAGATTGTAACAAAAATATTTCTGCAAACGGCAAGTGAAGTTCTCATTGAGACGGAATGTCTAACAACAATTAGCAGAAATACAGGTTTCGGCAAGATATAACTACCAGCGCAGAATTTGAATTATCAAAAATTAAAAAAATAGCAAACTATTTACATTACTTATTATGATTAGTAACATTTATCTAAATACATATTAATTAAGTTAGATTTCTTGTCGTTGGCCTAATGAGTAGAGTATTCGCCAATGGTCCGCGAGGCCGGGTTTGAATCCCATGTTGAGTTATACCAAAGACTGTGGTAGCTATTGAAAAGGGAGCCTTCGGGTCACCCTCGAGTAAGATCGCCAACTTTACTTACATTACTCTTTGGTTCATGGCATTTAAAAGCATCATTAGTACTACTAAGGTGTGGATATTAGCGAGATGTATATAAAGAAATTTAAAAACTTAGAGATACCTAGTTTTTTTGAGAATATATATATTTTTTTTATGTAGACTGGGTTCTTTAGCCTCGGTCAGGTAACCCGTCTTGGGGAAGGAAAACACTTTCCCCGCTTGAAGAATAGAAAATTGCCTTATTCTGAAAGATTCTGATAGTATTGTACCAACAAAATCTTGTGTAATACAATCATGCACAATACCATATGTAATGCTATCGCTTGCACGGAACCAGATGTGATGCTATTCTGGTCACGGTACCAGATGTGATACTGGCGTTGTTACAGCCACAGCACTAGATGTGATACGATGCTTTTCAGGGTACTTGATTACTCTTTGGTCCCGTGATTACCACATGCGTTTCCGTTTATCAACTACCTCTGTGCTCTCATTGTTTGAAAGACCCACAGATAGGGGATGACATAATCGATCCTGAACTTCTTCTGATGGTCGGGATGCTCCGTTGTAGCAAGTTGCCTGGGTGTTGACGACTCAAAGACAAGAAAACTCGCCGTTAACAATTAACAATTATTTATTGAAACAGAATGGTTTAACAATTATATATTTATAGAGAGATAGTCGAGTTTGTTGTGTTTGAGAGATAGACAATTAAGGAATTTGGCTGGCTCGATTTTTCTAGCTTATTCAATTTTTCGGTGTAAGGCTTTTGCTGGAGAGGCTTTAGTTCTTGGAGAGATTTATTTTCTTATTCTCTTATCTTTGGTATGGACATTGGATCCCTTCTCTCATGAAACCGTAAAAGAATCTATTTGTATAGAGGATTACCCTGGGAACAAACATTCCCGATTGACAAACCAATCACAGATCAGTTTGTATATATTTACTACTTTTTGATTGGTCAGCTAATCAAATGTACTGATCTACGTCAGTATCAGATTTTGTATGGTCATCCAATTAAACTGCAATATAGGGGCTTAGTTAATTAAGAATCCTAGCCCATGCCTTGTGAGGGACTATCTCTTTTCAATTAAACCAAAACAAAAATCAAAGATCTGACCTTTTAACCCCAACAGGTAGGCAAGAGATGTCATGATTTAGATTGGGTCAAGACCCTGACAAACCTTGAGGCCTGTTTAACTTTTGTTTTGACAATCTGAAAGTTCGCCAAGTACTGACCTTTGAAATTAACTTTCCACTTCTTTCAAAGTAAAAAAGATTTGTATGTTATCACCAGACAATTCGACGACATACTGCTCCGACAAGGCAACGCAGTCTATAGTCAAAATAGGATAGAAAGATGGATGAAGGGATGCATCCTTCCTTTCCCTAAAAAAGACGACCTCGAATTAGCCAAGAACTACCGAGGGTTAAGACTTACATCCATAGCAGCAAAAATCTACAATGCTCTACTACGAAACCGCATAGAACCCAAAATAGACAACATCCTTAGGAAAAACCAAAATGGCTTCCGGAGAAATAGATCCACCACCTCACAAATATTGACCATCCGTAGAATCCTTGAAGGCGTTCGGGCAAAAAACCTTCAGGCGACATTACTATTTGTCAACTTTACCAAGGCCTTCGATTCCATCCACTGAGGGAAGATGGAACAAATCCTACTAGCATACGGCCTACCAAAAGAAACCGTAGCAGCAATAATGATTCTCTACAGAAACACCAAAGTGAAAGTACGTTCATCAGATGGAGACACGGAATACTTCGACATTGTTGCAGGAGTACTACAAGGAGACACGCTAGCCCCATACCTCTTTATCATCTGTCTAGACTACGTGCTTAGAACTTCGATCGACAAAATCAGAGAAAATGGCCTCGAGCTGACGAAGAAAAGAAGCAAAAGGTACCCCACAAAAACAATCACCGACGCCGACTACGCTGATGACTTAGCGTTACTGGCGAATACGCCTAATCAAGCAGGGACACTACAGCATAGTTTGGAACGAGCCACAGCAGGCATTGGCCTCCATGTCAATGCATACAAAACTGAATATATGTGTTACAACCAAACAGGCAACATTACCACACTAGATGGAGCCTCTCTGAAACTAGTAGACAAATTCACCTACCTAGGTAGTAGCGTCTCATCAAACCAAAAAGACATCGACACACAACTAACGAAAGCATGGACAGCTATCGATAGGCTCTCGATCATATGGAAATCAGACCTGACCGATAAAATGAAATACTGTTTCTTCCAGGCAGCTTTTGTATCGATACTGCTATATGGATGTGCTACATGGACGCTAACTAAACGGCTGGAGAAGAAACTAGACGGCAATTACACAAGAATGTTGAAAGCAATATTGATCAAGTCTTGGCGACAACACCCCACAAGACACCAACTACACGGCCACTTCCCTCCCATCACGAAAACTATACAAATTAGACGAACCAGACACGGAGGACACTGCTGGAGAAGCAAGGACAAGCTCATAAGTGATGTACTCCTATGGACCCCTACATATGGCCAAGCAAAAGCAGGACGACCAGCTCGAACTTACAGCAGCTATGTGAGGACACAGGATGTTACCCTGAAGACCTGCCAGAGGCGATGAATAATAGGGAGAAGTGGCGAGAGAGGGTCAGGGATATCCATGCTGGCGGCACGACATGATGATGATGATGATGATGATAAAAAGAAAATTACATTTTTCCAAATAAAAAAATATGTATCCTCTTCTCCATAAATTTTTAGCTTCAGTGAATTCCTCATATTGTCATACCAGCATTGATGTTCCACTTGTGCAGTGTTCATATTCCTTACATACAAAAATCGTATAATTTTTTTTATGTAGTTGACTGAAAGAGAAAAATAATTTTTACATAAACTGATTTTATTTCACTTCCTATCTATTTAGCAACTGAAAACTGAAGATTATTGAAAATCTAACAAATCTAAAATTTAATTTCTGGAATGTTTACTTTTCAAATGCTATGATGATAATAGAATTCGATTTGTGCTGTTTAGCTATTAATTTGATTTTTGAATTTATGTATTATTCAATGAAAAGATGCAATAGATTATCGTGAAATGAAACGTGGAGGGGTTGGATAAATTCATACTTAGCAATTTTTTCATCTTGCTTGTAACCGATGTTTATAGACATTTTTTAAATAAAAGTTTTTGGTTCAATGTCGTAGGCAGTGTTCGACTATCTCGTAAAGTCAGGTCACTGGCGGGTGTCCGAGGAGACAAATGAAATCTGCTTCTTTTCCTTAAGACATGTCAAGTTGAAAAAGGGCTACCTTTTTTCCTACAATACCCGGATGAGTCCCTATAGCAACTAATCGTCTCGTTTTAATCGTCTCTAGAAAAGTCTCTCGGCAGCCACTAGTTAGTAATGTAACATCGGACTAACGTGTAGTGCTGTAAATAAAGAAGTCCGCAGAAAAAGAAATACTCAAACTCGAAAGGGAAGGGAAGAAAATAGAGCAGTAGTTTATTATTCATTAAGGGCCACGATCGCTGCACTCGAAAAGTTCGTTTTAGTTACGTTCTTCTTCTCCCTTCCTCTTGTAGGCGACGGGGGTGGGGTTGAGAGCTGGCTGTTGACATACGCCTGTCATAGCAGACCGGGTAGGACGGGTCGGGGCCTCGGAACCTTTGACTCGCCTGTTTTGAAAGCTGCCTTCAACTCTGCCAAAATCTCCTGACTTGTTTTCTTATATAGAGATTTTGGGGAAAAGATCGAAGATCCCCTAATGTTCGATGTCACCAGTGAAACTGTCATGAAACACGTGATAGTTCATCTGTGATTGTTTTAAAATCACGTCTAACTTTGCAGGTCATTCTGCCTGCACGCGCTAGTCTCGTGACACATTCACTGATTGACGACAGCGCTCGTCCCTAATATTACAGTAATTCTACTTACAAATAATTCAAAACATCATTTAAAATGTTTGTAAAAGCAATGTTCAATGTATTTTGGTCAAGAACAACGCAGATAAACGTACGTATATAAAAAAAGGAAAAAAATACAGTCTATAAATAAATTAAATACTCCTCACAAATATCATTAGATTAAATGCCAATACAGAAAATATCATTAATTAAATGCCAATACAGAAAATAAAACGCGTGAATTCACAAATAGTTGGTATCTGGTCCACAGTCAAAAATGATTCAAATCCAGTTCTCTGTATTTACAGACAGTTATGGGGAGAGATTTTAACGGCAGAAAAACTTCAAATTAAATGACCGAAACGAGTTAAACATTTTCTCGTACTTTAAGTGTGTATTGTTCAAGAATCCAACGCGTAGTTATTATATCAAACTGTAAATTGTTTATCACTTCAACCAAGAGATAATCCAAAAACTATGAAAATATTTTTAATAAGTAGACTGAATTGATTATTTCAGTTAAAACACTATACAATCAAAATGGATTGCATTATATACTATTTACTCGCAACCTCCACAACATTTAAATTCGCCTGAGTGTCCTGTATATGAGACTAAATAATCTGACCAGAGGAATATGAAGGTTAAAGAAATTTTTCTTAACGGAGCTCCTCTCGGAGATCTTTAATCAGTTGAGCTGTGTGATGACGAGCATATCGCAATGGAGGAGGATTCCCTTTCTGTTGACTAAGGAGGCTTATTTATTAGACTTAAATCCCACTTCCAAAAGAGGGAAACCACATCCTGCATTCAATTTCTCATCCTCATGAATAGTCTGAATGAATTTTTCTATCGTACTTGCGTGGATACTTTTTTGAAACTCATAGAGTAAAAAAGTTCTAATGTGTTCTTTAATTAGGATGAACATTTGGGTGAATACGGAAGATTACAAACACTATTCTTATAATCTTAAAGAAAAAGATAAAAATTACTTATTGTATCATTCCTACATGATGACGAGAGCCAATATTTTAAGAATTGTGGTCAAAAACATTCATAAAAAAATTCTTCATATATATATATATATATATATATATATATATATATATATATATATATATCACCTGGAGGCAACATCCGACAAAACAACAGCTGCACGGCCACCTACTACCCATCTAGAAAACTATCCAAAGTAGACGAACTAGACAAACGGGACACTAATGGAGAAGTAAGGACGAATTCATAAGTCATGTATTCCTGAGGACTCCTTCACATGGAGGAGTAAGTGTCGGACGACCAGCCAGAACCTATATGCAATAGCTCTGTACTGATACAGGATGCCGCCTGCAAGACCGACTGGGAGCAATGGACGATGGAGACGAATGGGGGTCAGGGAAATCCGTGCTAGCAGCACACCATGATGATGATGATATATACATTCAGCAGTTGTTCATAGTTGAATCTGAGGAAAACATCATTTACCAAATCATGATCAGTACTAAGCATTTGTTTTACTGTCAATATAACTAGCTGGGATCCAAGTCTTGTGTCGAGAGAAACTTCAGCTTGTAGGTAAATAACGAAGTTCATCATTATTGTGTTGGATTAATAAAATTTGATAAACTTTACATCACAACTTAAAGAACTTTATAGTTTTGTATACGAGTTTTTAAATGTACGAACCGAAGAACAAAAAAGCATTCCACATACCTTGCCTAGAGGTTTCCGTAATGATCATCATTTTAGGAAACAGTATCGCGGACCTGAGTTCAAACCCTGGGTAAAATTGTGCAATGCACTTTGGGAATGCCTGAATCCATTAATTTTTCTATCTGTAGTAATGTGAGTAGTAGGATAGACTAAGCTCATTAGATTTGGTTTGTCAGCATCTTTACTTGAAGGAAAACTGAATTTAAACAAGCTAAACGCCGTTTAAAGATTGATCTTGTATCATTCTGTCTGATTAAGACGAATCTTAAAGTATACAATCGCAAAACACATACTTCAAATATTAGAAAGTTCTTTCAAGACTTGTAAAATCTATAAAAATAAGTTGGGGCTTAGAATACATTGAATATATACTTCAAAGAAGGTATATGGCATAAGCTGTATCTGTTGGTGAGACTCAGGTTTAGAAATAGTGAAGAGTGTAAAGTACCCCCCATTGCCATAAATCCCAGGTCCACTCAGTGCCAGTGTGATAGTATCTGTCAGGGTCCCATCTATTGGTCCAATACAGGGTTCGATGGGTAAAAATGTCGCCATTTAAAGTTATTAATTTCGCGCATACGATTTGTTTCAGATTTTGTCATCTGGGCAGCAATTTAGAGTTAGCTGGGAACTGTTCGTGAGGAAAACAGCACCATGATGGTATAACTCCTCCATAAACTTCAAAACGGCACTGTAACTAACGCTTGACATTTACACGGGAAGCTCCAAGAGTTCAGAGGATTCGAAAAGATCTGGATTAGTCCAACGAAGATTACGAAGTTACGCCCGCGTGAAATCGTCACTCTTGTCACTCAGATCATAAAAGAACACCAGAATTTGTCGGTGAAACCCAAACCATGATTGGCAACAGCAAGCCAATCAGGTTCATAGTCAGAGCCATGGAAATTTATGAAACAGGAGGTGCATGAAGACATTCGGTATTTCTCATACAGATGTGAAAGAGCCAATTTTTATCACAGACCAAGAAATACAAGAGGAAAGATCGCCCTGCAAAGCTTTTGGCAAACTCAATCATTCTCTTAAACCAAATATGCATTGGTTTTCCTCAGAAAAGAAACATATCTGCCAGGATAAGATGATAAATTCAATTGGCTTGCGATGTTCCACAAAATGTACCAATAGTTAGGAAAATCAAATAACCAGTTCACATCAAAGTGTTTGTGTTTGTAACTAACGATGGTGATGATATGCCTCTATTCATCTTCCTACATAACCTCAGACTTATCACGGAAACCTAAATCAAGAGCAGCCCTTGATCGAGAAAGTGGCTGCTTGAAGACCCTAAGTCTTGCTAAAGGACTTTGCACCATGCATCAAAGACAAGAGAACCAACACTTGGTTGGCAGAAAATTCATAAAACTACAAACCGCCTAACTCTCCAGATTGCAATCCACTTAATTATAATTAGACGATAATTCACCCATCACACTCAATAGATTTGTTTGCAAACTTTTTGCATTAGATAGAAATACTTGATATCATATAACCGAGTGCAAAAATTCTAACGAATTTGCACTAAAGATGTAGAAATAAAGGTTCAACCGACCCAATTAACTTACCTCTAGGTATAGAATAACTCAAGACCAGTTGATATGACGTTAGAATAAACAAATAAATCTATCAAGAGATTTTTTTAAAAATCTCATCCATGGTTAATTATATATTTTTCATTCAGCCTTTTTTTCTCAACAATAGCAGAATGAAAAAGGGAAAAAAACGTTGCAATAAAAAGCAATAGAAATAAGATGAAAAAAGCCAAAAGACTGTTTAATAATAATAAAAAATCTCATCTGAAAATTTTGCACAACTTGAGGCTGTGAAGTAAAGTTTTATTCTAAATATTTTAACAATTTTTTCAATACTCGTTAACAAATCGATCTTTATGCGTATTTCCGTGTCTATTCTTTAAAAAATCGAAGAGCAAAACAATAACCAAAAGCCTAAAGACCAACAGGGAAACCTCTACTAACAATAGACACAAGTTTTTGTTTCTATTATTTTACAGGGCTAAAGAGGACATTCGTGTGAGAAATTTAAAAATACAAAGAAAAACAATGAAGATAAAGTAAACTTATGGATGAGAACCGACAGCTTGTTTAGAAAGAACACAGAAAATGATTTAGAGAAATGCATGTTGATTTGGAATAGAATTATATTGTACTGTCACAATAGAGCATATTCGGAGAATCAGGGTTATTCGGTACAAATCACACGATTCTCGGTAGCACTTGTCCCGAAGAAATCTTATATAGAGTTAAGAGTTGAAGTTAAACTAGCTTTTACATCATGTGCTGCTAAATTGATAAACATGGACCCTCACGCACACTAACTCTCTCTCTCTCTCTCTCTCTCTCTCTCTCTCTCTCTCTCTCTCTCTCTCTCTCAATATATATATATATATATATATACACACACACATACATACGTACACACGCACATAGATATACGCACACACACACACACACATACGTACACACCCACATATATATACGCACACACACACACACACATACATATATATATATATATATATACATACATACACACATAAGTTTATACACACACACACACGCATATATATATACACAGATGATTGCATAGGAGAGAAGTGTATATTAACCAAGCTCCGTTGACGCTGTGTCTACGCTATCCTAACTTATATATATATATGCTCTATTGCTGATATAGACAACCCTTGATTTATGATTATGACTATATACATGGAAAAATGGTAGATTTTCGTAAATCTGACAGGATGATAAAAAATAAGTGGAAAAGTGGATAAAACACAACGGGTTCAGTAGTAAAATTCCTTAAATAAAGAACGAATCATTACTACTAAACCAGTTGTAAGTGTTTTTATACATTTTTCCATATATATATATATATATATATATATATATATATATATATATATATATATCCCCAAATACAAGGTCAGATTTTGAATGTAGTTTAGTTGGTTTTAATTCAGAGTTTTTCTTCTCCAAGAGCAGTTGGCATATCAATGTTAAAAACCCATTTACTCTACAATTTCCTCATAGATAGAGGGAGAATAGTTGGATGGATACTTTTTCTAAGTGTATTAGCATTATGTGAAATGCTGACAACCTGATCGAGGGTTTGAACTCGGATCACCGTCTCTATTTTTACGACGGTAACCATTATTATATATTCTACTAATAGTTATCGTTAAAAGGGGAAAATATAAATGTGCTGAACAATTAGAATATATGTTTGGAATCAAAAGATCTCTTTGCTATAAGGAAAAACGAGTATTTTTAAAATACCAACAAATCGTCATCATATATATATATATATATATATATATATATACATGTGTGGCCGAATACTAAGATTCCTTTATTTGACACAAAAGAAAAAATACTTCACAATTTTTCTTGTTGTCAATGATTTTATCTGTACGCTACCCTTACGATCTTAATGAAAATTATACAGGGAATACTTCGAATGAAAATTAAGCTTAGAGCCTAATCAGCCTATCGATGGATACGATATTAAACAATCCGATGGTGAGGGTCTAGTAAAGCCGAGGTTTTGGAGAATGTGGTGCACCCATTTCATTGGCATCGCTCCCAGGTCAACTCAGGCCTTGAGTGGCCGCACCTGATAGGCCAAATACAACTGTTTGATATTTAAACCATGGAAAAACAAATGAGATGCTAAATTGAATTGTAAGAAATAAAACCGTTTGATCATTTCACTGTATGTAAACAAATGACCGATGTTTAATTGAATTATAAGTGATACATACCAATACTTGGAATCCTTTAACCGCGTTCAAACGAATATGTTTAATAGATTTATTAGCGTTAAATGACAATACTTGAAACTCTTTAACTGTGTTCATAAATTGAATTATTGGTATTACATAGTAATACTTGGAACCATTAACTTTGATCAAATGAATGTTTGGTGTTGAATAGAATAATTAGTGTTAAATAGCAAATCTTGTAACCACATTACAGACTGTAAACAAGATTAAAATTGAATAGAATTTCTAGTTTTAAATAGCAATAATTGAAACCATTGTGCAAACAAATTACTTCTAACTTATTAAAAAATGAAATCAGTCTCAGAAACTACTGACTTAAAAATCATATGTATATCCATTAAATGTGTGCAAATGAATGACTGATAATAAATTGCCACTGTTTCATAGGAATACTTGAAAACATACTGTGTGGGAGCAAATAAGCTCATGTTCGATTTTAAAATGTTATTAACGAAATATATATTAAGTACAAGGTGCATACGATAAGTTTCCAGACTTTTTTTCGTATGGGCACTTTTATTGATAGTACACACATGAAACTCTAGTCCCCTTCGAAGTAATCCCCTCCGGCTGCAATGTACTTGTACCGTTCCAATAACTTCTGGAAGGCTCCATGGAAGTCCTCTTATGTCACCGTGTCAATGACCTTCGTCACAGCCGCTTTAATCTCTTCGATTGTCTCATAACGACAGCCTCTGAGCTTAGGGAATAACCAAAAGTCACAGGGAGCAAGGTCTGCACTATAGGGAGGCTGACGAACTGTCTTGACGCCCATCTTGGTCAAATAGTCAGTGACAAGGATGGAGTTGTGAACTGGTGCATTGCCCTGTGGAAATGCCACTGAGCCGATTTGGAGAGTGCTGGCCTCTTCCGGCGGAATCTCTTCCCGAACTCCCTTAAAACCTCAACATAGTAACCCTAAACCTAACCCTTTGGCCAATCAACTCTGGTGTATTGACTTCCTTACTCCTCCCACACCTCTCATCATCCCTCACAGACTTCCTCTTTTATGCCACTAAAAAACTGATGCTCGATTCATGCAAGATGCTTCAAAAGCAGTCTAAAACATTCCATATGTTTCTGTAGCATTTTTTCCAAGTTTAAAACAGAATTTTATTGCATATTATTCTTCTAAAGTGTCAGATTGCATTTTTGAAATTCATGAGTTGTGACAATCAGGCTTTAGTAGGGTGTATTCCAATTGTTGCTGTAGCTGTTGATTTGAACCTGGAATCGCAAAAATAAATCAGTCATCTCATAAGATGTATAGCAATAACATATTGAATTTTCAAGAGTGTACGTCAATTTTAAATGCCTATACAAAAAATGTCAGGAAACTTATCGTATGCGCCTCGTATATGATTAGAAACATATGCATAAAGAGTATTTTGCGTTAAATAACCTACAAATGTTGACATGCCATAAAACCTAGCCAACCACCTATATATGTAAATATATTAAACAAAAAATGTAGAAAAGAAAAAAAAATTAAAGCATGTCTTTTTCATTCATTGACAAACTTTTTATACTGGCAACTTTCAGATTTGAGCTCCGACAGACACATTCTTCCGCATTAGACATCTTGATGTGTCTGCTTGTAAAATCGTTATGTTATAAATGTCCAGTTTTGTTTCCCGTGTGTAATATAATAGCCGAGAGATTTCGGTTCATGCCTTTGGGTTTAGTAAGGCTGAGAACCTTTCGGCTCATCACATGGGTTAGTTAGGTGCAACCTTGATGGAGGTGGTAACGCGTGAGCGCGCACAGAGCGGACTTGATACTCAGAGATGTCACAGTAGTCCGAGACGATACGTGGTGACAGGGTGCGGGTGACGTCACGCACCGGAAGCGCGCGGAGGTTTGTGTGAGAATTTGAAGAAAGTTAGAGAGTTGGGTACTAGACGCCAAACGAGGAGGTTCGACTTTTGGGGCTCGCAGACGTGAGGCGAACTTGCGCCTATGGGGGCCGCACGAGATGGGGGCCAAATGAATAAGACAGCATAGTAAGATTGTGTCTCTCCTCCTTACGTCGAAACCATTAACTCAAAGTTAATAAAAAGGTTTCGTACCTGAACAAGAAGTCGTTACGTGTTTTCGAATTTCGAGATTCCTATGTTCTTTATGTATTCTATCGTTATCAACATTCGATGTCCATTTCACCCATTTCGCACGTGGCCATATTCGTGTATATGGCTATGTAACACGTGTGTTTGTACATATTTCATTATCGTCTTTGAACTGGTCTAAATCTTGTTAAGGATATTCTGATAAATTTTTTTCCACACCATATGTTTAGGATCACATTTCCCAATAAACATAGGATGTACCAGATGCTTTACCAGGAGTGGTTGCGTCTATTATGGCCCAATCTATAGATCAAATATAGTTATTTAAAAACCATTTGTATTAATAAAAATACTTGATGACATAACAGTAAAGTATTTATATTAAGAATAGCTTAAAGCTATAATTGCTTACGAAGGATTACAGCTAATTACTTGAAACCATATAACTGTGCGAAAGCAAATTATGATGAAATTTTTTAAAAAATCATGAAACAATATGAAGATAAGTATTAGAAAGGGATCCTTGAAACCACGCAACTGTGTGCAAATTATTTATATGTGAGAGTTTGGTTGTTTGGATTTTATGGCATATCAACCTTTGTTGGTCATTTAACGCCAAATCCATTTTTATGTAAATAGTCAGTTTTTTTCAAACAATTCAATTTAGCATGAGCACACAGCTAAATTGTCAAAAACATTTCTATTTCAAGCTATTCGGGTTAGTCAAACAGAGCTAATTCAGTTTAGTATAAGTGCAGATTTTGTTTATAAACAGTTAAATGTCAAAACAGTTCTATATTAAAAAAATCAGTTTTGTCTAAGTACAGTTTCAATGTCAAAAAAAGTTACATTTCAAACAATTCAGTTCAGCATAAGCATGCAGTTTAAATGTAAGAGTCAAAAACATTTCTATTTCAAGCTATTCAGTTTAGTCAAACAGTTCTAATTCCGACAATTCAGTTTAGCATAAGTAAGGAGTTAGTTCTATTTAACCCATAGATCGGCCCCTATCAGGTGCTATCATTCCGGGCCAGAGTGAACTTGGGAGCAATAGCAATGAAGGGATGCTCAGCATTCCCCAAAGCTCCAGCTCACTGGAATCTCACCATCAGATTGTTTAGTGTCATTTCAGGACGCTCATCGGTGGGGGGGATCTTACCCCTCTGCAGATGTACAGCTGGTGTATTCTACAGCCCCAGCCGACTGGGCAAATTTATGTGATAGGAAAACTTGATATTATATTAGTGTGCGCAAAATCATTAGAAACAATGTATATATAAATATACAATGAACGCAATTCCTCATCTCTAGTTATAAAATAACTCTAGAAAGGTTGAGGTGCCGTTAAAATCAATCGATTTATTAACCAGATACTTGAATGCCTAGAAACAAAGAAAATAGGTTGGTTGAATGACATGTTAAAACTTGTTCTGTTATTCAATGCCTAAGACAGTAATATTTTTGGAAGCAATTATATGAGTTGAAGTAACTATTACTTCTTAACCCTAAATGCACTAATTACATTCTAAATTCAGAAACAAACCCCTCAAGCTGGTGATTTAACACACTAATCAGATGCAAATTAGTTTCTTGCAACCTTTTTCTATAGGCCAGTAAAAATATTTTGAGAAGAATGAAGAAACATTCATGGTCGATTCTTTCGAAACCTCCCTGTTTACTGAAAGAAAATGGAGATACCTCAACTTGTTTTCAAACTTCAACGAATTTTCTGCCTACTTTACTGCTCGTGGGATTAGACGGAATTTATGCGAGTAGCATTACTTCCCTGCTAACGTCCTTCTGGCCAGAGGCGAAAACAAAAAACCGTTCGCTTGAAAATACCGATTGTTAGAGTTGTAACAAACAGGGTTGCTAAATTTAGATTTAAATTTAAAGACAAACAAAACCAGAAAAAAAAATATTTGAATATCGAAATCGTCACTTTAAACCAACCAGTTTATAATTTTTACCGGTGAGAGAAAACAGCACAAATGAAGTTTAAGGATACATAAAATAGGACGTTTTTCAAGCAATAGAAAATGAAAGTAATGATTTTTTTTTTTTTTTTTTTTGCATTCAAACAATTATAGAAATACATCAGTCAGAACATTCAGAGACTAATAGAAAGTGAAAGAGTTCATATAATTGTTTTTTTTAAAAGCAAATATGGCGCAATATAACCAGATAAAGTTTATACAATTTGTGTAGAAAAAGTATAGAAATATATATGAAATGATATTTTTAGAGCATATGAAATGAGAGTTCACCCAATTTTTGCAGTTGAGGTATATTTTACTATTAGAATTTTTTCAAAATAACTTTTTATTTTTAAGTTTATTTGTTTAACGGCACATCAAATGCTTATGGGTTATTTAATGCCAAAATTTGATTAATTTCTAAATCTTTGATTAGAATCATAACTACATTTCCAAAGTTCCATTTCGTTTTATTTCAATTGCACTTTTTATTTGTCTATAATCCTTAGTTTTCAGCTGTTATAAGAGATTTGGTGTTCGTATCTAATAAAAATAATTTGCACAATGTTGTATTGTTTCGGGTCTTCCATTCTCAAAAAATAATTTTGATACAATTATATGGTTTTAACTAACACTACCATATCAATAAGGGGTGCAATGGACTGCGGAATCGTAGTAAGCGAGTTCGAATTCCCGTCGCGCTATTATGTTAACTTTCGGACAAATACCCTTAAGAAAGGTTTGAACCCTCTTATCCTCCAGCTATGTGTTAGTACGACTACTGTTCTTCCAGGAGAATGGCTTTGACTTTAAATAACCTACAAAGGTTGATATGCCATTAAACAAAGAAACCAAACCAAACCATATCAATAATGATCATTTGTATGCACACAGGATTCAAGCATTCATATCTAAAAATCTGAAAGTTATTATATGGTTATAAGTAATTAAGAACAACAATCCTTAATAAACAATTAAAACTTCAAGTAACTATTTTTGATACAAAAAAAGTTTATATGCCATAAGAAAAATAATGCTCGATACCATATAACACAGTTATATGGTATCAAGTTTTCCAATTTAAAGCAAATAGTTTTCTCAGAATTCTGTTTTATCCCAGATAGGACCCAGAAACGTATTATCACTCTGAATTAGAGTGAATCTTGAAGTTTTAGCAATTAAGGCATTTTCCATACACTCAAGAACTAAAAAAAAAGAGCTTCAACATCAGATGCAGTCTTGTGTCATGTCCAGGTTACCCTTTTTTCTGCTAGGAATGCGTTCGACATATTCTAAATTCTGTCACCAGGATTTCATCCATTTACATCAGTAAGGAAATCTCAAAAGAGACAAATTTGGTTGTATCACTAAACAGTGATGTATATGTAAAGTAAAGTTGGCGACCATAGTCGAGGGTAACCCGAAGGTTCCCTTTTCGATAGCTACTACACCAAGGTGTAGGGGAGGGCGCTACTCCTTCCCTGGATTGCTCTACTTTACCCTTGATCCGTACCTTATAATGCTGAGTGTTAAGCAAGGAGGCATCAAGTACCATTTTTTGAGTCTTTGGTATGACTCGACCTGGGATTGAACCGAGGTCTCCCGGGCCATTGGCGAACACTCTAACCGCTAGGCCAATGTCTGATGTATATGTAATTTTAATTAATGTTAATATTTTCTTAAATAACAACATTCGATAAAAAGAAAAAGATTCTCAAAAAATAATTATAGAAGTAAAAAATTAAAAAAAGCTTTAAAAAAGCCAAAAATCTTAATCAATTTTCTGAAGCCAACCATATCAAAAGCTCAGTAAGAGAAAACTAGTAGGAACTTCTGTTTTAGACACTTTGTCAGCAATCCCTTGAGGTTCATCTACTGATTGGTCTTTTTTTTTCAGGTAGATCTATAAGAGCAGGCCTTAATATTTCTTCCTTCATTTTGGTCCAAAGTTTTTAACTAGGGATAATTATTGAATCATAATGACATTTTGAATGACCCAAACAGTTTCATAGTTAAAGTGCAAATCATGGAATTTGATTGAACTAGTAGGAACTTCTGCTTTAGACACTTTGCCGGCAATCCCTTGAGGTTCATCTGGTGATTGGTCCTTTTTCAGGTAGATCTATAAGAGCATGCCTTAATATTTCTTCCCCAATTTTTGTCCAAGTTTTTTAACTTGGGATAATTATTGAACCATAATGACGTTTTGAATAACCCAAAGAGTTTCATAGTTAAAGTGTAAATCATGGAATTTGATTGAACTAATTAGACATACTTGAGTGTGAGGAATAAAAATTTGAATTTAAAACCATAAAATATAATTTTAACCCTAAGAGTGTTGTTTTACGTAAAACAAACAAAAAAAAAAAACACGTTCAGCACCAAGAAAACTTAGGTTTTCAAAAATATTGTGTTGTGTTTTTATTTCTTTACACAATATTGTGAGTAATACCTGAATTTGATTGACACTAATTAGTCTTTAGGTTTTCCCATTCTTCTGCTTTTGCTCTACACATATCCGTAAAAGAGTTGATACTGAATGTATTAGTTTTCCAAAATTTCATAACGGAATTTTACGCGGTAAATATTGTTTTTTTAATGGGATTATGATAACTCAATAGAAGTGATTGAAGCCTCACTTTATTATAAGCAAAAAGGATAAGCATGAAGTGGAAAAAATGTCCTCGTTGAAAGGCAATAGAGAAATTTATTACTTACTAATAAATCTACACTCAACTATTATTTAGAACATTTACAGAAAGTTTAAACTTAGTCCAAGTTAGCTTAATATATACAATTACTATTTCTTGGTAAGGTTACTGAAATAAATTCGACACTGTACTCCAATCAAACTGCTAACTCCAGAGATAAAGAGTCCATCTACCTGTTTATTCATCAATAACAACAGCAGAATAGTTACTTTGGTTTCCCTTACACAATGATGGAACTGGTACTTCCAGTTTTTAAAACTCAAGAATCAAATTATAAACTATCCTTTTAATGACGATTTAAAGATTGATTTCTGCTAGAAAGCATCGAGTATCAATTTTTATAGTAGAGGAGCACAATTTTAATTTTTTTTTTTTTGACAAGGCAAAAGAAAATGTTACATAATAGAAGATTCACTGTCACATTAACACCAAAGGTTCCCATTCCTTGAGAGACAACTGAGGAATATAAGAGAAAGTAGGAAGTATTGATAAACGGGTAACAAAAATTTAGGAAGGCAATCGTCCATTTCTCGCTGCTTGGATACCAAAAATATTTACTGTTGATCCTTTATAGATTAGTGGGGTTCTAGATTGATTTATTGCAAACAATGTCGGCAAATGTGTTAATTGGGGCTCAAACTCTCATTTGAAGTCAAAGATACACACGTACACTTCAGTTATGAGGCCTTTCACATAAGAATTGCATGGTATTTAGTTCACATCCATGTGATATTATCGTAAATTCGTTCAAAAAACTGCTTATGTAAAATCTGAATGGTGAAAAATATAAAAGCATCAAAAGCACAGTGTCCCTCTTTTCAACGTTTCAGATAACATCACACTTTTTATCTTATAGTAAAATGTTTAACTGATACTTCCACTTAGAAAATCATTTCATAATACAAAATGTATCGCAGTGGGAATTACCTATAAATATATTAATAGGTGATAATGGCTGCCAAATGAACGCGCTTTAAAATTTAACAGATAAATTGTTATTCCATTGTTCGAGGTTTGACGGAAACGTATCTGAATAACTTTCAATATCTCGAAAACCACTTGCCCAAACATGATATCACTGGGTACTCGGCGAGAAAGGAGAATACTGTTCAAGCATGAACAGAAACAATCTCTTGAGGTTATACAGTCGTCAGTGAAATGCCGAGGAAGGCGCCAGGAGGACAAGGTGAGTCAAGTAAAGAAAAACATCACTAAATCATGCCATAACTACAGAAGAAACATTTCATGATTTCAGAGAACCCGATCGGAAAAAAGATGATTGTAGTTGACAAGACTAAATCACATAAACAGTGTGAGGTGTTTAAAAGCAAGAGACCTGCAAGAGAAAACAGAACAAAGTTATACAGGTAGCATTCCTATGAAATCGAAATGGAAGAACCAAGACAGAAAAAGTAGTTGAACGAAAACTCCTCATGAAAAAGATAATTTTGAAGAAGAAAAAATTGGTTTCAAACTGGTTAGAGCTGAAACACACATTCGATTTTTCCTAAGCTACCCTAATCAAACTTTTACACTGCAAAACATCCCGAAGACTACTAGAATCTACGGTCATCTCCAAAACAAACCATATAAAACAACGTCCAGGTTTTTACCATATCTCATCACACCTGGTGAACATCTAACCGAACGAAAACAAAATTAAAATAGAAAATATATAGAAGAAAAAACATTTTTTTTTTCACTCTGTGCCATCATACTTTTGAAAATCCGTTTTGATTTTCCTGATCATTTACCTCTTATCACTTCCTCATCCCAAATACAACTCAGACACCACAATATAAACGATTTCCTATGACATTACAGTATAGTCAATATATTTTTCATGAAAACAGGGCATGCAAAAAACCCCTTTCACACAAACCCTTCCCTACTTCTTTCTTATCAACTCGCTAAAATCTATCTCTACTTTCAAACAAAAAGTCTTTAATGAAACCTGATACATTTGACTTTAAATCCCTCTCAACTTTTCCTGTCACAACTATACTCCCTCCTCTCATGATTTTAAATAGAAAATCTCAGAAAACAGTCTCAGTCTTGGAGAAGTTCGTGAAGCTGAAATAAAGCCCGAACAAAATATCACACATCTAAATCTGAGTTATGTGTTTGATTTATCCAATTTTACACATATTTCTATCATAAGTTTATATATCATTTAAGTCTACGAAGAGACTTAAAAAGAATAATCCAAATAGAGCGCTCAATGCACGGTTATTTAATAAATGTTGCAAAATAACCATTTCTTTAATATATGTATATTTAAATTATAATTCCATAAACACCTATTTAAGAATAAATGTATTTCCCGATGTTTAACGGTTAAAAAGAATTCCATTTTCTGTTCGAATCTCCATCTGATGAATCAATTGTTTTGTGTCACTGATGAAATAAATTTATAATGGATAAACTCTATTGATTTTTCTTGATATTACTAATATATTTGTCTGTGGGCATTGGACAGACAACAAATTTATAAATGTATAAGTTACAGGACTATAAGTATATGATTTCTATTAAAAATACTCTTACGATATTGCACTTTTTTTCTGAGTTACAGTTACGTTTATAAATACCAGCATGATGACAATTCTAATTGTGTAAAAAAGAATATTTCAAGAACCTCTACCTTTTGTGTGCTTATGCTCTCTCGGTAGAGCCTAGAATATGTTGACAGTACCTCCTTCCGTGGGATGTTCTCGGTAAGACACTAAACTGTATCTGATATTAAGGCCCTACTTCGGTAGACGAGAAAATATGGAGTAAACCTCTGTGGTGATTACTCACAGGTAAACTCTGGCCTAGAGTAGTTATACTGGTTAGGATCCCATCTATGAGTTAAATAGATCTGTTGAAGAAAATTATTCGTATTACATTGAAGCATCGACAAAAAAATCTTATGAAACACCTACACAAAATGTGAATATAAATGTACAATGATCGAGTTTACCTAACCTCTATGCATAAAATAACCCTATACATGTTGACATGCCGTCAAAAATCATTCAGTCAATTATTTTATATGTCCGAGGCAGCAATTTCTTCACTTACATTTATATAATGGTTGAGTCAGCTACAGACAACAGCATATACGAATATTCTAAAAAGGTACAAAAGGAAAAAACGTATTCAAATCGAAATCTCGATTTTTCTAATAGACAACAAAATGGAAGTATCAGCTTCCTGGTGCATGAGAAAAAAAAACAACAATCACAGGGGAAAAAATCTATATGAAATAAAATGCTTGCTAATATTACACCTTCAGACTATGTTTTTATACGTTTTGCATTTGGGTGGATCATTGACTGTCACAGGCAAACTGCATTATTATTACATTGATTTTATATCTTTCATTGTTATGAGAAAAAAGTAACATAATGTATTGTAAATTCAGCATGTCCGGTGTCTGCTTCGTGATTGAGATATTTGCATTGCTTTCCATCAAGTCTCAAGATTGCTGTTCAAGTCAGCGTTAAAAACATTATGAAGAGGATTTGAGAGTTTGGTTGTTTGTAACGTATTCACTGACGACTGCTATAGTCATCATCATCATAATCATGATCTAGACAGATTTCCCTGATTCTCTCGCTAATCGTCTCTATCGCCCATCGCTTCCGGTTGGTCTTCTAGACTAGTTCCTGTCTCCTCGAAGAGCCGTTGTAGATACGTAAGTTCTCGCTCTTGCTGGTCATCAAACTCTTGCTCGTTCGTGTGAAGAGGTCCAGAGGAGAACGTCCCTTATGAATTCGTTCTTACCTCTCTAGCAGTGTCCATCTTGTCTTCATCGCACAGATGGTTTTAAAGATGGGAAGTTGGTGGCCGTATAGCTGCTGCTTTGTGGGATATTTGTTTCAGGATTTTTTTCAATATACCTCACAGTATTTTTGTGCAATTGGTGTCAAGCTTTTTCTCTATACATTTAGTCAGCGTCCATGGAGTGTATCCACATAGTAGTATGAACACGACCGCTGCTTAGAAAAAAATTGCGTTTAATTGTATCGGATAGGTCTGACCTCCATATGACCGATAACCTATCAATAGCTTTCCGTGCTTTCGCTAGTTACGCGCTTTATCTGATGCTGGGCGGACGAAACCCACTGGTCAACGACCAGGATGAAATAGTTCTGTCAAGAAACTACGGCAAGACATGTTTAAGGGTGGTGCCAATTGATGAGGTAAAATAATACAGCCATCGAAAGATTACCATGACACCTATAGTATTGGACAAAAAATAAAAACAGTGAAAAAACTTGACCATATATTTTATTTTTGTAATAATTCTAAGGAAACCTCAATGGCTTAGACACACGTAGGAAATGATTATTTCCCTTTATTATTATCAACGTTCACTTCGTTGGTGCAAAAAGACATAATTTTCTAAAAGGAAGATTCTCAGAAGTGCCAAAATTTAAGAAATGTCTCGATATTTTATTTCCTTGATTTGATATCCCAAATTGTGAATAATCCATTGCTAATGAAAAAATATTCACTTCCTATGTGTGTCTAAGCAATTGAAGATTTGTTAAAATTTGTGATATTAATAAAAAAAATGGTTCGTTTTTTTTATTGTTTTTTGTCCAAAACTGTATGTTGACGCATTTAACTTACTTTCTAACAAATCAGAATATGACACATTTTTATTGAGGAGAGCCACACCTGAGTCGAGATTTAAACGTTGCTATCACATAAATGTTTGGTTCCTTCGGCATTTACCATATTGGGGTGCCTCAGGTGTCAAGCTATCAACTCAACCCAACAAAGCAGGTGTTTCTTGGTGGGCATTGGCCTCCCTAGCCCAGGCAAATCGCTCGATACTACCCACCTGAGGCGAGTCCGCGTGAGATTACAACGGATTTAATGTGCGTTGGTGATTACCAATCGTTAGATGGTGAAAGACAAACACAAAAATACAACTCATTTTAAGTGCAAGGATATTTGTTGCTTTATTTTCTCTGTTCAGTCTCTGAGGCAGTGGAAGTAGATGAAAGTGGATAACGGACACAAAGTGAGGGATAGTTTCTTCGATCAAGATAGAACTGGCTCTTCCGATATCAATACTAATTCTCCGTTTGCGAAAAAACTTTTATATCCTCGCACCCCAGCTACACTCGCATCGAAAAAAAAAAAAAAAAAAAAGAAATTGAATCAAGAAATCCGTGGTCTTATTCTGGGGTTCATGAAACACCCCCAAGCCGACTCGGTCTCGCGTGAGCAACATCGTTCGCTCCGCCCCAAGTATAAATTCAATGGACGATCTAGTGGCCTAGCGAGCTCACCGAATCATAGTTAACTGTTACTTTTAATCGTGCATGCCAGATCAAGTATGCCTAACCTACCGAACAAGAGGTTGAACTTTGTCAGCTCTTCTTTCTTCCAGCTGCAGGCTTTTTTGTTCCTTAATGGCTTATCTATTCGCTTATAATGTTACATGTTGCGATAAAAGATGACAGCAATAATATGAAAGAAATGCTCATAAAAATCATTTCAACAATTAACAATTCTTAATCGAATAAATTCTAATATTATTTCAGTTAATGCTATTAGCTGTAGAGATTATATTTACTAAGCTAAAGTATAATTAACGAAAGAGAAGATAGAAGATAGGGTAAGGAAAAGGGACTACGTCGGTCTTTCATGTTAGAAAATCTTTTCTATCTTAATAAGCTTTTGGAATTCGGGCCTTTTAACTAACACTGATCTTGGAAAGTGTTAGGAATATTCTTTGTTTACGATTCGCGATACTCATTTAAAGATTTAAGAATAACAGTTTTGAAATTGCGATTATATCAACAGAAAATAATATAAATTTTAATTAATGATAATCCTCATTAAAAAAAATCCGTATGATATCTATCTATCCATAAGTAAAATTTGAAATATAATATAAGTTGGCCGACCATTGTTGATGGTGACCATAAGGCTCCATTTTCAATACACCGAGGTGTAAGGGAGGGCGCCACTTCTTTTCCTGGAAGCTTCTCTTGCCCTTGGTCCGTACCTTATAATGCCGAGTATCAAGCAAGGAGGCATCAAGTACTAGTTTTTGAGTCTTTGGTATGTCTCGACCTGGGATTGAACCCTGGTCTCTAGGATCATTGTCGAACTCTTACTATTTAATATTCTTACTATACTGTTCAACATTGATTTGCGAGCATGTATATCTAGGTTAGGATAGCGTAAACAGCCCACGTCATTTAGTGACAGTTTCTCGTCAATTTGATCATCAAAAAAAGTGTTTCGCACGCAATAGATACCCCTTTATTTACTGGTATGTGGAGCATGGTCGGGAGAGTAATTTAGTTTGTGAGTCATTCTTGGGGGGGGGTCTTGTTTTTACAGCATCGTTATTTACGTGGCGACATTGTATTAATTTTTTTAACCAAGGACATTAGCAGGAAGTGGTGCTTGTTTATTCTAATAATTTTCTTTTTATTTCCTTGTGTTTCTCGTTCCAGTTTCTTTACATATCTTTTTGCATTTTTTGTTGCTATAGAAGAATATATTTTAAGGTAAGACCACGCCCCTTTAAAAATGTATAAATTCTGAATTATATTTATTGCAAATAAATATCACCATTTCTTTTTAAATATGTTAGGCTATCGGGTTCCTTGTTCATTCATAAAGTCATTTTTAACGTCTTTCTGAAGAGTTTTATTTTAAAGTTCATTTTACTGGTGGTCCTTGTCGAACACGAACTATTTCTAAACAGATCTATTTGACCCATGGATAGGATCTTTATAGGTACTGCTACTCCGGATCAGAGTGGAATCGGTGGTAATGTAAATGAAGGTTTATTCCATACTCTCTACATCTCTAACACTGGCGCCTCACTATCAGAGGCAGTTTTGTGTCATAATCAGGACACTTTTTTTTTGGTGGGGAGGGTCCCCCGCCCAAAGGGATACAGCTAGTTTATTCTAATCCCCATCAACGGGACTGCAACCAAATTTTGATAAATATTAAGATCAATTATTTCAAGAAGATTTTCGTTCAAAAATTAATTAAAAATAATCGAATTTAAAAAGAATATAAAAAGGACATTTGGAATAGCCACTCGACTATGATGAAGAAATCGAAGGGCTTTGAATATGGTTAACAATTGCTGAATTTCTATTTTTGAAGATAATATCAAATTCATATTTTAAAAAACAATAATAAAAAATCTGCTCTGGGAATGAATCATCTGATATTGATTTAATTCTTAAAAATGTCTAAGGTAAAAGTTTCAGCCATCTTAAGATGGGAAAATGTTTAGATTTCTTCAGTCGGATGATCTGATTTTCAACTCTAGGGTTGAGTCTTTATAACGATATACCTCAAGTCACGGTAGTTTATATAACATTCAATGCACATTCATTTGAGTATATTTATGAGCTCATTGACAAAAGTATTAGGTAGAAATATTTCCTGAGATATTCCTAAAAAGCAACAATCTTTATAAAATCCTTTACAAAATACTATTTTCCTCCAAATTGTTCGTGGTATAGGTAAAATGAATGGATTGCTGGGAAATATCATGTATGTATTTACCTAACCCCTCCACCACGAGCAGAATATGACACAAGGTCCATTATTAAGTGGAGTACAGCTGATTGGAATTCAAAAGTTTCCATTTCCTAGATTGATAGCTTTACCAAGGCTAAAGAACTGAATCTATCCAACTATTTATCAATAGACGAAAAGAGTAATCTATGATTTTCCCGAGTGCAATAGCACGAAATGAAACCCTTGCAACATTGTCCAGGATTTCAATTCGGGTCACCGATTCGATTTTCAACGACGATAACATTTCTCCCGAAAGAATCATGTATCTTCATAGATGTCCATGGCCTTTCACGTCTACATTTATTTGTAAACTCTGTATTAATATTCTAGAGGAATAATTATCTGAGAAATATTGTTTTCTCTCATGAATAAATCTAAGAACAATGACGTATAATTACAACATATTTAACACCTGAGCAAACCTAACAAAAAGAATTTAAAATGAAATGAGCAGCAAAAAGACTACATATGAGTGTGTATATGGACATTTCCTTACCATACGAATATGTATGTAAATATCCCTTACAGATATCATATTATTCTTTATTCTTTCAGAAATGATTACAGAAGTTATTTTAAATTCCTCAACATTTGAGAAATTCTGTATTTCTTATGTTCAGATTAATAAAATATAACTGCAGTTGATATTAACTTGACTGAATAATTCTTTGAAAAATTCGTATTAGATAACTGAAGCTGTTTCCAATTTCTTGACGTCTGGAAATCTGAATGAATATCGTTTTATGTGCTCACTGACAAAAGCGGGACATCGGTAGATTCTTTCAAGTTTGAATTTTATAGTAAAATGACTGATTTACTTTACTTAGTATTGGACTAACTTTGAAGACCTAATTTATATAAGGCTGGAATTCAAATATAATGTGGAACGCTACGCTTATAAATGTACTTCCATAAACTGATGTTTTCACGACCAATGCAAGAGTTCGACTAATACACGAGTGTATACGGTAAACTAACAAAGTGACAGGTTTAGTCTTTAAATCCTGTACTAGAATTGCTGATGGCGTTTCGAATTTCTCATCTTGAGATGTCATTTAATATCTTTTTTATTTGACTGTTTGAATCTTTGCCACTAGAGAGAAACAATTCTTCAAGAAGCTATGTCCGATTTGAGAAAGGAAAGACTTTCTATCAATCGATTTCAAGGATAGACAAATCAGCTTAATTTAAGAGCTAGGTAAGTCTAATCATAAGCTGTTTGGGAACGAGAAGGCTTTAAAAACTAAGTAATGTTTCATACAATACACTGCTCTTAAAATATTGGTAATGGGATCTTTCCTTGCCCCAAAGTCGACTTATAATTCTAAAGAAAGAATATATTTCAGCTATTATAACAGAAAATCAATTCATTGATTCTTAAAGACAACTGAACTCACATGTTTACCATGAGTATCCTATCCTGGCACAAGGATGTGGGATTCACCACTGAGAAATTTGTGAGGCAACATTCACCCTATCAACAGCGCCCGAGTTATTCATTAAGCTTGATGTCTGCTTATGGTTGATTCTTTGATTTTAACGGCATGTTAATCCATTTCAGGTTATTTTATACCTAGAGACCAGGGGAACTTATTCATTGTACGTTCATATTTATAGTTTTATGTTGTTTTCTTCGGATGCTTTTGACGCATAGTCTTATCGAATCGAAATAACACTTTAAAATATCTATTTGACCCATTGAGCCCAGTTGACTGGGGCTGTAAAATATGTCGACTACATCTCAGCAGAAAGGTAGAAGTCCCTTAACGAGTATACTGGAAATAACACTAAGCCATATGATGGTGGGGATGCTGTCCTTGAACACTGGGGAATATAGAATAACTCTTTATTGCCATTACTACCAGGTCCACACTGACTCGGAGCCGTAGCGTCTGTTAGGGTCCCGTAGAACCTTTTAATCTTTTACTATACTTGAAAATTGTAAGAACAAATGATTAATATTGAATTGACTTATTTGTATTAGATAGTAATAATTAAAACTATTGAACAGTGTGCGAACGAGTTCTGACTCGTTTAAAAAGGTTGATATATTAAATATGTTGATAATAAATTAAATAATCTAAACTAAATTTGACCTATATATATATATATATATATATATATATATATATATATATATATATATATATATAGAACCTTAACAGGTACCACCACTGAGTCACAGCGGACATGGGAGTAATGGCAATGAAGGACTACTCCACACTCCCCACATCTCCAGAATTGGAGCTTCAACATCAGTTGCAGTTTAATGTTATACCCAGGACAGCTTTTTTAGGTGGTGGGGGGTATCTGATCCCTCTTTTGGGAATAAAGGCAGCATATTCTTAGTCCGACAGGGCGGATTTATATTTGTGTTTAGGTTGGAGTTATTTTTTTAAGTCCTACTTTTTTAAGCTTGAGTAATAGCATAATTACTAAAATGCTTGACTGCGGCCTGCGAGTAAGCGAGTTCAAACTCCAGTCACGCTATTATTATCACTTCGGGCTAATATCATTTAGAAAGGTATGGACACCCTAATCTACCCACCAGCTCTTGGTTAAATTGTACCATTCCTGTCCTTCTACAAGGATAGCTAGACATTAAATAACCCAAGATATTTGATACGCCATTAAATAATGAAGCCAAACCAAAGAAGTATTATGCAATCTCTCTCAAAGGGTTTTCCTTTGTAACACATAAGAGAACGCCCCGACTAATGTTTACAAAGGGTTTAATTCTCCACCCACCATAAACCAAAACTGTATTAAATGACTCCATAACTAAATCCTTTAACAAACCATGAGATTTCGGCATATAACTCATAGCATAAATGCCTTTCAAAAATCGATGTACACTAACTTAGAAGCAATTACAAATTACTTAAAGGCAAAACTGAATAATAAACATTCAGTATACAGTTTTCGTACCAGAAATTCAGAGATATATTTTTCAGAGGCGAAATACTACTAAGTGTATTGTCCACATAGTTAAGAAAATACACTTGCAAATGGTATAAATCCATCAATTATCCCTACAATTTATGGGTAATAAGTAAGGCAGGCTGGACTCTTTTGCATAAGTATGACAACGGGTCTAAGAGAAGGAAAACTCAGAATTCAAACTAGCTGTACTCCGCTTAAAAATTGACCTTGTGTCGCATCCTGTTCGTAGTACAGAAGTTGGGTGAATACATTGACATTTTTGAAAATATACAACTTACCTCTGGGAAATGAAATGGCCGTATCTCACTTCCACTTCCCCATGTATCCTGCTGTGTGACCGCCAATAAAAGATCACTCACAAGAACCCTCATAACGAGTACCAGATACGGTCGGACCGGAGACAATCTTTTTAAAAATACTATCAGGTAGTTACCGGAAGAGTGACAAGAACTGACCTTTTGAGGTTATATAAAACGTCCTCCTAACGATTATCTAAAGAATAGATCTTTAAATAGAACAAAAAATATCACTTCAGGTTTTCCTTGTTTTTGAAATCGGTCCACTGGGAAGTTGTAACATTGACAATAGAGTGAGTGGGATTTTCCGTGACCATGTGTCTAACTTTATCCATCAGAAAAAAACTCATTTCGTCGTCATTGCTTCATTTCGTTTTTGTCACACCAGCTCCGCTAATTTTCTTCGAGGCGCCTGCAGCAGCACATTTTTTTTTTTTACATTTGAGTACCTGATTCTTGAGGTAAAGATTATTGAAATATATAATATATAAAAATCCCTTGATCTGCTAGACTTAGGTTAATCCGATAATATTTTATACTGCGAGAATGAAATTGGTTTTCTCATAATTGAAGGAACAAGTTTCTTGCTCATTATAGTTCTATGGCAAATTTCTGCGGAGAATATTATATATGTTGAACTCAGGTTTGGAATACGCTAACAGTAACCCCTGCAGAGGGGTAAGGCTACTTCCAAAATGAGGTGTCTCATGTATGAAACTAAATTGCATCTGATTGTTAGACTTCAGTTCTGGAGATTTGGGGAGTGTTGAGTATTGTCATTACTCCAAGGTCCACTGCGACTCGCATCGATAGTTCCTGTTAGGGTCCCAGCTATGGCTCCAACAGATCTTTTTAAACGATATTCATATTTGATAAGAACACTTAATGCCATGTAACAACAAATTATTTGTATTAAAAATAAGTATTTGAAGCTGTAATTATTGCCGAGGGATTATTATTATAATCATTATTCATTAGGAAACATAATTGTGCCCTAACGAAGGATTATTATTAAGTAGAAACAACTTGGATCATCAACTTGTGAGAAAAGTTCACTTACCTTAGTGTTTAATGAACTGGATAGTGACACTGTAGTGAGTTCGAACTCCAGTCGCGGTATTACGCTTACTTTCGGACTAATACCTTTAGGAAAGGCATGAACCCTCTATAATCCTCAGCTATAGTTTAAACAGTATTACTCCTGTTCATCTATAGGGATGACTTTGGCATTGAATAACCCACGAAGGTTGATATGCCTTTAAACAAAGAAACCAAAACATACCACATAATTGTATTTGAATTATTCGTATGAGATAAATACTTGAAAGTTTGTAGCTGTTTGAAAACAAATTATTATTCAATAGAAATAAATTCTTGAAACAATTTGGGTATGAATTATATATATTCAATAAGAATACTTGAAAGCATACAACAGTGTGGTGGCCCAGTCATCTGGGGCTGTAAAATACACCAACTGCATCTCTGAAGAGGGGTAAGACTCCCCTCGACGAGTTTCCTGGATATTTCACTAAACAATGCGATGGTGAGACTTCAGAAATGCTGGAGCTTTGGGGAATGCGGAACACCCCTTCATTCCCAACGCTCCAAGGTCTACTCAGGCCTGGAGTGGTAGCACCTAATAGGGTCCTATCTACGGGTCAAATAGAACTCTTTATTTAACTTGTGTAATTAGGCTAAATTGAATTTGCTTCATATGAAACTGTTTTACATTTGAAAGGATGTAAACGAAACTGTCTACTTATGCTAAACTGAATTGTTTGAAATAGAACTGTTTGATCATTTAATCGTGTGTAAACAAATGACTTATGTTTAATTCTATTGTTAGTGTTAAATAGTAATATTTGAAAACATGTGCAAACAAATGATCATTTGTAAATAGAATTATTCTTATTAGATAGAAATGAATAAAACCATTTAAATATGTGAAAAAAAAATGAACTCAGATCCGTTTAAAAAATTTATCAACAAAATCTTTTAAGAAATGATATATGTATAAAAGGATTTTGCATTAATGACCTATAATGGTTGATATGCCATCAAACCAAACTGTGTGTCAACGAATGGTTGATGCTTAATGGAATAGTTGATGATGTACAGCAATACTTGAAAAATTAAACTGTGCAAACAAATGATTAATTGTAAATAGTATTATTTGTATTAGATAGAAATAAATGAAACTAACTGTTTGAAAGAAAATGAGATCAGGCTCGTTTTAAAATGTTATCTAGAAAATGTGTTAACAAAGTCATACATATTACAGACACACACACACACACACACACACACTAAAATGGTTTGGCATAAAATAACTTACAATGGTTGATATGCCATAAAACCAATACAACTTAGTGCGAATTATTTGTATTAGGAAGGAATATGTGGTATCAAACAACTGACTGACATGCTATTAAAACCAATCATCTGATTTCACGCTTATTCAAAAGATTCTGCATTTGAGAGCCGTGTTCTGTCAGTAACACTTGCATTAATTACGAACCATAAATATTCCTTCTTTTATGGGTTTTAATAGTACAGGAAGTTGATTGAAGGAGATTCGGTCAGCCCGACGGTTTGTGCCTCTCTAGAATAGCATCGGTAGATCCGACTTCAAACCCCAACTGTGACAACTGTGCTTGCTTTGTACTTGGGTCCTTGCAAAGAAGTATGAATTGACTTATCTCACAAACTAGGAATAAAAAGAAGAGGATTTAAAAACATTGTCATGTGCTGCAATCAATACTAAAATTAATGATCTCAGGGTTACTCTTTATCAGACATGACCCGCACAAAAAGGTCAGAAATTAATGGAATGAATTTTCATTCAGAGGCTCGAGGCAGTTTCGTGAGACTTGGCAAGATTCACAAACTGACAGTTGGTACCGGGACCCTTGTTTTTTAATCAATTGCTTTGGAACCCAATAAGGCATCACTTTGCAATATCTAAACTTTTCATAGAAGATTTCGTGAATCAGTAACTTTCTAGTGATCTTATGTTATGTGGTGCCCAATTTCGAACTTGACCAACAAGGAGAGGTCAAGAACTTTTTCGCATGAACTCTCGTTCAGTGGCTTAAAGCAGTTATACGAGATTTGGGGGATATATGCACCCCTAATTCTACAATATCTCCATTTATAAGATTTGGGTGCTTGTGTTTTATGGCTAAACAACCGTTTTAGGTTATTTAATGCCGAATCTTTTTTATACAAATATACCAAATAGGATTTGCAAGCGAATAGTTCTTAAGAAACCTTTTTAAACGAATCAAAGCACATTTATTGTATACATTGGTATTGTATATATTGGTTCCAAGACTCGCTATGTAGTAATTTATAAAGTTTTTTGCTTAGATGTGGCACAAGGCCATATGAATGGGCACCCAATAATACTCGAACTCCCTCGTGAAGATTTGCTAGTCTAGCTTTTTTTGGTTTGGTTTGGTTTGGTTTTATGGCATATCAACCTTTGCAGGTTATTTAACGCCAAATCCATTTTAATGTAAATAATCTGTTCTATTTAAAACAAATTCAGTTGAGCATAAGTACACAGTTTAATTGTCAAAAACATTTCCATTTCAAACTATTCAAGCAGTTATAGGTAATAATTCAGTTAAGTGTTGATACAGTTATAATGTCGAAAAACAGTTCTATTTCAAATAATTCAGTTAAGCCTAAGCACTCATTTTAAGTGAAAGTACGGTTTAATAGTCAAAAACGTTTCTATTTCAAGCTATTCAGTTTACTCAATTCATCTTAGCATAAGTATGCTGTTAGTTCTATTTAACCCATAGATAGGGCCCTATCAGGTGCTACCACTCCGGGCCAGAGTGGACCTGGGAGTGATGGTAATGAGGGGGTACTCCGCATTCCCCAAAGCTCCAGCACTGCTGGAACCTCACCATCAGATTGTTTAGTGTCATATTCAGAACACTCGTTGGTGGGGGTTCTTACCCCTCTGCAGAGAAGCGGTCGGTGTATTCTACAGCCCCAGCCGACTGGGCAATAGTCTAGCTTTGCAAACGATTACACCACCAGAGGTGCCCATATGACTCGCTATGTTGAACTAATAATTCGAATTAATATTCTAATTTGTGCACGGATAAATGGTTTCAAGTTTAAGAAATTATAATTTCTTTTTTACCTATAAATGGTACCCAAACAGGTACTACCACTTCGGTTTAGAATGGACCTGGATTAATGGCAATAAAAAGTACACATTCTCCAAAGCTTATGAACTGGTGCATTACTATCAGATGGTTTAAAGTCATATCCTGCTGACTCATTGTTGGGTGGGCTTATCCTTCTAAAAAGATCCAGTCGGCGTATTCTAAGTTGACTGGGTCGCATTACGTGCAATCTTAAACAAGTCCTGGCGGCAACATCCCACAAGACACCAACTATACGGCCACCTGCCCCCTATCACGAAAACTATCTAAGTTAGACGAACCAGACATGCAGGACACTGCTGGAGAAGCAGGGACGAACTCATAAGAGATGTACTCTTATGGACCCCCACACATGGCCGTGCAAAATCAGGACGACCAGCACGAACATACATTCAGCAGCTATGTGAGGATACGGGATGCTGTCCAGAAGACCTGCCTGAGGCGATGAACGATAGGGAGGAGAGGCGAGAGAGGGTCAGGAATATCCGTGCTACCAGCGCGATACGATGATGATGAAATTTCAATATGTATAATCGTTTTAGTTAAACAAGAATTCAATTAAAATTAGGATGAATAAAAGTTTTTCAACAGTTTGTTAAAATGAGACTCAAATTGACTGGGTCGGATATTTTTTATCGAGGTGGTGAACCACGCTAGTCTGTGAGATACCAAGAGCTGATGATACTTTCCGAGTGCTACGCGTTGAATTTGTATGACTGGAAGAACAGCCTTGGAACTCATGGTTTTAAATCTCTAAGATTACATGATTGTCGAGGTTCTTGCAACACGAGCAAGATTCTTTGAACTATTGAGTTACTGTACGGTAATCAACCGCGAATTTACCTTTCACACTACAAATGCTTTTGGTTGTTTCGGCGGCGTTATGCCTCAGTTCAAACACGTAAATCATAATTTCACGAATTATAGTGCATTGTTCGTTCATATCACACATGGTATAAAGCAATGTATAACATGTCAACACACCAACTACCGTGATACTACCGACCACAATGGGTACTTTACACGGCTTGGTCACTTGATATACGATCGGGCCAACGAGCACCTACCCAAAAGTTGCAAAACTTCTGACTCGCTCGGGTATTTTGTTTTATGAGGTAATGTAAATTATGTGCATGTTGCTATATTTTGCAGTGACATTGATTTTAGCTGATTATTCTTAATTGCAAGAGATTCTCACTCAGACATAATGCCCTTGACTCACCTAAAAGAAACATCGTTTATTTTATGTAAAAACCTTCCAGTTGGTCAAACAAGTAAACATACTAAATTTGATCATGATATCGCGCTGGTAGCACGGATATCCCTGACCCTCTCTCGCCACTCCTCCCTATCGTTCATCGCCCTAGGTAGGTCTTCAGGACAACATCCTGTATCCTCACATAGCTGCTGAATGTACGTTCGAGCTGGTCGTCCTGCTTTTGCGCGGCCATGTGTGGGGATCCATAAGAGTACATCTCTTATGAGTTCATCTCTGCTTCTCCAGCAGTGTCCTGCATGTCTGGTTCGTCTAACTTGAATAGTTTTCGTGATAGGGGGCAGGTGGCCGTACAGTTGGTGTCTTGTGGGGTGTTGCTGCCAGGACTTGTTCAGGAACCAACCAATCTCTTTCCATTTATTAACTCAGATATTTGAACAAGAATATAAGATATTTCCGCTTTGATAAGCGCTATAGTTTTGTAGTTCAGAAGAACTGAAGAAATACATCATGTATATATTTGACAGTAACGGTATGGCACGAAGCGATACTGATTATGATTGATAATGTCCATAAATATCGATTTACAGCTACAAACGTACAAGCCGTCCAGACTGGTAGCGATTAATGTGCTAATGAAAAGGACATTAATAGCATGAGCAATATGAATAGGAGGTCGTAGATCACCGCGGAGAAAGACTCAGTCAAATTGATGGGCGTGCCGTGATTTCAGCGTAAACTTACATCATAACTTAACATCAACCTTTGTTTTTCTCTACATTAACTGAATTAGTAATAATTAGAATTATTGATTACTTAATCAGGAATCGTTGACACGGGTAGGTGTGTAGATAGTTGGACATACACGAGAGGGTTGGTCATACTTTGACACAGGTGTTTGATGTTTCAATTAGCAATTCTTATAATTAAATTAAATGACAGAGACGGTCTGATGCTGAGCTGATAAGGATGCGACGGATCGTACTTGATAGCCGCATATTTGACGCAAGTACCGGTATGTAATATCGTCTGAGTGCGAGAAATCAGAGAAGAAATTTGAACTAGTAACACTAAAACGAATGGTTGCAGATAAACAATATTCAATTTATAAAAGCAGAAATGTTGTTTAATTTTGTTAAGTATCTCTATCAAGGGTTTGTTGTTTTTTTTTAAATAAAAGCAGTTAAAAGTATCGCTTTAAAATAGGTTTGCATATTGTAAATCTATATATAAATCAACTTACTCTGTCAGGTGGTTGCTCAGTCGGCTGTGGCTGTAGAATACACTGACTGCTTGTCTGCAAAGGGGTAAGAACCCCACAAAATTTAATTGTAAACATTAGTCGGGGCGTTCTCTTATGTGTTACCAAGGAAAACCCTTTGAGAGAGATTGCATAATACTTCTTTGGTTTGGCTTCATTGTTTAATGGCATATCAAATTTCTTGGGTTATTTAATGTCTAGCTATCCTTGTAGAAGAACAGGAATGGTACGATTTAACCAAGAGCTGATGGGTAGATTAAGGTGTTCATACCTTTCCAAATGATATTAGCCCGAAGTGATAATAATAGCGTGACTGGAGTTTGAAATCGCTTACTGTCAGGCCGCAGTCCAGCATTTTAGTAATTACGTTATTAATCAAGCTTTAAAAAAACAAAAACCAAAAAAAAACAAAACAAAAAACAACCTAAACACAATAATAAATCCACCCTGTCGGACTAAGAATATGCTGCCTTTATTCGTTGATATGACACTAAACGATATGATGGTGAATTTAGAGTAATGCTGGAGCCTTGGGGAATGCGGAGTACCCATTCATTGCCAAATCTCCCAGGTTCACTCTGGCCCGGTGTGTTAGCACTTAATAGGTTCCTATCTATGGGTCAAAGACAGAACTGTGTACTTAAGCTAAATTGAATTTCTTTAAAATAGGACCGTTTTAATATTTAAACTGCGTACTTATGCTAAATTGAATTGTTTGAAATGGTACCTTATTTGTATAAAAATGGATTTGATATACCATAAAGATCAAAACAAACTCTCAAGGGGAATATTTTTACAATTTTCTTTTAATGTCTCAGTCATCTATAGCGTAGGAAATGGATAAATAAAAAAAAGGTAACAATATAAAAGACAAATGGAGATGTGTAAAACTTATTAGATATCAGGTAAAAGTAAATGATAATAGGTTTGGTTTCTTTGTTTAATGGCATATCAACTCGTTTTAGGTTATTTATTGCCGATGCCATTCTCCTAGAAGAACAGTAGTGGTACTATTTAACCCATAGCTGGGAGGATAAGGCGGTTCATACCTTTCCCAAGGGTATTTGCCCGAAAGTGAACGTAATAGCACGACTGGAGTACGAACTCGCGTACTACGATTTCGCAGTCCATCGCTTTAGCCATTACACCACGAGGACACCCGCTAAATGGTAATAGGAAAGGATTACGATAGGTAATGTGTATTAAGCAATATATGATGCGATTCTGTATTAATGTATTTTTAATATGTATGTCAGAATGTATTGCGTAAGATGTAAAATCTTAGGTAAATGATGAACACTGGGTTATAGGTTAAATATAGCTGATGCGAACCAAATAAACAAGACTTGAGAAGTCAAGAGAGAAATTAAATCAAAGTTCTTAAAAGAAGCCAAGTTGGAGAAACAACTAAATCTGTATGGAATGTTCTTTATAGAATTATGCTTAGTTAAACAATTATTATATATGGATGGAATGTAGAAAAAGACTATTTTTTTAGGCTAATCATAATACCAGGGATATTTTTTCACATTTCATGAGAAGATAATAACTATGAGATATTTTAATTGCTGTATAAGGATTTTGTGAGCGCAGGAAGCTCTTTACGAAACGGGCGACGGTTTGAACGAAGTAAGCCTGTCGTGATGAGAATAAGCCGCCTCCAGGACTGAGCAATTAGCCGAACTCTGCAAATCGAATCCAATAGTATTTATAAATATATTACCTCGGTGATACCCACTTGCACCTCAAGATCTAGTATCAGCGCTTGATTTGGGTGCAGACTTAGACAGAATTATAACTAAATCTAGTAAATGCCCCTGTATATATTTACCCAACCCCACCACTAAGAACAGGATTGGAGAGAGGGTCAACTTTTAAGTTGAATAAAGCTGGTTCAAATTCAGAAATTTCTTTCGCATAGATGGGTTACCAACACAGGATAAAGAACCCAGTTTGCCTTCTTAATTTACACAACCCCACCTAAATAAGCACGAAGTGGTACAAGTTCAATATGTAAACCAGAGTGTAGCCGGTTTGAATTCTTAATTAGAACATAAGATTTTCCTAATTTTAAAAGAAAATATTATTCTTTTCAGGAGTTTTTAACAACCGGGAATACCTCATAATTTTATACCACTTGGGAGTAATGGCAATGATGTACACTTCCCAGAATGGTTGTTGGTTGGGTCTTATGGCATATCAACCTTTCTAGGTAATTTAACACCAAATCTATTTTTATGCAAATAGTTCGATTTCAAACAATTCAGTTTAGCATGAGTATATAAAAATTCAATTTAGTGTAAGTCCAGGTTCAATGTCAAAAACAGTTCCATTTCAAACAATTAAGTTTAGCATAAGCACGTTGTTTAAATGTAAGTGCACAGATTAATTGTCAAAGACATTTCTATTTAAGCTATTCAGTTTAGTCAAACAGTTCTAATTTAAATAATTCAGTTTAGCATAAGTATGCAGTTAGTTCTATTTAACCCATAGATAGGGCCCTATCAGGTGCTACCATTCTGGGTCGGAGTTGACCTGGGAGCAGTGGCAATGACGGAGTGCTCTACATTCCCCAAAGCTCCAGCATCACTGGAACGTCACCATCAGATTATTTAGTGTCATATCCAAGACACTCATTAGTGGGGGGAGAGTCTTACCCCACTGCAGAGGTGCAGTCGGTGTATTCTACAGCCCTAGCCGACTGAGCAATCCCAGAATGGTAGTTTCACTATCAGATTCTGTTTGGCGTCATACCCAAGACCCCATCTTCTTTTTCTTTTCTTTTTTTTCTGGAAGAGAAGGGTCATACACCTCAGGAGAAGATACAGTCTGCGTATTCTAAGCCCTGCCGACAAGTCGATGAATCACTTAAGTAAGACATGATGAATAGCAACTAAAAAAAAATCAAACTTTGAATCTATTAATCCAAATTAATGGTTATGGTAGAGTGTTTTGTGATCAATCCCGGTGAATATTTATTTCAAAAACAGCTTGAGACATTCACTGCATCCATTTAGGTGAATATGAAAATCTCAGGAATTAAAGTATCTATAGACAATTGAAAGTGGTTATTGTGTAGAGGTGAGAAGAATTTATAGAAATTGTGCCTGTAGAAAAATAAAGAGATGATGAGAGCAAAGGTGAGATTAACCCCCGGGGTGAATTTACCATTACAAAAGCAAATGAGTAGTAATACCGGTCAAGTTCTGGTCCGTTACAGAAGAAATCTGAGTTATACATCAGCCAGGGTAGAATTATTGAATATCGAACAAAAGTGTCAAGTTGTTATAATTCTCACTCCCTTCTAGCACTAGATAATACTGGCTATTTTATTATATTATATTATATTATATTATAAACCCGCATAATTTCTAAGACATTGACAACTATGTTACTAGCTATTGCTGCGGGCTTATCGTGAAGCTGTGCCAAGTCAATACAATATTGTAGTGTAACTTGAGAGGGCATACATTTTTTTTAAATGAAAAAGTAATAGAAAACCTTCGTATATGTTCGTTTTTGCATCTGTCCGGAGAAATAAATTCGTGATGAAACTCTTTTAGATCGATGAAGTCATGCTTTTTATATATTTAAAGTTGAGAATATGATAGCGTATAGATTACACTAATGCAAAGATGTAAGATCTCCAACCAAAAAGGGAAGTCTTAGGTATAACACTAAATTCCTAATGATAAATTTCCAGTTTTGGAGTGAAGAATCTCTTCCTTGCAATTATCTCCAGGCCCACTCTCAACCAGAATCGTAGTTTGGTTGGTTGGGTTTTATGGCATATCAACCTTTGAAGGTTATTTAACGTCAAATCCATTTTCATGCAAATAGTTCTATTTAAAAAAATTCAGTTTATCATGAGTAAACAGTTTATATGTCAAAAACATTTCTATTTCAAGTTATTCTGTTTATTCAAACAGTTCTACTTCAGCTAATTCAGTTTAGTATATGGTCAAATTTTGTTAAAACATACTTAAATGTCAAAAACAGTTCTACATTAAACAATTCAGTTTAGTGTACGTACAGTTTCAATGTCAAAACAGTTCCATTTCAAGCAATCCAGTTTAGCACAGGCACGCAGTTTAACGTTAAGTACAGTTTAAATGTCAAAAACATTTCTATTTAAACCTATTTAGTTTAGTCAAGCAGTTCTAATTCAAACAATTCAGTTTAGCATAAATATGCAGTTAGTTCTAGTTAACCCATAGACCAGGCCCTATCTGGTGCTACAGAATGGTAGTACTTGTTAGAGTCTGATCTATGGGTTAAATGGATTGGTTTAATTGTTCATATTTGATAGGAAGAGTTGATGCCATATGACTGTAAATTATTTGTCTTAAGAATAGTTACTTAAAGCTATGAATATTTACTAGGGATTATGATTAGTAACTTTAAATCATATAACTGTGCAAATTGTGTGATTGTTATTAAATAGAAATGATTTTTTCAAACCAAATAATTATTCCTATGAGATAAGATTACTTGAAACCACACAACTTTGTGTTGCCCAGCCGGCTTGGGCTGGAGAATACACCGACTTCTTTTCTACAGAGGCGTAATTCTCCCCAAATGAGAGTCCTCGATACGACACTAAACAATCTGATAGTGAGGTTCCGGCGATGCTGGAGCTTTAAGGGATGCAGAGCACCCCTTCATTGTCATGCTCCTGAATTGTTTGAATTAGAACTGTTAAACTAAACTGAATAGCTTAAATAGAAATGTTTTTGACAATTAAACTGTCCTTACATTTAAACAGCGCGCTTATTCTAGACTTAATTGTTTGAAATGGAACTGTTTTTGACATTGAAACTATACTTACACAAAATTGAATTGTTTAATATAGAATTGTTTTGAGATTTAACTGTGTGTAAACAAAATCTGTACTCACATTAAACAAAATTAGAACAGTTTTGACAATAAAACTGTGTACTCATGCTAAACTGAATTATTTGAAATAGAACTGACAATTTGCATAAAACTGGATTTGGCGTTAAATAACCTACAAGGATTGATATGCCATAAAAACAAACCAACCAACCAAGAACTTTGTGTAAATTATTATATTACATAGGAATAATTGATATCCTAAAACTGAACAGGAACAACCTCTAAAGAAACTACTACACAAAAATGGAATTAAAGAGTAAAATAAATGTGTCCCTATACCAGGAGCTATAGAATGACCTTAAATAGGTTGACAAACCTTCAAAATCAATTAGTAAAATATATTAATCTTTCTATTGGATACGTTTTGTCTTAGCGTTATAATTTATTCTTATTTATTTGGCACAGGCCACATTTTGACATTTTGCTAAGAACAAACACTCAAGAATCCAGGATTCATGTTTATTCAGGAAAAGTCTCATCTCAAATCGAATAGATTTCCGAGTTCTGTGCTTTTTATTTATTAGAGGAGCATTTCCTGTATCAAGCATGAATCTTTGACGCTCATCTTTGTTAACTGTATCACGATATTTACACAGTTTAGTAGAGAACGAGGCCAAGTGATAAGAAACAAGAGTAGGAATATTGCGTTAATCAAATGCTTCTAAGGGTTACTACTTGTTAGGAAATTAAACCGGCGAAGTCCTGGATTATTTTTTACTTGAGTTCCAATCTCGACTTCACTATCAATGTTCTAAGCGTGAATATATCTATGTAGTTCAAACTATTTTAAATAAGCAGATACTTAATTCTAAATTTCAATACAAATTTTCAAGAGCAAAGGTAACCTCATGTCTTGGAACGGTTGTACTAATTTGGCTACCTTTTTATAGATCAAATAGCTCTTTTTGAGATAATGCTTAAAATGATTTATTTAGATAATTTGGCTTTTCTAACATTGATACTGAATCTAAGAATTACTTTCAGACTCGTTTACCTTAATTGTAAACTACATTATCACATTTGCTCTTGAAAATGTGTATTGATATTTAGAATTTTGGTTTGGTTTGTTGGGTTTTATGGCATATCAACCTTTGTCGGTTACTTAACGCCAAATCCATTTTTATGTAAATCTGTTCTATTTAAAACAATTCAGATTAGCATAAGTACACAGTTTAATTGTCAAAAACATTTCCATTTCAAACTATTCAAGCAGTTATACATAACAATTCAGTTAAGTGTAAATACAGTTTTAATGTCGAAAAACAGTTCTATTTCAAATAATTCAGTTAAGCATAAGCACGCAGTTTAAATATAAGTACGGTTTAATTGTCAAAAACATTTATTTCAAGCTATTTAGTTTACTCAAACAATTCAGCTTAGCATAAGTATGCTGTTAGTTCTATTTAACCCATAAATAGGGCCCTATCAGGTGCTACCACCCCAGGCCAGAGTAGACCTGGGAGCGATGGCAGTGAAGGGGTACTCCGCATTCCCCAAAGCTCCAACACTGCTGGAACCTCACCGTCAGATTGTTTAGTGTCATATACAGGACACTCGTTAGGGGGCGGGGTCTTACCCCTCTGCAGAGGTGCAGTCGGTGTATTCTACTGCCCCAGCTGGCTGGGCAATATTTTGAATGAAGTATCTCCTTATTTATAAAGAAAAAAGCGCTATGAATGAACAAGATTGATGTATAGAACATTCTTGAGCTCTTGGAAGTGCGGAATTCTCCTTTATTATCAATTACTCTCAAGAATATTCTATACATCAAACTTGTTCCTTCTTAGCGCTTTCTTCTTCCATTAATTTCCTTCTTTTATTGATTTCTTCCGTTGCACAGTTTATTTATTCATTTATTTACTTATATGCATTTTGTCTGTCTTTCATTCTTTCCTTTCTTCGTTATTTTTTTAAAATTCATTTCTATGACTTATTTCTTTCTTCCTTTCTTTAGTCAGCATTGTTTATTCATTCTTTCTTTTTTTCCATCCATATCTCTTTTTTCACTAGTTTTTGAAAACCTTTCTTTCAGTCTTTTCTATGCATTTTCTTTCATTTTTGTTTGCTCGCATTATTTTTTCTTCCTTTCTTTTTTTTAAATCCTTTTTTCTATGCTTTCTTTCTTTCTTTCTTTTCATTCCTTTTTCTTTATTCCTTTTTCTTTCTTTGCATTCTTTTTTCTGTTTTTTTTTTATCAATGGTTTTCTTTTTTCTTTATATGCCTTCTTTTATTGTTTGCATTATTTCTTTTATTCTTTTAATAGCTTTTTCCTTCTTTGGAGTGATTTTGATTGATCCTCCCACATTCTTTAATCACCAACAAGACATCATGTCGTCATTCCAATCCCAAAGACAAACAAAAATAATGATCCATACGTATGTACTGCATATAGTTTTGTCATTTACAGCGAGAACTATTCTAGATTTACCCGGAAAGTTCTGGTAATGTAAATTAATTATTGCTGTTTAACGAGTGAACTAAATGTACTAATGAGCCAGCTTTACAGGTAAGGGAAAAAAAGAGTCATTGCTTGTTATTCTGTATTAAAAATTGAAACCCAATAAATCATTACTTCTAATTAAAAGAGAATTGATTCAATTACTGTAATGCGATACACGCTATACTTCGTGTTAATTTAACTAAAAATTATCAAATTTATGATTTTTAATAAAGTCAACTAAGCGAAGAAATCTTTTGAGTTCATGAAATTCAAATAATTTTTCCACATTCAATAAAGTTAATTCTAGAAATGTAGAGATCATTAGACAATTACTTGCACAATTTTTTATAATTTATCTTCTCCAAAGAAACTGTCCGCTACTCTGGTAATTACAAAGACGAAAACATTGGTAAAGTGAAGGTTACCTTTACCAGCACGGCGTACTTGATAATTGTATTATTAAATGCAATCTACTGCTCATAAAATCGAGTTCTTTTTAACTTATAAATTGAATAATATTTGTATTCCTATTAGATTGTGTTGGGGAAAGAAATACGATCGGTTGTGTTGAGATGGAGAAAAAAATAAAATAAAATGAATATAATTCTAGCGCAACGAATTCGCTATATGAAATAATTGGAAGCAATGAACTCAGACAAACTTGTTTTTATATCGACATAGAAATGTTCAGGAAAAATTCCAAGAAAAATGCCAACAAGTAATAACCTGAAGGAGGCTGTGTGCGTTTCTCTTCGCTCAAATTCCCTTAAAGAAGGCACAAATTTATCTTTTTTGCCAGCTATGGAGAAATAGTACGGCAAACTGGGTTCTTTAGCCTGAGTTACACACCAAGAGGGAACACTGAATTGATAGCAGCTGTTCTTTGCCTAAGAAATTGACCTACTGTCAAATACTAGTTGTGGCGGAAGGGTTGGGTGAATACATACATATAGAAGATAAAAAAAACGTTTAAAAATATCGGGATTGAGAAACCCGTCGGTTTTGTTAAAACATCGGTCTAAGAGGAGGACGGTGAGGAAAAATCTGCTGCTTTTATAACTCTTGCGCATTTCATTCTTCAAGACGGATTCTGGTTTGTGCATATAGCATTTAATAGTATTGGCAAAATTCAACTTCTTGCATAATTTCCAGTGTATAACATTCCACGCCCCGTCATGTCAAGTCTTATGCACCCTTTACACTAGTTTGCTGCATTCGCTTACTATGGGATTAATGATTTTGTCTATCATCATATAATCTACGCTCGCAATTCTATGGCCAGTTTGTCACTTGAAATTCCTTATATTTGGGTTTTTTTTTATCCCTATTTCTGTTTTTCTATTGGTATTTTTCTTTTTACTTAGTCCTCGAGTCCTTGCATTGCTGTATCTACGCAATCCCAACCGTTGTTTTTCATCCCATTTTTCTTTCCTAGTTATTGCTGTTGTGTTTATCTTTATGCTGTTAGTGCTGCTTCAAGACTTTTTCAGTTCTTTTTCATGTAGTCTACGAGCCCTCATAGTGATGCATCCATGATATCCTCTATACTGTCAAGTCCACTTCCATCTCCTTTTCTTAACAATTATAGCTATGTCATCTCTCAGATGTAAGGCTTCATGTATGGTTATTAGCTTTCTTGTTTCTGGTTCATTTGTTTAAGTTTTTTTCCCTTTGTCCAGTTCAATAATGGTCCCAAGTATCTTACAAAGAAGATATCCCTCTGTGTTAATCCCCTGGATGGGATTCCTGTGGCAGAGTTTCGCTTTGAGAAGCTTTCTAGTTCATCTGAGATAATTTGTATTTATTCTTCTATCTCCACTAGTTTGATGGTGACCGCTTCAAATATTCCTTGTACTCGTAATTTTTTTTTTTTTTTTTGCTCCGAGCGTCCTGGTTTTTCCTTATTGGCAGTTCTATTCCTTTCCATTATTTGTCTTCTTCCTCTTCTCATTATGAGCATTGCACATTTTTCTATGTTAAATTCTAATCCTATATCCTGTTTGTATATTCTTATTGTTTGTATCAGTCTTCAATTTGTTTTCATTTTTTTTTTTTTTTTTTGCAAAGACGCTGATGTCATCCATGTACATTAGGTGGTTAATCTTTTCTTGCGATTTAATAAATTTGTAGCCTATTATTATTATTATTATTATTATTCTGGTCTTGCATTTTTTTACGCCGGCGTTGGCTAGTGATCTTTCAGTGGAGTCTCAATGTCAGCAATTTTCTTCTGGTTTCCTGGACTCGTCTCAGTATTCTATTTTCAACCATGCTTTCCTCTGGATGGTCTTGATTCGTCCACTGATTTCCAGTTCTTCCAATCTCGTTCCCAATCCTCTGGGGACCGTTCCAAGCACTCCAACTACAACTGGTATCACCATCACTCTCATATTTCAAAAGTTTCTTAGTTCTCTGGCAAAGTCCAAGTATTAGTTTATCGTTTCACTTTCAGCGGTCATGGTTAACAGTTGGTCTAATGAGTAGAGTGTTCGCCAATGGTCCGGGAGACCGGGGTTCAATCCTAGGTCGTCATACCAAACTGCAAAATCTACTAAATGGCAAGTTCTCGTTTATTTATTTATTTATTTATTAGCATTAGGTTTGGTTTTCTGACTGGAATTGGAGAATCCGGTTTTTCTTCTTAAATTTCTTGAGAATTTTCTTTGTCTCATTCTCCAGGGTGGATTCTGGTTTGTGCATGGAACATTTAATAGTACAGTTAAATTTAAATTTCCTGCACAATTCCTTGTGTATAACTTTTCCCACCCAGATGTGTCTAGTCTTATTCTCCCTTTGCACAAGTTTGCTACTTTCACTGATGTGATTAATGGTTTCGTCTATCATCACAATCTATACTTACAATTTTGTTGCGTATTATCAATTTTCGTTTCTGTATACTTGGTCCTCATGGTGATGTTTTTCGCTGCTATTAGAAGAGATTTCCGGTTTTTAAGTCATGTCCTTGGTTTTTTGTGTGCCAATTCCAAAGTTTATCACTTAAAATCTCCAAACATTTGTTTTTAGTCCCATTTCTGCCTCTTCGTTTTCGTTGTTTTTCTATCTGTATTTAGATTGCCAATGCTATTACTTGCTGATGTAATTAATTTTTCGTTGATCTTTTAAGGTAGTCCTTGAGTCTTTGTATTGATGCATCTATGCAATCCTGAATACTATCGAGCCCTCATCCTCCTTTTTTGACACATACAGTCTTTCATCTCTTGGATGTAAAGCCTTGAGCATGGTCTGCATGTGTTTCACATCAGGTTTTACTGGTGGTTTTTCATTGAAGTTTGAGCCACAGCAAACGTCCTCAGGATTCATTTAAGTATTATAGCTCATTTTTTCTGTCATGTGGTCTAAAGATCATCAGATTGTAACAAAATGAAATTGGCCACATTCATTGGATTGTAGCGAAATGATATTGACCACATTCAAAAGACATACCTCATTTTTGTATATGTACCGATTGGTTTATATGCACACACGAGCATACTGGGGCCCAGTCGACTGGGGCTAGAGAATACACCGACTGCATCTCTGCAGAGGGGTAAGACTCCCCTAACGAGTGTTCTGGATATAACACTAAACAATCTGATGGTGAGGCTCCAGTAATGTTGGAGCTTTGGGGAATGCGGAGTACCCTTTTATTGCCATTGATCTCAGGTCCACTCTGGCCCGGATTGTTAGCACGAGATATTTATGGGTCAACCAGAACTAAACATTGTACTTATGCTAAACTGAATTGTTTGAAGTATAATTATTTTGACATTAAGCTGTGTAGGTATGTTCAACTGAATTGGCTGAAATAAAACTGTTTATTTGTATAAAAATGGATTTTGCATAAAATAACTTACAATGGTTGATATAGCATGAAGCTAAATCAAACGAGCATACTATGAGCGGGTATATTCGCCGATACCCACAAACATATTATGAAATTAACTTAGCAAAAAGATGCAAAAATTAGGATAACAGGCAAGTATAGCCATTGGCCTAATGAGTAGAGTGTTCGCCAATGGTCCAGGAGACCGGCGTTCAATCCAAGGTGAGTCATACCAAAGACTTTTAAAAAAATGGTACTTTATGCAGCCTTACGTACCACTCTGAATTGTAAGGTACGTATCAAGGGTAAAGTGGAGCAATCCAGAGAAAGGAGTAGCGCCTTCTCCTATACCTCGGTGTAGTAGCTATTAAAAAGGGAGCCTTCGGGTCACCCTCGACTAAAGTCGCCAAATTTACTTAGTTACACCTTATACTATTTGATACGAATTTGCTATAGAATATTTGTAGCCGATTATTCAAATTAACATAATTTTGATGTTTATATTTTAAATATTATTCTTGAAATGGAGATTTTCTTTGAAAACATGTTAATACATAAATTGTATTTAAAAAAAAACCCTGATCTCCGCGACTATTGCCTGTGTTTCGAGTCCAATCCTTGTTGGACGTCATACACTTGTGTCCACAAGCTGTACAGAAGTTTTCTAAATATCAGTATTGTATTATTTCAGATTTTTATTTCATGGATTTTTACTTTGTATAAAAGCAAATTTGCTTTTTCTACAACACGCTGGCCACGAGTGTGAATATGTCTACATTTAAAAGTTATGAACTTTTCTATGGATTTTTTTTTTTTGTTGTAAATAGTTAATTTTCATTAGATTCCTTGGTCTCTAAAATGATTCTTATTGGCGTCAGTATTTGTTGTTCGATCCAAAGTTAAAACCTCTTCGATTAGTTGGAGAAAAATAGAAAAAAACTTATATTTTATCTTTTCGTTCTTTGATTAACAGTACAACATGTTGCCCTTATCTCAGTCAAACTGTTTTCATCAAGTCATTTTTGCCATACTCACATTTTGCTTTACACTCGAGAAATTAAATAATTCAATTTATCATATATTTTATTAAAAAGTTATTAAAGATAAACTCGGGGTGTGGTTATAAGGGTTCAATTAACTTTTATGAAAGAATAGTGTGTACTAATTTATAGTTAATTATATATATATTAGTTACCCACATACGGACTGTTTCGTTGTATCACAACCCTTCAGTGTGGCTAGAAACACGAGACGCTTCAAGCCAATGTACGTCAGCTCGGGAATTATCGTATGTGTATCAAGTTCGTTTACATTTTACACTAATATATATATATATATATATATATATATATATATGTGTGTGTGTGTGTGTGTGTGTTTGTGTGTGTGTGTGTGTGTGTGTGTGTGTTGTATTATACATATATATATATAGTTTGAAAAAGTGATGATTTCGTTGTTTTGCGGCATATCAACTGCTCATGAGTTATTTAATACCGAAATGATTTATCTCGAAATGTTTATTTGTAATCGGAACAAAATTTTCACTGTTTAAAATTGCACTTAAATTTTTTCTGGAATCATTTGTTTACACTGTTTTATGGTTGCAAGTATTCCTTTGCAATACTGGTAATTCATGCACCATGATATATGGTAACAAGTATCTCTATATGATTAAAATAGTTATACGCAAGTATGGTTTTAAAGTAACTATTTTTATACCCTATTAATCACAAAACTAGCACTCATGTTCAAGTATTCTAATGCAACACCAATAATCAACAATCAATTATATGGTTTCATATATCTAATTATAATGATAATCCTCACTAATTGATTGTAACTTCACATAACTATTAATACAGATAATTTGAAAACTGTTAAATGCTTTTAAATATTTCTAGCTAGAATTAATATTTTTAATAATCATTTGTTTGTATAAAATTATATCGTATTAATTAATTCTGTCTAATATTGATAATTTTTTAACAGACATATTTGATCCATTGATAGGACCTTAACAGGTACTACCATTCCAGATTAGATCGACTTGAGAATAATAGCTGTAAAGGTGTACAACAAATTACTTAGAGTTTCAGAACTAAAGCCTCACCAGTGGATTCTCTTTCATATCATATCCACGATACACCTTCTTTAGGGTTGTCTTTTCTTGCATTCTGTTCTCCCTGACTGACATACTAAGCGGATGAGCTTGATCTTTTTAGCAGATACTGTAATAAGACTTTCCGATTATCATTTGTCATTTCAGTTTTTTTCTGTATTGTTCGTAAATTTAAAAGCGCAGTGAACATTATCAGTTAGAATATACAAACACGGCAGGTGCATATTTGAAAATTCACATTATGTTTTTTTTTTTTATCTGTGATGAGTTCACAAAAGAAGAAACTGCTATGTTTAGATGTAAAGTAGGAAGTTATCGCTAACATATACAGTAATTTTATCAGCTCAGCACAGGTTCAGACGTAAAGGGAACCTAGAGAGAATCGAACTTATTACCAACAGGTTTTGCTTCTTTGTTTAATGGCATATCAACCTTTGTAGGTTATTTAATGCCAACGCCATTCTCCTAGAATAACAGTAGTGGTACAATTTAACCCATAGCTGGGAGGATAAGGTGGGCCATACCTTTCCCAAGGGTATTTGCTCGAAAGTGAACGTAATAGCGTGACTGGAGTACGAACTCGCTTACTACAACTCCGCAGTCCATCGCTTTAACCATTACACCACGAGGATACCGCCCTTATTACCAATAGTCTGCTAATCTAGATTGATAATTATTGCACTACGTGAGATTCAAAATCACTTGGAAATATAAGTATAATATTTAATATTGTCATTTATTAAGAATAATTTTATATGATCGATTTATTGATTGATTTTAATATGCTACTCTGTCTAGGTTTATTTTATGCTTAATTTTTAGGGAATGGCATTCATTGTATGTTAACATTTACATTTTTTGTGTAGTTGTTTCTTAAAAGGTGTTTTTTTCTTTTTGCACATGGTCATATCGAATATGAATAATTCTAAACAGATCTGTTTGACCCACAGATAGGATCATAACAGATCCTACCACTTTTAGTCGGGGTGGACCTGGGAATGATAATTATAAACGTGTACTCTATTGTCCCTATATCTTTATAACTGGAGCCTCTCAATGAGATGCAGTTTAGTGTCACACCCAGACCACCTTTTTTTTGGTGGGGGGTGTCATACCGTTCTACGGATGATACAGTCAGTATATCCTGAGTCCCGCTGACAAGGCGAAAGCTTGAGCATAGTTTAGCACCCTGACCAAGACTGAGGGACACCCAGTGAGAGTTTCACTCATGAAATAGATATACTAGCTTTGCACACAAACTATTATACCACAGCCGGCACTCTTTTGAATTTATTAAGTTTCGTTTTCCTCGCCAGTCACATATCGCTTAAGCAGCTGTTACTAAATTGCCACTCATATGAGTACAGAGCAGTTTCATTTCTGTTTAATTTCCGTAATCTATTGGGAACCAAAGGTTTATGCCTGACTTTACAAAAAGTCAAATTTAATCATGGTTGCCAATAATCAAAAGAAAATATTCAAATGAAATACGAGAAGTTTAGCAGAACAGAGTTAAGCGATCTAATGTAAGTTATATTTGTTGCTGCCTCCCACCAGACAGGACTTGGCACAAGGTCAATGACCCAAAGGTCGGCTTAAAGTGGAGATTTGGGGTCGGAGGGTCGGGTACGAGCTGAGTCTCGAACCCTGCTGGTCTGTGCTGGTCATCGACCCACCTAGAGCAATGTGGGCCTGATGAGCCAAGCTGGTCTTGGTTCCAAATTTGGGTCCAGGTACGTATGCCTGCTTATAGCTTAAACTGGACAGCAAGGTCCAGTGCTATACAAAGGGTACAAAGGTGTCAATGTTGTAGCTCACCCACCCGAAGGTGGCCCAGCCGAAACTGGGGGCCTTTCGGCCTTGAATCTGCCATTGATTTCGATACCCCATCCGACACGAATGCCAGACGGCTCAACCAAGGCAAGGGAAGAATCAGTCGTTCAAATGTAAATATTGTATTTGTCGCTGCCTTCCACCAGACAGGACTTGACACAAGGGATAAAGGGAAGGGAAACGTCGGGAACGAGCCGAGACTCGAACCCTGCTGATCTGTGCTGCTCATCGACCCACTAAGTGCAATGAGGCTGTAATGAGGCAAGCAGTTTCAGGAATCCAAATTTGGATCCGTGCACGTATGCCTGCTTATTGCTTAAACTAGACAGCAAGGTCTAGTGCTATACATAGGGGACAGAGGTTGCCGCTCGCCCACGCGAAGGTAGCCCAACCGAAGCTGGGGGCCTTTCGGCCTTAAATCTGCCATTGGTTTCGATACCCCACCCGACACGAATGCCAGATGGCCCAGCCAAGGCAAGGGAAGTATCAGGCGTTCTAATGTAAGTATCAACTAAAAAATTTTCCACTTTTAGTTGATTACTTTTGTGATATTAGACAGTGGTTCTTAGTAGTTTGCATATGAAGGAATGGGATAGATATTCGGTCAGATTATTTTGAGGATATATCAATAGCGCACTTAGCTTGGGTGATGTAATTGTTAGCAAGCTAGACTTGCAAACCTTCACGAATGAGTCTTATTGGGTACCCCATTCATACGGCCTTTTATCAAATCTCCGCAAAAAAATAAAATAAAATGCTTAGTAAATTACTAGCAAACTTGGCTAACGGCCATTCTGAAAACATCGGTTCCTGTCAGATCATCGAAGTTAAGCAGCGGTGGACCTGTTTAATACTTAGATGGGTGACCACTTAAACTGACAGCAGGTACTGCTAACAGCTTGAGGCCTGTGTACTCTAAGCAAAGTTTAGTAAATAAAAGTGAACTTGGCCTATGGTAAAGTTTTGCTGAAAGGTTTGGCTCCAGCAAGGACACCGAAATTAAACAGCGATGAGTTTCCTCTTAAGCAACAGCAGGTATTGTAAACAACCTGAGATCTATGTGCCATATTTATGTAAAACGTTAGTTGTAGATTATGGACAAGTTTTACGTTTAAGTTACACTGAGAGCATAGATTTCAGCGAGATCACCGAAGTTAAGCATCGAGGAACATATTTAATACTTTGATGGGAGACTACTTAAGCAACTGCAGGTAGTTTAAGTAATCCGACACCTACAGGCGATATTTAAGCAAGTTTTTTGCAAATGATATTGATGGTCATTGAGCACCAAACTTGAAATGGAATACCTACTTCAGAACATTAACAAAAAGTAATTTTTACTTTTTTTACAGGCGAGATAAGAAATAAGATTAAATACAAATGAAGAATTAAAAAAAATAATGCTATATCATGAACTTCTTGAAAATAATCGGTATTTCAATTTTTAATTTCGTAAGCTAGGATATTCATGAACCATAATGCGAAAATATCAATTGTAAAATTGCATAATAAGGTTCCAGGGACTGAAGAGATAGGTTATCAAAAAGCGAGCACCTGGAAGAAAGATTAGATCAGAAAGTTCAACAACTCAGCCAGTAGACGAAAAGTCAAAGATAGGCTTATTCTTGCCACTCCGGAGTGGGTCTTGGCAAGGTTACCATCTCAATAGTTACGTAGGCTGGCAAAAGAACGTCAGTTACCCGCGGCGGAAGTCGGAGTTTTCTGTGAACCCCAATATAAGACGACAGATTTCATAATTCTGACTATATTTTCACCATACCCTCAGTCGGTCTCACCTTAGGAGGCGAGAATTGTGCAGTTTTTAGGTCACAGGGAGCCTTCCCTCCTAGCAATACCTGCTTTGCATGGCTCTGTTGATAGCTTGGTACCTGAGGTACCCAAATGTGGTGAATGTCGAAGAAAACAACTACTTTTTGATATAGGCACGCATGAGTCGTGATTTGTGCGCAGCCTCCCGATATAAAATAACCATGTGTCGCGTACTGGCCGAGCGGGAAGTCAGTTAAATACATCAATTTCACTTTAAATAACTGGGGTTCAAAAAGACATGTTCGTGTGAACGGAGAAGTAAGAACGAATCAAAGATACGAGAAGAGTCGGTTTCAATGAAAGTGAAGAAAATTACTCCTCACCTTGGGTCCGTTATTCGTGTCTTCCTGCTTCGACGACTTCGGGAACTGAACGGAAAGAATAAAGCAACGAGGTCCTAAAGCTTGAAGTGAATTGTGTTTTTGTATCCCCCACTCCAAATCTAAAGATTAGCCATCACTGACATAGCATTTACCGGTGACTACGTTTCATGAAGGTACCCCTGGTGAAAGGGATATCGTCGAACGAAATGGACACGGCGACGCGAGTTTACATCTTGAACGTGACTGATTGCATTTCACTTAGCAGTAATACATTTGGAAAAGGTATGAATTGAATTATTTTCCCTCCAGCTATGTGTAGATTGTTGAGTAGACTGGGTTCTTTTGCCTTGGTTAGGCAACCAGTCTAAAAGAAGGAAAACTCAATTCAAATCTGCTAATCTCCGCTTCAAAAATTGACCTTGTGTCACATCCTGCCCGTGCTGAGAGATTGGTAAAGACGTTATATTATAGTTTCTTTATTTTTGTCAACTTAGAACAAATAAAGAGCTTTGTGTTTCATTTCCTGGACTTTATTAAGAATGTATATCAGGAAATGAGGTGGGGATAATAATAAAGAAAAAATGAGCTGAAATTAAACTATAAAGAAATAGATGTTGAAGAATGATAAAAATTCGAAAGAACAGACGCCTCAGGTGGGGTAATGGTTAGCAAGCTACATTAGCAAAATCTTCGTGATTAACTTCGGGCTCATTGGGTGCCCCATTCATACGACCTTGTGCCACCTCTTAGCAAAAGCTTCTGTGAATTTCTAAAAACTGGAAGATCATGAGTTGAAACTCTACAAGAAAGGCAACGTGAACAAAAGATGTAAAAGATGAAAAGAAAGAATATGAAGAATATTAAGAGAATATTTTTGATGGGGTGATAAAAAAAGAAAGAAAAAAAATAAAAGAATAAGAAAGATATTGAAGTGTTTGAAGGATATTGAAAGAAAGATAAAGATTGTTCAACTAGGAAGGACTGAATAATCGATCGACGAACATACTTGGTTCTTTGTCGAAAGAAAAGATGAGCATAAACTGGCATCCACAAGTCTGCTTTTTAAAACAATCTTCAAATAATCCAATAAGAATATTTGATTATAACAGGCTGACGTTGCCGATATTCCTGAGAAAAAAAATGTATCGTTTTAACACAAATTTCATGCGTTGCTACTTTTTTTATTTAATTTTTGTGCGTAGGATTGAATAAAAATAGATATTTAATTTTCAACCAATTTTTGAAGAATAATAAACAAGTTAGTTGACCGACTGTAGTCGAGGATGACCTGAAGATTCCTTTTTCAAAAGCTACTACACCAAGGAGTAGGGGAGGACGCAACTCTTTTCACTTGATTGCTCCTCTTACCCTTGATCCATCACTTATTATTTTGAGTGTGAAGCAAGGAGAAATCAAGTGCCATTTTTGAGTCTTTGGTATGACTGGACCTGGGATCGAATAACCATTACACCAAATGCCTAATAATAAGAATCCATTTTTTCTCATTTGAAAGTGATTTAAAATAAAAACCTTGGAGGTACATAATTGATTGATTTTAACAGCATCTTAACTCCTCTACGAATACATTATGCCGTGGGATTAAGAAACCGCACTCATTCTATGTACATATTTACACTTTTGTTGTTATTTCTTAAGATTGATTGACCTTAACGTCGTATCAATCTGTTCTGGGTTATTTCATGCCAAGAGGTTCGGAAATCCAGTTCATTTTATGGTCATATTTACATTTTTTTTTTTTTAGTTGTTTCTTAAGAAAATATTTTGTACTCACTATGTTGATTTAATTTCTTTGTATTAATGACATATCAACCTTCGTGGGTCATTATAAGTCAAAACTATCCTTGTCAAAGAACAGCAGTGATACTATTGGCTTTCTTTGTTTTAATGACATATCAACCTTCGTGGGTCATTATAAGTCAAAACTATCCTTGTCAAAGAACCTCAGTGATACTATTGAACCCAGGTGGGGAATAAGGGAAGTTATACTTTTCATAATGGTAATAATCCGGCATTAAAAGTAATATTGCGACTGAAGTTCGGACTCTTTCTTCGAAACAGCAGTTCAGTACTTTAGCCGTTACGCTACGCAAACTCTTCGGTCAAGGTTGAATATGAATAATTTTTAAACAAATCTATTTGACATATAAATGGGACCCCAACAAACACTACTTCTGTGGGTCAGAGTGAATCTAGGAGTAATAGCAATATATGTTTGGTATTAGTAAATAGTAGGACGGACTAGGTTCTTTAAACTTGGTATAGCAAACAGTCTACGAGAAGGAAAAATTTGAATTCAAACAAATTAAACTTCATTTAAAAATTGTGTCCTATCCTGCTGGTGCGGAGGGGTTGATATATCAATGAGCACTATACTCCTTGACCTACAGAACAGCAATCATATCATCAAATGCAGTTTAGTGTCTACAAGGGATGCTTTCGGCTTTCTAAGCTCCACTAACAGAGGCCTAACTACATAAAGTTTGATCTGGTTTCATCGCTTAGAGCATATTAAACTTCGTAGGGTTATATAATGCTAAAACCATCTCTTTCTCTTGGTGGGGCTGGAGAATACCCCGATTGCATCTTTGCAGACTCCACCAACAAGTGTCCTGGCTATTACCCTAAACAATCTGATGGTGACGCTCCAACAATTCTGGAGCTTTGGACAATACGAAATATTCATTCGTTCATTGCCATCGCTCCCAGGTTCACTCTGACTCGGAGTGATAGCACCTGATAGGGTCCTATATATGGCTGAGATAGAACTGAACAGTGTTCTTAGGCTAAACTGAATTGTTTTGAATAGAACTGTTTATGCGTATAAAAATGGATTTGGCATTAAATGACCTACAATGGTTGATATGCCATAAAACCAAACCAAACTGTCTCAATGATATTAATTTGAAAGTGAAATTAATAGCGAGATCAGAGTTTGAACTCACTCACTAAGATGTCAGAGTCCAGCATGTAAGCCACTACAGTATCGAGATTCCCCGCTATAAGAGGAAAATTACCTTTAACTCTGCTTGTACATGCATTGTTTTTAGTCAAAGACATTTATCAGAATATGCTTTTATTTGTTTTGTTTTTTAATTTATTAAACTATAGGGAGGAATTATAAATTATATATTTATTGACAGCGAACATTAACGAAGACACCAACTCATATATATATATTTTTTTTTTCAGATAAAATTCGGGAATCATCTCCGGCACTAGGCAATTTTCGTTGATATATAAATCTATGTACTGCGAAGTAATAAATTCTTTATTCTATTATTTTTTAAATGCTGATAACATTGGTTCAATAACTAGCAAGTGCAGTGCCAAAAGAAATGAACAACTTTTGTTCCTACGGTTGGATTCCAGCAGTTAAATCCTCCCTTCGAAGGGAGATAAATAAATGCACCAAGCCACTAGTGAGAAGGATGTAAAAGAAAGAATAAACTAGTATTCAAAACACAGGAAAATTATAAATAATGAACTTATTTATTTAAGAACGCTTTCTTGAATTTTTAACAACTGAGGTGCTCCGCATCGTTATGTAATACTTATTGGGCTAATGAGTTCGAGTTTCACTGTGTTCTCCATATTTCAGAACTTGTGTCAGAACTAAGCAAAACTTTGTAGATAACTAAATTTTCGACGGCTTTAAATCGATTTCTTCTTGGTGTTCAGTGCATCATATGCAGGCTGTGTATCGAGAATGACGTGAGATTCTGACTAGAAATTGCAATATTCACCGCTTTTCATCACAGCCCAATTAGTAGCGGCGGTAGAATTCGCAGGCTGAATCTCAACGGAGAAGTAAGACCCCCCACCACCACCACAACAATGACAAACTATCTAAATGATGAGGATTCAATCTTTAAGTTGTGTAGAGTACCCCTTAATTGCCAGGATCCCTTAATCTACTGTCTTGGAGTGGTAGTACCTGTTTAGATCCTATGTATGGGTCAAATCGAGAACTGTTTAACCATTCAACTGTGTGTAAACAAATGACTAATGTTAAATTGAATTGTTAATGTTACATAGCAATACATGAAACTATCTAACCATGTGCAAACAAGTGATCTCTGGCTTGTTTAAAAATGTTACCTACAAACTTTTCGTTTACAAGCCATATATGTGTGCGTGTGTAAGATTTGGCATTGATTAAACTGCTAGGGTTGATATGCCGTAAAACTCTACTAACCAACCATTAAATATGCGTAAAGAAATTACTTGAAAATGAATTATTAGAATTACATAGTAATACCTAGAAATCGTTTACCTGTATTCACTCGAATAAATAATGTTGAATAGAATTACTTGTTTTAGAGAGTAATAGTTGAAGCCATTGAACTGTAAGCAAACAAATTAGCCCTTGCTCGTTAAAAGAATATTACCTAAAAACTATTCGTTTACAAATCATATATATTTAATATACACGTGTAAAAAGGATTTGGCTCTGAATAACCAACAAAGGATCAACCATTGTTGGGTTATTCGAATCGTGAGGCTCCAGTTGTGGATATCTAAGTTGTGTGGAGTACTCCTTCCTTGCTATTACTCTCTAGTCTACTTTGACCAAGACTGGTGGTGCCTGTTAGGGCTCCATTTTGGAGTCCCATGAATCTGTTTGAAAATTATTAGCAATGGATAAGAATAAGTGAAGTCATCTGACTGTATGTTAAAAACGATTATTATTAAATATTATTTTTAGGAATGCTTAAAACAATTTCACTATTTTAAAATTATTTGAATTAAGTTACTGGAAGCTAAAATTGTTTTCAAAGTTGATTAGTTACTTAAAGATATATAATGACTTGCAAATCGTTGGTGTCAGATAGGAATGCTTAAAATCATATAATTGTGCAAACAAATGACTTATTAAAAATAAATTGTTACTTGAAACTATAATTTTGTATAACTTATTGGTATTAGATTGTAATACGTTTAATCGAACAACTGGGTGCAAACACGCTCGATTCCCACGCTAAAGGCCCTGGGTTCGATCCCTATCGGAACCAAAATGATATCACGAATTTTGAAACCGGCCCATTGGCTAGTGTGTTCTTGAACGGCGCGGGACACCGAGGTTCAATATCAGGTCGAGTCATACCAAAGACTTAAATAAAGGGTACTTTATGCTGTCTTACTTAACACTCAGTATTATAAAAGTACAGATCAAGAGTAAAGTGGACTAATTATGTGAAAGGAGTAGCGCCTTCCCCTACAACTCGGTGTAGTAGCCTGCGGATCGCCCTCAATAACGGTCACCAGTTTTACTTTAGATAGTTATACTTGATATTATAACTGTAACAATTTATTAGTGACAAAGATGCAATTGAAAATAAAAGCAATTGAAAATGTTGAAAACAAAGTTATAATTATAACTAAGTATATAGAAATTAATCAAATTTTGACATTTAATTGATACTAAGGTTAATATGCTATTAAATAAATAAACCAACCTACCCTAAGTAGTTTCATTGAATTTTAATTTCAGCATTATTGATTCAGTACATATCCGTTAACAGCAAAGCACTAAAATGAGAAGAAAAAAAACTTGTTTAAAACTTTTAATTTAAACCACAGTAAAGAGCGGACTACGGTTGTATTAACCCCTCCCCACTATTAAAAAGAACATTTCTACTGATTTTTTATAAGAAAATGGCTTTGGGGTTCTATCGATGAGATAACAAAATGCCCAATTATTTAAAAAGAATATTTAAGATTAGTTACAAGTTTTTTGGAGGTTTTTTTTGACAATAAGCTGTGAAATATATTTTTTGGTGTAAAGTTGAAATCAAATTTAAATCTCCATTTAATCTCCGATTCCAAGATAAAATATTAATATTACACTAAGTTTGATCTATTTGGAAATAGATATAACTGTGTTAGTTTTCGCTGAGACAAAAGCTCACGAATCATAAGCGAGTCATTTTTTTCAATATTCATACACGGAGCTGTAACAAGGTCATTGTTTAGGTGGGCGGAGTATTTTTTAATATCTTTAGCGGGGTCAATATCTCCTGCCTTCCCCAGATTGTAGTCATCTTGCATTGTAAACTGAACAACATCGTCTCGTAATTTTTTCAAAAGTACATTATTATCAAATAAGAAAATTTTTTTTATCGGACTATTATTCGAAGAAAATGAAAATTTATTTATTTTTAAATTAAATAAAAAGAAACAAATTATAGATTCAGTACATATCCGTTAACAGCAAAGCACTAAAATGAGAAGAAAAAAAACTTGTTTAAAACTTTTAATTTAAACCACAGTAAAGAGCGGACTACGGTTGTATTAACCCCTCCCCACTATTAAAAAGAACATTTCTACTGATTTTTTATAAGAAAATGGCTTTGAGGTTCTATCGATGAGATAACAAAATGCCCAATTATTTAAAAAGAATATTTAAAATTAGTTACAAGTTTTTTGGAGTTTTTTTTTTTTTTTTAGATTTACGATTGGTGATCGGTTTCTCCCCTTGAGTTATTAACCGTTCTATTTTATAAACAAGGAAAATTGTTTTTAGTGTTTGTTTTTTTTTAAACTTAGAAGCGACTTTTTCTTCTGAAAAAAAATGTTTTTGATAATACTGTGCTAAAAAATTTAATTTAAAAAATACTTATTTTGCGAGTGACGAGATATGACGTCTGTGTGGAAGCAAAATTGTCTTTTAAACGAAATTCGTAGATTACAAGTTTATTCAGTTCTGAGAGCAGAGAAAGTGACGCCAAATCATTTTCAGCTATTCTATTGATCTCTTCAAAGACTCTTCAAGGATTTTTATAACTTTAAATTTAGCAGTCCAAGTGGCTGGTGGCGCGATTAGCAATGTTATCTTCAGCGGTCAAACGTTTATGGGTTTAGAATGATTTTGTTCAATTCATCATCGACAGAAAATTTTCTATTTTCGTGCGTATCTTTAAACATTCGTATTTATTTTTGTCATATTTCTTGGAGATACATGGCTCCCTTGGTTTCCTCGCTTGTCATGGCCTTTTTTTACTAGTCTCAAAGCATGTCTCTAAATTGTATTCTCCAGTATTTCTTTAAATGTGTCTTAACTGGTTAATTATGTTTTGATTAATATCATAACCAACTCATTAGCTAGTGGGTAGAGTGTTCGCCAATGGTCGTGTCATACCAAAGACTCTAAAAATGGTACTTGATACCTCCTTGCTTAACACTCAGCAATGTAAGGTACATATCAAGGGTAAAGTGGAGCAATCCTCGGAAAGGAGTAGCGCCCTCTCGTACACTTCAGTGTAGTAGCTATTGAAAAGGGAGCCTTCTGGTCGCCCTCGACTACGGTCAACTTATATTAGTAATATCCATTCACACGCTAAAAGTGCTAAGCAGATGTTGGTATTGACTTATATACATGAAGTACCTATCTATGTCACTTTAAAGGTTCACACTATGATCATAGGTAAGAAAAAGGTAGGTTCAGGTTTCTTTGTTTAATGGCATATCAACCTTTGTGGGTTATTTAATGCCAAAGCCATTCTTCTAGAAGGACAGTAGTGGTACTATTTAACCCATTGCTGGGAGGATACGGGGTTCATACCTTTTCTAAGGCTATTTGTCCGAAAGTGAAAGTAATAGCGTTAGTGGAGTTCGAACTCACTTCGATTCCGCTGTCCATCGCTTTAACCATTACACCACGAGAACATCCCCCAGGAAAAAGTAACTGTAAAAAAAATAAATAAATAAATAAAATAATCAATATATTACAGTTATGATAAGGGGCAGGTAATAGTAATAAATGAACGAATAAACAAACAAAACTTCTAATGTATATTTCATTTTCCTGAACATTTTTTTCCCAAAATTAGTTATCTATTAAAAAATTACATCGAACAGCCACGAACAGTGACTTTTGTTATTAAAGAAAAATTCACATGAAAAAAGAATCGTCTTTTATTATGATCTTATGTAGTGCATATTTTTCTGTGAAAACATTCTCGGAGTTTTACAAAAAAAGGTATTCTTCATTTTGAATAATTCACACGTAAGATATTTATCAATTAAATATATTTGTATTTTTCCGTAATTTTGATCCTCACTCAGCAATGATTTTATTTGTGTATTTACCTACAAACCTCTGATAGAATAAAACAGGATTTTATCCAATCTGTGGCTGTGTCAGTACTACCATATGAATGCACCATCTCGAGTCTTACGAAAAAAACTAGATGGGAACTACACGAAAATGCAATGTGTTGTTTTGAACAAATTTTGGAAGCTATACTGCTAAAAAATAGCAGCTGTTCAGCCAATTATCACCCACTTTAACAAATCAAGCAAATAAGACAAATAAGACAAAAAGGTAAGCACGAATTTGTATGCACTGTTCTCCTACACATGGAATTGCAACGGTTAACCGACCGGCAATGACTTATGTACATCAGTTCTATGCAGATTACCTTCCAGAAAGACAGGGACAGATAGCGAAGAAGAGAGAGAGAGAGAGAGAGAGAGAGAGAGAGAGAGAGGCATGGAACTCCATGACATCAGCTCGATTAAATGATGATGATAAAACTATAACAACAACCCCGTCGCGTACTGGACGCGACACGAGGTCAAATTTGAAGTGAAGCTAAGCTTATTCAAATTCAGGGTTTTTCTTCGTTTAGAGCGGTTGCCTAAACAAAATAAAAGAACCCAATCTGTCCCACTATTCTTCCATTGATTGAGGAGGAACCGATGGATGCACACGGATCCGTTTAAGATTTGAACTCGGGTGCCGATTCAATTTTCTAAGACGATAACCGTTACGCTAAGCACTCCTCCTATAATTTACATCTCTTGATTGAAGAACTGCCTAAACATCTTATTTTTATATTTTGATTGAATTTGTATTTATATTTTCGTTAGAAAAATATTTCTTCATTCGAAATTTAAATTCTTTATGAATATTTATGCCTCGAAGCAAGATACCCTCAAGCTTATTATTATTTGTGGCTAAAAATCCCAACTTCCTCTTTCCTACAGAAGAAGAAATTTCTTTTTTTCCTTTAAGACATTTACCATGGACGAACAAGAATGCATACTATATTTGGTTCTAAATCAAACCGTTTGGCTCCCTTCTGACAACAAGCAAACGTTTTCCAAGTATTAATAGATAATTAGCATTATCTATTTGGTTGATTTTAACGGCACGCCAACCCGTTTAAGGTTATTTTATCTAGAAATTAGGAAATCTTGTTTATTGTACGTTCATATTTACATTGTTTGCGTTATTTTTTCTTATTAAGTTTTTATTTTGCATATGATCCTATCAAATATGATTATCTTTTTAAAAAAAAATCTATCTGACCTATAGATGGGGCCCTTTCATCAACTACAACTGCTTTACTATTTAATCATACCTAGGAGGGAGAATAATTGGATTTATACGTTTCGCGAGACTATTGGGAATATATCAAATTCAAGCTGCCGCGTCCAGAATATGAACGAGGGTCGCGTTGTCTATTTCTTATAATGATTAGAGTTATACTCGTTACACTATTTTCGTGTCTCTCATGTGAGTAATAATAATGAAGGGACACTCTACATTCCTTAAATCTCTTGAACTGGAGCCTCTACATTTGATGCAGTTCAGTGTCATATACAGGACACCTCTTTGGGGTGGGAGTCTTTGCCTTCTACAGAAGATACAGTGAATTTTTTAATTGGAATTATTTTGAAACGTTTATATCAGAGAATATGTTCATCAGCATAGAAACATGCTGATTTGATTTAAACCTGTCAACTGATGTTTCTTATTGGTACTAGTTCAATAAAAAAAGAGAAAGCTTCGAGTTTGAGACGGAATAATTTATGACAGCTGAATCTATTTTTAGAAATTATTAGCATAGAATACAATACAAGAAGCGACCTACTTTTCTTTTCCGTTCGCCATACTTATTAGGTAAGTGATGGTGACACAGTTTTCCTACAAACATTTTCTGTTTGTATCAGTATTTGTTATTGATGCGTTTTATCTTTTTTTATTTTTTTTAGATTTTTTTTTTTTTACATATTAGGATTTCTTTTTATTGTCATCAGTATTTAAGCTTCTTGTTAGAACTTCGTTATTTGACTACAATTTTTGAATTGCATCAGTCAGATTGTCAAAGAAATAATGAAGTTTTGTAAATAAAATAAGATTTTTGTTAAATGCAACTTAGGTTAACCCCTGACCTACCGAGTGTGCGTTGCAGGCTGAAAACAATAAGTCCCAAGCAAACCAGAACATTTGAAATAACATACTGTAAATTAGGGTCGATCTGGCATACAAGAAGACATCAATTTTTTTTCTTATCTCAGAATTCTGGATAAGACAAAATTACAGTGAAGATCAACTCCAAAATATACAGTTGACTACTTGTAGAATCATTCAACTCTTACACATTAGTGTTTTTATTTATATGAATTCACAATCTTTGGTGCTCTCATGAAATTGCATTGATTAAAGCATCTCGCAATTTCTTGACTGGCCGCCTGAGTGCTGTGATGTTCCGTTTAACAATGTGTTAATCAGCTGTTTGAAATGGCGTGTGACATAGCGTTAATATTATACTTAATTTGTATTACAGTTTTATTATTTTATGTTGATCTCAATGTTAATTTGTTAAATATGTTGACTAAACACGAGTTTAAATTGGAAACATTTGTGGCAGTCCTCTGGAGTTACAGTAAGTGGTACGTATTGATTGTGAGAACTGCTGCTTCGCTGGTTGAGCACTTTGTGGTAAAGGTTTGGATTTTGGCCCTGCTACATAAGTCGACCCTAATTTTGTGCATATTTTCAAGCTTAAAATGTCGCAATTAACGGTACTTCAAATTATCAACCATACAATGTTAGTTTTATATAATTATTAGTTTCGACAAGTACTGGAGGCCCTTTTCCCGACAGTTTTTTGTTTTCACAATTATGTAAAAGTGTGTACACTCGTGATTTTATGATAAAATCATGTCAACAATTTATAACGTCATAGAAAAGTTTGATAAAACCGATCGAAAAACTGGAAAAAAAGATATTTGTAATTTTAAAATTTTCAATTCTTTTATCGTTTGCAAAATCATATTGCATATTGAACTCCGGCCCGACCAAGCTGTCAAAATAGGAAATGTACCTGTGTAAATAACAGGTGTATCCGGTCGAGGAATATCAGGATATAACCTTGACTGTGGATGGGTTGAAATGAGTGCGAAATTGTGACGCTCGCAGAAAGAAGAGTGGGCGTCAAATTATTATATAACTCGGTGCACAGGAAGTTCAATCAGTTGGAGATAAGATGCCGTAGAGAAAACCAGCACCCAGCAGAGGGGGGCCCTCAGTCCCCCGATTGATCAGTTGCAGTTGGAGAGAAGGTGCTGGAATGAGGAACATGTCCCAGAGAGGCCAGACCCCCAGGCCCCTGGTTAAGCAGCCCAGGAGAATGGGAAAGAAACGCTGTTATGGCCATAAGAGTGGAGGTCAATATGTTGCAGTTCTGTTCGGTCTCCAACTCCCTCTCACAGTAAAACCTTTAGTAACTCTTTCGATTTTGTACTTTACTAGGCCATTTTAATACCTCCCATTAACTTTCATCTTTTTCTGCATGTGATGCTTCAATTTGTAACTATTTAACCCCCCCCACCTATGGACTACTTTCAAGAGTACGTCAATAGGTTTTCATTTTAGCTCTACTGAGCAGATCCACCCAATGATAGAAGTTAGTTCTCGAATATTACATTTCAGATCATATCTTTAAAACTTTCAATCCGTGATTACTTAAATGAAACATTATCCTTATAGACCACCTTGCTACCAGGACCACTATATGATTTAAAGTAATTATTTTTAGGTAACTGAAAAAACTGTGGAACATGATAGTGACAATTATACCAGTTGTGATTGGTGCTCTTGGTACAGTCACCAAAGGATTATTAAAGAGACTGGAGTACTTGGAAATAAGGAGACGAGTGGATACCATCTAAACAACTACATTATTGAGAAGAGCAATAATACTTAGAAGATTCCAGGAGACTCCAGTGAATGAGCATCAATTAACGCTGATGTGAAAAACACTAATGATACCAACAACAACAATATGATTTATGATTAGTAAAGTTTTTATCTTCAAATAGCAGTTCCCAGTATAGTTAGATGGTTTCTAGTATACCTATCAAACATTGATAATTCTTTTTAATAATAATAATTTGTTGGAACACATTTGGATGGTTTCACGTACTCCTGTGCAATACTAATAATTTTAAAGCGGTTTATTTTATCTATATTGGATTCTAACGGGTACTACCTCTATGAGTCAGAGTGGACCTGGGAGTATAAGCTTTTGAAAGGTTACTCCACATTCTGCTGATTTTGGAACTTGAACCTCACCACCAGATGTAATTTAGTTTCATTGCCTGGACACATCTTTTTATGGGGTCCTACCTCTCCGCAGAGGATACAATTAACATATTCCAAACCCCGGCGAGAAGTAAGATGATTCGTTTTATGTACTTTATTTTTGGTGAGAATTTTGTCTCTGACATTATAATGTTTGTTTAATCTACAAACTGACAAAAACTGATTAATTATATAGTTTTAAAAAAAGTATTGCTCCATGAACCTTCACAAAAATCGATTTCCATTTGATCTTTCTTGACTACTGAAATAAAAAAAATAACTAAAAGTGAACGAACAAGACTTTTTGATGTCATCGGTAAAGGAAAATGTCAGTGGAAATTTTCTACCTCACTTGGACTATTTGATTCATCATTGATAGCTGTTTAACTGATCTGTACCATTTGGCAAGAGATTACTATAGTAAAAAATAATATATATATATATATATATAGAGAGAGAGAGAGAAAGAGAGAGAGAGAGAGAGAGAGAGAGAGAGAGAGAGAGAATCTTTTATTATGTTTCGGTGATGAGCACACTATTTATATATGTCAATTACTGGCTGTTCTTTGCGTGGCCTTGCGGGGCCTCGACGAATATTGAAGAAGACACAGACGTGTTCACTAAAGGAAAATGAAAAAGTCAGACACGGGGTCACAAAAAGATGTTTTTCACTTTATTATCAGTGTTCCACCCCCCACTAGACCGGTATCAAAAATAAGAAGACCTGAAGTGATATTCTCGAATCGATAAAATTTTACAAATCATAGCTCATCCTCAATGTGGAGTTGGTTTCGTTACCCCCAAATTCGAATCATTCCTTTTTGCCATGCTAGTTACCTACCAACTGACCCTTTAAAAAAATCCCCGACTCGAATGATCCTGGGTTACTGGGCTTACAGCTGACCACCAGTCCATTAATGGTGCCAGGCAGCTACCTTATAGTATTAATTTAAACCATTCAAAAGTCGCAGTAAAGATATTCAATAAATGTAAGGAAAAATGCTTATGAAGAACAATGTAAACAAATATGTGTTGTGCATAATTGGTTGCTTTTTCCCTGTGAAACCACTTGGTGTTTTGGCAGGTGCAAAAAGCGATAATTTTGATTTTTGAAATGAATTTTGAAAATTTCAACAAGTTTCTATAAAATAGACATTATCTTTCACTGTGATTATTTTGTTGTAGTAGACCAAATTATAAAACTTGTTAAAAGATATATCAAGCAAGATATTATTTAAAGAAGTTCTTTTGTAAATTCTTAGATTATTCTACTTTTTCTTTCTTTGACTTTAACATTTTTACGATCATAGTGTAAAAATAGAAACTGCGAAATCAATGTGTATAGTAATAATAATAATAATAATACGCAATAGAATAGCAAATGCAGATTATGTGGAGAAAATATGAAACGATTGATTAAATAATAAGCGATTACAGCGAACTAGCACAACAGGGGTTCATGACCAGGTATGACAGGGTGATCCACTGGGAATTGTGAAAGAGATTGAATTTTGACCATACTACCAAATTGTGCATGCACAACCCAGATTTAGTCCTAGAGTATAAGACCCATAAAATTCTCTGGTATTTTGAGATAGGGACGGATCAACTAATCCCAGTCAGAAAATAAGAACTAGTCTTAACTACAAAAAAGCCAAAAATTGTCATCTTGTAGATTTTACCGTTCCGACAGACCACAGAGTGAAAAAGTGATAGAAAGATAGACAAATATTCGGACATTGCCAGATAGCTGAAAAAGCTATGGAACATGAAGGTCAAGATAATACCAATCGCAGTTGCTGCACTCGGAACGGTCTCCAGGAAACTGAAGAAGGATGTGGAGAAAATAAAAATCAATTGGAGAATCGAAATCATCCAGACTACATCATTGGTGAGATCGGCTAGAATACTGAGAAGAGTGATGGAGAACTGAGAAGAATTGCTGTCACTCAGACTCCGGTGAAAGACCACCCACTAACGCTAGTATGAAAAACTCGCAAATAATAATAATAATAGTGGAACCTAGCCATCAAGTTTGGTTAAGTTCCCCCTTGATACATAGGGGATCTGATTGGTATCCTGCAAATGTTGTCAGCTCATTTTTCAGGTACACAAACGAAGAACTAAGTAACCTCTCGAATCATAGACTTCAGCACAGAAAATTGATAAGGGAAGACAACGAACTTGAACTTCACTGTTATTTTAGGAGCAACCCTACACAAAGAGGGTCGAGAAAAAGAATGATAGAAATCTTGGAAGAATTCGCTAGATTTATGACAAGCCAAAAACTTGCTGACCAAGTTAGAACGATAATAAAAAATAGCTTGGTTTCCTGAAGCTGAAATAATTGAAATACATCAACAAATAAATCGGGAAACATATCAACAAGACCCTAATACAGTAACCGAGACACTAAATACGGAAAAACTAGAACTCTCCAACTGAATGGAAATACCAAGTAATAAAGATCGAGATTCCACATCCAAACCACAACGGAACAAACACTAACAGAAGAAAAAATAAAGGAAGGGATTAAACGATGATGCCCCTCAATCAAATACTTAGAAAATGCACAAACTTCATGAATTTTAAGAAAAGATAAATCACATAATGTACATGGAGGATATCAAACTCTTTGCTGAAAATGAAAAAGAACGTTAAACCCTTAGACAGGTAGTGAGACTATAGATACAGGACATAAGGATGTAAATTTGCATAGAAAAATGCGCCATGCTAATGATTAGACAGGGGGAAACGACACATGACGGAAAAATAACGACCAAATAAAGAAAAAAATCAGAACGCTTGGAGAAAAGGAAACTTACAAGTACTTGGGAATATTGGAAGCGGACACCATCAAACAAGTGGAGATAAAAGAAAAAATATAAAAAGAGTATCTCAGGAGAACGAGAAATCTACTTGAAACCAAACTATATAGCAAAATCTTATCTAAGGGATAAACACCGGGACTTCAACGCAATGGACCAGAAAACTAATGACGATGCATAAGACTTCCATCAAAGAGATGACTTTGACAGATTATATGTGTCAAGAAAAGAAGGAGGAAGAGGACTTACCAGCATTGAATACAGCATTGATTCATCAATATAACAACTTTAAGATCACACACAAAAATGCAGAAGAAGACTGATTACAGCAAACTGAAACAATGGACAACACAAGAATCAACAAAACAAAATTAACGAGAAAATAAAAATGGGAAGAAAAACAACTGTGTGGACATTTCAAGCGACCAACAAATTAAATTTCACAAGAGAAATATTGGACATGGCTAAAAAAAACTAAGAAGGAAACTCAATCTCTTCTAATAGCAGCGCAAAATAACGGCATAAGGACAAACTTGTTGAGGCAAAAATAGATACGACGCAACAAAATAGAAAGTGTGCGTTATGTAATGAGAGAGATAAAACAATAAACTATATAATAAGCGAATGCAGCAAATTTACGAAAAGACTGTGCAAAATTAGACACAAGTGGTTGGGGAAGGTTATCTACTGAGAATTGTGCAAGGAACAAGTGATATATATATATGACCCGGAATCAGACCTGCAGAATGAGACGCACAAAGTTTTCTGAGATTTTGAGATACAAATAGATCCCTTAATATCGAACAGACGACCAGATCTAATGATTAAAAAATAGAACCTGCCGAATAGTAGACTTTTCCGTCTCGGCAGACCGCAGAGTAAAATTAAAAGAAAGGGAAAAGAGAGATTAATATCTAGACCTAGGTAAAGAAATAAAATCGATATGGAACATGAAGGTGACGGTACTATTTACCAACCCCTCCGCTCGGGCAGGATATGACACAAGGTCAATTTTTAAGCGGAGTTTAACAGGTTTGAATTCAGAGTTTTCCTTCTCCTAGACTAGTTGCCTCACCAAGGCTGAAGAACCTGAAGGTGACGGTGATACCAATTGTAATTGGTGCACTTGGAACAATCCCATAAGAATTGGTAAAGAGACTGGAAGACTCAGAAATCAAGGGACAAGTGGAGACCATTAAGTCTACACTATTATCAAAATCAGCTAGAATACTGGGAAGAGTCCTGGAGACTTGAGAAGACTTACTGTTACTCAAATTCTAGCGAGAAACCATTAGCTAACGCTGGTGTGAAAAACTCTCAAAAGACTTTTTAAAAAGTAATTATAGTAAGAATCACAATTGGCATTTGCAGAATCCAGAATCCGGCTCAAGAATGAGATTCATAAATTACGCAGGGATTTATTACATATACAAACGGATCACCTAATCCCGATTAAAAACCAGATCCAGCGTTAATTAATAAGGAAAAAGAATTTGTAATCTAATAGCTTTTGCCGTTCCAGGGCAACTACTGCGAAAAATAAAAGAAAACGTAAAGATACACAAATTATTTGATTTTCCCAGAAAGCTGAAAAAGCAGTGGAATATGCGAGTAACGATGATACAGATTGTAATTGGTGCGCTTGGAAGAGTCCGGAAAACTGCCACTTAGACTCCAATGAAAGACCACTAGCTGAAACTGGTGTGGAAAACTTACAAAGAATAATAATTATGATAATAAGAGACGCACAAAATCCATTAGAATATACTGAGATACAAGCGGATAATCTACTCTCGTTGCCCAGTCGGCTGGCGCTGTAGAATACACCGGTAAGACCCCACCTCCAATGAGTGTCCTGATATGACACTAAACAATCTGATGGTGAGGTTCCAGTGATGTTGGGCCTTTGGGGAATACAGAGCATCCCTTCACTGCCATTGCTCCCTGGTCCACTATGGCTCGGCTTGGTAGCACCTGATAGAGCACTATCTATGGGTCAAATAGAACTAACTGTATACTTATGTTTAACTGAATTGTTTGACTAAACTGAATAGCTTGAAATAGAAATGCTTTTGACAATTAAAATACTTACATTTGAACTGCGTGCTTATGCTAAACTGAATTGTTTGAATTGGAACTGTTTTTGACATTGAAAATGTACTTACATTAAACTGAATTATTTAATATAGAACTGTTTTGGCATTCAACTGTGTGTCAACAAAATCTGAACTCATACTAAACTGAATTAGTTGAATTAGAACTGCTTCACTAAACTGAATAGCTTGAAAGAGAAATGTTTTTTTCATTATTAAACTGTACTTACATTTAAACTGTGAAATTATGCAAAACTAAATTGTTTGAAATAGAACTATTTTCATAAAAATGGTTTAGGCGTTAAATAACCTACGAAGGTTGATATGCCATAAAACTCGAACAACTAACCAACTACTCACGTCCAGAAGACCAGACCTAGTTATAAAAGAGAACCTGCCGAATCGTCGACTTTGCTGTTCCGGCTGACCACGGGGTAACATTGAAGAAAAGCGAAAAGAGAGATAAGTACCTAAACCTTGCAAGAAGACTGAAAAACAAACAAACTATAGAACATGAAAGTGACAGTAATACCAAATGTAATTGGTAAACTCAGCACGATTACCAAAGGATTGGTACAGGGACTGGAGGACATGGAAATAAGAGGACGAGTGGAGACCATCCAAACTACAGCATTTTTTAAATCACCCAGAATACTAAGAAGAGTCTTGAAGATTTGAAGAGACTTACAATCGCTCAGACTCCAGTGGAAAACTATCAGCTAAAAATCTCATATATCTGAAATAATAATGATACCTGGATCTTGCCAGAGAACGGAAAAAGCTATGAAACATGAGGGTGAGGATGATATCAATTGTAGTTGGTACACTTGTAAGGGATTCGATCCAGACAATAGCAATGTTGGTATTAGCTAGAATATTTACAAGAATCCTCAAGACCTGAGGAGAGTTGCGGTCGCCCAGACTTCAGTGAAAACCACTTAATTCTGGTGTGGAAAACTCATTATAGGCAAGAAAGTAATCAGTTATAATCATTGATTTCTATTTAATCGTCCATCACGGGTGTTTCATGCTGTACACAATTATTTAAATGAGTATTTCATATTACAATTATTTAAGTAGGTGCTTTTTATTCAATACAGCTAAGTTAACATTTCATGTTTAATAATTTTATTCAAGTGGACCATTAAATTCTTGTATTGAACATGAGAGGTCTATTTAAATAATTGTATTGAACATGGAGTAGAGATCATGGAATATAAATGTTGGTTGGTTGGTTGGTTGGTTTTTATGGCGTATCAACTTTTGTAGGTTATTTATAGGAATAATCAGTTCTATTTCAAACAATTCAGTTTAGCATAAGTTTGCTGTTAAAATATCAAGTAGTTCTATTTCAAGTAATTTAGTTTAGCGTAAGTACGCAGATTAGATCTATTTAACCCATATATAGGGTCCTATCAGGTACTACTACTCCATGCCAGAGTGAACCTGGGTGCGATGGTAATGAAGAGGTATTCCACGTTCCCTTAAGTTCCAGGATCACTAGAATTTCACTATTAGATTGTTCAGTGTCATATCCAGGACACTCATTGGGGCGGCGGGGGGGGGGCTTACTCCTCTGCAGAGGTGCAATCGGTGTATTTGGGCAATGGAATATTGGATAGAAATTATTGAATTGAATTATATAAGATCATATATATATATATATATATATATATATAGGAGTAGGAATGGAATTTAGGAAAAACGTTGTAGACATTAGGCAATAGCTACGTCGAATTAGTGTCTTTGTTCCTATTTTTGTGTTTATTTTGTTTATACTTATTAGTTCTCCAATTTTCGCAGGGAATTGTAACTTACATCTGGAGATCGTCAGTTTTTTTACTCCTGGAATCTTTGGGGCTACATTACACAGATTCTAATTAACAGATCAATACAGTTTCGAGTCAGAAAAGCAAAATAAAAAAAATTTGATTTTAGTAAGTCCTATGGGAAGCAGGATCACTTGAGTGAAGGATTATGGGAAGAGTCTGAGTGAAGGAAATTGTTGGATTTATTTAAGACAAGTTTCAAAATCCCTAGCGAACCATGAAGAAATTCTGAAACAAGTCTGATAACTGAAATAGACATCGGGGAAAGGAATCAATGTTTTATCTCAGATGAAAAACAGGATTTTCATTATTTGTAGTTTATTTATTAATTCTTTTTTTGAATAACAAATTACTGATCTCATGTAATAAGCTAAGTCAGCTCAGAGATCCTTCCTTTCCGCTAATAACATTTAACGCAATACAGCTTTTAACACAAAGACGAGATGGACATCGGAAAAATAACCCTGAGTAGCGCTATGAAGAGGAATTTCTCAGCACGATGACCCGAAAATCTGCAAAAGGTTATGGAACTCTAATTAGGTTACATGTAACCCATTACAAACAGTTACATGTTCATATTTACCCAACCCTTGCATTACAAATAGAATATAGCACAAGGTCAATTTTTAAGCGAAATATTCTTAGTTTGAATTCAGTTTAACTTGCCTCACCCTTGATAAAGAACCCAGCCTGCCATTTATTTATCTATAGCTGGATGGAGAACAGAGGGATTCATGCCTTTCTCAAGTAAAACGCTGACAGATTGATCCAGGATTTGAACTCAGCTTACCGATTCCATTTCCAACGAAAATAACAGTTACGTTAAGTGTACCTCTTCTGTCACATGTTACTAATAGAGGAGATAACCATCGCGAAGAAACTCTGAGTAATATCATGAAATGGAAAGGCTTGTATAGTGTGACCAGAAAGTCTAAAACTGTTATGCGACTATAATCAGATTCTATCAAATTTATTGTGAATCTTGTAACACATGTTTGTGGAAATAATTTTAAATGTAGCATAGTCACCGATAACTGCTAAGTTGATGATGAATGATCGTTTTATGGGAGAGGAGAAAAGTAAAAATGCTACTCAAATCTTGGACTGTGATGTTTTATTCCTTCGTTCAGTTTCTGAGACCGTGGAAGTATGTGAAGATGAATGGCAGATACAATATGCGAGGTAGAGTCTTCGTTGTATTAGGAACCAGCTCTTCTCGTGTCTTTTAGTGGCTCAATTGCTCCCTGTCCACGTTTGGTTCGCTCATTTCTCCAGCTATCGAAGAGGGAGAATTGAAAAATGTAGCGTCTTTTATCGACGGAAAATCAGACCCTCACTTCTAACTTGCATGGGTGGTTACACTTGACCAGCTCCCGCCACTATTTACATGGGAGATAGAGTCTAATAATTTCAGCAAGTTTTGATTTTTCTATCTAGGGTGCTCGTCAAGGCATACCTTATTACACTTAGCCTACTGGACGAGATGTTGAACGCTGTCACTTCTTTTCTCTTCCGGCTGTTCGCATTTTTTAATAACTTGTCTTTTTTAAACTCGCTTTAAATATTTTAAAAAGTCACTCAACTGATTCTATATCTATTTTTTTAAATATCAATAAAATATCATTTGGATACTAAAAAATATTTATTTTTGTATAAAAGAATGTCACTAACCCTAACTAATACGTAAAATAATTATACTACCTCCAATTAGTTAAATGTTTGACGTGTTTTAATTTAAGAAAGGCAGGTTTGTTCTATTTTACGGTTTAGGTATAGGTGCTTTTGTCACTGTTTTTTTTTTTTTTTTTCTGAACACGAGTAAGTTTTTACAGAAAATAATTTAGATAAAACGCTATTGTTGTAGCTGTTTACTGATCTCAATGAGTTGTAGACTTATGTCAACAGGATTTCTAGTGAGAACGGATCTTCATAAAACTGGAATACGATATTTGCTAGAAAATTCAATTCATGACAATCACAGTACCTGCGATGATATATATATATATATATATATATATATATATATATATATATATAAATTGGGTGTAATAGGTAAATTCTATCCATTTCAGTTAATTCACGCATGCTGTCTATTTTATCTACTGTGCAGCAAAGTAGAGTCTATTGGGCACTTTCTGTTTTGAAAGCATCATAATAACAAAGGTCCTTTAAAAAATTTTGAAACGACAGGCTGTACCGCTTGGAATTCACGCTGAAAACTCCACAAACTAAATTTCAGAGTGTTTGCGTGTTACTCTGAGGATAGATTCATATTCATTTTGATGAAAAACAAACACCCTATCCACATCATAGTGTTTGCAGTGGTCACAAGAGATGGTGACCTTATGCCATTATTTATCTTCTCGCCTGGCGTCAGACTGAACACGGGGACCGACATTAAGTGTCAGGAGAAGATAGTGCAGACCTGGATCAAGAGGGTGACTACTAGAAGACCCTACCTCCGGCAACAGGATAATAGGTCGTGTCACACAAGCAGGAGAACCCAGTCTTGGCTGTCAGAAATTTCGGTGACCACATCATTCTACCAAACTCACCAGATAGCCATCTTCTTGATTATCAATTGTGTGGCGCAATTAACCGCGAGACGGATAAAACTACATAAAACACTAATTATAAATTAAAGGGAAGGTTAACGGCAGCTTTTAGCAATTTAAAAAGGGAGACCGTCGGAATGACTTACAGAAGATTCTGATGTTGCTTGGAGGCCGTGGTTGAAGCCAATGGCAATTTATTTGAATTAATATAATCTGCAGTCATATTTTCATGTAATTTTGATAGATATATTTGATAAAGTGGGGTGTCAGTATAATTTTCATTTTTGCACAATTTATACGACAATTTACACATCCCAATATATATATATATATTTATTGGGATGTGTAAATTGTAAATATATATATATATATATATATATATATATATATATATATATATATATATATAACGTCAGTGTGTGTATGAGTGTGTGTATGTGTGTGTGCGACTTGCACTTTCTGCAGGACGCACAGGAACTTTACTATGATCCGATAACTAACCACGTTCACACGTGGGTAAAATGTGACATACAGTTAGTTTAATGTTGGGTCTAAAGTACATTTAGTTGAACCAGGCCAAAATCCCCGCTTTCCTGCTATAAGAGTCTGAAATACGTTAGAATAACAAAACCCTTGATTCATAGACCAATTTTAGATATGCTTCCCTAGCATCCCAGGCTGAAGATCCAAAGGTCCAGATTCGTTTCTTCTTCTGTCACCCGGAGACAAAACCATAGATGGAAAAAAGGAACAGATATAACACTCTGATACTCCTTTGAAGACCGAGTAACCTCAACCTAATCCTCAGCAGAAGAGTCGAGAATGAGCTGCTTTGATACTCAATAGATATTGCTCTTTTTATAACCGGCAGAATATATAGACACTTCTTTACCAGGTAAAAATTAATCCATTAGTAAATTTTTTAAAAATTGTTTTTACGGGTACTCTGCGTTTTTATAACATCTTCTCTGTTTTATCCTCTATCTGTGACCAGACAGCACCAACATAAATAAGTAGGTTAGTATAAAGATGCTTTTTGCTAAGCAATCTGATTTTAACATTATATGTCTTTGCCAAATTCGTGACGTAGGGTACATTTACACCTGCCGACCGTCGACGAAATATTATAACACGTACTATCCAACAACGTAAAACATACCATGGATAATAATCGATAAGTTCGAATGTTTGTGTCTGAAGATTCAACCTTTCCATTCCCTCCCCTATTGTTTCCTGTTTTGACACTGGCATTCGTCCAAGTGATATTTTCCTAACTTCTCGAAGGGAGATTCGTACACGGCCAAAACTTTTTGAGAAATTCTATCTTTATCGGATTGGCTCAAAACTTGAACTGTCTAAATACGCAAAAATATTGAGCTAATTATCGAAATTCCTTATGCTTTTCACTGTGAGAATCAATATTTCAACAATTTTAAATGCAAAATAGGTAAAATTTGACAAAAGACTGAGGTTTATTCTTTTTACATAAGTGCAACAAAAATGCCTCACTCAAAGTTAAACGGTCACCTTTGACGTACAAGTAATCTTGGGCAAGTGGCAATTATAGCGCTATCTAGCTAATGTCCTAATTTTTTCTACGATCAGACAATTCCAAATTAGAAGTATGTTTATGGGTTAAACGTGTGGCTTGGATATTGCTCAACAGATTGTCTCAAAGTTTGGACATTTTCTGGAGTTTGAATGCTGTGGTTTCGAAATTTCAACCCAGAAAAGTATCGATTTTCTATCAGGATCAGCATCATTCCAATATAGCATGAAATGAGAATAAAAAGCTATTTGTACCAATTGCAGATTCACCAGTCTTAAAGATTTTTCAAAAGTAAACACACAGTGTGCACTAGTCCAATTGTAACCGATCTAATCCGAAAAAAAATAGTTTCATGTTATAAGTATCATTCCTAACTAAAAAAAATGGTAAGACATGAGCTAGATGGAGCTACCATTACTCCTTGTCCAAAACTTTTGCATCCCTCTGGTAAAAATTTAAAATATAATATCATACTGCACCCTGTATATTCAAACATCACATCTTTCTGTTTTGAGAAACGAATTTAAAATATTTTCCCACTTTACCCTTCACAAAAAATTTCTACTATTGAATCTGATTAATATATTTCGTGTGAATTTAGGAATAGATTATTTAGAACTTCTTTCGAATACACGGGCTCAAGCCGGAACTATGCTACATAGCACAAAATAGGCAGCAGAAGGCATTGGTTTCAACATGTTCTCATAAAACAGAGTTCACGAGTTTTGAAAGAGATGGTACCATCGCCATATTAAATGAAAAGCCTTCGAAATTAGTATACCAGTTCATATACGTCGGTAGCAATATCTCATCTTCTTAAAGCGATGCCAACGGGCGCATAGGTAAAGTGTGGACTGCTATAAACAATTTATCGACCATATGGAAATATGATCTCTTTAAACGAGAATTATTCTAAGTTGTAGGCGTGTCAGTACTAACATAGGGTGACACTACTTGGACTCTGACGAAACCGAAACTACACAAGAATATGACGTGCTGTTTTGAAAAAAATCCTGGAAGCAGCACTGAAAAAATAGCAGTTTTCTTACCATTTATTACCGCGGGTGAAAAAAAACGAACACATCAGCGATATTCTCCTACGGGTTACTATTTACCAACCCCTCCGCTCGGGCAGGATATGACACAAGGTCAGTTTTTAAGCGGAGTTTAACAGGTTTGAATTCAGACTTTTCCTTCTCCTAGACTAGTTGCCTAACCAAGGCTGAAGAACCTAGTCTGTCCTACTATTTACCCATAGCTGGAGGGAGAATAATTGGATTCATACCTTCCCCTAGGGTATTAGTGCTATGTCAAATGCAATCAGTCTCGTCCAGGATTTGAACTCGTGTCGCCATGTCCATTTCCTACGACGATAACGACTACACCACGGGCACCTCCGGTTTATACAGATGGTCACACCGGTGGCCGACAACCAACAAAAACTTACATTCATCAGCTCTGTATGGTCACTGGGTTCCATTTAGAGGACTTACCAAATGTGATTGCCGAAAGAGACATGGTGTAATGGTTATTGTCATAGGAAATGAACATGGTGAACCGAGTTCGAATCTTGGACTTTTCTATATTTCACAGAGCGTCAATACTTTGGGGGAAATTATCCATCCTACAATAATCCCTCCAGCTATAGTTAAATAGTAGGTCAGTCGAATACTCGGTATGGGTTGAAATCACCATAAGAGATATGATCAATGTATTTAAGCTATGAAAATCTTTTTTGGCGATAAGCTACCTATATATTTCAAATTCCTTGTCTGGCACAATGAATCGATTTTAGAACACCTAGTGAAACAGTAGCAGTAAAGATAATTTGTAAGATCTGAGTGCTAACAGCAAGTCACTTAGAATGTACATTCATATTTACTAACCTTTACCAAATCAGACAAAAGACTAGAACTCTAGGAAATCTTGTAAGGATCAAATTCCGATCAATAATATTCCGCTATTCTATCTTCCTTATCACTTCTATACAACGAGCCACCTTTGATATGGCAAAAACATATACAAGGTTGGAGCACAACAGAAAGTATGAATAGAAAAGTTATTCTAGAAGACAAGGGGATATCAAAAAAGGTGAGGTAGGTAATGGATAAGAATATTTAATAAGATTTGTTTAAACTGGATGAAAGATTCATATTTATTAAACCTATTGAGGATTGAACTTTCCCCCCTAATAATTCCCTACGAGATTAGCTTGCTAACCTTCAATACACAGCTTGGCGTCTACTTTTGTATTCAGTTGAAATATTTGCTGAAAATGGCGTACATTTTCCTAGGGTGAATGGTACTTATTTTCAGAGAATGTATTCTGTATATGTAAATTCCTTGGAGCAAACAATACATGAAATAAACAAATAACATTATATAAATGTATTTCTTAAAATGGATATAAAATACCAGGTAATAATAAATGGACAGAATTTGAATAGAACATTTTTAATGATTGAAAAATAAAAATATATATATTTAAATGAAAAAAAAGCGGACAGATATAAATATGGCTGTTCAGCTTGGAAAATTGAGCATAAAAAGAAGTACAAATAAAAATACGTCTTTTGAAGTACCAATTCATGGCTTGAATTACAAAGTGCTATTATTATATTAAAATAAAATGAAAACTGCATAGAAATACTTATATAAAAAATTACGTTATGTCAAAGGACGTCGTTTTAATTCATTTTTATTGATCTTTCTTAGCATCATATTTTCGGACAGTGGTTGCTCTGAACCCCATTAAATAAAGGAGAGAATATTTGTGGTTATTTCTTACAATTATGGAACTCATACAAAAGAACAATGGATATATTTCTAATGCAATGATGACAGAAATTTTAACAGGGACCCAATCGATTTGGTGGATGGTTAGAAGGTTACATGTTTTTCCACGCAGTACATCGCTAAAGGAAGAAGTTTACAACCCAAATAACTAATTTGCAGACCTTGGGGAACGTTTCTCTGAGCTAATTTGCACTCAAGTGTTAAGAGCTTTCAGTTGCTTCTAAAATCGGTAAGATGCATGTCGTATATGTGACCTTTCTTCTTTTAGATTACAAATGTCACTCGTTCTGTCGATAGGGCTAAGAATATATTGATCATATCCTCTGCAGAGGGGTAAGATCCCCACTCAGCTGGTGTTCTGTGTATGACACTAAACTTCATTTGATGGTGAAGTATATCTTCTGACTTCGAATGGTATTGCTTGCTTGATCACATTCTATGGATCTAATAGATCTGTTTTAAAATTACTCTTATTCGACATATATTGATATTGATGCCATATAATTGTAAATTGTTTGTATTAAAATAGTTACCTGAAGCTATAACTGTTAACGAAGGATTATCACAAGTTACTTAAAACCATAAAATTATTTGAATTTGATGCAAATACTTGAAACCACATTACTGTGCGTACATTATTTATATTATACAGGAATACGTATGCAAAAAACTCCAATGAACAACCACGAGGGTGTGATGAAAAATTCATTGGCTGAAAAGTTTATATGATGACGTTTTTTGAGGACTTTTTCTGCTCGAAAGATTCAACACTAATGGAAGAAGTGTTTGGACTGCAAGGGAGACAATGTTGAAAAATAAACTTCATTTTGTCACATTCCGTGAGAGTAGAGTATCTTTGTCAGTCTATGAACTTGTCAGCCGACCCTCGTTCATAAAGAATGTAAATATAAATGTACAACGAACACAATTCCGGAAATTCTTGGCTTAAAATTATCCTTGATAGGTTGGCATGCCATTAGAATCAACCAGTCAATCCAGATACCACTGCCCTGGTAGCGATGCGTAGATTATGCTGACTTTACCTCCTGTCTAGGTATCAACACCTTTCTAAAAAAGAGTTTGATAAATATAGTTATAAAAATCCTCAGTAACCAAATACAAAACTGAATAAATATATAGAAAATAGTGTACTTATTTTTTAACTGCAACATATTCCTATTTTGGAATTCGGAGTTTCAATTCAGTAGAAATTGTTAAGTCGAAAGAAAAGAACGAGAAATTATTTACATTTAGATGCTAAAGTCGATGGGGCGTAAAATTGAAAAATGTCTTTTTTTGTGTGTGATCTTGAACTGAAAGAAATTAAGATTTTTAAAAAATGAGTTTGCTTTTTTCTCTCGATATTAAAGCATCGGTTGAAGTATTCGCGGTTTTAATATCAGAAATAAAAGTTAAAACATTCTGAATATTCTTGTCGAGAAACCTAACTTTTCTCGGCAATATTTTCCGTTGGATTCAACCCTTTTATTTCGGTAGTATTCTCCATCGGTTGAAGCACCTCTGAAACTTATAGCACAAAGATGCGATGCTTTGTTTCTTTTAATGTCCGTTACATCCTTACACGTAACTAAACTTGGTGCAATAGTGCACAACCGTTTGGTTCATAATTGCTAAATAGGCTTTTACACTGATATATTCTATCTTAGTCTTCTTTTCTGCTGTTTAATTTTCCTCTGCGTTCTTCTAGCAACCATCTTTGCTGTTGTCTGTGTCCTCACGCCGCGTTTTTGTGTCTTCTCACGTGGTCTTATTCATTGTTGTAATCTCAACTGTCTTTGTTCTCCTTTACTGGGATAACAAGAAGCTGGACTCCATTCTTATGTGCACATACTCTGTTTCTCACAGCACATTCATTTTACCCTCGTGACCTTGACGGCGAGTGGTGAGCAAGAGGGAAATAGACTGTTCCCATCGAACAGTCCTCGGCAACTGATTATCAGTTCAAACAATTTTCTAAACTTCTATAACGCCTCGATCAGCCGACTGAAATTATCCATTCACTGCCAAGTTCTCAAATCGATTTTTCTGGTCGAAGTCACTGTTTGTCAATTAAACTGAGTTGACTCGCGGTATTTGTTTAGCGGTTAAAAACTTAGTTTTAATGCTACGCTACATGTCAATAATAGATCTCACCAATCTATCATGAAACACAATTGAATATTTTGCCAAAGATCACCGATCAAAAATTATCAAAAATTGGCTCAAACATCTTTTGATAGCAGTCTTGTCTCGGTGATACCAAGTTTTTTCTTAATATATGCTATTGAACAATGGACGAGTTTTAATTAAAATTAAAAATTTTATGATGAAAATTATAAAGCTACATGTTACATTTTAATTACTGCTTGTGTATCAACATATGTTTCAAATGTGGGACCCATATTAATGTTTTTTAAACAAGCAAGCTTGTATGTAAAGTTGGCGACCGTAGTGGAGGGCGACTCGAAGGCTCCCTTGTCAGAAGATACTACACCGAGGTGCAGTGGGGCGCTAATTTTTTCACCTGATTGCTCCACTTTATCTTTTATACGTACCTTATAATGCTGAGTGTTAAGGAAGGAGATATCAAGTACCATTTTTAAGTCTTTGGTATAACTCGACCTGGGATTGAACCCCGGTCTCCCGGACAATTGGCGAACACTATATATATTTGATATAATGAAAATACCGAATTCTTTCACCGATGCTTTAAAACTATTAAAAAATGTGCCCGTGGTTTAATGGTTATCGTCGTAGGAAATGAACAAGGCGACACGAGTTCAAATCCTGGACGAGACTGATTGCATTTCACATAGCACTAATACTTTTGGGAAAGGTATGAATCCAATTATTCTCCCTCCAGCTATGGGTAAATAGTAGGGCAGACTGGGTTCTTCAGACTTGGTGAGGCAACTAGTCTAGGAGAAGGAAAAGTCTGAATTCAAACCTGTTAAACTCCGCTTAAAAATTTACCTTGTGTCATATCTTGCCCGAGCAGAGGAGTTGGTAAATATGAATACTATTAAAAAATGTAAACTCCCTTTTTGTAGTCTAAATTTCTTTCAGTTAAATTATATGATAAGAGTCCCTGTGGCGTACTGGCTAACATGCCATAGAACAAAGAAACTGAAACAGAAAATTACTTTGTATATTTACTTTAGGAAAAAATTAACATTGAAAATAAGAGTATGGTGTCTATATCTATGGGAGATACTATATATGACCCTGAAAAATTAAGAATTTTTGTAAAAATCATTATTGATAGACACCCTCAAAGTGCCTTCAAACATTTTTTTTTTTCAAATTTGATGACAACCAAGGTAAAATATACGGGGCTGCTACAGGCAAGTCACTAACATTTAAGAGATTTATGGATTTAAAAAATTAGTTTCATGTTCAAAGTATTATTCCTTATAAAAAATAATACTGTGCAGTCGTTTACTAAGCGTGGCATAATTTAGAATAAAGCTAGTAGAAAGGGGTATCCTGTGAGATTATCTACTATCCGAGATCCTTGAACATTACACCATGGTAAGAATTCTATGTTATTATTTTACATCTCTGGTTGAAAGAGCAATTAATAAACTTAATTTGTAATGTTTCTTAAAAGGGAAAAATTATTTCCTCGGGAAATTTAAATGCTGAACGATTCGTAAAATCATCAAGCTACATTGATTCTTACTGGTTATAGTTGCAACGTTCTCCTCCGGACACCTATATATGGACACTCCAGTGTTGGCCGACCAGCAAAAACTTACATTCATCCGCTCTGTAGGGACAGTAGGTACCGTCTAGAGGACTTACCAACTTCAGTAGCTGATAAGAACGGATGGTTAGAGAGAATCAAAGGAATCCGTACTGGAGGCATGCCTTCCTGAAAGTGTTTTGTGAGAGACCCTATTATCGATGAGAGACCCCTTTCTTAAGGAACGATAGGTTGTTGTTGTTGTTGTTGTTGTTAAAACCTTACCGTGAGTATCCAGTAAGTTGATTGCTTGGTTTTACGGAAAGTCAACCCTTGGGCTATTTTATGCCAAAGTTAGTTTAACAAGTTTGATGTACAATGATATACATGGCGGAATCCTTGGCTAATATGCTTGCCTACAGCCTCCAAGTAAACGAATTCGAACTCCAGTCGTGCTATTACGTTCACTTTCGAACTAATCCTATTTACCCAACCCCTCCGTTCGGGCAGGATATGACACAAGGTCAGTTTTTAAGCGGAGTTTAACAGGTTTGAATTCAGAGTTTTCCTTCTCCTAAACAAGTTTCCTCACCAAGGCTGAAGAACCCAGTCTGTTCTACTATTTACCCATAGCTGGAGGGAGAATAATTGGATTCATACCTTTCCCAAGGGTATTAGTGCTATGTCAAATGCAATCAGTCTCGTCCAGGATTTGAACTCGTGTCGCCGTGTCCATTTCCTACGACGATAACCATTAGACCTCGGGCACCTCCAAAACTTTCGAACTAATAACCTTGGAAAAGGTATTGAAATCCACCTATTCACTCAGCTGTGCGTTAAATAGTATCACTGCTGTTATTCAACAGGAATGGCTTTGACATAAAAAAAAATCCATGAGGGCTGATATGTCATTATACAAAGAAACCAAACCAAACTATTCAATTGAATACTATACAATAATGTACGTTTGCAACCATTCTAAGCAGATGAATACTTTATACTTAGATGTAATGTTATTTGTTAATAGCTAATATATCAATGTAGTTTAAAATAACCTTAAACAGTATCTCAAACAAATCTATTTGTCCTATAAATGGGACCTTAACAGCTAATACTACTTCAGGTCACTGTGAACCTCACAGTAGGTATATACCCAGCCAATACACAAAAAGAAGGGTATGGCACAAGGCAATTTTTATAGTGAAGTACAAATCTTTTGAAGTCAAAGTTTTCCTTTTCCTACACCGGTTCATTTACCAGAGCTAAAAAACGCAATCTTCTACACTATTTATCGATAGCTGGGGGTAGAATAGATGGATTCATGCCTTTCCCAAGAGAATTAGCGTTAACTAAAATAGAAACAGCCTCATCCAGGATTTTAACTCGGTTTGCCGATTCCATTTTCTACGACGATAACCGTTACACAAAGCGTACCTTACCTCGGAGAAATAACAACGAATCTCGGTGTAATAGTAACAAAAGTTTCATTTAATGTATACTCAAGAACAGAAGCCTCTTAACCGGGTGCATTTTTGCATCATAACTGAGAGTTCCAGGTTTAGTGAATCTATATCAAACCATTTGGCCATCTGTAGTAAACAAACTCTTCCCAGTTATGTATATATATATATATTTTTTATTTATTTATTTCAGTTTTATAAGGTAGATGCATATATATATATATATATATATATAATCACTCACGTCTTTCTATTTATTTTTCTCTTGCTTTCCTTTACTGAGATCTACACGTTTCAGAATCATCTCGTCTTTCCTGCAAATCTTCTGTGAATGTCAGGTTAGTTAATATTTGATGTGACAGAAGTGTGTTTTTACCCGCCCATCTGCCTGGCGCTGTATCACGTGACTGTTGCATATTTGATGTGCGCCTGCGCCTGCGCCTGCGCTTTGCTTCACTCCGCTTTGCCTTGCCCAATTTTTCTTCTGCCAAAAATCTGTCGCATCCAGCGAGGCGTGGGAGGAAAGTGTTGCCAATATGTGACAGCCATTTTCACCAAAGCACTCATAGCAGATCACGACGAATCAAATAGTTCCAATCAGTGGAAGAACGTAATCCTCTCGCAGGAAAGAAGATTAAAAACAAAAACAAATGGAAGACGTTGATGGGGAAACAGGGAAAAATTATAGAGACAGTTTTTTTTTAAAATATCAATGCAATAGGAAATTAGAAAAATTGAAAGAAAAATACCGAAAGTAACCACAAAAAAATACAAATTTTTTTTTCTTATTTTCATTATAATAACTACAAAAGAACGCTTCATTATCACCTGATAGTTATCAAGCTGGTCTTGGTGACCATAACTGTAGTGAGTTTGAGCCTCACTGAGTGCACTTACCTCTCTTTTGTTGAATCAGTCTAGCCCCGGTTCCTTGGCCATTGAGTAATATTTAGCGAGCTAGCCTTCTAGAACATGAACATTTGAACGAATACAATACTCACTGAGTGCCCTCGATCTATGACTAATCTAAATTTATGGTCTTCGGCCTGATTAATCTAAGCTCTGCAAAATCCTAAGTAAAGAAACAGATATCAAAGCATAAAGGACGCTCCGAAAGTTACATCACCTGTTTTATTATGTTGACCCTGAACATCTGATGATTTGGTTTGGTTCGGTTCTTTGTCTAATGGCATATCATCCTTCGTGGTTTATTCAATGCCAAAGCCATCCTTGTAGAAGAACAGCAATATTACTATTCAACGCATAACTGGGAGGATAAGTGATTTCATACCTTTGCCAAGGGTATTTGTACGAAAATGAAGGTGATAGCGTGACTTGGGTTCGAACTCGTTTTCTACGATTTTGCAGTTAAGCTTGTTAGCTTCTTCGCCACTTGGACTCACTCCCAACGCCTCTTCTGAATGTTGGTAATATGCCATAGACGATAAACCTTACTTGCAATAACCTATTATGTTTTGTGTTACTTTGTTACAAATAGGAATTTGTCCTGTCGGCTTGGGCTGTAGAATACACCGATTGCACCTCTGCAGATGGGTATGCCCACCCACAATGAGTGTCCTGAATATGGCATTAAACAATTTGATGGTGAATTTCCAGTAATGCTGCTTTTGAGGGGAATGCGGAGCACCCCTTCATTTCCATCTCTCCCAGGTACACTCTGGCCCGGAGTGGTAGCACCTGATATTCCTATCTATGGGTCAAATAGAACTAAACTGCATACTTGAGCTAAAAGGAATTGTTTGAAATTGAACTATTTTGATATTTAACGGTGTGTAAATCTATTTTTATACTAAACTAAATTGTTTGCATTAGAAGTGTATGACTAAACTGATTAGCTTGATATAGAAATGTTTTTGACAATTAAACTGTGTACTCATGCTAAACTGAATAGTTTGAAATAGAATTGAATATTTGTATAAAAATGAATTTGGCTTTAAATTATCTATAAAGGTTGCTATGCCATAAAACCCAACCAACCAACCAACCAACGAAAAACAATCAAATCATATAAAAATTTTGATTGAATATTTTCGCCACGTCAATCCGTTTGGGGTTATTTTAAGCCTAGAGGTTAGAGAATTACGTTTATTGTACATTTATTTTTACATTTTTGTGTGGTTTTATAGGGTAATACGATAAAGTACTCTTATGTAATAGTAATAATTTTTTAACATAAATTTATAACCGATACCCTAGTAGATACTACGCTCAGGGCCAGAGTGAACCTGGGAGTAATACCAATGAACTGGCGTTCCACACTTCACTGTTCGACTAAGGACATCTCTTTTGGTGTTAGGTTTTACACTTCTGCAAGTTTAGCTTAAGCTCACTGAAGGGATGAGTAACGAGATATAGTAATAATCCGGGGATAGTTTTTTTCATGTGGCACAATGCAATTTTAGATGGATGATAACCTGCGAAATATAGACCCTGCAAACCGAAGAAAATGCAGCTAAAGTGAGTTCTCTCATCAAATCTGATTAATGTTTGACGTAGTGAATGGTTGGCGATGAATTAAGACCAGTCAGCTGATTTTTAATCACGTTTGCTAAAGTGAAAATTAAAAAGATGTCTGTATTAATTTTACGAGGATTTTTTTTATCCAGACGAATATTTCTGTCGTACTGTATACCCATATGCAGATATACAGATGCATACAAAATCATAACAACAGCACAATAAAGACGACGACACAGTTTTTTTAGAAAAATATACCTCTCACTTTATTTGAATGCGTTGTGTGTGAGAGGAAGTTGGAAACCGAACAGAACTGCAACATATTGACCTACCCACTCTTATGGCCATCAGCAATGTGTCTTTCTCGTTCTCCAGGCTTGCTCAACCGGAGGCCCAGGGACCCAGCTCTCTGCTGGGTGCTGTTTTCTCTACAGCATCATTTCTCCAACTCTTCTGATCCCCAAAAACTAACTGACTTCCTGTCTTCACCGAGTTATATGATAGTTCAATCGCCCACTCAATATTTCCCCATAACTAGCCATCGGAATGAGTCACTTCCGCCGTCTTTGGAATGGCATGTTTGATCGTCATCGCGCGGAAATAACTGTCATGCAGTTCCAAGCTCACTCTCTTCCGGTGCATCAGTTTGTGGCTGTACCGTGGGATTTTAACCCTGTCCCATATTGTCAGCCAAGGTCGCCCACGCCAATGGAATATGTACTTCCACCGTCTTTGGAATGGCATGTTTGGCCGGGTCGGAGGTCAATATACAACACTATGGCCCCTGTGCTCACCAGCTCTGTGTAATTTTGACGATTTCTTGCTCTTTTAAACAATAACCAAGCTCTGACATTGCCATGAAGCAGTTGAAAATATTGCAGTTGGTGACGAACCATCTAGATTCAGTGACAGTTTAAATATTCTAAGACTATTTCCAGGAGAAAAAACAAAATTTTCGTCGGTATGTGACTTTCGAGAGAGACAATGTTGAAACTGATAAAATCTATTTGCAAATACGATGATAGAAGATATCATTAAACTCCGTATTTACTTAACAGAATGAACTTGTTTGTGAAAAATAGTATTTTGTTGCAAAATATTTACTTCACCCAACAGAGTTAGTATATTCGCAGTATGGGAACACAACCTCGAGATTCAATGGCGAACGTGGTAGACTGCGAGTTCCAACTGTAATTGCGCTATCACATTCACTTTCGGACTAATACCCTCGGGAAAGGTAAGATCACTCGTATTCCGCTAGCGATAGGTTAAAACGTGACACAACGGTTCTTCTACCTGGATAAGTTTGGTTTCTTCGTTTAACGGCATATCAACCTTGGTAGGTTATTTAATGCCAAAGCTGTTCCCCAAGAATAACAGTAGTGGTACTATTTAAACTATAGCTGGGAGGATAAGGGGGCTCATACCTTTTCCAAGGGTATTTGCCCAAAAGTGAACGTAATAGCGTGACTGGAGTACGAACTCGCGTACTACAATTCCGCAGTCAATCGCTTTAACCATTACACCACCGGACAAAATGGCTGATGTGTTCGACTGCAACATCATAGAAAGTGAGTTTGAACTCCATTAATTGTATTACGTTTACTTTCGGACAAATACCCTTAAAAAAATTTACAATTTTATCCTTCCAGCCACGGGTTAAATGGTACCTCTATTGCACAAGAATGGCTTTGCCATTAAATAACCTGCAATGGTTGATATACTATTAAACAAAGAAACCGAAATCAAACCAACGAACTGAAATCTACCTCAGTTATAATTTCTGTAGAAACAGATGAGAACGATAACTTTCAGAACATTCCTCGTATTTTGTAACTTCCCAAAGAAAAGGAGATAATACCCATAACTGTCAATCCGTACAACGAAATCAACAAAAAGTTAAACAAATATCAGATGATAAAAGATTAAAACTGTATGGCTAAAACAACAACAAAAAACGTGGAAGGCAGGATGAAAGAAATTGCAAAAGACTTGAAAAAGAAAGACATCCATTAATAATAGCAGCTAGAACCGGGGCTTACTTTAAGATTCCTGGCGACTCGGAAAAGCTGAACTTCGACACCCTTAAAAGAATCATATCATCTTATTTATTTATTTATCTATGCTTTGCTGTGAGAAAAAATAGATATAGACGTATCAAAGTTCTCTTACAATAATCAGGCATGTTCCCACACAGTATAATTTACTTACATTTTAGCAGATGCCATGAATGCGGTTGAAAGTTCCTGGTTATGGCTGCTACAACAAGGCGAGGGTAAAGAAGAGATTCTGAATTGCAAGGTGATGGAGGCAAAAATCGTAACTGACTTGATCTATTACTTGGGTCACTAAAGCACCACATGTATAGAAACTCAACCCTTACAAATAATCATATAAACAATGAACCTCGAAGGAATGATGCTTATGATAATGATAATAATAGCAGCAATGAGAAATATGATTATTAAATTTTATTACTATTCATTTTATCCTTATTTTTAGCTGCTTTTTATCACAACGTGTGAAGCAGAAATAAAGAATAAACTCGCAATAGGACGATAATCCACCATGTTTCACCTCAGGCAAGAAGCTTTGATTTATATAAGCCCTATGACAGACAAAATATAAATGATGGATTGGCTGATAGATTTTGACGACATCTTAACCCACCTAGGAGGTTGGTTGGTTGGTTGGTTGGTTGGATTTAATGGCATATCAACCTTTGTAGGTTATTCAACGCCAAATCCTTTTTTATGCAAATAGTCAGTTCTCTTCGAAACAATTCAGTTTAGCATGAGTACACTGTTTAATTGTCAAAAATATTTTTATTTCAAGCTATTCAGTTTATTCAAACAATTCTAACTCAGCTAATTCCGTTTAGTATGTGTACAGATTGTGTTTACACACAGTTAAATGTCAAAACAGTTCTATATCAAACAATTCAGTTAAGTGTAAGTAAAATTTCAATTAAAAAGAAAATTTCCATTTCAAACAATTCAGTTTAGCATAACCACGCTGTTCAAATGTAAGTACACAGTTTAATTGTCAAAAACATTTCTATTTCAAGCTTCTCAGTTTAGTCGAACAGTTCTAATTCAAACAAATCAGTTTAGCATAAGTATACAGTTAGTTCTATTCAACCCATAGATAGGGCCCTATCAGGTGCTACCTCTCCGGGCTAAAGTGGACCTGTGAGCAGTGGCAGTAAAGGGTTACTCCGTATTCCCCAAAACTCCAGCATTATGGAACTTCACCATCAAATGGTTTAATATCATATCCAGGACACTCGATCGGGGGGATCTTACCCCTCTGCAGAAGTGCACTCGGTGTATTCTACAGCTCCAGCTGACTGGGCAACCACCTAGGAGGATTTTATGCCAAGAGTATCGTGTTTATTGTACGTACATGTTCAAATCTTTTGTATAGGTGTTCCTTCATTTTTTCGGCATTCGTACTATCAGATATAAAACATTTTTAAACAGAACAATTTGACCTATAGATGGGACTCTAAAAAATACTTCCACTCTAAGTCAGAAAAGGTCGAACTTCACACCCGACAGATCTCCAGAATTGAAGCCTCACCATAAGATGCTGTTCTGTGTCATAGTAATGAAACCCCTTTTTTCTCTCTTCTTTTTATTCTTTTTTCTTAGTCCCCATTGCGAGGAGGCTTACGTGCTGGATATCGTAGCAAGCGAATACGAACTCCAGTCACTTTTGGGCTAATACCATTTGATAAAGTATGACCTTTCTTATGCCTACTTTTCCAGCTAAATCAGCTGGTGATGTAGAATACACCGAATGCATTTCTGCAGTGGGGTAAGACTCCCCAACGAATATGACACCAAATAATCAGATGGTGAGGCTCAAGCAATACTGGAGTTTAGGGAACGCGAAATACCCCTTCATTGCCATCACTTCGAGGTCCATTCTGATCTCGAGTAGAAGTACCTGATAGGTTCCTATCTATGGGTTAAATAAAGCTTTTTGACATCTAAACTGTCCAGATAAATGATTTATACAAAATTGAATTCTTAGAAATAGAACTGTAGGATCTTTTAACTGTGTGTAAACAAAGGACTTTTCAATTGAATTGTTAGAGCTACTTAAAAATAATTGGTACCATTTAACTGCGTGAAAACAAATGATTAACAGTAAATAAAATACATCCTGTCAGACAGAAATACTTGAAACCATTTAACTGTGTGCAAAAAAATGAGCTCATGCTCAGTTAAGAATTTTATCTGCAAGATGTGTTTACGAATCATATTTAATGTATATGTATAAACAGGATGTGGCATTAAATAACCCACAAAGTTTGATATAGCTGATAACCAAACGAAATCGAACCTTTATGTTCCCATATCTATGGGTTAAATAGTACCGCGACTATCCTTCTAAAAGGATGGCATTTGCAATAATTAAGCAATGAAGATTGATATACCATTTAACAAATAAATCAACCAACTCCTTTTGGGTGGTTGATGGGTCTTACCTCTTCATATGGGATACGGTGAGCTTATTATAAGCCTCAGCAAAAGGACGTCAGAAGATTAATCTAACACATTTTCTTACATGAATCTTATCCAGTCAGCCGGGACTGTTGAATACACCGACTGCACCTCTGCAGAGGCGTAAGACCGTCCCCCAAATGAGTGTCCTGGATATGACAATAAACAATGAGATAGTGAGGTTCCAGTAATTCTGGAGCTTTGGGGAATGCGAAGCATCCCTCCATTTCCCTCGCTCCCAGGTCCACTCTGGCCGGAGTGGTACACCTAATAGTTTCCTATCTATGGGTCAAAAAGAACTAGAATGCGTACATATGCTAAACTAAATTACTTGAAATAGAACTTTTTTGACATGTAAACCGCGTCCTTTTGCTAAATGTAATTATCTGAATAAAACTGTTTTTATATGCTAGACTGAATTGTTTGAAATAGGACTGTTTTGACATCTAACTGTATGAGGACAAAAACTATACTTATAATAAAATGAATTGTTTGAATTAGAACCGTTTGACTAAACTGAATAGCTTGATATAGAAATGTTTTTGACAATTAAGCCGTGTACTTATGCTAAACTGAATTGTTTGAAATAGAACTGATTATTTGTGCAAAATGGATTTGGCATTAAATAATCTACAAAGGTTGATATGCCATAAAAACCCAACCAACCAACCAACCTTCATGAATCATCGGCAGTGTTAATGTTAGTAATATTTCAACTTAAAAAAACTCACGAGAAAATTAATTTCAATACTTACTTTAAAAGAAAAACAAGATGCGATTTCTTTCTAGCTTGTTATTGGGAGAATTCTAATATCTGAAATTTAGTTGAACATTCCATGAACTGCGAAAACTTTTTTTTTTCAACCCGAACAATTCCATTCATCGTAATTCCTATTTTGTCCTATAATTCTATCCTATTATTTCTTTAATGTCATTCACTCCTAACTGTCATTGTTCAACATCATTTAGATATCAACAACAATTGTTCGTCCCATCATACGAGACATTTAATCGAATTCTCTATTTATTTCCAATGTGACTAGAATTTCTTTGAGATAAGATCTCCGAATTTTCTAAGGGTTGTCCCAATGGTGTGATAGCTAATGTTCTGGACTGCGGCTTTGAAGTAAGCAAGTTCGAGCTCCAATCACGCTAATCGGCTCATTACCATAGTGAGTAGAGTGTTTGTAAAGACGTATTTAACAATTATTGAACAAATACGAAAGAAGGCAAAATATGTAAACATGAGATGAATAAATACATTCTTTTACCCGCTCTGTGAATGTATAAAACATACACATACAAACATATACATGCATATATATATATATATATATATATATACACAAAAAAATACTTTTTCATCTATAGACATATAAATTCACATACGCTCGATTTTTTAATGATTTGACCAGATTCAGTTATTTACGTATGATATATTCGTATGATTCTACTTTCTTCCCCCTTTTTCTTCTCTCTTTTATCCCTTTTTCTTTGTTTCCCTTCTCCTCTCCTCTCTCTCTCTCTCTCTCTCTCTCTTCTCTTTTCTTCGCTCTTATCTCATTTATCTTTCTTTCAATTTCTTCTTTGGTTATTTTCTTTTCTTTTTTTCTTTCTTTCAGTCAATTTTTAATCCTTTATACCTCTGTACCACCACGTGACGAACGGGTTTATGAGTGAATCGTTACGTCTTAGATGGTAGACCCTTTTGTAACATTGTCTTTGGAAAAGGTAACAAACTCATAAAACTTTCAGTTCACTAACAAAAAAGTTTATCATTTTCTACACATTTATAGTAGTCGCCTGGTGAAAGAAATAGAGTAAGAAGTCTAATTCGCCCACGTTAGCTGGACAAAAAGAAACATGACATGAGGGAAAAGAGAGCAGACATAGACCTTAAATTTTCTTTCTAGTTTTCTACTTTAGTTCTAACGTACTTCGCTTGTATCGTATCCACAGCTGCACGTTTGATGTGTGACCCCTTTTCGAAACACCCCCGAAAATTGGAGCCGTAATTTTCGTCTCTCTTTATATCGTCTTTATATCATCTCAACTCTCGTCGTTACCTCCTCACGTCTCCAAGCCAACAAACTTTAAACCCTGAGTTGTCCCCTTAATTCCGGGTGATGTCGAACGGAGAAACATACCCGTTTTCGGTGGTTCCACACCTGTGCAGATTTGGGAGCTCCGATTTTCTTGTTATATTTTATATACTGTAGCCATTTACCCATGACTTGCTGATCAACAAAGAGTGCTTTGGTTTGACTCCTCAGTTGTCAGCTGACCGTTCCACGGGCTCTCTGTCCGCTTTTTCTTCTTATGTTTCTTCGCTCTCTTCTTCTCCAAAAGTAGCTTCCCGTTATCTTTCTAATTTCGATAATCAATAATGTTACATCTCTTGATGGTTCCATTTGTTTTACATCATTGCCTCGGGCAGTCACATAATATTTTTGAAATATGAACGCTGATTTATTGATCAATCAGTTAGTGCACCTTTTCTCTGTATATATAATCTCCTCCCTTATTTTGTATTCCATTCAATATCCATCGGTGATCTAATGACTCTTCATAACAACTTTTCTAAGTCCTGATGATGGCTTATTGAGACTGAAACGTTATAACATCGACTTTCTTTCATATTAAATTCTTCCCTCTGGATTACTTTGTTTTTCAATTTTTCTACTCACAAATATAAGTCTATGTAAGTGTCAATATAACAGTATGCAGCGTTCAGAACGATAACAACGATAATAGAATAAAAAGAATTTTCAGGCTTTTTGTTTTTTCGTTTTCTTTTAAAATTGGAATTTAGTTCGAAAGATACATACATCGCATGAACATTGCTCAGATGGTCTTTTTATAAATAAAATAAAATAAAATCAAACAAGCAAGTTATTAAATTAAAATTCACCAACAAACAAATTCATCTGCCTCATACATTTTTTCATGTTTTTATTGTTACATAACGTCGGATTCGCTTCCATATTCTCTGATTTATGTACACATATACAGACACACACAGGTAAACACAAACACACACACACACACACACACACACACATATATATATATATATATATATATATATATATATATATATATATATAAGTGAAAATTGTATTAAAGATACAAATGTAAATGGCCGCAAAGTAAAATATAAATTAAATGTAATAAACCAACTTATGATAAAAGAGGATTGAATATATGAATTACTGAACACAAACACACATTCACACACACACACAAACATTCAATCTCTTTCTCTCCCTCTCCCTCACTCACTCTCTCTCTCTCTCTCAATGGATTATGTTACTCTATCTTTGTTGTTTGAAAAATCGTCTTACACAGACAGACACACATTTATTACTCATCTTAGAAGAAATTGAACTCGAGTCAGATCCTGCCTGTGTCGAGCGTTTGAGTAAATAGCATACATACACGCATGTATATATATATATATATATATATATATATATAAAGATATATATATATATGTTTGTGTGTGTGTGTGTGTGTGAGTGTGTGTGTGTGTGTGTGTGTGTGTGTGAGTGTCTCTCTGTCTCTGTCTCTCTATCTCTTTCTGTGTGTGTGTGTGTGTGTGTGTGTGACTGATAAAGTCCACTGCTAACATGACAGCTGTATTTACCAAGACAGAAATGCGAAATCTATGAAACTTTCATTTTCTTCAAGATAGTACTCATAGACTGTCAACTCCCTTTATTCCATCGAGTTTTCCACTTGTCAAGGCATCACTAAAACGTCGCTTTTGATATGATTTAAAACTTCAACTTTGCCGTCGTCGGGATCGATTTTCAGTGTTAGAAATAAAAGAAAAAATATCTCACGAAGGGGCTGGCGTGTATAGAATGTGCTGTACTTATAGAATTCTGAGTTTCACCCTGAGGTACTCTTGAAAATGCATCGTGTCTTGCTTTTTTATTACTTTTTTTATGAAAGTTATTCATACGTCTTCGTTTGAATTAAACATGTCTTAAATTAGAAATATGAAAACTTCAGTTTTGATACTTTTTCATCACAACTATGTATACATCCATATGGAAATATTCATGTACACATACACATACATAGACATATGTATTTATGTGTACACATACACACACACGCGTGCGCACATATACATATATATTTGTATATATACATCATCTCATGATTGCATCATAAGACCGTGATAAGGAAGTGAATAAGCATTTATTTATTTCAGGTGTTAGCCTACTTTACTGACCCATACTCAAGCTTTTTTCTCGTAAAAGAAAAATGTTTAGTTTGATTTATCCCTGAAATTCAATGTTTAAAAATTCTCATGATATGAAATTATATCTCGCACAGTAGTTTTTCACAATATTTCGCAAAAACCAAAATAGCTTCAGAGAAATAGAAAAAAGAAAACCTCATATAGATGACCCATGTAGATTTTTCTGTGTCGTCAACCTGCCGATATATATGCACATGAAATCTAGTTGTAAAAAATGTTCTTATTTTTCTTTAAAACGATGACACCAATAAAAAATTATGTGGCAATGTGACCCACATAGATACCAATATGCTGTGTACCTACGTACCTATATATAAACTTATGCTTGCAACCCTATCCCTTTTTAAAATGTCTTTCTGAACGAGGAAATGTATTAAAAGAAAAAATGAACATCACTTTGGCTCATGTAGGTGTCATTGCTCTGAACACGTACTCTCATAAACCCACTGCTATAACAGGCTTTTTGTCTGAAGTGGCATTCAGTGTAATGGTAGATTACTCTGAAAATTGCTTCACGTTTGAAGTATTTGCGATAAGATAAATGAATAAGTGATTGTTTTACCTGCAGTGAAATCATTATTCACTTCTAAATTATTAAACAGAAAACCATTGGACGGGTCTATAAGAATACTATGATGACTTTTGTGCTGTCAGTTGGAGTGCTTGACTTGAGCCGTGATATATCACCAAGATAAATAGACGAAGAGATTTTTAAACTAAGTCATCATTGCAGATTAAGAAAATAAATGTCTGTGTCCATTACATGATTGACTGGAAGAATCTATTGCGCCAATTTTCAAAGTAGATAAAAAGGTATGTCTGAAATGCTGTTTTCCATTTGTTTTTGGAGGAGGGAAAACAAGAGCTGAAGTCAAACTCATGACATTCCAAGGCAATGAGTATGATTGGATGATGAATTTTAAAGGCACATCAACCCGTTATGAATTATTTTATGCCAACTGGTTTGCGAATCTCATTTATTGCATGTTCATATTAATATTTTTTCTAGTTTGTTTTTTTTTTTTACCCGTAAGCGGCACCATAACCGAGTGGACCTGGTAGTAATGACAATCAGGGTACACTCCATACTCTCTAAATCTCTTAAGACCGAAGCCTCATCATCAGATGCAGTTTAGTGTCATACCAATGATACCCTTTTTTTGTTGTAGAGTCTTTCACTTTAGGATACATCGTCGGCGTATTCTACACTCTACAGACAGGCATTAGGCAACGTGTAGTTCACCAATACGATTGTATCAAAAAAGACGGAGACTGAATCTTTTTTTAATTGTAAATCATTAGAATGTGGAAAACGTGCGAAAATACGATGATGTAACGGTACATATATTTCGACCAATAAAAAATTTGCTGGAATAAATGTGTTGAATGTCAAATAAACAATTCTGAAGAAGATATTACCCTCATTCTTGATTCAGCTTCAGTCTTCATATTTTGAAAAAAAAGTTTTATTCATTGTTGATTTTTGACTTGATACATACAATTTCAGTCTTTATATTTTGAAGGCACACACACACACACACACACACACACACACACAAACGGGCACACATACAATATATATATATATATATATATATACATGAAATGTGCTTGTAATATATCAAGAGAAAAGTATATGTTCCGAGATACAGATTAATACTTGAAGAGGTTCCAGATTAGAAGTGTATCAACTTTACTCAGATCCAATGTATCCTTGTCAAAACCTTGTTCTTTTGCAATTTCATTAGTATATATATATATATATATATATATGTGTGTGTGTGTGTGTGTGTGTGTGTGTGTGTGTGTGTGTAAATCTTTAACACAAATGGAAGAAAACTCAACGTACAGTTATTGACCCATTATAATTTTATTTCGACCACTTATACTCGCCTCTTCAGATCGCGTACAAATTTTGTGGTGAAACCAACGGATATTGTTATATATATATATATATATATATATATATATATATATATATATAGACAGACTGTTTCGTTGTATCACAACTCTTCAGTGTGGCTGGACACGTAGGACGCTTGAAGCTTGGATCGAAACCCGCCCAACTTTACGTTAGACTTAGTATCAGACCACTCGGCCAACAAGCGTACCACGTCAGCTAGGATATATAAACAAGTGAATAAAGAAAAAGAATAAATAAAAAAATTAGATATACAGCTGCCAGATTTACCACCAATGTCAGCAGGTTAGGCTTAATGGCGGACCCCCTTAAGCTAACTCTCCGTTCTTATTTCTCTACTATATTTTATTTTCTTGGTCTATTTCCCATGTGCCACTGGAAATGTTCCCTAACTATATATCAAATTTGTCCTTTTTCTCTTAAAACATTTTCAATTAGCTCGTTTATTTATACTTTCTTTCCTTCTCTTTAGCGAGTGTTAAGTGCTCTTTTGTACTGCTACTAGCATATTCCCCCATACCACAAGTTCGTAGGGTATTGAAATTCATTTATTCACACGTTACCTAAAATCTCTCACAAGGTTATGCATCGATATATTCTGAGAAAACCTTACAAAAATATTGCCCTGTCGGCTGGGGCTGCAGAATACACTGACTGCATCTCTGTAGAGGGGTAAGACTCCCCAATGAGTGTCCTGGATAAGACGCTAAACAATCTGAGGGTGAAGCTCCAGTAATGCTTGAGCTTTGGGGAATGCAGAGGACCTCTTTATTGCCATCGCTCCCAGGTCCACTCTGGCTCGAAGTGATAACACCAGATAGAGTCTCATCTATTGGTCAAATAGAACTAAACTATGAACTTATATTAAACTGAATTGTTTGAAATAGAACTATTTATATGTATAAAAATGGATTTGGCATTTAATAATCTACAATGGTCATACGCCATAAAACCAAACCAAACTAAATAAAACTAAAAGCTAGAAAATAAAAGATTTAAGATGTAAAATTTTCCCCGCTACCCTGTTGTTCTCTCTTAATCATTCACGATTTCGAGTCTATTTTTTACTTCTAATAAAGAGCCGCCAAGCTAAGTAAGCCTCGAAAGCGAAAGGCAAGCAAAACTTCATCGAGCATCATGACTTTTATGACATATTGACCTCTGTGTGTTTCTTCAGATAATGATTTAAAAAAAATTGAAATTTCAGGATAGGACTTGGAAATCTGTTACGAAAAATGAAATTCTAAATATTTATAAAGTTTGTCCTCCTGTTTTGAGCTGCTTCGTATTCATATTGTTATTACAGATTTCTAATACTGTAAAATTCGGTTACAAATGACATCTACTTAATAATATTCGATGCTTTTGTGTGATTTTTTTGCTGGAAAGATATAATACTGACGTCGAAGGAAATTAATGTTTTCTAAAAGATTGTGTAGGATCTACTCATAAATGACTGATAATGTAGATAGTTCAATTGAATTACTATAGAATAACTGGATCTCAAATCGAACTGAATAAGATTGTTTTAAAGCGTTTACTTTGCTTAGATTTTAGAGTACTTACAAGTAGAAGGTCTTCTGCTCTGGGGAAAATTGGCATGATTTGATTAAAAACTAATATTACGTGTTTTCAAAACATGTGTATGACAACGAATCTCACGAACAGCCGGACCAAGTTTGTATATGTAAATTTGATTGCCATATTTTTATACTAATAGGATTTAACTTGGCTGGGGAAATAAAATTAAAAAAAAAAACAGAACGTGTCTATTGGGTCTGAAGAAAACGAGAAAGAAAGTTGAAAAAACAACAACAAACAAATATGTAAATAAAGCGGAAGAAGATGGAGGCAGTTATTGGAACAATCATGTGACATATATCCACAACCGGATGCTTAGCTTTGTTATCTATGCAAAATGAGTAAACACACGTTGTATTTGTTCTGGCATGTAGTGCTTCATCATCGTTGATTGGTTTGACTATTGATTGCGTTGGGACTCACACGCGCGCATGAGCATACACACATACACACACACACATGTATATATATATATAGAGAGAGAGAGAGAGAGACAGACAGACAGAGACAGAGACTGATAAACAGACAGAGACAGACTGAGACAGAGCGAGAGAGAAGAAAATGAAATGAGGGAGAAATAGAGAAATCGAGAAAGTGGGCGTTAGAAAAAGGTAAGTGAAAGTGAGATAGATAGATAGATAGATAGATAGATAGATAGATAGATAAAGAGAGGGAGATAGAAATAGTCAGATGGAAAGCACAATGTTCGTCAAGGCATAGGGAAATGGAGAAAGTGGATGAGAGAAAAAAGTGAAAGAAAGTGTTTTTGATATATATATATATATACTCAAGTCATACTGCTAACACAGATAAAGAGAGAGAGAGAAAGTAGGTGTAAGTTAGATAGATAGATAGATAGAGAGAGAGAGAGAGAGAGAGAGAGAGAGAGAGAGAGAGAGTGTGTGTGTGTGTGTGTGTGTGAATAGAGAGAGTCAGTTTAAAAGCACAGTCTTTGTTAAGGCATAGGGGTTATTGGCAGTGGAAAAGTGACAACTAAAAAGAGTTCAAGTACCGGTCGAGGCAGATTGTCATCACCTTTAATTTTCCTTTGAAAAATGCCGTGAATCCAATATCTCTAGTTTGTATCCCATCACCAGATGTTTTCAAAATGTATTGTCACTGTTATATCACAATTATTAACAAAGCTGTGTTGGTATTTGACTAACTGGACAACCAATGTCTAGTAACTAGTTTACTAAAACAAGCATCAAATTCAAGTAGGCTTTAATAACTACATTTTCGAATACACACACACACACACACACACACACACACACACACACACACACACACACACATAAATTTATATAAAACATGATAAAAACTGACTCTGATTTTCACATTGGCAGTCTTCACTTGAGCCAATTCTGATTAACTTTACATGTGTCGATACTGGCTCAACTAAAGATCGCTCCCGTGAAACTCTGACCTGTGACATTTTATCCAGTTGTTTTTTAATTGTTCAAAACATTGTAATAATTCTCTTCTTTTTTTTAGCATAAATCATTGAATTTTACTGATTTAAAATGCTTTTGAGTATTAAATTTAATCACACATACATATGTGTGTGTGTGTGTGTGTGTGTGTGTGTGTGTGTGTGTGTGTGTGTGTGTGTGTGTGTGTGTGTGATGATCGCATAGATGACAAAATGGGAGTCAATAAGTGCTAGTGACTATGCGTCTACACGTATGCTTTATCACAGATATTAAGCAATCTTTATTTATAAATGTTGTATTGTGGCTCGTACCACTTTACTTCCAGTATCGCAGAAGTATAAAAGACGCCGTGTCTCTTACGTCAGGGAGACAGAAGAGCTCTGAAAGATGTCGGTCAGTAGAAGACCAACTTCGAACGTAACACCTACTGCGAGAGACTTATAATACTAGTCGGACTGTACCACTTGAGTTAATAAATTATTAACTCGGTTTCACTGAGTATCAGTTCCTTACCATGATACAACAATAAATATAGCAAATTCATGATATATAGATATTTTCTTTTCTTTTTGTCATATAAGAATAAAGTGAGATACTGGCGATTTATCACTGATCACCAATGGACGAAAGCAATGGGCTTCAAGATACTTTAAATTACGAGGATTAGCATGAGATGTCAGCCGAAAGGATAATTAGTATAGGACGTCGGTCGGTGGACAGTAGTCGGTTTGTAGTTGTCGGACGGACTTCAGCGAGAAGACTTTATTGTTATAGTTATACTTATTCGACAGTGTACGGATAGTAACTATCTTTTTTTTATTTAATTTCTTTCTCTTAATATGTTATTTCAGTTGAATTAGATACTTATGCTTTTGTTGTTTGTCATCTATTTTTTAAAATTTTATGCTCATATTGGCCTAGTGGGGAGAGTGCTCGTCAATGGGCCGGGAGACCTCGGTTCAATCCTAGGTCGTGTCATACCAAAGACTTTAAAAAAGATACTTGATACCTCCTTCCTTAACACTCAGCAATATAAGGTACGTATCAAGGGTAAAGTGTTAAAATCAAGGGAAAGGAGTAGCGCCCTCCTCTACACCTCGGTGTAGTAGCTATTGAAAAGGGAGCCTTCTGGTCGCCCTCAACTATGATTGCCTGCCTTACTGCCTTACTATGCTCATGTGAACGTTTCAAATCTTTTCCTTTCGTTTTTTTTTCTATTATCAAAATCTTTATATATATTCTAGAATATCAGTATGCGATACAGCTGTAATTGCATTGTATTTTTTATATTTAAAACATTATATTCACTGATATCGCTTATTGAGAGGGAGTCCCGAGGTGTAGTTGCTAACGTATTGGACAGTGACAACATTGTAAGCGAGTTCGAACTCCATTCACACTATTACCTATTTATGTATAAACCCCCTATTCTCCCCAACAATAGGTTAAGTAGTACCACTTCTGATCTTCTATAAGGATGGCTTTGGCATGAAATAACCCAAGAAGGTTGATATGCCATTAAACAAAGGAACCAAATCAAACTATCCGTGACAGGATGAATGAATCGCAACAATCACCTTACCACAACGACATAAATGTATCGAAATAATTAGAGCTAATTAATAATACTAATAATCTTTGTAAAAGTAAAGTGTAACTCCCCAAAACAATTTAGTCAAATAAAAAGTCATAAAACAAAATATATATAAATAATAAGTAAATAGAAATAAAATTTTTAAGCATGTGTAAAGAAATTAACCCTTCACCTCCAAACTATGGGTATGACATTAAACACTATCGGGTGAAGAAGCTCCAGGCCTGGATTTCAAGAGAATATGGAGTATCCCTTCATCGTCATTACTTTCATGTCATCTTTGACCCGTCGAGGTAGTACTTGTTAGGGTCTCATCTGGGGATCAAATAGAGCAGTTTAAAAAATTAACAGTATTGATTTGGGAAGCTTGAAACCAGTAACTACATGCGAGCGAATCATTACGCTTATTGTGCATTTGGAATTGTTACTTAAAACGATTCAAATGAATTTACATTTTGCCCAAATGAGAAGAGTATTCGCCAATGGTCCGGGAGACAGGGATTCAATCCCAGGTCGATTCATACCAAAGACACAACAAAAATGGTACTTGATGCAGCCATGCTTAACATTTAGCATCATAAGGTAAAGATCAAGGATAAAGTGGAGCAATTCAGGGAAAGGAGTAGTGCCCTCCCCTACCCCTCGGTGTTGTAGTAATCGAAAAAGGAGCCTTTGGGTCATTCTCGACAATGGTCGCCAACTTTACTTTTTTTACTGACATTTTTAGTATTATATTGGAACACTTGATTTTAGTTTAGTTTGTTTTTATGGCATATAAACCATTGTAGTTCATTTAATGCCAAAACCTTTTATACTTATATCAAATATATGATTTCTAATCAGATTTAGTAGATAACATTTTTAAATGAGCCTTAGCTCATTTTTTGTATACGGCTAAATGGTTTCATTTAATTTCCAAAAATTAAGTTTAGCATATATACAGTTTTTTGCTCACCTACAGATAATGTAAAATAGTTATATTCCAAACAATTCAATTTAGCATATATACCATATTTACCAACCTCTCCGCTCGGGCAGGATATGACACAAGGTCAGTTTTTAAGCGGAGTTTAACAGGTTTGAATTCAGACTTTTCCTTCTACTAGACTAGTTGCCTCACCAAGGCTGAAGAACCTAGTCTGCCCTACTATTTACCCATAGCTGGAGGGAGAATTATTGGATTCATACCTTTCCCAAGGGTATTAGTGCTATGTCAAATGCAATCAGTCTCGTCCAGGATTTGAACTCGTGTCGCCGTGTCCATTTCCGACGACGCTAACCATTACACCACGGGCACCTCCTTTAGCATATATACAATTCAAATATCAACGATTCAGTATAGCAAAGTTCATTTTTTTGTTTACACACATTTAAACTATCAAACGGTTCTATTTCAACCAATTCAGTTTAGCATAAGTACACTGTTTAGTTCTATTCGACCCGTAGATAGGAACCTAACAGGTGCTACCACTCCAGGCTAGAGTGGACCTGTGAGCGATGACAATGAAGGGGTACTTTGCATTCCCCAAAAACCTTACCATCAGATTCCTTAGTGTCACAAGCTGGACACCTGTTGACGGAGTCATAATCCTCTGCAGAGAAGCAGTCTGTGTATTCTGTAGCCCCAGGCGACTGAGCCAAGGAAGGCTTGAAACCATATAACACTATGCAAACAAATGATTTTAGACAAATAAAAAAAAGAGTATTTTAAAGAAAATGCACTGAAGTATTGAATATATAATTACTACCAATCATTTACAAATGAATCAAGTTCCTGCATTAAATAACCTAGGAGGAGTTGATATGCCGTTAAAAGAATAAAGCTAAACATTGAAATCCCAAAACCCAATTCAGAAGAAAACACGCCACTAGATAAACATAAATTCAGGTCTATAAACAATTTAACTGCAATAACTTTTCTAATCCATAAACCGGCACAAACCGGTTTTCTTTCATATCATCACCGATCCAAGCAGTAGCTTATTGTGACCTCACAATGAAAAATACTGTATAGCATGAATATTGGGTTAATCATGAAGCTGTCATTCACCATGTATTGTGGATTTATTTGATCTTTACTTTATCTGGCTTGGTTAATTTGTTTAACAGTATATCAACTTATAATGACTCTGTTAAAGTGATATTTCATTCAAATAATTTGCTCTCAGTAATGTTTCAAATTTTTCTATCTCGTGATAATAAATTAAATTTGGCGACCGTAGTCGAGGGTGACCTGAAGGTTCCCTTTTCAATTGCTACTACGCCTGGATTGCTCTACTTTCCCCTTGATACGTACCTTGGAGTGCTGAGTGCTAAGCAAAGCAGCATCAAGTACCATTTTTTGAGTCTTTGGTATGACTCGACCTGGAATTGAATTCCAGTCTCCTGGACCATTTGTGAACACTCTACTCATTCGGCCTAACCATTTGTTTTCCAACAATTATATGGTTTCAAGTATGCCTATCTTATATGAATAATTTTCAAACAGTCTCATTTGACAGAGAGTTGAGAATGTGACAGTACAATAACGCCTGGTTATTGTGGACAAAGGATAAAAGTGACGAAGCCGCATTCCACACTCCCAAGGCCTACAGAATCGTATTTTAGGATTATAACCAGAACACATTTCTGTGTGTGCAATATATATATATATATATATATATATATATATAAGGAGAAGGAGAGAGACAAAAACAGAAAGAGAGAAGAAAAGCTTGGATATTTATTTGCTGTTATTTAAACTTTCAATTGCTCTCAAATTGTTTCGACCTTTTTTCATCTCCAGGAGAAAAGTTTTTATTAACCCAAGTTTTTTTTCAGGAATTTTTTAAAACAGTTTTAAAAGAGTTGACACGATTCAAAAGAAGCAACGAAAAATGTACTGCTAACGTAGCATATTGACTCGTTGAATGAACATTATTATAACCCTCTCTCTCTCTCTCTGTCTCTTTCTCTCTCTCCACACACACACACACACACACACACACACACACACATATATATATATATATATATATATATAGAGAGAGAGAGAGAGGAGAGAGATGGAGATATAATCAGTGTGACAGACAGATAGATTGATAAATAATTTGGTTTCATTTCGTTTGGTTTTAAGGCATATTAACCCTGGTAGTTTACCAAATGCCATACATATAAGCAGTTTTATTTCAAACTATTCAGTTTGGCATAAGTACAGTTTTGGGTTTTTTAGTTTGCACACAGTTACATATAAAAACAATTCAGTCTTGCATAAGTACATGGCTTAGTTCTATTGGTCCCATAGATAGAACAGTATTGGGTGCGACATTCCAGGCCAGAGTGGACCTAGGAGCGATGGCAATAAAGGGGTACCCCACATTCCCCAAAGCTCCAACATTACTAGAGTTTTACGATTAGATTGTATTGTGTCATATCTAGGACACTCATTGGGGGAGTCTTACTCCTCTGCAGAGATGCAGTCGGTGTATTCTACAGCCCCTAACTCGTGGTCTAGATAGTTAGACAGATAGATAGATAGATTGTAAGTTAATATATAGTGATAAATATTGTTCAAATCCCATCCTTCAAAGTTTACCTCTACAAATAATATTGTTTTTTGAGACACAAGAATGAGTTAGTATTGCACCACTAGGATACGCGTTAGCATCAACGTCATACACATTGTATTCCTGATATGATCAAGCTGGTACGGCTAAAGCTAGATTTGACGATATAAATTACTGAATCAAATTTTATGATAATCCGGGTCACATGTTTTTGTTTTTTTTTACCTCAAGATATATTCAGCTACTTTTCATAGCTATGCAAAAGTTATCGAGAAAAAAAAAATGAAAAGAAAGATAATAGCATCTCGGCGAAATGTCATATGTTACCTGTTGATAAAATAATCAACAGTTGACGCGAAAATTAATCTTCCCATTAGGATTGACGTATGATCATTTCTTCAGAAACAATGTGGTCTTTCATGAAAGAAGAAACAAGAAACTGATAAAGCTCAGTAGAATTTCTTGGCCAATCAATAAAATAAAATAAAACGACTACAAAATAAATTATTATGTGATAAATTTACTCTAGTATGAATAATACTATAGGTAGAGAGTCAATATCATTAATCTATTTTCAAGTAATTTCGTTGTCAAAATATTTTTTTATCATGAAACATTTAGAATAGTAGTTTTCTTTTTTAACATATACGTATAAGCCGGTGGGGAAAATAGCCAGGGTCATATTTATAGTTTTATTAAAAAAATGTTAATATTAGTAAGAAAAATTCAAAAGCAGACATAATATGAGGACATATTAAATTCTTTGTAACTGGGAACCATTATCAATACAAATAATACATACTCAAATTAAATCGTTATATCAGAAATTGGTGGAGTTTATTCGGGCAAAAACTCCTAATAAATATCGAATACATAACACATAGTTTGAAAAATAGGATTTCTAGATATTTATAGAGTTAGTCTGGCACAAGGCCAAAATTATTGAACTTCTTATGAAGATCGAAATAATCTTAGAAATATTCGAAAAAAATACACGTTAATGATATTTAGCGTTAGCTTAGTGTGGCAAAAGGCCTCAATTGTTGAAATCTCTTTGAAGATTGAAGAGTAAACTTAGTCTGACAAAAGGCCACGATTATTGGATTCCTAGTGGAGATCGAATTCATAATGCGTTAAAAGTGGTCGGAAAAACAAGTTTCATTCATTCATATTTCATTCGTAATTTCATTCGTAATTTGCCTAGCACAAACCTTCAATTAGAGTTACTGAAAGAAAAGAAAACTTTAAATTGCGATGACATTCACTGCTGGGCAAAATAAACGAACCAGGTTCATATTCCTAATTTTATCGAAGAAGAGTTAATATGAATAAAAAAAAATTGAAAACAAACCATTTAATATGTAGACTTAGGAAGTCCTTTTTAAGAGTAGTGGTTTTGCCAGGGAATTTTTTTCAGCAAAGCAATTCTTTTAGGCATGCAGACAGTTTCTTATTTTGTTCCACAAAACTTTTTTCTTTCATTCTTAATTGTTTCTCACAACATATCTTCATGAGACAGCATCTTACAAAGCACTTACATTTTATCATACACCATATGTTTTCAAATGGATTAAAATCTGGACATAATTTTTTTTTTTTAGTTTTTAGAAAACCACTTTTTTGTCAATTTAACAGTATGAGGAGATGCGTAATCATTATGAAAAATGGTATCTGCACGAGTTGAAACTTTATAACCTAAAATAAACCTGCATAAGTACATATTAGGTGAGTATTTACTATTGAATAATGTACTTATGTTATTCCATTGTGTATTGCACATTTATTATACAGTCTCGTATATTCCTTTTTTTTCTGTTTTTACGGCTGTCATTTTTGGCGAAATGCTAGACATGTGCGTGATTAGTGTATTAATTATGGCCGGCAACTTTTATGTATGAAATAAGAATATAATTCGGGGCATTTCAACATCGCTTTCTTTGAGGTTTTTGTTCTCGCAAATGTGGTAACAAGTCCTACAAGCATCCAATATGGATGAAAATGTCGGCTATTTCACTACATTTGCTGATTAAATAAGCAAAAAGCCATGTTACTTTTGAAGTGGGGTTGGTTGTTTTATTGTCTTGTGATTTACCAAACAGCGTAAAAGTACAGTTAAATCTAATATCTTTTCTTTTGTTCACTAAGACAAGTGGCAACCTGATTAAGCAGATGAAAGAAGAATAAAGATCTTAAGTCGCCGAATTCTTTTTCAAGTGAGAGAGAAAAATGTCTCCGATTGCTAATTAGAGTAAACGTAATTTAATATATCACACTTGGAGACAAATTGAAGTGTTTTATTAACAGCTTCTTTTTCTACCTCTAAATGCTTTACACACACACACACACACACACACACACACACACACACACACACATAATCTCTCTCTCTCTCTCTCTCTCTCTCTCTCTCTCTCTCTCTCTCTCTCCATAGAAAGTGCATGTTTGTATCAGAAATGTTTCTTTAATACAGAAGAAATAAAAACGTTGATGAAGAATCAAGTGCACTCGTACTACTGACAAGTAAAGTACAACGATAAGAATGAAGTGATATATGTATACATATATATATATATATATATATATATATGTATATATATATATATATATGTATATATATATATATATATATATATATATATATATATATATATATATATTTACTCAATGTTGTCACGTGTACTAGCATACAAGATTCTAAATCAATGTTCTTCTGTCTTGGGTACTAAGGAAACCTTTCTGATACAAACACTCACTTTCTCTTTCACTATTCCATCACTGATTTTCTCTTTCTTTCTTCCTCCCAATAAACTCTTCTCTCTCTCCCCCCCCTCTCTCTCTCTCTCTCTCTCTCTTACTCTTGTAACAGAAAAAAGTCATCAGGTGTCATGTTGGACTGGCTATCAAATTTTCATGGAGTTTTAGTACAAAAATTGGATTCATTTGTAAATATTTGATTATAACAATAACCATTTATATTTAGAACGTTCCAAATAATTACAAATAATTTTTGATCGATCATTTTCATTTGGCTATACTAATCCTTTGTTTGCAAATAGTTATGTAATATTAAGTATACTTACCTTTGATAAAAAAATTGTGACACATTGATACAGTTTCAAATGTTTCCATCTCATTCAAATACATTCAAAATCAGATAGATAAGATTAGAGACTCGGTGGAAGATAGACAATCTAGAATTGCCTGGCAAACAATAAACAAAGTGAGCAGAAGAAAGAACACAGCCAAAGCAAAACTTAAAGCAGCAAACCAACAAGAAAGAATAAAACTGTGGAAACAACACTTCGAAAACTTACTTGGAAACCCACCAAAAATAACGCCTGAACCAATCACCAGAATAATTAGCAAACAATTAGACATTAAACTTGGACCGTTCACACAAGAAGAACTCGACTCGGTTCTCAGAAAAATTAAAAATAGGAAAGCTGCAGGACTAGACGAAATTCCACCGGAAGTATGGAAGACCAGACAATTCGACGACATACTGCTCCGACACTGCAACGCAGTATACAATCAAAATCCGATAGATAGATGGACGAAGGGATGCATACTCCCCTTCCCTAAAAAGGGGGACCTCGGATTAGCCAAAAACTACCGAGGCATAACACTTACATCCATAGCTGCCAAAATCTACAATGCCCTACTACGAAACCGAATAGAACCCAAAATCGACAACATACTTAGAAAAAACCAAAATGGCTTCCGAAGAAATAGATCTACGACCTCACAAATATTAACCATCCGCAGAATCCTTGAAGGTGTACGGGCAAAGAACCTAAAAGCGACATTAATATTTGTCGACTTTACCAAGGCTTTCGACTCCATTCACAGAGGAAAGATGGAACAAATCCTACTAGCGTACGGCATACCTAAAGAAACCGTAGCGGCAATAACGATTCTCTATAGAAACACTAAAGTAAAAGGACGATCACCAGATGGAGACACAGAATACTTCGACATAGTAGCAGGAGTACTACAAGGAGACACGCTGGCTCCGAATCTCTTTATCATTTGTCTAGACTACGTACTTAGAACATCGATTGACAAAATCAAAGAGAATGGCTTCGAACTGACGAAGAAAAGAAGCAGAAGATACCCCGCAACAACAATTACCGACGCCGACTACGCCGATGACATAGCGATACTGGCAAATACACCTGACCAAGCCGAAACACTTCTGCATAGTTTGGAACGAGCAGCAGCAAGCATAGGCCTCCATGTTAATGCACACAAAACGGAATATATGTGCTATAACCAAACGGGGGACATCTCCACTCTAGAAGGAACCCCTCTTAAACTAGTAGACAAATTCACGTACCTAGGAAGCAGCGTCGAATCAACCGAAAAGGACATCGAAACGAGGTTAACGAAAGCATGGACAGCTATCAATAGGCTATCGACTATATGGAAATCAGACCTAACCGATAAAACGAAACGCAGTTTCTTCCAGGCAGCGGTCACATCGATACTGCTATATGGATGCACTAAATGGACGCTAACAAAACGGCTGGAGAAGAAACTAGATGGCAATTACACAAGAATGCTGCGTGCAATCCTGAACAAGTCCTGGCAGCAACACTCCACAAGACACCAACTGTACGGCCACCTGCCCCCTATCACGAAAACTATTCAAGTTAGGCGAACCAGACATGCAGGACATTGCTGGAGAAGCAGAGATGAACTCATAAGAGATGTACTCTTATGGATCCCCACACACGGCCGCGCAAAAGCATGACGACCAGCACGAACGTACATTTAGCAGCTATGTGAGGATACAGGTTGTTGTCCTGAAGACCTGCCTAGGGCGATGAACGATAGGGAGGAGTGGCGAGAGAGGGTCAGGGATATCCGTGCTGCCAGCACGATATGATGATGATGATGATATGATTTCTGATAACTATTCCTAATAGATAATGAAAATAATTTGTGACACACTGTTAGTTTCATGTATTCCTATCCAATACAAATAATTTTACAATCGGAGCTGTTTCACGCGTAAATGGGACGCTGTCATGTACTACTACTACTTCAAAGTGGACCTGGAAGTAATAGAAATAAATGAGTACTCCACATTTCCATAGCTTCATAATAGATCTTCGCCATCAGATACAGTTTAGAGTCATATATAGGACGCCTGTTTTAGTAGAGGTTTTTACTTCGACAGAGGAATCAGTCAAAATTTGAAATGTTGCGGGGAGTTGACTGACTGACGCCATTTTGTTTATTTAAATAGTTCATTTTTTTGTCATATTCTAAAAAAAGACACCCTGTGCGTAGACAAAAAAGAAAATAATAATATCTGAGTCTTTCTTGCTTTTTGTCTTGTGTGAAATTTTTTTTTTTTTCCTTTTTTTTTTTTTTTTCTAGTGGACGAGGCAACAGTGACCATTACATATTTTTTGTGTCCTCGTGGTGTAATGGTTAACGCGATGAACTGCGGAATCGTAGTACGCGAGTTCGTACTCCAGTCGCGCTATTACGTTCACTTTCGGGCAAATACCCTTGGGAAAGGTATGAACCCCCTTATTCTCCCTCCAGCTATGGGTAAATAGTAGGACGGACTAGGTTCTTCAGCCTTGGTTAGGCAACTAGTCTAGGAGAAGGAAAACTCTGAATTCAAACCTGTTAAACTCCGCTTAAAAATTGACCTTGTGTCATATCCTGCCCGAGCGGAGGGGTTGGTAAATAGTACCATTACATATTTTTGAAAGATCTCAAAGGACAAGTGTTTATCTTGTTTCAAACGTGCAACCGGCAAAACAAATAAAGGAAAAAAAAAGACAAAAGAAAAAAGTTAGCTGCAACCGGTTTCTTGAGTAATATGGTCAAAGTTGACAAAAGAATCTTGTGTCGTAAGAATTATCTTATAATTAAACTGGAATATTTGAAGAATAAAATAATGAAATCAGAAAATTTTTCATCCAATTCATAGCATACATTAAAATAGATTAATAATATCAATAGAAAATAATAAGATTTTCATTCCAAAAAAGTTAAATTATCGTTGAAAAGACACCATCTTTTAAGGATTTTCGCAGAGTGAGTTACGGCCCCTTCTTTCCTACTAGATTCGCTTCTGGTTTATTTATTGGAGTGTTTTGATTTGGTTTCTTCTAATAAAGGAAACCTTGGTCAATTATTTCAAACTGAAGAAGAACAGCAGTGATACTGTTTAAGCCATAGCTGGGGGCAAGGAAGAAGGTGGTTCATACCTTTCCCAGTTCTAAAGTGAATGTAATAGCGTGACTGGAATTCGAACTCGATTTTCTCTTGGAAGTAGACCAGCATTCTAGCCATTACACCACTGGGACACCCCAGGAGAGTTTTGATAGATTATGTTGTGTATGAAAATAATAAACCACTCTAAAAACCCATATATATGATAATATTTCCTGACATCATTGTATGTGAGATTTTTGTATTTTTCTATTAATTTTTCAATAAAAGAGACAAAATTAAACATACAAATGTTAATCATAAAGTTAATAATCATAATGTAAACTCGACAGTTATTTTTTTTTTGTCTTGTTTTGCTTTATTTAATTATGTATTTATTTATCTAATTTATTCATTCATTTTTACACAGTCACTGACAACTACTATATTGGTGTTAGCATGTTGTCTGATTGGGTGGAGAAACATAAAAATGTAAATCGCTCCAAGTTGTTCAGTTTCTGAAGCCGTGGAAGTATGAGAAAATAAAAGACACAATGTGCTGGGTAGCTTCGAAGTTTTAGGAGAAACCAGTTCTTCTCGTATTTTAGAATGGCCCAATGGCTCTCCGTTCACGCTTCTGTTGGTCTTCTCGTGTCCTCAGTAACCAAGATAGATAGATAGATCAGTCGGCACCTGTAGTGTAATAGATACTGTCAAAGGAAATAGACACAGCAAACAGACTTCAAATTCTGGACAAGGCTGTTTGCATTTCACACAGAATTAATATTCTTCGCATTTGTACGAATTAAACTATTCTCACTTTATCTACTGGCAAATAGAACAAACTGGTGTTTTTAACCTCGGTATGGTAACCGGGCTAAGAGAAGGAAAACATTATTTCAAACCTGTTAAACCTGCTTAAAAATTGACCTATTGCATCCAGTTCGTGGGGTTGAGTATATATATTTATATATATATATATATAGGGGTCGGACAAAATTATGGAAACAACTAGAATCTTCATATTACAATTTTGAAACTCCTATAAAACCATAAAACGTTTATTATTTTCATGTTTTTTTTTAATTTATTATTAATTTTCTCGTCTTATTTTACTAAAATTGTTGTTTTTTTACAGATATCATCAGAAGAAATTATTCAAAATTCATGAAAATGGCTGATTTATCAGACTTTAAAAAAGGTCAAATTTTTGGAACTCGTATGGCAGGTGCTAGTGTAACAACAACCGCTGAATTTGTTGGTGTAGCAAGGAGTACGGTCTTGAAAGTAATGACTGCATTTGAGAAAGAAGGAAAAAAACTACTCACTGAAGCAAAACTCTGGAAGAAAGTATCACAAAAATACAGCTCCGAAAATTACAGCAGAACTTTATGACCATCTCGAGAACCTAGCTTCCTCAAAAACTGTAAGAAAGGAGCTGCACAAAGCCGGATTTCACTAGAGGGCTGCAAACAGAAAATCATATTAAAATAAATTTGTTTGAAATTTCCGGGTGTCTCCATTATTTTGTCCAAACTATCTCTCTCTCTCTCTCTACATATATATATATATATATATATATATATATGCGGTTCCTCTAAATCGAAATTATTGTCCAAAGTATGTATACATATATCTATAATTATCCAAATATTATAATTTGAATAATAATTTCGATTCAGAAGGCTCGTGTAAGAAGTACAAAGAAATACAAAACAGTTCTAGTCACCGATGTTTAGAACCCACCAGTTTTCTATGACTTGTATTTTCAAAATACATGTTTAGATATGCTGAATTAATTTATATTTGTCTATAGTATAGTCAGTCATAGAAAAAAATTATTCGAGTTTTAATTCAAGTTATGTCATTGCCACAATTCTTTTTCTCCCTGAAGATTCTGTTTAGTTGGAAATGTTAATGAATCTTCTGGATCAAACAAAGATTTTTTTAAATTTCATTTCTCCTAATATATACATTTACATGATTAGTGAGTTTCTTTACGAAAATGGCCCCCAGGACAAATAAGAATAGAAAGAAAAGTTAATTATTGTCAAGTCATGCGAAAAGCACCTGTTCCTGCTTGAAATACAGGGTTCAATACTGAGACAAATGACCACTTCGTATTAGCAGTTACTGGAAGCAAACAAAGGCCGGTGGGCCAGACTAACCAAAGCTTAGTAAATAACAAGGGAAAGACAAGTAATGAAATGCTTATAATTGTTCGCTACTCTAAACTAACACAGAGCCCTTTTTCCGAGATTGGTAATTTTCCAAGAGCATGTAAACAATGTAGTACAGTGCACTAATAGCCCAAGTAATAAAAGAGCTGAATAAACTTCTAACTCATTTCTAAGATTTACTTCTTACAGTGTAAAATGACTCTCCGTCCACGCTTCTGTTGGTCTTCTCGTGTCCTCAGTAACCAAGATAGATAGATAGATCAGTCGGCGCCCGTAGTGTAATAGATACTGTCAAAGGAAATAGACACAGCAAACAGACTTCAAATTCTGGACAAGGATGTTTGCATTTCACACAGAATTAATATTCTTCGCATTTGAACGAATTAAACTATTCTCACCTTATCTACTGGCAAATAGGACAAACTGGATTTTTAAACTCGGTATGGCAATCGGGCTAAAAGAAGGAAAACATTATTTCAAACCTGTTAAATCTGCTTTAAAATTGACCTTGTATTGCATCCAGTTCGTGGGGTTGAGTATATATATATATATATATATATATATATATATATATAGAGAGAGAGAGAGAGAGAGAGAGACAGAGGTTGGACAAAATTATGGAAACAACTAGAATCTTTGTATTACAAAAAATCTTCTTATTGTAAAAAAAATGGGGCGGCTAAATTTTGTATTTAACCTGACAAAAAATTATTTTTAAAAATCACGACAAAATCATTGAAATAATTGCACACGCACAAACACGTACAATTGCTTGCGAGTACACACACACACACACACACACACATACTTTATTTAACACAAACACACGCAAACACTTTAACAGAAATATAAACGCCTACACGCTCGTACACGCGCATTAATGTCGATCTTCCTCAGCCGTAATCTAGTCTATTGAAAGGACGAAGATGCAAATCTTTAGCCAAAAAAATCTGTTTCCTGAAAGTACGAGCCTGCTGCGCCCTCTACATATAGGTACTAGAGTCACAGACAAGTGTTAATTTTGACCTTAGCGATGTTTAAGTACGACGGTTCTCTCCTTT
>OY757905.1:48966221-49011221 GCA_963585895.1 Sepioteuthis lessoniana
ATTTCTCATTCAAATAAAATAATTTTGATAAGATATTTTTGTATCCAGACAAAACCTTGAAGTCGAAACGCTCCGGCACAATAAACGAACCAACAAATATATGTATTCCTTCTGGTTTTACCTTTTTTATACGCTTGTATGTATGTATGTATGTATGTATGTGTTGCAATTGACAGTAGCCTTGTTTTTTATTATGAAGAAGTTTTTGAAGTCAATTTTGACTTGATCAAGATTTTATCACTGACCAGAGTAGCAGACATTTTCAGACATAGGATTTCTCCTGACTTTCACAATATCGTCATTTTATTTTCATTGTATATCATGTTTTTTCATGTAAATATAATCTGTGTTGAAAGAGGTGATCAAAATCAATTGTATTTGAAGACAAGTTTCTTTGAAAATGATACCTAAGTTCAACCCATAAAGTTTTAGTTATAAGCACAACGATGTATACATTATTATTTTTTAAATTTTACTTTTAAGAGATTTCTTCTAGAAGCTGAGATGTTCCATGAACGCGTATTTAATAAAGTGTATCTATTCCCCAGGGTCATAAACAACTCTTGAATATTATGACTGTATTGCATTGTTAATTTGTTATGGCAGGTGAAAAGAAACAAAATGTTTTGAAGTGGGGAATAAAATCAAAATTACTCGAGTTATGCTTTCTCTTTTGTCGCCAAAGACAGACTGCTTCATATAGGCGGCTAGAAGAAATGAAGGATAATGTCACTATGATTATATTATCAACATTTTCTGACTGAATTTCTCTGGTGAGGTGCTGCTACTATTTTACATTGATTATTTAAGAATTGTTCTGAGATTTTGTTGTCTTTTGACAACATTCAGATCTTGTTTCTGACATGATTGATTGGTTGACTTGATTATTTGGTTTTAACGGCATGTCTCCGTCCAGGGTTATTTTATTCCTAGATATTAAGGAATTATGTATATTGTATTTGTATTTACTTTTTTCGTGTAGTTGAACGAAATTGTATGATAAAGAATATTCCTATCAAATACAAATTTGCTCATAGTTATGTGTCGAATAGAAGTTCATACTTTGGACCTGAGAGTATTGGCAACGAAGGAGTCTATCACACTCCCCGATCCCTCGCAATTAACCCTCACCACCAGATGTAGTTTAGTGTTTTAGTCAGGACAACTTTTTCTGTGGAGATGTTACTCCTCAGAAGAGGATAGAGACAATATAGAGACAATGTATTCTAATCCACACTAAAAAGCCAGAGACTTTGTTTTGGATGGAAATTCTGAGAGGAGAGTTTTGGGGATGAACGTATTTACCCAAACCCTCCGCTTCGAGCAGAATGTGGAACAAGGTCACTTTATTTTAATTGGAGTAAAACTGGTTCGAATTCAGAGTTTTCCCTTTCTTAGACTGGTTGAACCGGCTCATTGGCCCAGTGGGTAGAGTGTTCGCTAATGGTCCGGGAGACCAGGGTTCAATCTCAGGTCGCGTAAAAATGGTACTTGATACCTCCTTGCTTAACACTCAGCAATATAAGGTGTGTATCGAGGGTAAAGGGGAGCAATCCAGGGAAAGGAGTAGCGCTCTCCCCTGCACCTCAGTGTTGTAGCTATTGAAAAGGGAGCCTTCGAGTCACCTTTGACTATGGTCGCCAACTTACTTAAACTGGTTGCTAAAGAAGCCAGCATGTTTTACTATTTACGGATAGCTGGGAGAATAGATTGTTTCATACCTTTCTCAAGGAAATAGGCGAGAAGACAAACGTTAACAGCACCGTCCAGGTTTGAACTCAGGTCACCGACTCCATTTCCAAAAAGAAAACCGTAACTCTAAGCGTGCCTGTTTCTCGTGTATACTGATGCACTTTTTTAATGATTTTCTAGTTTTTGGTTAGTACGTTTGTTCTAAGATATATCAAAAACAGTAGAGTTATGTAATGATGAAGCGATTTTTCTTCCAAGCAATTATATAGTTTCAAATCCTATTACGCATTTCCCCAAAATTATTTACATATTTAATAACCGATTCCTATTTAATTCAAATGATTTTCAGAAAATCATATATTTTCAAGTATTCCGATCTAATACAAATAATTTGTACATAATAATGTTTTCAAGTATTCCTTTCCAATATTAATAATTTGTACAAAATTATATGTTTTAAAGTATTCCAATCTAATGCAAATAATTTGTACAAAAATTATGTTTTAAAGTATTTTTATCTGATACTAATAATTGGTACAAAATTATATGGTTTAAATATACCTAATACAAATAAATCGTACAAAATTTTTATAGTTTCAAGTATTATCATCTAATTCAAATAATTCGTAAGCAATTAAATCCAGTTCTAGATAAACTCTTCAGATTTTGTTCAAATGAAAATGTTTTAAGAGCCAATGGATTAACAGAGTTTCGTCATCTAAACATAGACGTGGTGCAGATACTTCTATTCTCAGTTAGAGTTGATCAGCAAGTAGGACTTCATACTCAACAGAAATCTAAAAGAGGAGCCTCTCCACTTGATGTAGTTCAATATTATATCTGGATTTTTTAGGGTTGTTTTTCTTGCAATCCTCAGGATTGTAATAATAGTTGCAGTGACACTTTTATCAACTAAACTGGAATCATCCTGATTACGTATTAGAGCCCTTCATAAGAGAACGCAAAATGAACTATCAACTGGGGATCCACGTAGTGTAGTGGCTAATGTATGCACTGCGACATCGTAGTAAATGTGTTCGAGCCCCAATCGAACTCTTACGTCCACTTTCGGACTAATAATCTTGGGGAAAGTTATGAACCTCCTTATCCATACGACTATGAGTCAAATTGTAACAATACTGTCCTTCTGCAAGTATGGTTTGGCATTTAATTTCCAACAACGGTTGATATGTCATTAAACAAAGAACCCAAACTGTCAAGTCATTTTCTCATAAAGGCAAACAAATATGTTTTTTAGATTCAATTCTCGTATTAAAACTCGAAAAAACTAAAATTTAATTCTAATTTTAAAAGGTTCATAAAATTCGGATATTTTTCAAAGGTCTTTCGAAAATTTTTGAGTAGGTATTTTATCCTCTTGAATTTCCGGATGATGATGACTAACGGTATGTAAACCCGAACCTGATTTCTCATGTGGAAAAAAAAACGAAATAGACTGACGGACCGATTTTTTCAAAAATATGTTGATGTATGTATGCGCGCAAAAAAATCCTTTCTTTCTATCCCGCTTCAGAAAATGAAAAAAATAGCGTTTAGCTGAAGGAGTGTCTCAAACAATATCCACCCAGTAAAAGCCAGAAGTAATCTCGTGAAATCTCCCGAATCTCATCAGAGAGTGATGTTTTAATCGATCATTGCATGCCAAAAGCATTCATTTCTACGGCATGCATTAATAAAACTGGTAGAATTCATAAAACCAAAACGGAATTTGCAAAACAGTAACATGGCGAAAAAATTAAAAAAAGAAAAAAAGAAAAAGGGAAAGTAAAATCTGCCGCCCACGTGGCTATCATTGATTGGCCAACAGACTTTGACGATATTGGCGCCCATCTCATGGGGATTCGAATGCGATACAGATTGAAAAGATCATTTTACGGAACAGTGTGTCAGAAAAATGAAGCAAAGATATGGTAGAACGTCATTTCTTGGTTAAAGAATGTCTGTTAGAATTTCAATTCGAAATCAGTGTCCCGAAAAGACTTTTAATGTTCCATGTGGAATCATCTAAAAATAATTAGCGAACAGAGAGTCTATGGACTAAAAGAATATGTATAAAATAAGATAGATAGATAGATAGATAGATAGATAGATGTAAATAAGTTACGATAGAGAAAGAGAGCAAAATGAACAGTGATATATATATATATATATATATATATATATATATATATATATATATATATATATATATATGAAAGGTATGTTTGAAAAATAACAGGACTGTATGTACTGGGTCAGTTATGGGTGAAAGAGGGATAAGCAGATTGTGTTATCAGCTAACATGATATCATCAAAGTCTTTAACTCTAATATTAGTGTTCTGCAATCCTTGCATTTCGTTTTTTCAAATGAATTTGTTTACATATCTTTTTCTGGTCGTTTCGCTATTAGCAAACAGGAATGAATAAACCTGATTTTTTTATTGAGTTTGTGAAAACTGCGTTGCGAGAACTTGAAAGGCTTCCAGTGAGATCAACGTTGACTGGGTAAGAAAACTAGTCGGTGGTGAGGGTCGATTGACTGTTTGATTGATTACAAGTCATCTGGTTATGCAAAAGAACAGTGTTAGGAAGATTATCACCGGAAAGTTATCGGGCATGTGTGTCCTGAGTAGTTCCTGCTGAGAAGAACGTTACAGCACTTTCTGTTCACCAGATATTGCATCGTGTGATTTTTTTTCTCGAAGCCCTAAAGAGATTATCAAGGGGATCTGTTCTGAAGGCATGTAGGCCATCAGAAGGGACGTAACGGTGGAGCTAAGAGGCATCCCAGAAGAATTCTTTTAGAAATGCATAGAAGCGTGGCAGAGAAAGATGGAGTGCATTAGGCTTGGGATGGGTTACTTTGATGGAAAAACCATGTAGTTCGTTTTTACCACAAAGAATATTCGGACAATTGTATTCATTTTCCACGTTATACTCACAATATATCAGCCGTTATGGACTTCAGCCGCTTTCAGATGTTTCATGTCGAACTCAGGAACCCACATAGAACCTCAAACTGAACCCTTTATTTAATCCATGGTGGTTGATCATTCCAATTCTGTTAACCATGGCCACGTATAAGCGTTAAGATATTGCAAGTATTCCTGGTTATTCTTACCTGTTGTGGGGATTGAACCTACAACCTTAACATGATTTCACTGAGAAGCACTTTTCAAGCAAACGCATTATTAACTGTGTTATGTTTTCCTCATAAATTAAATAAAGAGTTCAGTTTGAGGTTCTGTTTTGACTACTGAGTTCGACATGAAACATCTGAGAAAGACCGAAAGACATAACGACCGAAATGTTGTGAGTATAACAATGAAGATGAGGACAATAGTCCGAATATTTAAAGCGATAAGAATTATCCAGATTCATTTCTGAAATTTGCACAAACATGTAGTTTGCTTTTTGGGATTGAACTTTTCAGACACAACTGATATATATATATATATATATATATATATATATATATATATATATATATATATATATGTGGGGGGGTGTTCTTAGATAGATAGATTGGTGTGTGTGTGTTCTTAGATAAATAGATTGGTGGAGATAGATAGATAGATAGATAGATAGATAGATAGATAGATAGATAGATAATGAATAAAGTAGGGTAACCGATAATAGAATAGGGTACACAAATAATGAAAAGAATAGGTATATATATATATATATAGAGAGAGAGAGAGAGAAAGAGAGAAAGAGGGTGGACGAGAGAGAGAATCAATAGGGGAAGATAATAGAATGGGATGAAAAGATACTTAATAAAATGAGATAGATAGATAATCAATAGATCCGTGTTTCAGATAACAGAATAGGATAGACAAATAATGAATAGAATATATATATATATATATATATATATATATAGAAAGAGAGAGAGAGAGAAAGAGAAAGTGAGTGAGAGAGAAAGAAAGAAAGAGAAAGAGAATCAATAGAATGGGGGAAGATAATAGAATGGGATAAAAAGAAAATCAATAAAATAGGATAGATAGACAGATAAATAGATAGTGAATGATACTAAACAGTGTTCCCTTTTCGCAGTTACGGTCATTACCATAAATAATTTTGTCTAATACTATCCATCTTTCAACTTGTTTTTATCACAACTCACTATCCTTTGTAATAGTAACTGACAAAAAAGCAGGTTTCCCCAAATCAGAAGGGAGTATGAATTCGAATCTCACTGGGAGCTTATTCTTAATCGATCCTTCCAATGCTCTATATTCCATGCTGTTTGAAAACCATACGTTCCATATTCACCTAATATCTCCTCAGTGAAGAGCTCAGTATTAAGGGTCGAGATATAATCATAGCAGAGATTTTATAAAGGTCAGATGAAGACACTTAGATACCAAAGAATAAGTTTCATTCACTGAACGGATATGCTACGATAACAGTTTAATTCATGTCTTTTTTCTTAGAGCATTACAACTCTTTTAGAAATTTTTAAAAACTTTCTAAAAACATTTTTCTTCACAAAGACTTTTCTCTGGACAATGACATAAGGTCGAAACTAGTCGAGGAAAATAAGAAAATAAATAACACAAAAGAAATATTTCCATTAGTCTTATTACTTTTTCATATATATATATATATATATATATATATATATATATATATATATATATATGTATTATTACTGTGTTTAGAAATAGCATCATTGTTAATAGATTCTTTCTATCACACTGATATGAAGTTTTTTTTATCTTCAATTTTGACGTTCGCTTTAAAGATAACACTTTGCTGAGGACATTTTTTAGTCAATGAGAATTGGAGCTTCAAAGAACTGGCAGTGTTCGTTCGTGTGAAGATAGATTGGTATATTCCAAAGTGTGCTCATTTGGACAATTTGGTCTCCTGGCAATACTATATTGATCTAATAAAAAAACAGCACATCTCCATAGATATAAACAAACTTCACTATAAAGCAAACTGTTCTTCCTATTATGACCCGCATAATAGAATATAAAGAGATACCTTCCATGTGGTAGCCTCTTGGTCTGAGGATCTCATAGCCGAGAAAATGACTGTCACTAACAGCAGTTGACTCTGTGCCATTGCTCTTCAATTTAGGTATAGGTCACTTGGTTTGCTTGAATCACCAACCTTTGATGGTAATTTAATGCTAAATCCTCTTTATTCATATGTATGCTTTTTAAGTGAATAGTTTGTAGGTAACTTAATGAAAAATTCGGTGCTCATCTATACTTAAATGCTTTTTTAAGTATTGCTATTTAGTGATTGCACACAGTAAAATGATGTCAAGCATCGCTGTCTGATGGTTTAGAGTCAGAACATTCGTTAGGTTAGGAGGGTTCTTGTCTCTTCTGCATAAACGCAGTTGTCGTATTCTACAGCCACAGACATCTAGGCTGTCGATACCATTCAGACTTTGATTTACATATGCTCTATCATCTATATAGAATACTCTTTATTTATAAATATAACAAACTATATATATATATATATATATATATATATATATATATATATATATATATATATATATCATCATGTCACGCTGCTCGCACAAATTTCTGTGACTTTCTCTCGCCATCCGTCTCTATCTTCCATTGCTTCCGGCATGTCTTCAAGACTACTCCCTGAGTGTTTGCAGAGCTGTTGTTGATAAGTTCTTATCGGTCGGCCAACACTTCCATGTCCGTGTGAAGGGTTCCATAAGAGATCGTCGCTTATGAATTCGTCCTTACTTCACCATCAGTGTCCTGCATGTCTTGTTCGTCTTATTTGGATGGTTTTTGAGGTGGGAGGTAAGCTTCCGAAAAGCTACTGTTTTGTGGGATGTTGTTTCCAGGATTCGTTCAATGTAGCTGGTTGGATTTTAGTGCAGTTCCGTCTAGCTTTTTCTCCAAATGCTTAGTCAGAGATCATGTAGTGCATCCATATAGTTGAATTGACACAACTCCTGCTTGGAAGAAATTGAATTTTATTTTTTTGGATAGGTCTGACTTCCAAATGATCGACAATCTCTCGATATCTATCCATGCCTTCGCTTGTCGCATATTGATGTAATTTTCAATAGATGAGATGCTGCTTCTGAGGTAGGTGAACTTGTCCACTAATTTCAGGGAACCAACATTTAGAGTGGAGATGTCTCACTTTTGATTAGAACACATAAACACCATTTTGTCTGCATTCACATTGAGGTCATTGTCACCTGCTGCCTGCTCTAGACTATGCAGCAGGGATTCGGCTTGGGTAAGTGTATTTGCGAGAAGCGCTATATCATCTACGTTGTCTGTGTCTGTAATAGTTTGTGCGGGGTATCATCTGTTTCTAACCTTTCTTTGTGTAAAACCATTTTCTTTCGTTTGATCAATCGACAATTAAAATACGTTGTCTAGGCAGATTATGAACACATATAGTCTAATGTACCGCCTTGAAGAAGAATTTATATATATATATATATATATATATATATATATATAGAGAGAGAGAGAGAGAGAGAGAGAAAGAGGTATGAAATTTGAAATGAAGACATTTGTGTATAAGTTGACTTATATTATGTTTTTTACGCATTCTATTTCCGGGCCATTAGTCTAATGAGTAGAGTGTTCGCCAATGGTCCGGGAGACCGAGGTTCAATCCCAGGTCGAGTCATACCAAAGACTCAAAAAGTTATACTTGATTCCGCCTTGCTTTACACTCAGCATTATAAGGTAAAGATCAAGGGTAAAGTGGAGCAATCCAGGGAATGGAGTTGCGCCCTCCCCTACACCCCGGTGTCGTAGCTATTGAAAAAGGAGCCCTCGGGTCACCCTCAACTAAGGTCGCCAACGTTACTTTTTTTACGCATTGTATTTAATTTCAGCACATACTGGGCTTATTGTAAAACCACAGTAGTAATCACATGTATGTTGCTTTGATGACTTTGTTTCTTATTGATACACCCTCCACCCTTCCCTCAGTTTATGTCTCATCTATTAGAATCTTAACAGATTCTCTTAACATCATCAGGATTTTTTTTTCACTGCAATTCAAATTTGAACACACCTAAATATGAAATACAAATATTCAACTTACATTTAAAGTTTGAATTAAAACAGCAAAAATACTTATACTCCTCTGAATTATTCATTGAATAGGGACACTCCTTCATCTTAAGGCTTCATATCGTTTTTTTGTCCTTTGTCTTTTAGAAGATGGGGTAGCGTCATTGTTTTATGTATTTCATCATGATGTCGCGCTGCTAGCATGGATCTCCCTGACCCTCTCTGCACACCCATCTCCATCGTCCATTGCTTCCGGCAGGTCTTCAAGTCTACATCCTGAATCGGCACAATGCTGTTGAATATAGGTTCCAGCTGGTCGTCCAACCTTTGCTCGTCCCTGTCAAGGGGTCTACTGGAGTACATTGCTTACGAGTTCGTCCTTAGTTCTCCAGCAGTGTCCCACGTGTCTGGTTCGTCTACCCTGGATAGTTTTTGTGATCGGTGGTAGGTGGCCTTACAGCTGCTGTTTTGTTGGATGTTGCTTCCAGAACTTGTTGAATACAGCTCACAGCATTCTTGTGTAATTGCCGTCAAGCTTTTTCTCCATAGGTTTTGTTAGCGTCTACGTGATGCTTCCATATAGCAGTATAGACACGACCACTGCTTGGATAAAAAACTGAGTTTTATCTTATCGGTCTGGTCTGAATCCTATATGACCGATAACTAATAGATTGCTGTCCATGCCTTTGCTAGTTGTGTGTTGACGATATTCTCGGTTGATGAGTCGCTGTTTCCAAGATAGGTGAACTTGTCCACTGGTTTCAAAGGACCACCCTTTAGTGTGGAGATGTCGCCCCTTTTCTCAAAGTACAAGTACTCTTTTTTGTCTGAATAGACATGGAGGCCTATGCCACCTGCTGCTCGTTCCAGGCTATGTAGCAGGGATTTGGCTTGGGTGGGTGAATTCCCTAGAAGCGCTATGTCTTCGGTGTAGTTCATGATAGTTTGTGCGGGGTATCTTCTGCTTCTTTCCTTTGCCAGTTTGAAACCGTTAAGTAATATATCATCATTCTCATCATGTCGTGCCGCCAGCACGGATATCCCTGACCTTCTCTCGCCATTTCTCCCTATCATTCATCGCTTCTGGTAGGTCTTCAGGGCTACATCTCGTATCCTTACATAGCTGCTGTATGTATGTTCGAGCTGGTAATCCTGCTTTTGCTTGGCCATATGCGGGGTCCATTGGAGTACATCACTGATGAGTTCGTCCTTGCTTCTCCAGCAGTGTCCTGCGTGTCTGGTTCGTCTAACTTGTATAGTTTTCGTGAAGGGAGGCAAGTGGCCGTATAGTTGGTGCCTTGTTGGGTGTTGCCGCCAGGACTTGTTCAATATTGCTCTCAACATTCTTGTGTAATTGCCGTTTAGTTTCTTCTTCTGCCGTTTAGTAAGCGTCCAAGTAATGCATCCATACAGCAGTATCGATACGACTTCTGCCTGGAAGAAACTGCATTTCATTTCATCGGTCAGGTCTGATTTCCATATGATCGAGAGCCTATCGATAGCTGTCCATGCCTTCGTTAGTCGTGTGTCGAAGTCTTTTTCGGTTGATGAGACGCTGCTTCCTAGGTAGGTGAATTTGTCTACTAGTTTCAGAGAGGTTCCGTCTAGTGTGGAAATGTCGCCTATTTGGTTGTAACACATGTATTCAGTTTTGTGTGCATTGACATGGAGGCCAATGCCTGCGGCGGCTCGTTCCAAACTATTCAGTAGTGTTTCGGCTTGATTAGGTGTATTCGCCAGTAACGCTATGTCATCGGCGTAGTCGGGTATGATTTTCTAAAATGCTACAACTGTACACAGAAAAAAGTTCTAAATTATTTACAGAACTAGTATTTGGTCAATGTGATTTAATCAAAAAGAATTGTTCTATTTTAAGTAAAACTGGGAGGGTTGTTCGGTTATTTATTTTGATATTCCAATCTAAAGGACGGAAATGAATGTGTGACAAGAAAATGAATTCATGCAGAGTGAACATTGTCATTCCAGATTCCAGTGGAGGAGGCAACACGAGATGTGAGATTCATATTTACAGGAGAAAATTAGTTTTGACTGAAAATAAAAGTTTTTAGCTTTAGAAAGCTTGAAAAACATTGGAAGAAAATAAAAGGAAAAATAGTTTAGAATAATTACAAAATTAATAAGAAACAAAGAAAAAAGAAAACCATGAAATAAAAAAAAAACATATTTAAAAGAAAGAAGGCAGTGATACAATTAAGAAAGAAAGAAAGAAAGAAAGAAAGGCAAACAAACAAACGAAAAACAAATGAAAAATCTACAAAGAAAGAAAGAACAATCAAACAAAAGAAAAACCTGTAAAGAAAGAAAGAAAGAAACAAACAAACAAACAAACAAACAAACGAACGAACAAACCAACAAACAAGAAAACAAACAAATAAAAAAGAAAAACTTGGAAAGAAAGAAAGAAAGAAAGAAAGAAAGAAAAACAAAAAACAAACAAATAAACAAACAAACAAAAGACAAACCTTGAAAGAAAGAAAGAAAGAAAGAAAGAAAGAAAGAAAGAAAGAAAGAAAGAACAATCAAACAAAAGAAAAACCTGTAAAGAAAGAAAAAAAGAAAGAAACAAACAAACAAACGAACAAAAAAACAAACAAGAAAACAAACAAATAAAAAAGAAAAACTTGGAAAGAAAGAAAGAAAGAAAGAAAGAAAGAAGGAAAGAAAGAAAGAAAAACAAACAAACAAACAAACAAACAAACAAACAAAAGACAAACCTTGAAAGAAAGAAAGAAAGAAAGAAAGAAAGAAAGAAAGAATCTGAGGACAAAAACAAAACAGTTATGATAGGACATCTGCATAGTTGAAAGAATAAAACAAGTGATAAAAATTGAAATTAAAAAATTAAAAAAAAAAAAGAGAATTATAAAAAAAGAAAGAAAGATGATGATTTAATAAATATGATTGTATAAAAATAGGAACAAAACATAAGAACGTTATAATATGATTTCAGAAAATAAAATTAGAAAAAAAGAAAAGAATGAAAAACGAAAAAAAATAGAAAGTAGAAATTATAAGAAAAGAAAAAACAATTAAGAAAAACAAATAAAACTTTCAAAAAGGAAGAAGACTATAAAGGCGATTATAAAAGAAAGATTACAGAAATACAGAAAAAGAATGAGAAAGGAGACTTTAAAAAATGGCTAATTAAAGAAAAAGAAATAATTAAAAACTGAAGAGAATGAAAGAAATGGAAGAAAAGAGATTTAAGATAAAGCAAAGTAAAGCAAAATAAACAAAGTGAAGTAAAGAAAGAGAAAATAAAATCCCCGAAAACGATGCATAGAATGATGACCACTTAACTATTTTGCCATAATTCTTTGATGGCAAAAAAAGTTAAGTGGTCATCAAACTCACTCCATCGTAATAATGAGTTTCTAGTCGAACTTGCACGAAGCGGGAAGTTTATAAGACGGTAAAAATGCACCTCAGTCTGGCACATGGCCAGAAGTCAGAAACACTCGAAGAAAATCGAATTCATCATTCAGTTACAATGACCTTATAGGCTAATTTTTTCAAAGTCAGGCGTTGATGATATTTATCAAGCTTAATTTAGTTTGACGAAACGTCACAAGTGTGATGCACTCGGTGACGAGGGAACTCAATACACAGCAATATTTGCTCTATGTTGCGCATGGCATTGTAGGAAATGAAATCGTTGAGCCTAGCTCAAATCCTGGATGAGGTTTTTCCATTTAACTATGGGAAAGTACGAATCCATTCTTTTTTCCTCCATAACTCTGAAAAACTCGTCGGGCAAACTAGATTATTTAGCTTAGGTTTGGCAACCAATTTAGAAGAAGGAAACGTTTGAATTACTCCGTGTAAACATTGACCTTGTTTCACATACTGCCCGAAGTAGAAGGATTGGGTCAAAGCGTAAATATATACACAGCAGTCACCATCATCGAAATCAAATCGAGCTGCTAGCATGGATTTCCCTGACTCTCTCTCTCTCTCTCTCTCTCTCTTTCTTTCTCTCTCTCTCTCTCTCTCTCTCTCCATCCGTCCCTATCATCCATCACGCTCGGCAGCTGTCATTGGTAAGTTTTTCCTGGTCGTCCAACACTGACACAATCATCAGAAGGGGTCCATTGGAGAACGTCACTTATGAGTTCGTCCTTTCTTGTATAGGAGTGCCCGCATATATACAGCAGTATTTACTCTCTATACAATTCTAATAACGTTCGCACTAATCTAGCCCTTTGTAATTGGTTGCATGGTTTGTTAAGTCTGGTACAAGGTAACGAGTACGAAGTTGTACCAATGAGTTGAACTGAGAACATTGTAATGGTTAACAAGACCAATACGCTAATGATAAACTTACAGCGTAGAGCCCTCGGAGTTTGAAAAGAACAAGGTTTCTATTTTACTGAACTTTTATCAATTAATTAATTTATTTATTTATTTATTGTTCACGTATATATATATATATATATATATATATATATATGTGTGTGTGTGTGTGTGTGTGTGTGTGTGTGTGTGTGTGTGTGTGTGTGTGTGTGAGCTCTGTTTTTGTCATTTTTGTTTGTTTTTTAGCTACTCGAATAATAACGCCAACCAATAGGCGCAGCTTAGAATACACTGAATGACCCCCACCCATGGCTCTAAAAATAAGGGGTGTCCTTGGTATGACATTAAACTATATCTGATGGTGAGGCTCCAGTTCTGGAGATCTGAGTAGCATGGAGTACCCATTCATTGCTATTACTTCCCAGGTCAACTCTGATCCAGACTGGTAGTACTTATTAGGGCCCCATCTATTGTGCACATTGATCTGCATAAGATTTTTCTTATTCAGTTGGACCGTGCATAAAAATAAATAAATAAGGCGAAAGAATCCACTACACAAAAAATGTAAGTTTAGTTGTGTTGGATTTTATGGCATATCAACCATTGTAGGCTATTTAGTGCCAAATCCTCTTTATACATATATATTAGATATATGCCATTTATCTCTAACAATTCCATTAAACACTAGTCATTTGCTTATTCATTTAAATGATCAAACAGTTCAATTTCAAACAACTCAATTTAGCATAAGTCAACAAAGTTAAATGGTTCCACGTATTGCTATGTATCACTAAAAATTCAATCGGTCATTTGTTTCCGCACAGTTAAATGATAAACAGTTCTACTTCAAACAATTCAGTTTAGCACTTGTCATTTGTTTGCACAGTTTAAATGTATAAGAGAGTTTTATTTGACCCATAGATAGAACTCTGTCAGGTGCTACCACTCCGTGTCATTCTGGAACTGGGAGCAATAGCAATGAAAAGGTACTTTGCATCACCCAAATTCCGGCATTGTGGGAGCCTCAACATCTGATTGATTAATGTTAAATCCAGGGCACTCGTAAGATATAGGGTTTTACCCCCTCTGTAGAGATACAGTCGGTAGGCGCAAAATAATGTAAGTTTAAACGTACAATAAACGCAATTCCCTAACCTCTACCGTAAAAGTCAATCAATAAAACAATCAAATTATTACGGACTAGTTTTGTTCTGTGAGAGAGTATTGCAATACTATATCAGGCAATTTCATTCGTGCTTCTAAAATCGACATGACTGAAGTACCGTTTCAGAGGACGAGATAGGACAGAAGGGTTCATGCTAAACAGTCAATCAAACTAGGGTCAAGCAAATATTACACAATGAATAGGGAAGAAGAGAGCCGAGAGAGTCGTTATTAATTACCCCATCAGTCTCTTCTCTCTCTCTTTCTCTCTCTCTCTCTCTCTCTGATTCAACAGGAAACTATTCACCACCCACCCAGTTTATGGCATCTTTCTCTCTTTTTTTAAATTTTTCCGCTTATCGATTTTGGCTGATGCCGACGTGACCCACGTATCTTGCGATCAATTGCTTTCTTTCTTTTCTCTTCTTTTCTTAGCTCAGTCAATTATTTTCATTCAGAGAAGGTTTAATTCAATGCACTCGTTAGGTCCTTTAAGCAAGATGCCAGCGATGGTTTCCGATGTGAAGAAAGAAAGAAAGAAAGAAAGAAAGAAAGAAAGAATATAAACGGCAGAACAACTATACGATGCCCAGGGGGATAGATAGATAGATAGATAGATAGGAACAGAATGAGGTGAGTAGATTCTTTTCCAGGTTCTTAGTTTAATGACATATCAACATTTGTGGGTTATTTAGTAGCAAAGCTATGCTTGTAGGAGGATATTAGTGGTATTAACAAAACCATTGCTGAAAAAGAAAAAAGGGGTTCATACCTTTCCCAAGAGTATTAGTCTGAAAATGACTGGAGTTCGAACTCGCTTTCTATGGTATCGAAGTCCCGTATGTTAACATCTACACCCTTGGACTCTTCCAGTTTGATAGATAGATAGTAAAAGAGAGGGGGGAGAATAAATAAATGGCAAAACTGAATCTGGAAAAAAATTGAGAAAAAAGGAGAAAAATGATGGGAATAGAGAGGACGTTTCAAATTTTACCATAAGGCCAAAAAGAAAAACGTAAGGAAAGGCGTGTCAGAATCTTGATTTAAAAAATCAATTGAAAAAGGAAAGAAGATAAAAATGAGGCCGAATAAGAGTAAATGATTTGAAAAATAAATGTCAGAAGAACGAAAAAGAAAAAGATTAAAAAAGAGTATAAAAGGAGGAAAAAGGAAAGAAGCAAATGAATAAAGAAGAAGAAGAAGAAGAAGAAGAAGAAGAAGAAGAAGAAGAAGAAGAAGAAGAAGAAGAAGAAGAAGGGTAAAAGATGGAAAAGGAAAAGGTTGGTGATGATTTTGAAAGAAAAGATAAAAGAAAGAAAAGACGAGTATGAATTATTAACAAGTAGAAAGGAAAAAGAAAGACATAGCTTTTAATTTTTCGCAGAAATGTCCTCAAAAGTTAATAGCATGTACATATCTGAATCCACTTAGTATTAGCCGTTGATCTTACACTGGAGTCTGAGTGACAGCATGTCTAACCAGGTCTACTGGACTTTTCTCAGTATCCTAACTGGTTTAAACAATTTGGTAGTCTGTAGGGTCTCGATTTTCTTTGATTTCCAATTCCTTCAATCTATTTTACATGTATTTGGGGATTGTCCCAAGCTCAGTAACTGATGTCACCGTCACCTTCATATTCCAAGATTTTTTTTCCAAGAATTTCTTTATTTTTTTCACTTTCTTTCATTTTCAAACGGTGTTCTACTCCAAGAGCAAAATCCTCTAGATTACAATTTTTTTTTCCTTGTTAATTAACACTTGGTGTAGACTTCTGGCCAGGATGGATTGAATCATTTGTATCTCAGTCTCCCAGAGAATTTCATCTTTATTCTTGTTTCATGCGTGTTTTTTACATCTTCATTAGTTGATGGTCTTTCACTGGAGTCTGAGAGACAGCAAGTCTCTTCAAGTCTCGAAGACTCTTCTCAGTATTCTGGCTGACCTTAAAAAGGCACTAGTTTGGATGGTCCCTGCTCGTCCCCTGATTTCAAACTCTTTCAGTCCTTTTTACTAAGCCTTCGAGGATTGTTCTGAATGCACTAATTACAATTGACATCATCTTCACTTTTATGTTCCAAAGATTTTTTTTGTTCACTTGCAATGTCGAAGAGCATGTCTCTCTTTTGGTTTTCTTTGGTTTTCTGTCTGTGGTTCGCCGTGAGAGCAAAGTTTATTATTATTATTATTATTATTATTATTATTATTATTATTATTATTATTATTATTATTATTATTAACTCATTTAGAGTTTTTCACATCAGTGTTAGCTGATGGTTTTTCACTTGGGTTTGAGTGAGAGCAAGTCTCCTCAAGTCTCCAGGACTCGTCTCAGGATTCTGGTAATTCTCAGCAATGCTGTCATCTGGATAGTCTTTACCTGTTCGCCAACTTCCAAGTCCTCCAGACCTTTTAATAATCCTTTAGTTATTGTGCCAAAAGCACCAATCACAATTGGCACAATCGTCATTTTCATGTTCCACAGCTTTTTCAATTCTCTAGCAAAGTCGAGGTACTTATCCTTCTTTTCACATTCCTTCAGATTTATTCTGTAGTCTGCCGGGACAGCAAAATCGACAATTTTGCAAATTCTCTCTTCTTTGTTGATTATTATAAGGTTTGCTCTTCTGGCCGGGATTAGGTGATCCGTTTGTATATTAAAGTCCCAAAGGAGTTTATGTGTTTCATTTTCTAGGACAGGTGCCGGGTTGTGAATATACCATTTGTTAGTATGGTCAAATTTAAATTTCTTGCTCATTTCCCAGTGGATCGTTTTGTTGACCCAGTCGTGTCTAGCCTTATACTCCTTCTGTGCTAATTTGCTGTATTCGCTTATTATGTGATTGGTCGTTTCGTCTGTCACCTGTGATATTTTGTACATTTTGAGATAGTGTATTATCCAGCTTGGTGGAACCATATAATGCCTTTTTATAGACAATCAAGGCCATAGCTAAATTTTTCCGTCTTGCCTTGTTCTCATTTAGGATGTGTTGATCTATGTAGAGTAATTCTGCTGTGCCTCTGGATCCTTTGCGGCCATCCTTTCTGTTCGTCAGGGAACTATCCGCGGCTTGTTAGCGAGTAGTAAATCTTTTCCCTTATTTGTGCTATTTGTATTTTCCACATCATTGGTAGACAGGTTATCGGTCTGTAATTGCTTGGAGCAGTTCCTTTGCTTGGGTCCTTTTGGATTAATCTAGTTTTTCCTTTGGTCATCCAGTTAGGTACTTGTGCACCTTTTAGGTATCTGTTCATTTCTAGTGCTAGTCTGCCGTGAATGAAGGTGAATTTCTTGAACCAGAAACCATGTATTCTATCATAGGCTGGCGTTTTCCAGTTTGATATCCTTTTTAGTGTCGTTTTGAGTAAGTCGATGTGTATTCCCGTTTTGAGGCCTTTTTCAAGTCCCTCTAGATCTCTTGTAATATAGTTTATCCATTCAGCATTTTCCTTATGTTTTTTTATTGGTTTTTAATCAGTCTATTTACCAGGTTCTTGGGGACGGTTCTAATGCTTCCAATTGCTGTTGGCATCACCATTATCTTCAAGTTCCACAATTTTTTCTGCTCTTAAGAAAGATTCGGGTCTTTGTTTACTTTTTCGTCTTCTTTTATTTTCATTCTGTGATCCACTGGAACTGCAAAATCTACGAGATGACAAGTTCTTTTCTTCTCGTTAATTAATTCTAATTCCGGTCTTCTGCTCTGAATTTGATGAACCGTTTCTATTCCAAAATCCCAAAGAATCTTATGTGTCTCATTCTCTAAGATATATTCTGATATGTGCATATGCAATTTCTCAATATGGTCAAACTTCAGTCTCTTGCACAATTCCCCGTGGATCGCCTTTCCCAACCAGTCATGCCTAGTCGTGTATTCCTTTTGTGCCAGTTTGCTACATCTGCTTATTATGTGATTAACTGCTTCATCTTTATTACCACATAATCTACACTTACTAATCTCCAACATATTATGAAATTAAGCTTTGCCATCCGCTGTGTTTATGGCGTCATTTTGTACTGCAATTAATAGGGATTCTCTTTAGGTTTTCCGTGTTCAAATTATTATTATTATTATTATTATTATTAACATATGTTTTTTTAAACAGCTGGTCTTTCAATGGAGTCTGAGAGACAAGTCTCTTCATTTCTCCAGACTCTCTTCCGGATTCTCGCTGATATCAGCAATTCTGTTGTCCGGAGGGCTTTGGTTCTCCCACTTATTTCCACATTCTTCCGTACCTTTTCCAAGTTCTTGAGGACTATTCCAAGAACAGCAACTACAATTGTTATTCCCTTGACCCTCATTTTTCACGGCATTTTCATTCCTTCGATAAGGTCCAATTATTCATCTTTTCACTTCCTTCTATTTTCACTCACTTGTTCGCCAAAACAGTAAAATCCATAAGACAGCAAATTATCTTCCTCTCTATTTCTCTATCTCTCTCTCTCTCTCTCTCTCTCTCTCTCTCTCGTTCATTTTTGTTGTTGTTGTTGTTTTTTTGTTAATTAACACCAATCTGGTATCCTGGCACGAATTAGGTGATCCGCTTCGATTTCAAAATCCCAGAGAATTTTATTTATCTTATTCTCTCAGACTGATTTTGGTTTGTGGATATACCATTTAGTTGTATGATCAAAATTCATTCTCTTGCATAGTTCTCAGTGGATCAACTTTCCCACCAATTCATGCCTGGTCTTGTGTTCCTTTTGTGCGAGTATGCTGCATCTGCCCAATATTTTATCAACTGTTTCATCTTTTTCTACACATATTATACGTGGTGCATTCAATAATTTCCAGACTTTTTTGTACAGGCACTTAAAACTGTCGTAGACTCTTATTCAGTTTGTTATTGCTATACATCTTATAAGATGACAGACCAATTTTAATGATTTCACGTTCAAATAAACAGCTACAGCAGAAATTGGAATACACCCTACAAAAGCCTGATTGTCACATCTGGAGGATTTCAAAAATGCAATCTGGACTTGAGGACACTAGGAAAGAAGATATGCAATAAAATTGTGTTTTAAACTTGAAAAAAAAATGCCACAGAAACGTATGGAATGCTTCAGACTGCTTTTCGACCATCTTGCATGAATCGAGCATCAGTTTTTGAGTGACTCAAGAAAGGCAGGGAGTCTGTGAGGGATGATGAGAGGTGTGGGAGGAGTAAGGAAGTCAGAACACCAGTGTTGATTGGCCAAAGGGTTAGAGTTAGGGTTACTATGTTGAGGTTTTAAGGGAGTTCAGGAAGAGATTCCGTCGGAAGACCCAGCACTCTTCTGTGGCATTTCTACCAGGACAATACACCAGTCCACAACTCCATCCTTATCACAGACTATTTGACAAAGATGGGCATCAAGACAGTTCTTCAGCCTCCCTATAGTCCAGACCTTGCTACCTGTGATTTTTGGTTATTCCCTAAGCTCAGAGGCTGTCGTTATGAGACAATTGAGGAGATGAAAGAGGCTGTGACGAAGGTCAATGACACGCCGACACAAGAGGACTTCCATGGGGCCTTCTCGAAGTTGTTGTAACGGTACAAGTGCATTGCAGCCGGAGGAGATTACTTGGAAGTGGACTATGGTTTCATGTGTGTACTATCAATAAAAGTGCCCATACGAAAAAAGTCTGGAAACTTATTTAATGATCCTCGTATGTTCTTTCTGGTCCCATATTTTACTCCAAAATTGTTTTGCTTCTTTTGTGCCCGTTGTTGATTTGTCCCCGTGCATTCTCCACCCAGCTGTTGGTAGAATTTTTTCGTTATTGTAAAATTCCCAGTGTTGTTTATATTGCTTGACCCCGTCTCGGTATCTTTTGAGTCTTCTTTCAACATTATCTTTTGATTTGGACTGTCAGACTTGTTTGATATTTTGTTTTTGTCTTTTCCTTTCAGTATTCACCAATGTTCCGGGAGACCGGGGTTCAATCCCAGGTCGAGTCATACCAAAGGCACACAAAATTGTTCTTGCTTAACATTCAGCATTATAAGATAAGGATCAAGGGTAAAATTGAGCAATCCAGGGAATGGAGTAGCACCCACCCATTACACCTCGGTGTGGTAGCTATCAAAAGGAAAGCCTTCGGGTCACCCTCGATTAAGCTCACCAACTTTACTTTACTTATATCCTTGCATATTTTTCCTTCCTCAGCACTTTCGCTTATTGTCGCAGTTTGTTTATTTGTCCTCCTAGTTTAATTTCCCATCCAGATTTTGTATTTTTGTTCGGGTTCGCTTCGGAAAAACTGAATTTATCTCAGACTAGTTTCGCTCCTGCAGAAGTTATCAGTCCCTAGTTGATTTGGATTTGGATCATATATTTTTCTTGGGTAGTTTTATGTGGCTTTACTAGACCCAGGTGTTTATTATAATCTGTGCCCCCGTCACATTTGTGGCCTGGTATTCTTCAAAGGAAAATGATACATTAGCGGGCCACAAAAAAGAGTGGATACGTATACCTCTACGATAACGGAGTTTTAATTTAGTAAAAGTCCTCTTGAATCTTTATACTTAATTTTTTGGGTTTTATATCTGTCATCTGTTTTTCCTGTTTTTTCAATGCCTTTTACAGATAAAGCTTCCTAACAATATTTTGACATCTTCTTTCTTCGACGTTAGCTATGAAGAAGATTACAAGACTCCATATACACGTAAAAATTTTCAAATTCACTCATTAATAAAGACAGGTTCAAAATGAAAAAACTCAGTGATAGTAAAAGTTAAAATTTTTCTGACTAATGATTGTTTAGTTTTCTGTAATTTTCAAGTGTATTGTTGAAGTAATTTAGTTCATTCATATTTTTGGTCAAACTAATTGTGTTACTATATATTTACTATTAATATCGGGGATAGTTCATTTTTGTTCTTTTGGATTGAGATTACTTTTTGATTCTTTTTATTTTTCGTATTTCTGGCCATAGGATTCTAAAATCAAACAAAAATTACAACACTTCACCTTCAAATTCATACAAATTCATTGATGATAAAGACAGACATGAAATGAAAAAGTAGTGATAGTTAAGCTTAAATTTTTCCTGTCCATCTTCTTCAAGCTTTAAGTGAATTGCTAAAGTAATGTTGTTTCTTTATATTTTTGGTCAGTCTTATTGCTTTATTATATATTTACGCTCAAGGTTGGGTTACTTCATTTTTGTTATTTTGGGTAGGATTACTTTTTTTACTTGTTCGTGGGTGGAGTGTATTTCATCTGTATTTTTGGTCTTTGGTGCGTTCTGTGGAGTTCAATTTATCACTGGATCATTATCTGACGCCCCAAGTAAGAGAAGATAGTGAAAATGTTTATTCTGTTTGAATAAATTCTGACGTTAATTGATGTTTAAGAGGTACACTGTTAAGATTTTACTTACATGGATAACACTCTCTTGAGTTAATAAGTAATTTCCCATCATGTCATTTTTTTCATGTTCATGGAAAAAGAGGGCTACCAGAGATCTCAAGTTGACTGCATAGAAATTGTTAAGTTTTAGAAAATACGTCTTTAAGGTACTGACACTTACATTACACACTTCTGAAGATAAACTTCTAAAGTTTATAATTAGGCTTTTGTCAGCCTTTGTCACTATGTTGAAAAACATTGAGTGTTTGATAACTCAAACACTCAATATAAAAATAGTAATACCGTGCATTTTAGAATACATTCTAAAAATCACCGCCGACAATCCGTGTAAAGGAGAGGAGTCTCCGTGGCGTAGCAGGTGAAGTTCTGGATTGAGACATCGTAGTAAGCAAATTTGAACTCAAGTCGCACTATCACGTTCACTTAAGAAAGGTATAAATCCATTTATCCCCTAGCTATGGGTAAAGAGGTACCACTACTCTTCTTCTAGACGAAAGGCTTTGGTACTGAATAACCCAAAAATGTTGATGTACCATTAAACAAAACAAAAAATAACTAGACAATCCATCTTGGTTTGAAGAAAAAAGATTTTTGCATAGCCATAAAAGTAAAGTTGGCGACCTTAGTCGAGGGTGACCCGAAGGCTCCTTTTTCAATAGCTACTTCACCGAGGTGTATGGAAGGGCACTAATCCTTCCCTGGATTGCTCCACTTTATCATTGAGCCTTAGCTTATTGTGCTGAGGGCTAACAAGGTCGCATCAAGTACCATTTTTTGAGTCTTTGGTATGATTCGACCTAGGATTGAACGTCGGCCTCCTTGACCATTGGCGAACACCCTGAGAATTAAACAGAAAAATGATCGTTTTGTATGAAAATGGAGGATAAAGATGTTTCAACTCTAATTTGTAAAAGAATAATAATGTGTCATCTTCATTTTTGATCAATTCAGATGATCTGCTTTTTGAAGGAATAGAATTTCAGTTATTCCAAATCCTCTTTTTGGGGTAATTTAATAATTCTTTTATTCATTTGCCAATAAGTATAAAATAAATCATTTGAGTACAAAGAGACTTATCGTCGTTTTAATAGCCACAGAAGGAGGCTTCTGAGCAAATATATATGAAGTATAAATAGCTGCAATTTTGAGATTGAGATCAAAATTCGAAATTCCAAATCCAATCACTATCCCACGAAACACACGCACTTATACGCATGCACGCATGCGCTAAAACAACGAATTAAAAAACTTAATCTACTTGCATTTAAGATATTAGCCGGAAACTTTCGTCTGCAGGCTTTGCTTTTGTTTTTGTTTTTGTTTTTAGTTTTTTTATTTTGCTCTGGTTTTTCCTCAACAAAACTATTTCTACTGCGTTAAATGTAATGGTCACTGGCTATTAGTTGTTGGTTGTTTTGTTTTACGGCGTATCAACCCTTTTCGGGTCATTTACCGCCGAATTAATTTTTAAACAATTCAATTTAGTATTAGTACAAGTATATTTTTGTTTACAATCAGTTAAATGTCTGTAGCACTATATGGGTGGCCCGCCAAAGCAGACGATTCCTTTGTCTGTTTTGGCGCGAAACCAGACAAAGGATTTTTGGACCTATAATCTCGCCGTATCCGGAAGTGGTAAGGGGACGCGAAAGAGAGTTGGCTGGACAAAAGGAACTGGCAAAAAGTTGGCGACTGGACAGCAGAGAGGCGGGACAGCAAACAGAGTTGGCATGGAGCCACGGACAGGGGCAGTCAACACCGGACTCCGGAGACAGTAGCAAAAAAAGAGATGGTCCAGCCACGGTGAAGAAGATCGACTCAAGATGTTTGCATTCGAGTTGCTTGTGGAATTTTCGCTAGTAACCCACGCTAGCGATAGTCCGCACATGCATGTAGTGTTGCAATACCTCCTTCTGCTTTTGGTTAACCCCAAGCTTTGTTCGTGTTTGTTCGTCTGTTTTATTTTCTCCAGTCTACCTCGATCGTATTCTTGTGTAGCGGTAAAGAAATGTACGTTACCCCCTCAGCCACTAGTTAATCACCGGCCGGCCAAGAAAGGAATGGTTAGAAGACTGATCTAATGTGGTGGGTGTGAGGGCGTAACGTTACATGTCAAAACAATTTTATTTCAAACAATTCAGTTTAGCATAAGCATGCAGTTTAAATGTCAAAACAGTTCTATTTCAAGTAATTTAGTTTAGAATGCGTACGCATCTTAGTTCTATTTGACCTATAGATAAGACCCTATCAGGTGCTACCATTCGGGGCCAGAGTGAACCAGGGAGAATGACAATGAAGGGGTACTCTGCATTCCCCAAAGCTCCAGGATTACAATAACCTCACCATGTGATTGTTTAGTGTCATTATCAGGACACTCGTTATGAGTGTAGTCTTACCCCTCGGCGAAGATGCAGCCGGTGTATTCTACAGCCCCAACCGACTGGGCAATGATTAGTGGCAGATACAGTCTGTGTGATTAGATATGTGGAGGCTTAATAATCCAAATGTCATTTTCTTTTTGGTTCTCCGTTCCAACAAAAGGAGGGAGCTCACCGTCGGTGCTGTGTCTGTGAACGCTACACGATACCTTGTGCCAGCCTACATTACATTCAATAAATACCTACATCAATTAAAATTATCGATTTACCACAATACAGCGTATAAAATTTGTCAATAAATACATGTAAATTTGAGCAATATTTTTCATTCTCCAACAAAAGTGAAATAATTTCGATTTTAGTTATCTCTATTAAAATTCAACTGTCGAAGCTTTTTATTTGTGAATTATCGGAACGATTGCTCAGGTGTAATCGACATGGCAGATCACGGGAGATAACTCTTAAGATTTTTCTTTTATCTTTCTTGTAATGTTATATTTTTCTGTCCTATTGATTTAACTTATTCAGACCATTTTGTGTCTAACACACGTACGTATGTATGCAGCTAAAAGTCCTTCGTATACATACGTTCATTATATTTTATATATCTTTATTTATACAGAAACTCAAGTTTGACCTTTTTTGCCTGACAAAGAATAAATAGGGTACCCCATAAAATACCTGAACTTGGTGTCGCTAATATGGAAAAGAGGTTGCATGTTCAACTCGGCAATGTTTGTTATCTAAGTTGAGATTCTTGAAAAAAAAAGTTCTAAACAAAACGTGTTTTTTTTTGTTTCTTTTTTTTTATCTATTATAGAATTGCGTTAAGCAGAACTCTCTGCTTTAGCTTCGCCTTCTGTATTCAAGTCCATTATAAATTTGTGTTCGGTAATTCTTTGTGTGTATCCACTTTTTGTCATCGGGAACCAAACAGTCAATATCTTTATACGAAATGATACTTCTGCTAGTCGTATTCACTTAGTATGCACGAGTCCAGCACGAATCACCTAGCACGAATATTACTGAAGCAACGGTGGTATTTATCTAGCAAGGGCCTAAAATGTGACACAAGCCTGGTTCAAAGTGGAATAGATAGCGTTCTAGCTATCTATTCCACAACCACGTTCATTAAAATCCCAAGCGGAGGACAGTTTTTTTTATTGCCCAGTCCTTGCGAAATTCAGAATTCACCTTCAGGTGCACCTCATATCACTAAGTAATTAAACCAGACCTTTCTTCTTACAGGTACGGAGGGTAGGTTCTGTATGAGGAACAGACGCCCTTTAAATGAGCTGATAATCTTAGCAGAAATCACTCAGCACAAATGCCTAACTACGGTGGTATTTGTCTAACTACCTAAGAGGTCAAAATATGATGCAAATCCGGTTTAATACGAGCTACCCCACGAGAAGCAACCCGTCAAAGAAACAGATGTGAAAATTACTTACGTTGAGTGGGCATTCTCTTTTAGGGGAGCTTCAGATACTGAACAATGATCTGAGAACTTATCCCCTCCTTGGTTAAAGGGCTAGTGCTGCCTTGAGTGCAGGCCCGCGAAAGTGGGCAGTTAATTTCAGCACAAAGCACCCAGCAAGAATGCCAAGCACCGGCTGTGTTGAGTTGAATCTCGACGAGGTCCACATATGACACAAAGACAAAGCAAGCTTATCATAGGACGACAACAAAGATTGTTTATATTCTGCCGGCATTTCATTTTATGAGTACCTCAAACATCATGCAATAGACCCAACCCTATATGTGAGAGGACAGTTACTGCCTGGTGTAGGGAAGGCTCCATGGAATTAAGTTATCGTTAATTTCTCACCTAGCTAGCATAAATGTCAGGTGTAAGCGATATTCTAATGTTTCGCAGTGTATTATATTCCTAAACCATTGGACTTTTATTTATTTATAAGAATTTTTAAAAATAAGTTCTAATAAATAATCGTGAATTTTTCATTTTTTTTTTTTTGGTTTGTTTTTTAATCTTCATATATAAACAATTTCTTGTGGATAACTTTTATTATAAAGTCATTGTGAAGTAAACATTAAAAGAAATAATCATAAAGTCTTAATTCTACAGTTGATTTGTTCAGTTAGCTGTAACTTAGCAACGAGACAAAACTCTCGCTGCTTACATTCACGGCAACATTATCGGCACAAAAGGGAAAATTTATTGTTCAGATATTCAATATATATATATGTATATATATATATATATATATATATATATATATATATATATAAACAAGCAAACACACACACACACACACACACACACACATATATATAGATATATAGATATATTGAATATATATATATATATATATATATATATATATATATATATATATATATATATATACGTGTATTTGTTTGTTTGTTTTTATCTAAAAATACCAAACAATATCCAGAGCAGATAATCCAAGTGAACTTAGCCGAATAACAAAAAAATCAGAAAATAGATGCTTTGCAGAAAATATTGTGCATCAAGAAATATTGTTGAGATAAGAGAACTTTTATGACAACTGAATTTTCTTTGTTCGTACGATGCATATTGCTTTCTTTTTTCTTTTCTCTTTTTTTTTTTTTTTTTTTTTGGCTTTTATTTATTTGTTGAGATATAATTTTTAGCTAAAATTTCAAAATTGTAATCAAAGTTAGCTATTAATACTTTATAACCTAAGTTCATAAAAAGGCCGTCACCTGTGAATAATAAACGTGGTTATGTCTTTTCGTATTTCAAGAATTCATTTGGCATTTATTTATATATAGATAAATAAACGAACATATTCCATAGAAATTATTGTAAATATTTAAAGTAATATTTATTGAGAAATCGGATAATTCGATTTGTTTAAAAAAGATGATGCCTCTATTATTATTCTCTTGTAAATTGGACAGGAAATATCGTTGTTCTCCAAATTCAAGAATTTTGACGGCATCACGCGAAAATAAGTCTCGCCCCAATGTGCTGTTTTAGCTCTTTCACGAAAAAAATGATTAGTACATTATAACAATATTTGTACCAAAATAAATAAGGGAACTTGCTTTATAATTTACAGTAAAACTAGAGTTGCCTCCCTTGAAAAATCGAGATTTTTAGCATACGGTATTGCCTATGTATAACATATAAGTATAAATACACACCTATCATTTAAAAAAGATAAGTTAATCATGTTCTAATCATTATACCCTGATTTTATTATTTTTAACGGAAATTTATTCAATCAAAATGGATATTGTTATACACTATGAATGACCAAACACTGCAGCATTTATTTTCTCTCACGAAGAATAAAAATGCAACTCCTCTGTTATCCAATAAAGTAAGTTGGTGACCGTAGTCGAGGGTGACCCGAAGGCTCCCTTTTCAATAACTACCAAGGTGTAGGGTAGGGCGCTACTCTTTTCCCTGGATTGCTCCACTTTACCCTTGATCCTTACCTTATAATGCTGAGTGTTAAGCAAGGTAGTATCAAGTACCATTTTTTGAGTCTTTGGTATGACTCGACCTGCGATTGAACCCAGGTAAACCGGGCCATTAGTGAACACTCTAACCATTATGCCAAAATTTGCATAAATTAAGTGTGTATTCATTTCTGAACCACTATGTCTTCAATACTGTAAGCTTGGTGATGTTTCTAACGATAAGGATTATATAATGTTCCATTAAACATCTTTCATTTAAAAAGAATATTAAGAAATTAATTTAAAGAATTTTTCATGAGCGATGATATAAATGATCGATATAAGCAAAAACTTGCATTGTTGATAAACTAAATGAGGGGAAAATCCTGTTGTAGTGGTAAGCGTGCTTAACTATGACCAAGTTCGAACGTTCACTTTCGGACTAATACCTGAGGGAAGGCATTAATTCACTTTGTGTCTCAGATATAAGTTAAAAAGTACCACTACTAGTCTTCTGCAGGGATAGTTTTGACATGAAGTATCTCACGAAGGTTGGCCTGCCTTTAAAAACAATTAAAGAAAGAAAAAACATAAATTCAAAATAAGGGAAAATAGTGATTGATTCTAATCAAGTATTTAATTTGTAATGATGTACGAATTAGAGTATTATTTTTTTCCTTTTATTAATTTATCTTAAATTAATTTTATAAATTTTTTCAAAACCACCCGAATGATTAAATCCGTTTTCAATATCTATGAAGTAAATACGCAGAAAACCATTCCTCAACACATGATATTGGTATGCTGTCACAGTTACAAAATACCAGGTGATTTAAAAGCACACTCTATTGAATGCAATCTGAATAGCAATGACAAGGTATAAGATGGTTGCCGGAAAATATCAACATTTTTTTTTCTTTTCTTCTTTGAAGTAAACGGCAAAATAAGTCACAGTGATAAACCTTACTTTTTATTCTGATTACTTCAATAGAAAATGGACCACGTTGGTTTTTCAGATCAAACATCTACGCATGCGTATATCACAACAAAGACCTGACATTAAAAGATTTTTCGAGAACTCTTCTTTTTCTAATGTGTCTTTACGAATCGATAATTGAAAATCGAATAATAGGGTTCCTCGATGTCTCTAAGTGTCATCTCAAGCATCAACATGCGTGTCTTAAAAGATTTCTATCTTGTTAGTTTTTTTATTAAAGATTTTTACACCCTTTTGGAGTTTCAGTTGTTGTCACCATACCGATATGGAATCTTCGTTCGATACAATTCATTTAGTAAACACCAATAATTCTAACTCTTTCACTGTAATATGTGAATTCTTCAAGCCGTGCCCTGTGTGACTTTAGTTAAATTCTTTAAGCATGGCTAGAATATATGGTCCGGTAAAGTATCATTTAATTAAATCGAAAAAGCCATTACTCGAAATCACTCGGCAAGTTAAAAGGTGTGGCACAGCCGGATTCAGGCATGTGTTGATGAACTCTCACTGACCGACAAAATGGCCTTCTCTAGGGCATCCAAACTCTCCTCTTCTTCTGCAGAAACTCTGCTGCATGTATCCATGTCACAGCAACAAGTGGGGAAGAATTTAAAATCAAGGGTTTGGTGATATTACCGTCGTAATGCTCACAAATCAGAACTCGCTGGGATCCGGCGGCTTCTGTTCGCAGTAGCTTCTGCGTCTGCTAGTATACGGCAGTAAACAACTAACCATTTACTGGTATGTCCGCCTACTGGCCGTCCAAGAATCTCTCAGTGAGATCAGAGAAACCGCATCTTGTAAACGGAGAAACTGAAAAATTCTCGTCTAAATGTTGCGAACGATGAAGCTGACGAATGTGGCTGGGGACAACCTTCGGATACCAATCCCCCAGAAATTTCTTGAGCGTATGCAGCCCGACTTAACCCACATCGGGTAAATGCCATCGCATACACTCGCACACACAATTCTTTAAAACATGCCATTTGTGACAACTGTCGAATTCCTATATTAGAAAAACCCCTTGACTTGAAATCACACAAGTCATGATTCTTCAGAAACCATAAATTGTTTTCTCTAAAAATAAACTGGGATTAATTCAATTACTTCACGTCACTGGTGTTCTCTCACCTTCTGGGATGCTGTGTCATTCTTGGGTCTCGACGGAAGTTTATGGAGACAATGGTAAGATGAAGAGATGACGACAAATTTACATAAGGAAAAACGTAACACACGTGGTTACAGAAAAATACCACTTACTTTATTCTCGGTGTTGCAACCCCCTTCTGGACTGGTCTCAAAAACAAGAAGACACGAAGATATATTCTCAAGTCGATGAAGGAAAAATATCATTCTTGACCAACCTTTGCCCACAAACAATGGTTGACTGGTTTCGCAAGCCCATAAATTCAAATCGTTACGTGTTACTCTGTCAGTAGTTCACAATCTGAGTTTTTTCCATATCTTCCAACTCTCGAATGTGATCGTTCCTTGCTGCTACCGCGTGAGTTTCTCAATTAATTCTTTGTTTTTGCGTATACATACAGGCACCACGCCCACTGGTGTGGGAGGTGGCCTCTTCTTTTCAATTTGTCTGGCCTTTTATCATCTTCAGAGATTCAATCAATAATCAAACGCCTTCCATTGAGCACCTGGGCTCCTTTATTACGTATTTACCTGTCACCCGATAATATAAAAGCATCTTGCTGAATTCATGCTCCTAACAATTTGATTGGTACATTTTTTATTACTGTCTACAAATATATATTTAGAAAATTAGAAGATTTTTACTTTTTCCAATTCGCCCACGCTTTTTTTCTTGGGTGGGAAACTAGTTTTTGGTTCTGGCTTCTTTGTTTAATGGTATATCAACCTTCATAGAAGAACATTGTGATAACAGTGGGGATACGAGGATTCAAATCTTTTCCACAGATATTAGTTCGAAAGTGAACGTAAATGCGCGACCGAGGTTCGAACTCGCTTGCTAGAATGTCGTAGGATTGCTCTTTAGCCATCATCATGCCACGGGGATTCCAACGGCTGGAAACTGTTCGGGTTTTCATTATGTCAAGCAATAAATTCAATTATTTTTCTATTGATATCTGTGTAATCTACTAAAGTCTCAGCTCTGAGTAAATAGTATATATATATATACTGGTGTGGGAGGTGGCCTCTTCTTTTCAATTTGTCTGGCCTTTTATCATCTTCAGAGATTCAATCAATAATCAAACGCCTTCCATTGAGCACCTGGGCTCCTTTATTACGTATTTACCTGTCACCCGATAATATAAAATTATTATATAAATTATAAAAATATAAAATTATTTTTCTATTGATATCTGTGTCATCTACTAAAGTCTCAGCTCTGAGTAAATAGTATATAATTTATTACGTATTTACCTGTCACCCGATAATATAAAAGCATCTTGCTGAATTCATGCTCCTAACAATTTGATTGGTACATTTTTTATTACTGTCTACAAATATATATTTAGAAAATTAGAAGATTTTTACTTTTTCCAATTCGCCCACGCTTTTTTTCTTGGGTGGGAAACTAGTTTTTGGTTCTGGCTTCTTTGTTTAATGGTATATCAACCTTCATAGAAGAACATTGTGATAACAGTGGGGATACGAGGATTCAAATCTTTTCCACAGATATTAGTTCGAAAGTGAACGTAAATGCGCGACCGAGGTTCGAACTCGCTTGCTAGAATGTCGTAGGATTGCTCTTTAGCCATCATCATGCCACGGGGATTCCAACGGCTGGAAACTGTTCGGGTTTTCATTATGTCAAGCAATAAATTCAATTATTTTTCTATTGATATCTGTGTAATCTACTAAAGTCTCAGCTCTGAGTAAATAGTATATATATATATATATATATATGTTGTACTCGCTTCGGTAGTACAACACACACACACACACACACACACATATATATATATATATATATATATAAATATGCGTGTGTGTGTGTGTGTGTGTGTGTCTGCAGCAGTTTTTTTTATGTTTGATTAGATAGGATAAATATTAGTTTCAGTCTATTTTATCGTTGATCCCTTCAAGTCTTTGAATGAATCGTTTGACTTCTACATGGAATTAATTCAAGAAATTCTGCATGAGTTCGGAGTTTTTTTCTGTGTCAGGAGTGGGGTAATACGGAATTTTTTTACGGTAGAATTTTTCTATATTTGCTGACGAGCACGAATGTGTTTTGAGAGTTGGAACTAATGTCGATTAAATGAAATATTAAACGTAACGACAGAGTCGTTGTAGATAGGCCGATCCCAAGAGACATTTAAATCAGTATAGTACATTGGTGTAGTCGACGGAAAGAAGGGTGTCTTAAAATAGATGCAACCAATTCATATGATAATTCATATTGCATGAAGACATCTTTCATGTGAGTCTTAAAAAGCAATTATATCACTTAAGAATATTCAAACCAGATGACAAGGACAGAAATTGATTGACAATTCACGCGAAAGACTAAATTCTTGGGAAAGTCTTTGGAGGAGCTTTTTCGAACCCCTTCAGACAGAATCTCTCACCGCATCCTCATTGTCAGGATATCTTGCTGTTAACTTCATTCCACATCTGAGATTTTCTGCCTTCTAGTTGAGGTTGTTTACTGACTCTTTGGCTTGAAATTTGTGTACCCAACACTCAAATTGGCTTTTCTGGGGATAATTGTTAAGTTAAACTTCCTGTGAAATTTTGCTAGCAATTTCGAATGATTTTGATCTCAAATAAGAGACGCAAAATATTTTCCTCTCTTGTCCAAGACATTGTGATCAAGGATCAATTGTTATTATGGTATACTATTTTCAAATATAAAACAAAAAGGAACACAACATTATTATAATTAGAGTTATAAGCAATCACTTAGTTCCCATGTATATTGAGACACCTTGTATAACGATTAGCAAACCTTCCTTGAACAAGATCAACTTCGAATATAGCTTTCATATTCTAAAATGCCTTTAACACTTTTCCTGCCAATTCTTCTTTCAATTCCCCTCCCACTTGTTTTTCACCCTACTCTTTATTCAAATAAATATCGTCATTGCGTTTATCTTTTTTATAATTCGTTCACTCGAACACCAGATGGCACTGAAATACAGCACCTTCTTCAATTCATTCCATCCTAAAGTCAAACGACTCTTTCGTAGATTTGGGGGTGCCCCTGGTGTAATGGTTATCGTCGTAGGAAATGGACACGGCGACACGAGTTCAAATCCTGGACGAGACTGATTGTATTTCACATAGCACTAATACCCTTGGGAAAGGTATGAATCAAATTATTCTCCCTCTAGCAATGGATAAATAGTGGGACAGACTGGGTTCCTCAGCCTTGGCGAGACAACTTGTTGAGGAGAAGGAAAAATCTGAATTCAAACCTGTTAAACTCCGTTTAAATATTGACCTTGTGTCATATCCTGCCCGAGCGGCGGGGTGGTGGTAAATATGCTTACGTATACTTGAAGGAATGAAATTTGCAGAAACGAGATGTCTTCTCTATTTAATCAAAAACATATATGTGTGTGTGTTTTTGTGGGAGCCTGTGCGTGTGTTTTGTCAATATTTTGTACGATTGAGTAGAGTGTTTGCCAATGGTCCAGAAAACCGGGGTTCAATCCAAGGTCGAGTCATACTAAAGACTTAAAAAATGGTACTTGATGCCGCCTTGCTTAACACTCAGCATTTTAATGCAAGGTGCAAGGGTAAAGTGGAGCAATCCAGGGAATGGAGTAACGCCCTCCCCTACACCACGGTGTGGTAGCAATTGAAAAGGGAGCCTTGAGTCACCCTCGACTAAGGTCGTCAACTTTACTTTATTTTTCATTACACACACATTCATTTACATAACAAACATCCATTTTTCAGCCTAATATAAATCGCTGTCTATACCCTTACTGTGAAAATATTTGAAAACGTAATTAGATATCTGTTATATAGCGTACCTATGAACGTTGATAGGTATGTCCCAATCCTCATAAATTTGTTGGACAGTATTGAAAGAGAGGATAATATGCTGATAAAGAAATTCACCACTAGCAGTGGGTTACTTTCTCCACTCCACTGGCAAGTATTTTATTTTGTTAATGTTATAAAGATTTCCATTTTATTTCCGACCTCTGTTTTGGTGATTTCTCATTCAGTAAACTTTTGTTTACGACAATATCATAAAAATATTGCATTTAGCGATCACCCATTATGTGAGCAAGATAGATAGATAGATAGATTGATTGAGAGAGAGAGAGAGAGTGAGAGAGAGAGAGAGAGAGAGAGAGAGCACGCACATGAGGGTTGCGTCGATATTTTTTTGCACGTACTCCTTCGGCGATTTGACAGACAGCCAGAATCTGAATTTTCTCTTCAGCTCGGATACGATAGAGAACCAGGGCATATAAACCTTAGCAAGAAGAGTTATGCCTCTATAGTTCTTATTGATTATGTGTTCACCTATCTGTGGGGAAGGGAATGAGGCAGCTTTTGTCCATTTCTGCTCTGTGTTTTGCTTATACACAGCATTGCTTAATCGAAGAAATATGTCGTCAGTGGACCAACTATATATTTCCTTCACTGCTTAGCACCCTTACTAAATAACAACTATATATATATATATATATGTGTGTGTGTGTGTGTGTGTGTGTGATGACTCACTTCCCAGACCTTTGGATTAGGAACCTCACCACTGTATGCAGTTTAATGTCATATTCAGGACAAATCGAATGAGGGTGACAGAGAAAGAGAGACGACATTTATATAATGTTATGTTAGAGTGAGAAGAATAGAAAGCAGAAAAAAAACAAACTTTGATATCAAGATGTAAGTAGAACATATTCGAAATCATGTTTGCTTTTTGTGACTTTAATCGAGAATGACTTCAGTAAATGTGCTTATCCTAAAACGCATATTGTTTTATCTCTATATACGCATGTAGGTATTGATTTTCTTTTTCTTTTTTTCTTTTTTCTTTCCTTTTCCTTCTTCTTCTTCTTCTTCCCCCCAAATGATCGGATTTATGCATACATATGCATTACTACTTATAAAGCATTACTTCTATGTTTAAATGATGAAAAATACGAATCAGTGTTTATGCGCTGCGTATGTGCTTGTGTACGTGACCATGTCAATCGAGTAAACCCCAGAGCTACATTTCTAGACTCACATACACACAAAAACACACAGAGGTAGTCACAGATATACATGTATAACTCTGTACGTAACGTCACTTATGTGCGTATGACTTCTACAAGAAAAGGTTCAGGAAGTGTAGAGCGTAGATTTAATTCTTTTCACACACACACGCACACAGACCCACGGGCGTGTCCCCTTTGTGTAATGATTAAAGCGCTGGACTGAGGAATCGTAGAACGCGAATTCGATCTCCAGTCACGATATTACGTTCATTTTCGAACAAATACCCTTGGGAAAGGCATGAACCCAATTATCATCCCATAAGTTGGTTAAATAGTACCTCTACAGTTTTTGTGAAAGGATGAATTTGGCATTAAATAATTCGAGAAGGTTGATATGCCATCAAATAAAAACCAGTTGTGCTGATAGCATAGAGTTCCCATCTGTCCTATCATCCATTGGTCCAGGCAGGCCCTCTAGACAACACCCAGTGTCCATACAGAGCTGGTGTATGCAGTTTATGCTAGTCGACTAACAGTGGAGCGCCCATATGTAAAAGTCCATAAGAAAACATCACATAGTTGTTCGTCCTTACTTTACCAACATGTCTTGTTCGTCTTACTTGGATGGTTTGTAGATGGGAGGTAAGTGGCTTTTTCTCCACCCTTTTATTTGAGTCCAGGTGTTGCGTGGGGTAGTGCTGACACAGTCACAAATTAGCAAAAAAAAATTCATTTGATTAGATTAGATTTCCAGATAATCGATATCCTCTCAGTATCAGACCACGCGTTCACTTTACGTATATTGATATTGCTTTCAGTAGAGGAGATATTGTTGCCTAGGTATGTTAACTGGTGTCCTAATTTTAGAAGTTTGCCACTTGAATGAAAAATCGTTCTTGTTAAAAATGGACTTGTGAACTGTTTTATTTGCGTTCACATAGAAGCCAATACTTCTTTCTGCTTGCTCCAAGCTGTGCAGTAGGTATAAAGCCTGAGCAGCTGTATTTGGAAGAAGTGCTAGATCATCTGTGTAGTCTACTTCTGTCATTGTTCTTGACTGATATCATCTGCTCCTTGTTTTTTTTTAATGTGAAATCATTTTCGTTCATTAATTCTTTTGACGCTTGCAGTACTTAAACTAGACAGATTATGAACATATATGGTACAAATGCATTACCTGGCAAGATTCCTGCGACAATGACGAAGAAGCCTATGTCTCTATCGAGTGAATGAATCATTTCTTTCACGTTTTGGTAAAGCATCATTACAGTAGGAATAATTTCTTTGGGGGAGACCATATGCTTGTAGAATTTGCTTCATCTTTCTTCTGTGCATGGAATCAAATGCCTTGGAGAAATCTACAAACAATAGGGTTGCCTCGATATTTTTTTGCACGTACTCCTTCGGCGATTTAACAGACAGCCAGAATCTGAATTTTCTCTTCAGCTCGGATATGATAGAGAACCAGGGCATATAAACCTTAGCAAGAAGAGTTATGCCTCTATAGTTCTTATTGATTATGTGTTCACCTATCTGTGGGGAAGGGAATGAGGCAGCTTTTGTCCATTTCTGCTCTGTGTTTTGTTTATACACAGCATTGCTTAATCGAAGAAATATGTCGTCAAATTTTGATTTTGGGTTCCATACTTTTGGAGATATTTCGTTGAGGCTTGCGACTTTTCTTATATACATATATATAAATGTGAGTGTGTGTGTGTGTGTGTGTGTGTGTGTGTGTGTGTGTGTGTGTGCGTGCGCCCGCGTGCGTGCAGATGTGAAAAGACTTAAATGTGTATTCTATAGTTTTTTGTAGAGTCATATGATGGGTCCAAGTTATAAAGAGAATGAAAGGCTAATTTTGGAAGAAGGAGAGAAAGAAGAAAGAATAAAATAAAAATAGGTAGACATAGAGCCTTAGTTAGCGAGCAGCTAGTCTCTGACTTAGTTAGGCCAAGGTACAGGTTGTTGGTCAGCCATCACCGGTGAGTGACTATGTTAATTAAAAACTACTTGAAAAAAACAGAGGTTCAAAATCTTCTGCCCAGGTGTGGAACCACCAGAAATAGAAATGGTCCTCCCTCCGACACAAGATGGAAATAAGGGGACGACTCGGTATGAAAGTTAGCTGACTAGAAGACGTGATGAGAAAAATACAGTGTGTTGAAGACTAGCCACGAAGATGTACGGACAGTCGATAATCTACAAGTCCCATTTTTGTGGGTGGAATCCGAAAAGGGTCTTACACATCAGATGCGAACCTGTGAAGACAAAACCAGCGGACAAGCATGTTAGAACTACAATAGAAAACAAGGAAAGAAATTCAAGCTCCGTGTCAGGTCTCTCTTTCTCCTCATAGAATTGCCCAGCAAACGGGGTCGATTCAACTTTCACACTCTCTTTTCTTCTCTCGGCGACTACTGTAGTAGTGAATACACCATTGTGTAGTGAACTAAGACAGAGTTTCTTGTGTTCGTCAACTTTTCCACCGGCGAGGTCACAACAAGTGCTTAATACGTAGCAATACGGTCATTAACATGTTCGAGGACGTGGTAGTATGAATGCCTATTTATTTTAGATTTTGAGATTCATCATATATATATATATATATATATATATATATATTAGGAGGTAGTTCCCGTAGTGTTGGTGCTAATATGAGTTTGAACTCCTGTCGCACTATTACGTTCCATTTTGAACTAATACTCTTGACAAAGTAATGTACTCTATTATATACTCAAGGCCTCAACTGTTCTATAAAGATAGCTTTTGCATTGAATAATCCATGAATGTTGATATGCCATTAAACAAAGAAAAACCGCACGCACACACACACACACACACACACACACACACACACACACACACATATATATATATTGTAATAATGCCTTTCTTTTGTGAATCATTAAATTACGATATAAATGAGCCGGAGAAACAGTCTTCAATATATCATATTAACTTTTAAAAGTTCGCTGTTCTCAAATTTTTAAGTTAGTATGACCTGCACGGATGTTTTATTAACGAAATCATGGTTTCCCATGATATATCAAATGTAAATTGGTTTTGTCTCCTTTTCTAATTATATTGTCTTTATTCAAGCGAAAGTATTTGGCAATTTTTGTTATGCATAATTAAGAACGTAATCATATTCATTATAATGGCTAGCGTTTTTAATTCCTTCAGCTTTAAGCATATCCCGGAGATTAGGGTGTTGTTTGAACCCCGAATGAAATGGAAAAAAAATTATTGCTCTTTAATCTCTCTGCCTGTTTCAATGGTAATATAAAGATCCAGAAACCAATTGCATTACCGAAATATTTATTTTCACAAATTCCAACATCATCATATCATCATCATCATTATCAATTCAGCTCAAATTTACTTGACTCTCTGTCTGTCTGTCTGTCTGTCTGTCTCTCTCTCTCTCTCTCTCTCTCTCTCTCTCTCTCTCTCTCTGTCCATATATCCCTATAATCCATCGCTACAAGTAGGTTGCATCTTATGCCTGCGCAGAATTAATGTAACCAACCCTTTGCTGCTTGGCCAATACAGGCATGTACATGTGCAAAATCTGAATAAATTCATCCAGGCTTCTCCAGCAGTGCCTCACATATCTTGTTCATCTTACGTGAATGTTTTGTGAGATGGGAACGAAGTGACTGTACAACGGCTGTCCCGTTGGGTGTTGCTTTCAGGATTTGTTCAAGACAGCGTGCAGCATTTTCGAGTAGTTCCCATCTAGATTTTTCTTTATGCGTTTTGTTAGCGTCCATATGGTGCATCCATATAGTAGTAGTTTGGAAATCACGCACACACATACACACACACACACACACAAACACATACACACACATGCATATATGAAGAAATTTTATGGCCTGATATTTCTAAACTAAGCTAAACTTTCAAATGACCTTAAACGGCCAACAACATTCGTTTGGTATAGTGGGTAGAGTGTTCGCCAAAGGTCCGGGAGACCAGAGTTCAATCTCAGTTAATGTCATACCACAAGCTCCAAACATGGTACTTGATGCCACCTTGCTTATCACTCAGCGTTATAAAGTACGGATCAAGAATAAGAGGAGCAATTCAGGGAATGGAGTAGAACCGTCTCTTACACCTCGGTGTTGTAGCTATTGAAAAGAGAGCCTTTGGTTCGCCCTCGACTATAGTCGCCCTCTTACTTATATATATATATGTTTAACCGACCCATTGACACAATGGTTTGAGTGTTTGCCAATAGTCCAGGAGACTGGGGTTCAATCCCAATCAAGTCATACCAAAAACTCAAAAAATGGTACTTGATGCCTTCTGGCTTAACACTTAGCATTATCAAGTACGAATCAAGTATAAATGGAGCAATCTACGGGAAGGAGAAACGCCTAACCTAACACCTCGTAATAGGAGCTATTGAAAGGGAGCCTTCGGGTTACACTCAACTCTTGTTGACAAACACACACACACACACACACATATATATATATATATATATATATATATATATATATATATATATGTGTGTGTGTGTGTGTGTGTGTGTGTGTGCGTGTGTGTGTGTGTGACAAGTAAGAGAACAGGTTGTGGGTAACTTTATTTTTAAACGAGTTAGAGCTCATTTGTTTGCACATAGTTAAATGGTTTCAATCTTTGCTATTTAACACAAATAGTTCTATTTATTTTATTTATGAAATGTTTTCAAGTATTACTATGTCCGCACAGTTGACCATCAGCGAGTGCTTTCTAGGAACTTTAAGATAAAATGGGATTGCGTATTACTTTGCTACAAAAGCAATTTAAAGAACGTGGTTGGAAAAATCACTTTAAGTGCAAGGTCTTTATATGGCCAACTGATTAACCGTATCGGTTAATTTATATTTTCATTCTTCGACGGTGACGATTGTGTGTAGTAGGAATGCAGTCTGAGAGTTTTCACATATTTTTCTTCTGTGGCGGGGACCCTTTTCGTGAAGCAGTGTGACAGCCGGAAAACACGCACGGGGCTAACAGTTCTGCTTGAGTGATCAGCGGGTCTCTCCCCTTAGCTTGAGAGACCAGCGGATCTCTCCCCTTCGCTTGAGCGACCAGTGGATCTCTGCATTCAATCCAAAATTACAGACCTCTTATTGTCTTTTTGAATCCCATGCCGAAATATGAATATCCTCTTCGCCCACGTATTTTTCTGTTTATGGCTGGTTATCGGAACTTATATACTTCCGTTTTTTTCCGGTAGTTTGTTGATCATATGTGCGAACGGAAATATCTGTCACTCTATCCGTAGGCAATAAATTATATTCTCGCCATCATCTTTTATTTTTCTTTGTCCTGTGAAACCACTTTGTTGATGTTATCTTGCGACCGCATTGAATCTGCTAAGTTCATCCACGGCACTCTGTCGCTTGCTAAGTTTGTATATTACACCTCTCCGATCGCCCATTTTGTCAAAGTGCAGTCACTTAGCTACTTTGAAATGCTCAACCAAAGAATTTCATCCTCAAGATCACCACCCTAGGCCAACAGGTGGACTTGTTTGGGTGAAATTACCCTTCTACAGACGTATAGTCGGCTTATTCTTTTGCCACAGCTGTCATGGCGTCAATTATCTTGAGTGACCACAATGGTTTCTGCTTCTGGGAAAACCATTTAAAATCTTTTTAAACTACCTACACTACATGCAAAATAAAATATTCAACCAACCTTTTATCTAACAACCAACAGCAGCGAAGAAAAGAAAAGACGGATCCATGCCTTTGTCAACGGTGTCAGTGCAAAGTAAAACGCAAACAGTTCCGTCCAGGAATTGAACTCGGGTCGCCGACTACATTTTTTTGTAATGATAATCATCACGCTAAACGCCTATTCAAATAACATACGGCTAACATTGTGTTACATGGTACCAGCTGCGATACATTGCATGAAGCTATATGCTAAGTTTAGTCTAGTTATTAACCAAAAGCAGAAATATGCTCTACACAGTCGGAATCGGAACTCGCTAATTGTTCCATAACAAATATACACTAGTGCACATAAACGCTCACGATATACACATACATACCCACCTACACCCACTAAGTCTGGTGCGCTCAATGACATTACAACTTGCTGCATAGCAATATTACCTCGGAGGTATGTATAGCGTAAAAGTTCTCGTCGTAGAAAATGGAATCAGCTACCCGATTTCAATTCCTGAACGAAGCTCTTTACGTTTCACTTTATATTAATGTCCTAGTGAAAGGCATGAACTCATCTGCTCCCTCCATAATGATAGGTATATAGTAGAGCTAACCGTATTCTTTAGCATTGGTTAGGCAACATTGACCTTGTGTCAAATCCAACTAGTGGTGGAGGGGTTGGGTAAATGCATATACACACACACCGTTACATATATATATACATATATATATATGTGTGTGTGTGTGTGAGTGTGTATGTGTGTGTGTGTGTGTGTGTGTGTGTGTGTGACGGTGTGTGTGTGTATGTGTTTATTTGAGCGTATGTTTCTGTTTCCGTGTGTAAATCTATGTATATGCAAAAACTGCGTGTTTAGGTGAAAAAAGAAAAAGGTTTTCTTCATTTTTTTCCAACAAGACATTTTACTTTAAATTGAATGATTGACCGATTTCGTTTTCACAAGCAATAGCGTGTCAGACGAGAAAGCTAATGGCGTGTAGCATTGGCTGGGGCATTGATTTAAATACATTTATATGCATGAACCATAGAACAAAAAACACACGGCGCCGAATTAAAAAAAAAAGAAGAAAAAAAGAAAAGAAAAAGAGGAAATTGAGTAAGTCAACGAAACAACGGATAAATCAGTGCCAGAAGGCGATCTGTACGTGAAGACGAGTATTTATTACGGCTTCTATGAATATATTAGAATCAGATCAACGCTAGCAATTACCCAGTCTATCTATCTATATATCTATCTATCCCCTCCGCAAAATGCGACACAAGATTTATTTTTCAGAGAAGTTCAACAGGTTTGAATTTAGAGTTTTCCTTCTCCTGGACCAGTTGCCACGCCAAATTCAAAGAGATCAGTCTGTCCTACTAAGTACCCACAGCTGGATCAATACCTTTCTCAAGGGTATTGGCGCTATGTGAAATGCAAACAGCCTCATCCGTGAGTTCAACTTGGATTGCCGTGTCCATTTCCTACGACCATAACCATTACCCAACAAACACCTCCTTATATCGCAATAAATTCATTATCTGTTTCATTCAGTGTGTTCATTATATATATATATGTTTGTTGTAGGTTCCAAAATGAATAAAAGATATATTTTAAGATAGGTAGGTCCTCGAAGAGATTTGTATTTTTTTAATCTATTTATTTTCTTCTCACATATGTGTTATATATGTGTATGTTTCCAGCTTTCTGCTTTCGTCAGAGAACATATGTGGCACAAGGCCTTGTCAATGGGGTACTCAATGAGACTTGAAATCACTCTTTGTCGTAGTTTGAATTTTATTTTTCTTTTGGGTGTGGGTTTTATATAGAGGTGGTTCTTCCCCATCTCTGATAATTGTTGTTGTGTGAGTACCCCATTATCAAGGCCTAGTTCCACATATGTTCTCTGACGAAAGCAACAAGCTGGAAACATACATATATATAACGCGCATGTAAGCACAAAATGAATAAATTCAAAAAAATACAAATCTCTTCGTGGACCACCCGATTTTGAAACATATATATATATATATATCGGGCAGGATATGACACAAGGTTAATTTTTAAGCGGAGTTTAACAGGTTTGAATTTAGAGTTTTCCTTCTCCTAGACTAGTTGCCTCACCAAGACTGAAGAACCTAGTCTGTCCTACTATTTACCCATAGCTGGAGGAAGAATAATTGGATTCATACCTTTCTCAAGGGTATTAGAGCTATGTGAAATGCAATCAGTCAGGTCCAGGATTTGAACTCGTGTCGCCGTGTCCATATGCGACGATAACCATTACACCACGGGCATAAGTAAAATAAGATTGGCGACCGTAGCTGAGGGCAACCCGAAGGCTTCCTTTTCAATAGCTACCACACCGATTTGTAAGGGATGGCGTTGATCATTTCCTATGATTTTACCCTTAATCCGTACCTTATAAAACTGAATGTTAAGCAAAGTGGCATCATCGACTATTTTTTGAGTTTTTACTTTGGCTGGGATTGAACCTCGTTCTCCCGGACCATTGATGAGCACTCTACCATATATATATATATATATATATATATATATATATATATATATATATGTATATATTGAACTATTTATCTTTTTCCCTTGTTTCTTTTCAAGTCCGCTTCCTTATCAAACTATGGTAATCTCTTCATTATTCGACTCAATCTCTGTACTATCTATCTATCAATCTATCTAATTTTGTTAATTACCTATCAATTGCATTACATCACCTAATATTCTTCAATCTCCCTTATTTTTCTTAGTCTCTCTCTCTTTCTCTCCATCTCTCTCTCTCTCTCTCTCTCTCTCTCTATCTATCTATCTATCTTGCATACATGTGTTTTTGTGTGTACCTCCGTCTCATCACTATCGATCTATTCATCTATCTCAGTTTTTTCATTATCTATAAATTCCATTACATCGCATTCTATAATTCAATCCCCTCTAATCAATCATATTCTCTTTAGTCATGTTGTGTTTTTCTCTCTCTCCCTTTCTTTCTTTCTTTCTTTCTTTCTTTCTTTTTTTTCCATATATAGTAACTTACAAATCAATCACTCTCTGTTCTTATCTGTCTCTTAATGATCTATCCATGTTATAGCTTACGGCGTCAACCTTAGGTTAGACTTTTTCTTTCTTTCTTTTGAGTATCAATATCTTGATGGAATGTTTACCTCCGTGGTATTGTTACCTCTCTGGTGGCAGTCCTGTTCTTGCGTCACCTGTTGGCTCCCACGGTATTCACGTGCGGTTGATGTTTGACCGGAAATCCCATATTCCTGATTTACCTTTGTTTCTGTTGGACAAGAAAAACCTTTATCTATAATCTTCTCAGACATAAAGTGTTCTTTCTGGCTGGAAGAAAAGTAAAACTCTAAGTAGCATAGCTGTCGTAGCTACACTTTCATAGATACACAAACTCTTTGCATATAAGGATACACATACACCATCTATTTTTATGCATTCGAAAGCAAAAGCGAAAATATCTTGTGTACTGATATCTCTAATTCAACAAGTGTAGTAAACTCGATTCTTACTTGATGTGCCAGGCATGGTATCTTGTGAAAGGCCAGCTTAGTGAATGAGTTCACGATCTTGTAGTAATGGTAGTACCGCACATGGTAGTCCTGCACACCCTTACTACTGAAGTAAGATAGACGGTTCATGTAACATTCATAATTCTAACCTAATTATAAATTAAGTGAAGTTTTGTAAATACATTTGCGTTTCGCTTCGTTGCCTAATAATGAAAGCATTGAGTAAAAATTGTGAAGAGGAGTTTTCTGACGTCTTCTGTTTCAGTTTTGGTTTTGTAATACATTTTCAAGTTAAAAGTTATAATCTCGATCATTACAACAAGAACAATGTAGAAAATTACATTACAAGAACAATGTAGAAAATAATCTAGAAAATAAACGATATGGATTTACAGAACACATTATATATATATATATATATATATATATATATAATCTAGAAAATAATCAAGAAAATAACCAATAAATATGAAAGAAATAATCTAAAAAATGAAAATTCTCGAGAAAATATACTACATGTAAATAAAAAAATAATCTATAAATTAAACTAAATATATTTAGAAAATAAACTATTTATATGTTGAAAATAATCCAGGAATAAATGATGTGCTAAAGGATATAAGATAGTTATACTATATATATATATATATATATATATATATATATATATATATATATATATATATATATATATATATATATATGCGAGGTTTTTAATGGGTTGTGATGTGGTTTTTAGGATTGGTATTCATAACTGTGTTAGTTTGTCGTAGAGTGTTATGTTATGCGTGTTTGTGGGTCGAGAGATCGGTCTACGGGGGATGGGTGATGGGGATCAAAACCCGAATATCATCATCTCTCCCGTCGACAAAAGTAGTGGCGTTGAAATCATGCATAAAAAAATGTACATCGAAAAAAATAATGCACTTTTTGAAAACACGAACACATATGAGATGCCTAACCTAACCGCCATCAACAAAAATTGCCCAGTCAGCTGAGGCTGTAGAATACACCGACTGTCCCTCTGCAGTGGGGTAAAACTCTCTCCCCACTAATGAGTGTCTTGGATATGACACTAAATAATCTGATGGTGACGTTCCAGTGATGCTGGAGCTTTGGGGAATGTAGAGCACCCCTTTATTGCCACTGCTCCCAGGTCAACTCCGACCCAGAATGGTAGCACCTGATAGGGCCCTATTTATGGGTTAAATATAACTAACTGCATACTTATGCTAAACTGAATTGTATGAATTAGAACTGTTTGACTAAACTGAATAGCTTGAAATAGGAATATTTTTG
>OY757905.1:49016221-49256221 GCA_963585895.1 Sepioteuthis lessoniana
GAACTACGGGTCAAGACAAGAAAAAAAAAGAGAGAGAGAAAGATAAAACAATATACATGAGGGTAGGTTTTTAAGTAAAATAAAAGTATTTTCTTAACGTGAAACCTATATGAATGCCCAGTCTGTACCTTGACAACATTATTAGCGGAATTTTGATCTGAAAATTTCACTGTATAATATTCAAGGCACGTATTTAATGGGGAAGTCCAGGGTTATCGATTTTTCTGAATTTCCACCAAGTCAGAATAGACATACAGCCATTATATAAGCCGTGGAAGAATGATCAAATCAAGACTCGTGCATTACCATTTTTAAAAAAATGCTTTATCTCCTCGGAATTCCCAATCAAGAGCACATCAAACACCGATAAATAACCTCAGCCTTACTCCTTTTACACAAGGAGACTGGTACTGCTTTAGGAAACGCTCCCTTGTACTAGGATATCCTCATGAGAAAAACTTACCAAATGAACCCTAGGAATATAAGGTAGGATAGTTTGGAGTGAAGTGCATGGTTAAATAATTTGAAATTTCAATTAATTGACGTGGTGACAAGTCTTTACACTGTACGAGAAACGGACTTTTCGTGTCTTTCACATGCAGAGTCAACAGTGTATCGTTAATCTATTTATTTTAATTTGAAATATACGCAAAGAAACGCTCGTGGTGTAATGTTTGTCGTCGTAAAAAATGGACCATGTGACTCGGGTTCAAATCCTGGATGGTCATTTGGGTATTTTACATAGCGTTAATAACAATGGTGCCTATGGTGTAATGGTTATCGTCGTAGGAAATGGACACGGAGACACGAGTTCAAATCCTGGACGAGACTGACTGCATTTCACATAGCCCTAATACCCTTGGGAAAAATATGAATCCGATTATTCTGCCTCCAACTATGGGTAAATAGTAGGGCAGACTAGGTTCTTCAGCCTTGGTGAGGTAACTAGTCTAGGAGAAGGAAAACTCTGAATTCAAACCTGTTAAACTCCGCTTAAAAATTGACCTAGTGTCATATCCTGCCCGAGCGGAGGGGGTTGGTAAATATGATAACCATGGGAAAGGCATGAATCCAACTATTCTCGAAACTACGATGGGGAAATAGTCGGGCAGACTAGGTTCCTTAACCTTGGTGCAGCGCCCAGTCTTAAAGGAAAATACCAACTTCAAATCTTTTAAACTTAGCTTAAGAATTGACCTTGTGTCTGCTTGTACAAATTGGTTGGCAAATACATATATGAAAAGACGACTTTGTCAAATTCCGAAATCAAGACAACTTTCTACGTATTTCAAGCTTAGATAATTTTTTAAAAAGTGGTTACTAGTACAAACGAACACACACACACACACACACACACGTATATATATATATATATATATATATATAATTAATAAATCTAAATTGTAAAATTCAAAACCAACTCACTTGTTTTCGCTTGATACGGTAAATTCAACCTTTGAAGAGATTTGCATTACACGTCTGATGAACAAGAAAATCTCATGAAACTGGCCACAACGGAGAGAAAGATTTTGTAAATGAAATCTTCTCTTAATTCGTTTTAATCAATATCTTTAATCGTAGATTTAAGGATTTGCAATGTAATGTAGAATTTTTAATGCCATGAATAGGTGGTTAGAATTTCTGATTTTGAATTTGCATAGTACTATTCATTATTCAAATAATATAGCCACGTAAATGAAGACGTAGAATAGACTAGAACGCCCATTCCCAGAATACTACATACAATTGATTACTCTTGCCATTCTAAACACTTTCAATGTCAGTTTCTCGCCTATTCAATCATCGAATCAAGAGATTTCCTCGTGGTATGTATCCGCTTATATATCAATTGATACTGTGGCTATTAGATAAATTGTAAATATATAAATATATATTTATACATCGTAAAACCAAAAATATGATATATATCTTTTGAAAGGATTATAAGATAAATAAAAATTGAAATCAAATTTTTGAAAATGATCACATTACAATTTATGTACCATGAAGAGTCATTCAAAAACATCCAACCCGGAAGAAAAGCATTGCTGAACATTTTTGTTCTGGCAGCATACTACCGCTTCTAATAAAATTGGAAATCTCTGAATTAGTTTTATCTGAATTTGAATATGACATACTTTCTTAAAAATCATATCTTGTCGCATACAGGTTGTGGTTGAGAGTTTGGAAGAACGCACACAAGCACTCTCTCTCTCTCTCTCTCTCTCTCACACACACACACACACACACACACATATATATATATATATATATATATAAAGAATGGATGAGTTCAAGATATTTCATTTATCGGTAGCAAAATTGCATCTTACATGATTATAACTCGAAGAGAGTTTGCTTTTAAGATTAAAAAATCTCACAATCTAACTGTGTTATTGATCTCCCGCTATATATTTTAGTCTCTGAGGAAATAAGTACACTGAGTCCGTGAAGTAAACGAGTTCGAACTCCAGTCATGTAACCACGTTCACATTCGGACTAATACTCTTACGAAATGTATGGACCCTCTAATTCTCCCAGCTATGGGTTAAATCAGTAATTCCCACTGAGGAGTGCATGCCTTACCGGTGGGGCAAGGTAATATTTTGGTGGGGATTGACCAAGTTAATGGACTTTTCAGCTTCCTTTATGTGAATTGGAGTAAAATTTTGAATATATAAGAATAAGATATTAAAGTGGAGGCATGGGAATTTTAGAAATATCAAAGTGAGACATGGCCCAAAACCGACAGGGAAGTACACAGTTGAATAGCTGTTCTTCTAATAAAATGACCTTGTCGTTAAATAACCCACGAAGTTTGATATGTCATCAAGCAAAGAAACCAAACCGAAAAAAAGTTAGAGACTATACATTGAGAGCTTCTCTCACATATTTTTGCTTTTAAGACCAAGTTAAGATTTGTAAATTAAAAAAAAATGAAAATAGAACAGAATCAGAATGAATAAAATCAATATAAAAGTGCAGGAAATTTATTATGTTTGAAAAAAAGAACTGAAATATTTTATCAGTTTTCTATTTCTTAAAGATAATTGGTTTAGGAAGTTAGCAGTTGCAGAAAGTTTATAGAGAGATAACCACGGTAGTTGTGACTAGATTTTGTTGTTTGTTACTGACGTGAGCAAGTATCAAGAAAAGTAATATTGGTGAAAACAAATTTAGTATTTTTTCTTAATTCAAGCTAAGTGAACAGGCAAAGGTTCAAAATACTTGTGATCCTTAGAAAATCAGGGGCTTTACCAGCAGTGTGATTGCTTTAATCTTTTTTTCGTAATATATGCCAACAATAGGAATAGAGAACAGTCCCCTAACTTGAGTAAACCCTGTACTATATGTACATGAGAATTCACAGTAATGCCACGTGCTGTATTGAACAAATCCTGGAAGAAACATTCGACAAAACAGCAGCTGTACAGCCACTTACTTTCCATCTCATAAACCATCAAAGTAAGTCTGATGTCGTATATCGACAAGAAGATTCCTTTGACATGCTGCATAAGTAGTGTGGGTGGCATAACACCTGATTCCTAAAGCAAACAAGACGATGCTCCTGCGGAAGTGCCACGTAAATTGCATGGGTGGCATAACAGGACGTGGACCTGTTTCCTTAAATAAACAGAACGCAGGTATTTCTCAAAAAGAAATGCCACCTCAGTTGCGTGTGTTGCATGATTGAAAAGAGGTGTGTCTATGTGTAACACGTAGACGATATGTGTGACCACGGGGATTGCGTGGGCACCCGGAAAGTTATATAAAGTAGGGAAGATTTCAACCCAGTGAGAAAGAAGCAGAAAAGCAGAGAGGTTTCACAGAAAAACCTGACCGTTGTCCCTGTGTAGGTGCATTCCAATTTTCTCATACTCTACCTGTACGCATATTTCGAGTAATAAAAAAAACAAGAAAAGAAGCAGATTATATTTTTATACATCAGCGTTGGTATTCTTCCCCGTATGCATCGCCAACACAGCTAGTTAAGTAAGAACGAACACATAAGTAATGTTCCTCAATAGCCTCTTATACATGGACACACCAAGTTTGACTGACCAGCAAGGTCTTACATATATTAGCACAGTGCAACCACAAGTTGCAATCAAGAGGATCTAGAGAACCTACCAGGAGCAATTGACAATAGGAACAGAGAGCAAGAGAGAAAGAGAGAGAGAGAGATTCAGGGAACTCCATGCTGTCAGTTAGATTTAATGATGATAATGATGATATATATGCCCGTGGTGTAATGTTATTGTCGTTGGGAATGGACACAGCAACCCAAGTTCGAATACTGGATGAGGCTATTTACATTTCAGTTTGCCAAAATACGCTTAGGAAAGGTATGAATCAAACTGCTCTTGATTTATCTATGGGCTACTAGTAGGGCTCTTTAACCTTTAGTTAGCAACTAGAGTACAAGAAAGAAAATTCTGAATTCACACCGGTTAAACTCCGTTTAAAAATTGACTTTGTTTTTCATCATGCTCGTGTAGAAGGGTATATATATATATATATATATATGTGTGTGTGTGTGTGTGTGTGTAAGTCCTGAAAAGCTGTGGATTCAGCAGAGTATTCTCATAGAGCCATATAACGTATATTTATTTCACAGTATTTTTAATCATATCTTTTATCAATTTTTGTTGAGTTTACAGATTAATTTTTTCTGAAGGAAAAGATATGCATAGAATATCTTTCCTCAAGTACATAATTAATAAGAATGAAAAAAATTACTTTCTTCATGGGTCTGTTCGTCAAGAACTTTTTAACGTCGGGTCGTCTTGCTCTGTGTCGCTTTGTCTTGTCAGCCATAGTATCTTTGTTCGTTTTTGCAACCACAACTGGTCTTAATTTATCCGTGCTGAGATAATAAACAACACGGACACAGTTTTCAGGTGCACATAATATTTTATTTCATCGACGATATTTCTTCATGACCCGTCCCAGCCTACGAGATATAAGTGAGCGTAGGTGGAATAACAGTTCGCGATGAACACTCTTCACCAATTAATGATATCTTTCTAACTTTCTATGATCATTCTATAAGGAAGGCTTTGGCATTAAATTACCAACGATGGTTGACATGCCATAAAACAAAGTCAAAAACCAAGCTTTCATTTGACCCCGAGTTCATATCACTTCACTCATATTCAAGGGTCTATTCCATACCATATGACATTCTAGCGGCTTAGATTTATCCAAACTAAACGACATTTCATATACGTAGATTACGCCAATCTATAATTTTACAGTTTTTTCAAAGTGTTGCCATTTTTCTTTTCGTCAGAATATTAACTATCTTTAACATAATCTTTTAAGGTGTCCCGTGGTATTGTGACTAATATGCTGAACTGCGGCATTTTAGTAAACGAGTTCGTACTCCAGTCACTCTATTATGTTCACTTTTGGACTAATATCCTTTGGAAAGGTATAAACCCTCTTCTTCCTGCTAGCTATAGGTTGAATAGTACCACTACTGTTCTTCTACAATGACCTTCGCTCAAAAGTCGACATACCAGGAAAAACAAAGATAACAAACCAAACCATAATCTCTTTCCTTTTCAAAGCACGTAAGTGTAAGTTCCTTTATTAAACGGACACAACGAATATCATACAATGAAATTTTCAGATCAGAATTCTGCTAATTCACTTCCAAAAGTTGATTTCACTTTCTATTTATCTTGCAATCTTTCCAAAATACATACATCATATTTTTAGGTTTAGGATTTAGGATAACAATATATATTTATATATTTACAATTTATCTAATACCTACAGTATCAATTGACATATATATGCGGATACAAATCACAAAGAAGTCTCTTAATCTGATAATCAAATAGGTGAGAAACTGACAATGAAAGTATTTAGATTGGCAAGAGTAATCAATTGTACGTGGTATTATGGGAATAGGCGTTCTACTCTATTCTACGTCTTCATTTACGTGGCTATGTTATTTGAATAAGGAATAGTACTATGAAAATTCAAAATCAGAAATTCTAACCACCTATTCATGGCATTAAAAATTCTTCATTACATTGCAAATCCTTAAAGCTACGATTAAAGATATTGATTAAAAGGGATTAAGAGAAGATTTCATTTACAAAATCTTTCTCTCCGTTGTGGCCAGTTTCATGAGATTTTCTCAATCATATACTTCTCTTCAAAATTTGAATTTAACGTATCAAGCGAAAAAGGGTGAGTGGGTTTTTCATTTTAAAATTTATATTTGCACATTACAGGTATGTGTGTGAGTGAGGCTTTTTTTTTTCAGTTCTAGTTACCAGTTTTTTAAGTCGTTTAAACTTGAACTCTGAAGAATGTTGTTTTGATTTTGGAATTTGAATTTGTCATCTTTTCATATATATATATATATGTATGTATGAATACCAACCATTACACACTAGCAATATATGACACAAGGTCAATTTTTAAGATGAGTTTAACAGATTTGAAGTCAGAGTTTTCCTTCTCCAAGACTGGTTGCGGTAATAAGGTTTTGAACTCTGGTTACCGTGTCCATTTCCTACGACGATAATCATTGAACACGTGCACCTCTTTTTTGTCAGCTATATTTCTAAAGAAAGAATGCTGGATATTGGTTATAGAATATCTGTACATTTTGGTTTAAAAAGTGAAGTGATAGATTCAACAGCACTTGGTGACAGTCAGTTTCTCGACAATGATTACATGGATAAGAAACTGACAGTCAACAAGCAAAATTGACTGTATGCCTAGATCTCTCTCTCTCTCTCTCTCTCTCTATATATATATATATATAGGGGAATTTCTCATTATTTCTTTATTTGAAGATATAGATCGAACATCTTAAAAAAGATATAGGGTTTGATGAAATACATATTATTAGAAAAAATATGAGTATTGTTATTCTTTAAATTTTATATTATATATATATATATATATATATATATATATTACTGTTTTCAAGCATGTATTTTATAAACATGTGGGTTTTGGTTTTGGATTTTTCTTATTTCAGCAATTGGCTGCCTTCTTGAAAAAAATCAACTGCCACGCCCTTATTTTGATGTCAGCACCCGAAAATGTTGAAGACAAATTCTTTTTATATCATGAAAGGAAAAGCCCTAACATCTTATTGATTGAAGATTTCAGCTTAGTTCCCACTGACTGTTAATTATCAGAGCTTCTCAATATTATGTCTTTCATTTCGAAACAAAAACAATCTATCTATCTATCTATCTCTATCTATCCTTTAATGAAGGTTTCAGGAGCTTTATTGCTGGAAAATGAGTCACTCGAAGATGCAATTTGTAAAAAACGACCTTACTGATTTGATGACACAAACTGAGAACACATGTCGTATGTAATCTGCTTCAGACGTAATCGATTTTCACATTAAAGACCTAACAAGTAATGAAACTTTGCATATTTACAGCAGCTACAAGTTTATATAAAAAATTGATCTTTTTCCTAACCAAAAATACCAGTTTTTTAATTATTTCTACTGCCCACACAGAGCTGTTAATCCAAGTTTTTGCTGGTCGGTCAACACTTTTTGACCATTTCTAGGGTACCATAGAAATTCGTCGCTTATGCGTTCGTACTTATTTCCCAAGCATATCTTTTTTATCTTTCTTGAATAGTTTGTAAGATGGTAGGTAAGTGGCTGTACAACTGTTGATTCATAAAGTGTTGCTTCCAAGATTTGTTCAAAATATCACGTTGCATCATTTTGTACTTACCTCTCGCTTTTCTTCCAGACGTTTCGCTAGAGTCCAAGTAGCGCATTTATACAGTAGTACTGACTGTGCTACTGCCTGGAAGGATTGCCGTTTAATTTTATAGAGATCCTATTTCAATATGGTTGATAATAGATCAATTATGGTCAATGTTTTGCGTATGTTGATGTCGCTATTGCTGTTAAGGGATAAAAACTGGGCTAATTATTTTATAGGTTTGGTTTAGTTTGGTTTGGTTTGGTTTTATGGCATATCAACCATTAGAGGTTATCTAATGCCAAATCCTTTATATATATATATATATATATATATCAAAAAGACATCGACACGCGGCTAACGAAAGCATGGACAGCTATCAATAAGCTATCGATCATATGGAAATCAGACCTGACCGATAAAATGAAACGCAGTTTCTTCCAAGCAGTGGTCGTGTTGATACCGTTGTATGGATGCACTACTTGGACGCTAACAAAAATGCTGGAGAAAAAGCTATACGGCAATTACACAAGAATGCTGCGAGCAATATTGAACAAGTCCTGGCGGCAACACCCCACCAGGCACCAACTATACGGCCATCTACCTCCCATCACGAAAACTATCCAAGTTAGACGAACCAGACATGCAGGACACTGCTGGAGAAGCAGAGACGAGCCCATAAGTGATGTTCTCCTATGGATCCCCACATATGGCCGAGAAAAGCAGGACGACCAGCTGGAAAATACATACAGCAGCTCTGTGAGGATACGGGATGTAGCCCTGAAGACCTGACAGAGGCGATGAACGATAGGGAGAAGTGCCGAGAGAGGGTCAGGGATATCCGTGCTGGCGGCACGACATGATGATGATGATGATGATATTTATTAAATATATGATTTCTTAACACATTTTGTTGATAACATTTTTAAACGAGCCGGAGATCATTTTTTGCACAATGCTAAATGGTTTTATTTATTTCTATCTAAAACGAATAATTTTATTTACTATCTATTGTATCGTAATAAGGAAAAGATACACAGTGAAATAGTGTTGATTATTTATTAACTCAAGTGGTACAGTTCGACTAGTATTATAAGTCTGGTGTTATGTCCGAAGTTGGTCTTACTACAGACCGATGTCCTTCAGAGCTATCTGTCTGCTTCTGCTTCTGATTAAGAGACACGGCGTCTTTTATACTTCCGCGATACTAAAAGTCACGTGGTACGAGTCACTATACAACACTATCAATCGTTTGCTTACTTAAAATTAAAGTTTAAAGTATTGCTATGGGGCATTAAAAATTTAGTTTAACATCAGTCCTTTGCTTACACACAGTTAAATGATTAAACGTTTATTTTTCAAACAATTCAGTCGTGTTTAAATGTCAAAGTACACAGTTTAAATGTCAAACAGTTCTATTTGACCCATAGGTGCTACCAGGCAGAGCCAGAAGAGGTGCTTTGCATTCCCCAAAGCATCAGCATTACTGTAGCCTTACCATTAGATTGTTTAATGTCAAACCCAGGACACTCGTTGGGGAAGTCTTACCTAACGCCTGCGATAGGCAGCGTGTCCCTGGCTCGACTCTCGATTCTCTGCACTTTGTCTAAATCTGATCGCGTGGTTATCACGAGGTCTTCTTCCCGTTACACACCTGTTGGACCTGCCTTCCCCGACCACTGTCATCACCCTGTTTACTAATCAAAACGTGACAGCTTGTCAAAGCACACGAGGTCAACAGGAACGAACTGAAAATCCATGTCATATGTTATATAACAATATGATAAATATTGAATAGGATTATTAGTGTTAAATAGACATATTGGAAAGCATTGGAACTGTATTCAAACAAATGATTAATATCAAATAGAATTATCTAATTAATTGTGTCCAAATAAATTCGTTTAAAACTCAAGTTATCAACAAACTATTTACTTACAAATCTTGTGTGTGTGTGTGTGTGTGTGTGTGTGTGTGTGTGTGTGTGTGTGTGTGTGTGTGTGTGTGTGTGTGTGTGCAAGTATAAAGGGAATTTAACATTAAATAACGTACAAGGTTTTATCTGCAATACAAAAAATGACCAACCAGATACGATATTAATAAGTATTATTTATTAGAAAACTATAGCATTAAAATTCAGTAAACAGAAAGAAATAAATCAATATATTAATTATTAAAGTATCCATATAAATCGAGAAAAGAACTTTCTTTTTATTTTACAGTATTCATTACAATAAAACTGTCATACGGGTGTATTTAATTTTACATCAGTGTTACAGCAGTAAAATGATATTTTTCCAAAGCATCGTCGGTAAGAGATGGCTATCTTTCAGTATTTCTTTTACGTTTTAGCATCACAATTAAAGACAGATTTAGGAGAGTTCGCGTGGCGTAGTGGTTAATGCTTTAGACTGCAGTATTATTCTAAGTGAGTTCAAAATCCAGTCGAATTATTACGATTAATTTCGGACTAATCAGCTACGAATGTTCTACAACGATGGCTTGGGCATTAAATAACCCACGCAGGTTGAAGAAAGAAAGAGATTGTTTTCCTTTCTGGCACTGAGTTCTGGCAGGTTAAATATCGCTTGTACTTTTTCTTTTTTCTTTCTTCACTTCATTTTTATCACTTTTTCCTTCTTCATTCTCTTTCTTTCTTTCTTTCTTTCTTTCTTTCTATCAACTCTATCGCCCTTTCTCTTTTTTCTTCATTCGCTAATTCTTTGTTTTTTTGTTTGTTACTTTGTTGGGTCATTAAAATCCGTCTGCTTTAATATATATATATATATATATATATATATATATATATATATAGAGAGAGAGTGCCTTTCTCTGATAGGAAGAATCAAGGATGTGTCGAACCCAGAGTGTTTTGGCACTCATTTTTAAACAGGCATGAAGGGATCAGATCCCATGATAAAACGTACGAATTTTTATCTCTGAGAGAAATTAACTGAAAAAAAACATTACGTTTGACTTTTTCAACTGACTGATAAGTATGGTAAACTCACTCAATATAAAGGAAGGACATTTATATTGCTAATTATTCTCTGTTTTTATTTATTTATTCATTGCTGTTCGCCTTAAAATGACTACAAGATTTTCACAATAGTTGGTTTGTTTCTTCGTTTCTTTCTATTTCTTAGTTCATTCTTGATTATCCCAAAATTTTTGCTTCTTTGTGTTCTTTATTCTCCATCTCCTTCTTACTCCCTCTCTCTCTCTCTCTATCTCTCTCTAATCTCTCCTCACTTTTTCTCCTTTTTCCGCCAGACGATTATATGGTCTACATGAAACTTTATATAACGGAAGCAAAGAAAACAATTTTTATACTTTAGGTTTTAAACCTTCTCTCATATAGTTGCATTGAGCTCTACTCATACAACATTTTTTACCAACATCTTGTTTCCCTGCTATTATATATATATATATATATATATATATATATATATATATATACACGTATATATTACCTTTTTATTTTATTTTAATACATTTCTATTTCTCTCTACACTTTTTTATTTGTTTCATCTCTATTTCCTCGTCTATTTTTCACTGCACTTTTCTTTCTCGTATCTCACTCTTGACGCTTTCCTTCTACTTTCTCTATCATGCATTAGGCGTTCTCATTCTTTTCCTTCCTCTTTTCAAAACTCTCTCTCTCTCTCTTTTTCCTTTTCAGTTTTTCCAACTCTCTCTTTCGACGAATATTTTACTCTCAATTCTCTGTCTCCATTTCATTTCATTTCAGAAAGGGCACAAGCAGGTTCATGTTGCATTCTCCATTGTTTCCTGGGTCTCAGAAGACTTGACCCAAATCAATTTTCGCAAGCCTGACCATTGCGAACGAGTGACATTAACAACAGGATTTTAAATCAAGAAATCAATAAGACGTGCTCTTGTGGAACAGAGGTCCTCTTCATCCGACGAAGACGTTGCTCTTCTTAAAAGTATTCTCACTAACCGAAATTCGATCACAGTTCAACAACAGCTGATATTTACGTCAGAAGAACGTTCCAGATTTAAAGTAAATAGACCCGTGAAAGATTACGTAACGGCCTGTTCGATCAAAGTGGAATAACCCAGTAAAATATATTAGGCCAAGTCAAATGTTTTTCAATATTTTAGTAACGTTAGGAACATTTTGGCATCTCCCGATGCTTTTGCTAAATTTGTGAAGTTGACGAAGCACACTAAACTATAAGATGCTGAGCTCGCCTGATACTCTCAGAGAGCTACTTACGAGATTCGCCTCTATAGCTAAGAACACGGCCTCGGAATTCATGGTTTTAGACCTAACTGACCATTCCTAATTGTTGAGGTGTTTACGAAACTAAGAACATTTCTAGAAGCTTCTAGTTCCTGTAATGTTATCAACTTTACCTTCACTTTTTTTTAACAAATGTTTTTGGTTGCTCCGAGGTGTTATAGTCTAGTTCGAACTCGAGAAGCATAAGATCCAGAATTAGATTAGTTTTCACATTCATCTGTGTGGTTTTCAAATCATACACGGTGTGAAGCAATGCACAACGTGTCAGCGTACTAACTAACACGATACCACCATCCACAGCGGGTACTTATCATGGCCTGCACTGCTTCGGTCACGCGATATACGCGAAGCAAACCAGCACATACTAACATATTGCAAAATATTTGGCTCAATATTTGTAAAAGATTGACGGGTTTTATCCAAACTGAAAGATATGTAAGTTGTTCGCTTTCAATACGAAAACTTTGAGAACACTCCGGTCAATAGAAATTATAGAAATGTTTATCTTCTGCTTTTTGTTAAAGCACCCAGCCTTCTTCAAATATGACACTTCCTTGAACCATACATTCTTATATCATTACTATTATTATTAATGTGGACCCAAAGTCGATACACAGAAGGAAAATACGGAACACGGTTTAGAGGTAAGAAAAATATATTAATAAAAGTTACGAAGGATAGTGTCCAATATTGGTAGACGTACTTCTTGTACTTCTACTACGGCTGCTACCATTACTACTCGCGTATTAGGATATTACTACGTTAGCAATATAGTGCTAGAAGAGTCCAAGATGCAGGTAAGTTTCGGTCTCACAACAATTATCCTCATCAATACTCATCGTCATCGCCTTGATTCTCTCTCGCCATCGGTCCCTATCGATCAAGTCCTCTAAACGACACCCTGTGTCATCACAGAGCTGATGTTTGTAAATTTCTGCAAGTCGGCCAATATGGGTGTGTCCATTTATCATAATCTATTGCATAAAATTTTATGAGTTTGTTTTTACTTCGCCAGAGGTGTCCAGCATGTTTTGTTTATCTTAATTAGATGGTTTGTGAGATTAGAGGCAAGTGGCCGTACAACTGCTGTTTTGCACAGCGCTTCTTGCATAATTTGTTTAAAACAGCAAGTAGCATCCTTGTGTAGTTCCCATCTAGCTTATTTTCTTAGCGTTTCGTTAGGGTCTAAGTGGTGAAACCCTGCAATAGTATTGACTTAGCCACAGCTTCGAAAACCTGGAACAAGGAGTAAGAGAAATCGGTCTTTGCGTTTACTCAAACAAAATATTCATACATAAATGATTATATTTGAACAACAAATCCAACTCTGATAAATTTAGATGTATCAATTTACAAAGTCAACCGAAAGAAATAAGCCACCTGGATTAAAAAAATATCGAATAATTGTTTAATTTTTTTCTAAAAAATTGTAAATGTTAAATAATGTAATTTCAACTGAAGTTTAAGAGGTTATTTAAGGTGAATGCAACACTTTATTTAAATGCCCTCAATGACCGCACATACAAGTCTTCTTTTTTAAGTACTTGTTTGCGTCAAAAGTTTTTCGGATTTTCACTGATGATTTTAGGCCACTTGTACGAGCTCTATGCTATACCATTAATTTGATAAAAAAAACTTTTAATCCAATCTTGTTGAATTGTGCAATGGCAAAAGAAATAAATGATGTGAAAGGCACAGGAACTATCAACGAACTTGTAGCAGAAAACCGGTTTTGACATTTCAGGGAAGATGATACCAGCCTCAAAGACAAAACAAAGTCAAGGAGACCTTCTGTTGTGGTAGGCTTGGTTTTTTTTCTTTTGGTTGTTTTTTGTTTAATGGTACGAGGTGCATTCAATAAGTTTCCAGATTTTTCTGTAAAGGCATTTAAAATTGTTGTAGACTCTTGAAAATTCACTATGTTATTGCTATACATCGTATGATATGCCTGATCAATTTTTATGATTTCAGGTTCAAATAAACAGCTACAGCAGCAATTGGAATACACCCTACTAAAGCCTGGTTGTCATAGCTGGTGAATATAAAAATTGCAATCTGGACGTGAGGATAATTTAGAAGAATGATATGCAATAAAATTCTGTGTTAAACTTGGAAAAATGCAACAGAAACGTATGGAATGCTTAAGACTGCTTTTCGACCTTCTTGCATGAATCGAGCATCAGTTTTTGAGTAGCATAAGAGATTCAAGGAAGGCAGAGAGTCTGTGAGGGATGATGAGCGGTGTGAGAGGAGTAAGGAAGTCAGAACACCAGAGTTGATTGCCCAAATAAAAAATTGTATGGATAAGGACCGTCGTGTGTCTATAGAGACAATAAGTGCACCGTTTGATGTCACTGTGGGAACTGTACACACAATTATTCGCTTGGAACTGAAGATGCGGAAGGTTTGTGTGAAGTTTGTCCCAAGAGTTCTCAGGGAAGATCGGAAAGAAAGACGTTGTCATGAAAGTAGGGAGCTGCTCAAGCTGATCAATTCAGACCCCGCAGTTCTTGATACTCTGGTGACATGCGATGAAAGCTGGATCTATTGTTACGACCCAGAGACCAAGAGACAGTGTTCCCAGTGGAAGCATGCTGGCTCTCCCAGACCCAAGAAAGCCAGACAGAGCAAATTCACCCACAAACTTTTGATGATCCCTTTTTTTGACAGTACTGGCATGATCTACATGCACTGGGTCCCCACTAGACAGACTGTCAACAAGGAATACTATGTTGAGGTTTTAAGGGAGTTCAGACAAAGATTCCGTCGGAAGAGGCCAGCACTCTTCAAATCGGGTCAGTGACATTTCCACCAGGACAATGCATCAGTCCACAACTCCATCCTTGTCACAGACTATTTGACCAAGATGGGCATCAAGATAGTTTCTTACCCTCCCTATTGTCCAGACCTTGCTCCCTGTGACTTTTGGTAATTCCCTAAGCTCAGAGGCTGTTGTTATGAGACAATTGAGGAGATGAAAGAGGCTGTGACGAAGGTAATTGACAGGCTCACACAGGAGGACTTCCATGGGGCCTTCCAGAAGTTGTTGTACAACAAGTGCATTGAAACCGAAGGAGATTACTTCGAGGTGGACTGCAGTTTCATGTGTGTACTATCTATAAAAGTGCCCATACGAAAAAAGTCTGGAAACCTTTTGAACAACCCTTGTATATCAACATTCAGGGGTTATCTAATACTAAAGCAATACTTGTAAAAAAAAACAACAGTGCAGCTATTCAACCCTTAGGTGGACGAGATGTAGGAGTTCTTACTTGTCACGAGAATATTAATCCGAAAGTTGTCGTAATAGTGCGATTAGAGTTCAAACTTGCTTAATATGATGTCTCAGTCCAGCGTGTTAGCTATCAGAGCACAGGGATACCTTCTTTTAAGTAAAACGAAGCCTTCCTTGAAATATCTGAATAACAGTCAACCAAAAACCCTGTTACAATGTCGGTAGAACTTGTTCCTTCACAAAACACTAACAATCAACCCTTTCGTAAGCTCAAAACAGACGCTGAAATACTTGAAATACGAAACAAAATTTGTCTCACCCAGCTTCTTTGTCAAACATAGTTCTGGAATAAGAGTAAAACCAACCGAATTGTCTGTTTGTTTGATTTTAGCTAAATGAATTATTTCTTTCGTTCCTCACAGTAATTTTCTTGTATAGTATAGCAACTTTTACATTTTATCTGGGAAAAATATGCAAAATTGAGAATTTCTTTCCAACATTATTCTTTGCTTTTAGTGGTCACAAATAATGTTATCATATCAGTGGTATCTTGGATCCATTGCGCAAGAGAAAAATTGATTTGTTGTCTGTCTCTATTCTATTTTTTATTAAATCAGACGTAGAAATTCCTAGAAACATTTAACTTTTCCAAAGCTTTTAGGGAGTTTGAATTTGCTTTTCGTCACACCTCCCATAAAGTGATGGCTTAGTGTTGCGTTCTGGTTAGTGAACGCTTGTAATATTTAATAAAGGACAAACCACGATATAAGAGGAAATAGATATATATTCTCAGGAAAAAGTATATACAATAGAGCGACTATTAGTTGACAAGAACATAGGATTAGTGAATACAGACCAAAGATATAGTCCAACTATAGTATTGGCTTCCGTTATTACGGTAGCAAGTAAGGTGATCTAGTGCGATCTCCAGTCTCCAACGCTCTAATACTATTCCTATAAGAAGCTGCTCTTCACCTTCTAGTCTGCCCGGGTATTAGTAGCTACTTCTATATATGGCAGATGGACAAGTTCATTGTGTGGCAACCAAGTGGGTGATACCCAACACTTAGCTTGCTAGTTTATCGAATTTAATCTTTAGTCAGTGTGCAACAACTATGGCACTTAAACATAACATTAATAAATACATACAGGTGTGCTGTCAGTATTTGATAAAACATATTTTCTTATCTAATATAAGAAAAAAATATATGTGTGTGTGTGTGTGTGTGTGTGTGAGTAAGCTTATGATGCAACATAGGCAATCTTGTCTACATTTGCTTAGTATTAATATTGGAGCACGAATGTTGATGTTAACCTTCATTCTAATGAACTTATGACAAGGATAGAATAATGGCTGTTTAATAGCGATGGAAAGACATTAGAACCAGATTTAGAAGCTTTATATTTATGAATGTCATATTCGATATATTTGGAAGGATTTCTTTCCTATTTTCGTCTTTTAATGAATTGCCTTGTCAAACCATAAACTGAACATCGAGGCTTACGATATAATCCGAAAAGAAATGCTGGTGTCCTAGGTTTGGCATTCAAGTACATCCGGTGTTGACGCTCCAGTTCTGGAACCCTGGAAAGTGTAGAATCCTCTTTTGTTCTTATTTCATCAGGTTAACACTGATCACGTAGGGTCTCTTCTGTTAGAAAATAATGATTTTTAGATAAGAATACTTGAAACAAGATAACAGCGTTCGAATTATTTGTATTAAGAATAGACACTTGGAGCTATAATTGTTTGCAAAGGGTTTATTACAATAATCAGGTATTATCATTATTAGTTACTAATATTCGGAATACTTGAAAGCATGTCGTTGTTATATAATTACGGAATGATTTCTTTATATTAATCATTTTTCGTTAATTATATTTCATTATTCGGTTTGGTTGGACTTTGAACTATTCGGCTTAGTGCAGGTGCAGGTGCACACACTGAGTACAGTTCACGCTCGTGCACAGAAAATATGACTATCACAAGTGTCATAATAAAAACCCCAGGTAGGAAATGGGATTGGGATATGCATGACGTCATGCCCGGAAGCAAGGGGTTGAGATTTTTGGTGATTTTCGAAAAAGACGTTAGTTGAGATTTGACTCTGGGCTGGGCAATCCAGCTGGGGAGTTGACTGTGGGCGATGTAGGAACAGTCAGCATAGTAAAAATTGTGTCTCTCTCTCCTCATGTCGAAAGACTAAAAGTCAAAAAGTGAATAAACGTTTCGTCTTGCGGAGATTACGTGATTTGTTTGTATCTCACAATTACAGAAAATTATGCGCGTCCCTTTCTCCAGGGCAGATTCTTGGTTGTGGATAAACTAGGTATTCATATGGTAAAATTTAACTTTCTTGCACAATTCCCCGGGGATAAACTTACCCACCCAGTTGTGTCTGGTCTTGTACGTTTTTGCGCTAGTTTGTTGCACACATTTGTAATTTTGTTACGTCTTATCAATTTTTACTTTAATATAGTTGGTTTTTATGGCGTTGTTTTGAGCTGCTATTAGAAGAGATGCTATCTCTCTCTTAAGGTTTCCCTTTTTTATCCATGTCCAAGAACTCTCGTGTGAGATTTTGTATGTTTGTCGCTTAAAATATCCACATGGTTATTTTTTTCCTATTTATGTTTCCTATTTATTGTTGTTCTGTTGATCTTTGTGGTGTTTATGTTGTTTTTGGTCGCTGTAATTTGTCTTTCTTCAATCTTTTTATCTAGTCTTCGAGTTGTCGTATCGCTGCATCGACGCTATCTTCAATCATGGCGAATCCTCTTCCTCCTTCTTTTCTTGACACATATAGTCTATGTCATCTCTTGGATGTAAGGCTTTATACATTGTCATTAGTTTTCTTGTTTTATGGTCAATTTGTTGAAGTTCTTCCCTAATCCACTCTAAGAATGGTCCCGAGTATCATACATGGAGTTTATCTCTTTGATGAAATTTCTGCTATATACTTTGGTTTCGAGTTGTTTTCTCGTTCTCCTGAGATACTCTTTTTTTTTTTTTTCATCTCTACTTGTTTGATTTCCCAGCCGGCTGCGGCTGTAGAATATACTGATAGCATCTCTGCAGTGGGGTAAGAGCCCCCAACGAGTGTCCTGTATGTGACACTAAACAATATGATGGTGAGGTTACAGTGATGCTGGAGCTTTGGAGAATGCGGAGTACCCCATTATTGCCATCACTCCTACGTCCACTCAGGCCCGGAGCGGTAGTAACTGACAGGTTCCTCTCTATGGGTTGAATAGAATTAAACTGCGTACTTATGCTAGACTGAATCGTTTGAATTAAAACTGTTAGACTAAACTGAATAACTTGAAATAGACAATTAAACTGGTAACTTACATTTAAACTGCGTACTTATGTTAAAATGAATTGTTTGAAATGGAACTGTTTTTGATATTGAAACAGTACTTAAACTAAACTGACTTGTTTAATAATGAACAGTTTTAACATTTAACTGTGGTTAAACAAAATCTCTACTTATACTAAACTGAATTGGTTGAATTAGAACTGTTTGACTAAACTGAATAACTTTGAAAAAAAATAACAAAATAGATAAGAAAGATAATTAAAGTGTGCTCATACTAAACTGAATTGTTTGAAATAGAACTGATTATTTGCATAAAAATAGATTTGGCATTAGATAAATTTCAAAGGTTAATATGGCATGAAACTCAAACAACCAAAGGGGATGTCATCGTAGTGTAATGGTTAAAGGGATGGACTGCGGAATCGTAATAAATGAGTTCGTATACCAGTCACGCTATTACGTTCACTTTCGGGCAAATACCCTTGGGAAAGGTATGAACCCCCTTACCCTCCCAGTTATGGGTTAAATAGTACCACGACTATTCTCCTAGGTGAATAGCTTTGGCATTAAATAACCTACAAAGGTTGCTATGCCATTAAACAAAGAAACCAACCAAATCAAACAACCAACCATCGACCAATTACTTGTTTAATAGTGTCAACTTCCTGTATTCCTAAGTATTTATAAGTTTCCTTTTCTCCGACCTTTGTGATTTTTTCTTGATTTGGTGGTTCTATTTCTTCCGTCGTTTGTCGTTTTCTGCTGCTCATTATTAGCTTGGCACATCTATTATCATTAGTTATTAATATTAGTTGATAATATAAGGGCTAAACTAAACCATGTTATGGGGTAATCATGATAAATATTTCAAATAAATACTTGAAAACATGTACATAAGTGCAAAGAAAGGAATTTATTGTATTATTTAACAGAAATATATACATGAAGTTATATAATTGTGGATATACAATTGATATTAGAGAAGAAAAATTAAAACAATACAACTATGTGTAAATTAGTTGCACTTATATTTATTTGAATCTATAATTATATACAAATTAGCATTGATATTAGTAACTTGTAATCATGTAGCTTCTTACAAAAAAGAGTGACATCAGCATTAAATAGTTTAACAAACGTTCATATGTCACATAATTTTATAAGACAAAAGATATATTGAGATAACATAAAATTGATAACTTAAGATAACAATATATTTAGAAATATATTAACAATATATTGCAATAACGATATACTGAGATATATTGAGATAACATAAAATTGTTAAATTGAGATTACAATATATTTAGAAATATATTAACAACATATTGCAATAACGATATACTGAGATATATTGAGATAATATAAAATTGTTAAATTGAGATTACACTATATTTAGAAATATATTAACAATATATTGAGATAACGATATACTGAGATATATTCAGATAACATAATATTGATTTCTCTGGATAACGCAAGAGATATATTAAGAATTTGATTAGTAAATTTGATATGTCGGAGAATCAACAAACCAACCATGATAATATTTAACAATGATAATTAATGATAATTAATAGAGAAACATAAAATGAATTCAATGTTGAGTTGAATATGCACACGTTTTTTTCAATTAACATAAAATAATTAAGATGTCCTGATTTAGTTGATTAACATGAGACTGGCGGTTGTTCGGATGGTTTGCGGGGATATTGAAGTAATTAATTCCAGAAGGAACTGAGTTCAAATACTAGACAAGGCAGTTTGCGTTTTATTTCACGATACTACTCTCAGGAAAGTTATTAGTCTCTCTCTCTCTCTCTCCTTCTCTCTCTCTCTGTCTTTTCCTCCCCTCCGCTGGCTATTGGTATATAGTAGAAAATCCGACTTGATGCATAGGAATAGTGCGTGTCATTATGTATACTACCCCTGGCAAAAAATAAACGGGCCATGTTTTTTTTTCTAGAAGCAAATAAACTAATAACAAATATGACCTTAAACATTTTTATTTAATAGTTGAATATTCTTGAGTTATGATATAAGTATCATTACCTCAACAATTAATGCCGGCATTAAATGACCTCTTATGGTTGATATGCCGTAAAACAAAACAAAAACAAAATCAACAATTAATGCACGTGAGTTCATTGGAATTTTGGATATTTTTTATTCGATAGATAGAAAATTAGTTTGATGATGATGAAATAATTTTTCAGGACGATTGTACAACTAGTCAGAAAGCAAAGAGGATTAATTTTTTTTTATTCTGGAAAGGTATATAATTAATGATATGGAGAACAAATAGTTCGGATCAAAATCTAAAACAAAATTTATGGTGGACATTGAAACAAATGGTTCATAAGAAGGCATCATTCACCAAAGACCTATTAACTGGCACTCGGAAAAGTTAGATCCACTTTGATAAAGAATATTGCTTCAAATTAATAAAATCCATGCTTGAAAGAATTAAGCCTGTCATTAAGGTGCAAGGAAAGCCAACTTAGTGATAATAGTAATTTTCTTTTGCGCAGAGACGAAATGAATAACTTGAGAGTTTTTCAGAAAAAAAGCGTTTCTCATGTTCTAAGACAAACAGAATTTCAGCGACTAAACAGGTTGCATAAAGAGTAAGTGGAAGTCCCCGTGGTGTAATGGTTATCGTCGTAAGAAATGGACACGGCGACACGAGTTCAAATCCTGGACGAGGCTGATTGCATTTCACATAGCACTAATACCCTTGGGAAAGGTATGAATCCAATTATTCTTCCTCCAGCTATGGGTAAATAGTAGGGCAAACTGTGTTCTTCAGCCTTAGTGAGGCAAATAATCTAGGAGAAGGACAACTCTGAATTCAAACCTGTTAAACTCCGCTTAAAAATTGACCTTGTGTCGTATCCTGCCCGAGCGGAGGGGTTGGGTAAATATGATAAAGAGTAAGTACGCACATTCAGATGCATGCACGCACACACGCATTGCATTTGTTCTGACTTTATAAATATATATATATATATAGTTGACCACTGTAGTCGTGGGTGAACTGAAGGCTCCCTTTTCATTAACTACTACACTGAAATGTGGGGCAAGGCACTACTTTCCCTAGATTTCTCTACTTTATCTATGAATCGTACCTTATAATGTTGAGTGTTAAGCAAGGTGGCATCAAGTACCATGTCTTGAGTCGTTGGTATGACTGGGATTGAACTCTGGTCTCCCAGGCCATTGGTGAACATTATACCCCTCTAGGCCACTGAAAAAATTAATAAGATAAATTAGAGTGTAGTTATATCGTATTTTTTTACTGTTCACTTCAATTAGTTTTAAATTTGGGTCATCATCAGAAAAAAACTTTTTGTGAAGTAAATTTCTTCGATTTTATTTTTGTAATCTTTTTGTTAAAATGGTTTAAAAAGAATTGATAAGCTATAGAAGAACCAAAGAAAATGAATTGGTAACGTTCTCTAAAATGCCTTTTCTTTTTTTTATACCTGCAGATCATAATCTCTCACTCTCTCTCTCTCTCTCTCTCTCTCTCTTTCTCTGGATGAAGGTGTGCATGTATGTGAGTTGTGTGTTTCTGAGTATGTTTGTGCGTATATGAGATTATGCGTGTGTGCTGTATGCGAACCTGTTTGAGTATGTATGTGTGTGACAGGAAGTGACACAAGGTCCGTTTTTATGTGGGGTTTAACAGATTTGAATTCTGTGCTTTCCTTACACCTAGACTGGTTGTCTAACCAAGGCTGAAGAAACCAATCTGTCCTACTATATATATGGAGGGAGAATAATTAGATTCATTACTTTCCCCAGCGTATTAGTGTTATGTGATACGCAATCAGACTCGTCCATGATTTGAACTCGTGTCGCCGTGTCCATTTCCTACGACGATAACTATTACACTACAGGGACCTCCATGTATATATGTGTTTATATACCTCCTGTATGTTTGCTTAATTTCATTTATTGAGTTGATCTAAACAATCTGCCATTTGGGTTTGGTTTCTTTGTTTATCATATTTACCCAACCCCTCTGCTCGGGCAGGATATGACACAAGGTCAATTTTTTAAAGAAGAGTTTAACAGGTTTGAATTCAGAGTTTTCCTTCTCCTGGACTAGTTGCCCCACCAAGGCTGAAGAACCTAGTCTGCCCTACTATTTACCCATAGCTGGAGGGAGAATAATTGGATTCATACCTTTCCCAAGGGTATTAGTGCTAAGTGAAATGCAATCAGTCTCGTCCAGGATTTGAACTCGTGTCGCCGTGTCCATTCCCTACGACGATAACCATTACACCACGGGCACCTTTGGTTTCTTTGTTTAGTGACATATCAACCTTCATGGGTTATTTAATGCCAAAACTAGCCTTGCAGAATAGTAGTAGTACTGTTTAACCCATACCTGGTGGGATAATGGGTTTCATGCCTTTCCCTAGCATATTAATTCGAAAGTGAATGCAATAGCTCGATTGGAGTTCGAATTCACAAACTACAATGTCACAGTCCAGTTCGTTAACCACTGCGTCACGATGAACCCCTCCCCGTAAATGTTTGTAACGTAATATCACTATTAATTACTGGTGTCGTGAGATAAATGTCATACACTATAGCTAGTTTGAATGACAAAGCTTGACTTTATGTTACATTCTAGTTTGCTCTCTCTAAATCAATCTTCAATTAAAATTACGAAAATATTCCAAAATCTCAACATGACAGACATTAAAATTGTAAATTAATTTCTTTTAATAAGGCAAAAACCTTGCTGCGAATAATGGCGTTTTTATGATCCTACTGACAATTAAGTTTTTAGTAGTCAAGCAACAAGTAATGGTCTGGGGACAATTAATTCATGCGATCATTCTACACACAAACAACTGTCGTTATTTTGTATATTTAATCTGAACCTGAGCCGTGAGTAGAATTCATTGCTTGACCGCAATAAATTTCGTTGTATGTGTTTATGCAACCCACCATGGGAAAAGGCCATCTCCGAATCCTTTTTAAGAGGTGTATAGCTAGTTTGAGGTATTTTAGTTTTCCTTTTGATCGACCAATTGGCGCACGAAGGCTAAAACGCCGAGCATAACACAGCCGTCACCTCCCACAACCAGTGAGCATAGTGTCCAGCTGTGTCCTGCTGTGTCACTGACAGCAGAATTTCAATCATATTAACTCTCATCGTTGGTGCGAGAAACGCTCACAGATGAGACTTGGGAATTTTTAAAAAGAAGCTGTCAGTTAGATACCGGAAACACGATAAGTAACGACGTCAATTTCAGGGCTGGCAAAAACACCCTCCCACTCAGGGTAGATTACGATTTGACAAAGTATAGATCTTTCCTTGATCGACTTAAAAATGCCACTTTAGTTTTTTTATATACCGGTCCAGAGGAAAGTTGAAAGATCAGCACTAAAGTGAGTTGGATTTTGTTGACCACATGTCTGACTTTTGTTCCTCACATGATAAACCTCATCTTATCATTATCTCGTCTTTATCACCTCGTTTCAACTTCCTTTTTTTTTTGAGAACCTTCAACACAGCACTAGTCTGCCCGATTATTTTACCTATAGTTGGTGCGTGAAGAGAAGTATCAAGTCTATCGCAAGAACATTTCTGCAAAGTGTTCATTTTCTTCGACGAAAACAGTTTCACCACGTGCCTTCTATTTAGCTGTATTTCAAATGATTACAAATACGAGACCAGTAGTGTAGCAAGGTAGAAATAAAGGATAACAGTTGTCTCCTGGTGCACTAAATTTCCTCTGTCTTTTAATACCGACAATAACTTGATGTAGCTCAGGGCGCCAAATATCTGGGGCGCCAAGACGATAGAACTTTTCGATTAATTTTTTCAAAGAGGAAGAGAAACAAATAATGAAAACACGATATGGTTTGGTTTCTTTGTTTAATGGCATATCAACTCTTTGTAGGTTATTTAATGCCAAAGTAATTCTCGTAGAGGAACAGTAGTGGTACTATTTAACCCATAGCTGGGAGGATAAGGGGGTTCATACCTTTCCCAAGGGTATTCGCCCGAAAGTGATTATATTAGCGCGACTGGAATTCGAACTCGCTTACTACGATTCCGCAGTCCATCGCTTTAACCATTACACCACGAGGACACCCCCTTCCGCCACAAAAACACGATATGAAAATTTCTTGGTGCGTAGTAATTGTGGTGTTACTAGCTGGGGTTTAATCGTGGAGGAGGACGGGGAGACACTAGTGAATTTCTTTGGCGATGTTTGTTTTATATTTTGTCATAATCGTATTCAGATTAGCTGCTGTGGTTTTGTGGAGAGAAATATAAGGGGAAGAAATGAGGATGAGATTATAACAGGAAAAGAAGTCAGACACATGATCACAAAAATACCACTCACTTTAATATTGGTGCTTCATCTTCTATCAAAAACCACTCCAAAAAATAATGGTATTACTGTGTGTTATATTTTGACCTTTTGACCCGGCCAAAAATGCCATTCCAAGGTGATGCACCGGAAGGAGGTGACACATTCCAATGGCAGTTATGAGAGGAAATCGCGTGGGCGGAAATTGGCTGATGAAATAGGACGAGCTAAAAAAATTCCCATGGTACACTCATAGACTGATGCACCGGAAGAGAGTGACCTGTGAACTGCATGACAGTTATTTCCGCTTGATGACGATTAAATATTCGATTTCAAAGATCGAGTGGGCGATCGTGTGGGCGTTGAATTATTATATAACGCAGTCAAGACGGAAGTCAAGTGCCAGTTCGAGTTCCAGTCGGAGTTACATGAGGTGTGGTAGGGAAAGCCACACCAAGCCGAAGGGGCTTGTGGCCCTGATGAGTTGGGGTCCAGAGAAGATGCTGATAAGGTGCAGTAAAGAAAGCCAGCACCCAGCAGAGTGGACCCCAGGACCTCCGGTTGAGCATCAGGAGAACGAGAAAGACACAACGTTGACGGCCATAAAAGTGGGGGTCAAAATATTGCAGTTATGTTCGATCTCCAGCTCCCTCTCACATGCAAACCTTGAGTAACCCTTTTCGAACACTTACAATAAAGTGAGAGGTAAATATTTTGTTAAAGAAGTCTTCCTGCGTCTTTATCATTGCGTCTGTTGTCATTGCGTCGGTATGTATCCAGCATATATATGTATATTTCTGCATGAACATGTATATGAGAATGCAACATGTGTGCAAATTTGTATTCGATCGGAAAACTTGATATCATACTACTGTAATATAATGGCCGAGGGATTTCGTTTTATGCCTTTGGGTTTATTTATGCTGAGAACCTTTCGGCTCAGCACATGGGTTAGTTAGGTGCAAATTTGAGTGCAGGTGTTAACGCGCGTGCGTGGAGGATGTGTCGTTCATAGAAGTTAAAATAAAAATCCGATAGAAAGGTTGACTCTATGCAAAAAAAAAAAACTCTTAAGAAATGTGTACCAAAAATGTAAATATAAATGTACATCATCATCATCTTGTGCCATCAGCACGGATATCCCGGACCTTCTCTCGCAACCCCTCCCTATCGTTCATCGCTTCCGGTAGGTTCCCAGAGCTACACCCCGTATCCTCACAGAGCTGATGTATGTAGGTTCGAGCTGGCCGCCATGCTTTTGCACGGCCATGTGAAGGGGTCCATAGGAGTACATCACTTATAAGCTCGTCCCTACTTCTCCAGCAGTGTCCTGCATGTCCTGCTGACGGCTCAACGCAATGCCTAACATGGCCTTTGGCGTATGTACCCTACGGTTCTTCGGATAGGATCGATTAGTTCGATCGGGGAACTACTGCTGCTCATCTATAAGGGTTGCTTCTATTGATGAGAATAAAAACAGCCACTGAAAGATAACCAAGACCCACAAATATAAACGTACAATGAACGCAATTCCTTAACCCCTCGGCATAAAACCACCCTAGAGAGGTTGACATACCGTCGAAATCAATCATTCAATCAGTCTAGTTCAAACACATCAGAGTATAAGTAAGATAATTTCCAATAAAATTTTGCTACGAGGGTAAAGTGTGTAACAAATTAGCGTAACGAGTTCTTTAACAAAATATTAGAGGAGTCTTCCGGGTAAATATGATTAGAGGTTAACGATGAAATGAGCTGTTAATAAAATATGTTGATATAAAACAAATAAAAGCAAGTTGATTTGAACAGACGTTGTCTTTTCATGTATTTATATATTTTTGGTTATAACCAATCATTTAGAAATATGTTTCCGTGTTTGTATTAATTTTGTGTACATGAATGTTTTTAACATTTTTTATTGTTTATTTGTGTGTCAGTCCTGAATTCGTTTTGGAGATTAAACTATGTTAACGTCGTGTGATTCAGTACTGATATTTTGGTTCAGTAATTAGAGTAGCAGAAAAATATATATATTGTCGGTTCTTATTGAATACCGGGCTTCTACTTTAATCTAGCAGGGGCTAGCTGTTCTCAAAATCACTAGATTTGGGCGGCAAAATATAGAAAAGTACTTTTTTGGAAATGAGAACACGCTTGGAGGTTTTTCTAGAAAATGGCAATTTCATTTTTTAATGCAGAGGTTATCATACCTTTTACTTGACACATTCCTTGCAACTACATTTGATTTCCATTTACCTCCAGAAAAATCAATTGAATATTAGATTACAAAGTATAATTAACTGACCAGTGTTGAATACAATTTACACGAGAAAAGAATTAGTACACAATAAATGAAAATGAACTTTAGATTCTTCAATTACATTTTAATAATTAGGATAGATTTAATGGGTACAGAGGAGATCTCGAATATTTGATTGCAGGATTGTGACGGTGAAAAGGTTTAACGACATCAAAGCCAGTTTATTTTTTTTTTAATTTTACCTTCCTTTAAATGACAAGAATATTTTGAACTGGTAGCTTTTGAACGACACACCACTAGTGGCTGTCACATCCAATTACACATTCTGCTAGTTTTACGATATTTGACAACTAGTCTATTTGATCCAGCGATTTTTCTTTTACTGTTATAAAAGTATTCAAACTATAAATATTATATCCCTTATAGACTTCTACGCTTTTATTTAATGTGACAAATTTCATTCATCTGCAGGAATCTATTGGGAGTACTTTGAGAAGTCCTGACTCAATGGAAAGGTTAATTATTGATTATAAAACTGAGAGAGTTTTTCGTGGATTCTTGAACATTTACCTCCCCTAATGCTGCTGCTACATGTCCATAATAAACACGGAGGCGCACTTAGTGTTATGGTAATCGTTGTAGGATATAGAATCGGTGACCCGCGTTCAAATCTTTGACCAGTATGTTTGCAATAGTACCATTTGGGAAAGGCATGAATCCACCTGTTCCCTTCCTCGTTATGAAGATTCATGAATTTCTATGCTTATCTCCCTGTAACAAGTTTTCACGATAATGGCATTGGCTGACAGATATGTTCTCTGAGAACGACTCAGTTCTTTAGGTAATTTTAATAAAATGGACAATTAATCTCAGAACAAACAGGGAATCAATTAAGAAATTGGGATGTCAAAAATATTTTTGCATCCCGGGGGTTTGAGAAGTCTGACAATGCTTGAACCCTACATTTTTGGTAAATATTTCATCTTATTCACCAACATTTTTACATATCAAAGTCTTCCCTATTGACTAGAGATGTTGAATACGCCGATTTCACATTTGCAGAGGAGAAATACTCCCCCAACGAGTGTCTTGGGTCTGAAACTAAATTGCATTTGAAGGTGAGACTCCGTTCCTGGAGTTTTGGGGAATATGTAGTATTCCTTCATTGCCATTATTCTCAGGTCCACATTGAACTGGAGTGGTAGTATCTGTTAGGGTCTCATCTATGGGTCGAATAGAATTGTTCACACACACACACACACACGTATATATATATATATATATATATATATATATATATATATATATATATATAAAGATTTACATTAAATAACGATCAAGGTTTGATATGCCATAAAACACTAACAAACCAACTATATATCTTAATGACCTACATCATTACTGAAATAAATACATATTGCCCTCCAGTTCCAGATTTCACTGAGTTAACTGGGGGCTGAAATTTTGCATGCAGGATTTCCTTGTGATTCAAGCATAACCCTATTCATTGTGATATTGGCCTAAAATAATTTCCCTTGTCCCTATTTGCTATTTGCCATGCGGAGTTAAGATTAAATTAAGCTAAGATCATTACAATGTCTCTCCGAACGCCTTAGTGAAGCCTTGCGCTTGTTCAGTCGACGATTTGCATGAGTCTAAGTTATCTAAAAGTGTTGTCGTGTTAAGATTTGTCTCCGGAAAATATGCATTTTGATGAGAAGAATTTTATTCTGTACCACTTAGCCTAACTTGTCATGTATGTCTTCCGTTTTATCGATTTGCCAACAAACTAATCATTCATGTTGTTCGTGCGTTGCTGCTGGCTAGAATCTTCTACCAATGTGCCGTTATTGATTTCCAGAGTTAGATGGTAGCTTCTTATTACTGTTATTGGCGATAGTCGGTTTCTTTACTGTATTCTCCATTTTCGCTTCTTCTTTATATATATATATATATATATTGTATGTGTGTATGCATTATTTATTTTGTTGTAATTGTAGTTATTGATGTACTTCTTCTTCTTGCCAATAATACTGTTCTTACTTTTTCTCTAATTTATGAAAGCATAATCATCACCAACTTCATCATTATCCTCTTGTTCTTCTTGCTCTTGTTCTTCTTCATGTTCTATTAGTACAATAATAACTACTATTACTAACAATAACTATGATTTTTCTTCTTCTTCTTCTTCTTCTTCTTCTTCTTCTTCTTCTTCTTCTTTCTTTCATTTCAAAGCTTAAAGTTAAACGTTTGTTGCGTTTACAATTACCATGGGCTGTGTTCAATCCCAGGATAAATGCGTAACTTTCCTCGGCCTCTATAAGTTTCAATGCTGATTTTCAAAGCTGGAAAGCTTCTCAAATGGAGAGATAGTCCAGACAGTGTTTGTACTATGTTTTCCAATCGGAGTAAAAACGTTTACACACAAACACACCCAAAGAGAGGGAGAGAGCGAGAGAGAGAGAGAGAGAGAGAGAGAGAGAGAGAGAGAGAAAGTAAAGAGGCACTTGTGGTGTATTTGACACTATCGTAGGAAATGGACAAATGCTAATATTCTTAGGATTGGTATCTATCAAAGTATTCTCCCTCCACCTATTGGTAAATAGTAGGGCAGTCTATTTAACCTTGGCATGGTAACCAGTCTTGTGGTTGAAAACTCTTAATTCAGAAATAAAACTCCGCTTAAAAAAATGGAACTGCTCATGTGGAGGGGTTGGGTAAACACACCCACCCACACAAACAAATGCAAACATATGAGTTTTATGCAAGAAGGGAACTAAAAATGAAAAATTTATTTTTTTCAAAATACAAGGTGCATTCAAAAAGTATCGTAACTGAAGCTGTATTTACCAATACAAAAATGAGCAAGGAATAAACTGTTAATTTTCCTCAAAATACAATGTGTGTTCAAAAAGTATCGAGACTGAAACTGTATTTACCAATACAAAAATGAACAAAGAATAAAACGTTAATCTACCACAAAATACTGCCGTTAGCATTCGGCACACTTTTTGAATCGAATTTTCCATTGGTTGATGTAACTGTGAAATGGTGGGCAGTTATATCATTTTTTTAATGTCCTACACGCCCTATTTTACTCTTGAGCTAGATTTTCTGTTAAAGAATATAAAAAAGCGTAAGGAGTTTGTGATAAATAAAAGATTAACTGAATCTTTCATTTGCCATGCAGAGTTGGATTTGAATAACCGTTAAACAGTTGGAAATATATTGTGATTTAACTCAGTTTAATTGACAAGCTTTCGAATACTGAATATCATGATAGACAGGATACTTCTACAAACTTGTAAAATCTGCTCTATATAATCTTCTACTCCTTGTGTCACATTGTTATAGACTGACTAAAGCGGAGGCAATATTTACGCGTGAATATTCATAACCCGGAATACGCATGCAAGCACTCAAAAACAGTTTTACACTAAAAACACACTTGCTATTAAGTATAAAGCAAATAAATTGGTGACTTTAGTCAAGGGTGACCCGAAGGCTCGCTTTTCATTAGCTACTATACTTAGGTGTAGCAGAGAACGCTACACCATTCTCTGGATTGCTCCACATTACCCTTGATCCTTACCTTATAATGCTGAGTGTTAAGCAAGGTGGCATCAAGTACCATTTTTGAGTCTTTGGTATGACTCTACCTAGGATTGAACCCTGGTCTCCCAAGCCATCGGTGAACACTCTAATCATGAGGCCAATGGCCTAGTAAATACTCATTCATGTATGTTCAGATCATAAGTATGAAAACCTTATACAAAAACATGCATTGAGAGAGAGAGAGAGAGAGAGAGAGAGAGAGAGAGAGAGAGAGATTTCAGGATTAAGAAACCAGTGTATCTCAATCCGGACCGTTAATCGTTGTTCAATTCCAGTTTAAAGTCAGGTTTGGAATTTTCGTTTTGTTTTTGTGTGGTGTGTTTGTTTAATGGCATATCAAACTTCACAGGTTATTTAATATCAAAGTCATCCTTGTTGAAGCACATCTGCGGTACTATTTAATCCATAGCTGGTGTAGAAATAAGGAGACTCGAAATTTTCCTAAGAGTATTAGCCCGAAAGTGTATGCAATAACGCGACTAGAATTCGAACCTGCATACTTGCAATGTCACAGTTCAACACTTTAGCCAAGATTTCCGTGAATTCACGCTAAAATCACCGATTTTCGAAAGATCACCGAAGTTGAACGGCGATGAACCCACTTACCCCTCAATTGTTAACTACTTAGCTTTAGTAATTACTATTATCAGTATATCAGGCAAAGCAAGCTTGCATAAATTCTAAGAAAAAATAAACTTTTAATTCGTGGATACTTCTGTTTATCTTCCATTGTAGGCTACTGGTTTTAATATACAGTGACACGCATAAGTATTAGATACATGTTATTTTCTGTTATAACTCTAGTTTATGTTCACCATTTTGTCTGATATTTGGTAAATAATATCTCGTAAAGTTGTTTTAGTTGTATGTGAAAGGAAAATTAAAACCTGATGGTTGAATCCATTTTTTTTATCAAAGTTCAAAATTACCCTATGCAAAAGTATTGGATACATGACACTTTGTTCAAATTTCAAATGGAAAATTTGTATTTTAAAAGACTTTAAATATTCACATTTTCGATCGTATTGGAATGTTATCTCTGAGAAGCACATAATAAACAATCGGAAGCAAGAACCCAGGTTGCGTCAAGGTGAAATTGAATTTCTAATTTGTAAATTGTTAAGTCTTTGACGTTACCACTATTGAGAGGGGTGATGGAAATGCAAGGGCGCCGAGAATATGTCTGTTATATTCTTCCTCGCTACCGGTTGTCTCTTTTCGAATTCAGTGGTTTAAAATTTGACTCAGACACAAGGGCTTGGAATTACTCTATTTTGCCGGCCAAAACCTGTTCTACCCTCCTTCTGTGACAGGACTAGCTTTTATATCCATCGCTGGGTAAGTAGAATTTTTAGAATCTTCCAGACAATTTCTCTACATTCGAGAAACGGGAAGCACATGGTAATTTCCTGTTTCTTTCTTCTTTTTTCCGCGAATTGCCCAGTGGTTATCTAGGGTCACTGGGTTGTTTGGTCCAACTTTTAAAACCCGTGCCAACATAACTAGACCATGGAACATTTCACCAATCCCATCTCTGCTCTGTGTGTATGTGGGGAGGGGTTGATAATGAATGCATTCCGTTTAGATGCTTCTTGAACTCACCAGAGCCCTCAAGAAGAAAAAATCCTAATAATTTTTTTAAATAGAGTACTTCCAATATATATATATATATATATATATAAGCGTATAGAGAAAAAGCTAAACTTGAATTCCACCAGAATGCTACGAGCTATATTGTACAAATCTTGGAAGCAACAAAAAACAGCAGCTGTACGGCCACCTACCTCCCATCTTTAAAACCACACCAAATAAAATGGACAAGACATGCGGGACACTACTGGAGAACTCATAAGCGACATTCTCCAATGGACCCCTTCACACAGACGTGCAAATGTTGAACAACCATCTAGAACTTACATGCGATAGTTCTGTACGAACACAGGATGTAGGCTAGAAGAGCCACCGAAAGCGATGGATGATGGAGATGAATGTTCCGAGAAAGTGTCAGGGAAATCTGTGCAAGCAGCATGACAGGATGATATATACATATATGTTATGTTTTGACCTTCGACTCCCCCCCCAAAAAAATGCTATTCCAGGGTGATGCACCGGAAGGAAGTGACACATTCCAATGGCAGTTAGGAGAGGAAATCGCGTGGGCGAAAATTGGCTGATGAAATGGGACAAGGTAATTCCCATGGTACACTACAGAGTGATGCACCGGAAGAGAGTGACCTCTGAACTGCATGACAGTTATTTCCGCTTGATGACGATTAAACATTCGATTTCAAAGATCGAGTGGGCGTCGAACGATTATATAATTGAGTTGAGTTCGACGAGCCAGGGATAGTTGAGTTGAAGATCGGACGGAGTTATAGATGAAATGTGGTAGGGAAAGCCACATCAGGCCGAAGGGGCCTTTGGGCCCTGATGAGTGGGCCCTAGGCCTCCGGTTGAGCAGCACTAAAGAACGAGAAAGACACAACGTGACGGTCATAACAGTGGAGTCAAGATATTACAGTTTATGTTCGGTCTCCAGCTCCCTCTCACATGCAACCCTTGAACAACCCTTTCGAACCCTTGCAATAAAGTGAGAGGTATATATTATTGTTAAAGAAGTCTTCCTGCGTCTTTATCACATCCTGCGTCGTTTATTACTGCTTTATCCTGCGTGCGTCTGTCTTTGTCACTGGGTCTTTATTATTATGTCGTTATGATGCTGTATGAACATGTATATGTGTATATAAGCATATTTATTATGTGACTATATAACATATATATATATATATATATATATATATATATATATATATATATATTAAAGGAATTGATATTATATTAATTAAACTACCATGACTAGAAAATCCAGCAAACACCCACATAGGTGGTTGTTTGCCCGAATTTCTAGTCATGGTAATTTAATTGATATATAGATATACATACATTTTTTCTTTGGCCTTAAAGTAAATGCTCTATTATACAACAAATCTTTTTTTTTTAAGTTAACAAAGTGATTAAATATATTTTTTCAAACATAACTAAAAGGTTTTCGTCCCGTTGACTAAGACAAAAACACGCCCACTGTACCTCCTGCAGTGGGGTAAGCTTCACCTCTCCACCAAAAACAGGGCGGATCTTCGCTATTACTCTAAGTCACATACATTGATAAGACTACAGTTCTGTTGATTTGTGAATTAGACATATTGTACCATATTCACAATTAACGCTATGTGCAAAATGGACATAAAATGTTCATTAACGATAGAACATAGGAATCTCGGAATTCGAAAACACGTAACGACTTCTTGTTTGGCGTCTAGTACTCAACTCTTTTTCTTTCTACAGATTCTCACAAAACCTCCACGCGCTTCCGGTGCGTGACGTCAGCCTCACCCTGTCACCCCGTTTCGTCTCGGGCTATTATGACATCTGAGTGACACCTCCATCCGCCGGTGCGAACCCGCGTTAACACCTGCCTCAATGTTGCACCTAACTAACCCATGTGCTGAGCCGAAAGGTTCTCAGCCTAACTAAACTCAAAGGCATGAACCGAAATCCCTCGGCTATTATATAACAATATATCCATATGGCTGTTACGCTCACATCCAGGTGGTAGTATCAGTTAGAGTCATCTCTAAGTGTCAAATAGATTTGTTAAAAAATTATTAGCATCAGATTGGAATATGTAAATCTATAATGTGAGATAATAGTTTTGAGAGATGTATTATTGACATGTAGCGCAATTAATTCAAATAATGTAATACGATATCATCTTAAATCTTAAAAATTCGAAAATACACAACAAGCAACTCTGTTATTCAGATCCGAAAAAGTCTTTATTCCGACTGTCTACATTTCTAGCAGTCCAACTCATCTGTGTGGATTTAGGAATTAACAATAAAACTCCCAACCGAATTTTGACTCGTCGGCTGCCACATACAAAATGTATTAACGCGTCGCTACGCATCGGCTCCACACACCCATCCGGTTAGAAATCAGAAAAAAAAGAAAAATAATAAAAATTAAAGTAGCCAATGGGAAGCGGTCGCGCCAAAAATGAGAAGAATTGTGGAGTGACGAGTTTGAAGCTGGTGGGGAGAGATAAAACTCAGGATTTCTGTGAACCGGGGCAGTGAGGACAAAAGAGACCCAAGGAAGCACATAGATGCCGTGATCAAGCGAGAAGTAACTTCCGCCCTTGAGTTAAGAGCTGAAACTACTTTTCTGCTAGAAGGAATAAGTACTCTATAAAAACATTTTCCTCCTTTCCCCCTTTTTCCTAACATCTGACTTTTCATCACTTTGAAAATTTACTACTTGTAAAAGGGAACTTCTGAACATTCAAATCCAAATTGACGCTTTGTTGTTTTATAAAAATTGTTTAAATTTTAGATATTCCTGGTTTGTCTTGTTTTAAACGAAGTTTTTCTCATTGTATGTTATAACACTCCAAACCAACCATACATCCACGGGGAGAGAAGGAAACCTTGTAAGGGTTTATGAGCAAATCTCGCTGGCAACTACAAAGCGGCACCCACTGATCTGATTCGCACTAATGTCTACCCCAACATCTCTCTTTCAGTTTCAAAACTCAACTCCGCACTGAATCCAAATTATCTTTTTTTATTTCATATCTTCTTTATCATTTGTCTAGACTACGTACTTAGAACATCGATTGACAAAATCAGAGAGAATGGCTTCGAGCTGACAAAGAAAAGAAGCAGAAGGTACCCTGCAAAAACAATTACCGACGCCGACTACGCCGATGACATAGCGATACTGGCAAATACACCCGACCAAGCCGAAACACTACTGCATAGTTTGGAACGAGCAACCGCAGGCATAGGCCTCTATGTTAATGCACACAAAACGGAATATATGTGCTATAATCAAACGGGGGACATCTCTACACTAGATGGAACCCCTCTTAAACTAGTAGACAAATTCACTTACCTAGGAAGCAGCGTCGCATCAACCGAAAAGGACATCGACACGAGGTTAACGAAAGCATGGACAGCTATCAATAGGCTATCGATTATATGGAAATCAGACCTAACCGATAAAATGAAACGCAGTTTCTTCCAGGCAGCGGTCGCATCGATACTGCTATATGGATGCACTACATGGACTCTAACAAAACGGCTGGAGAAGAAGCTAGACGGCAATTACACAAGAATGCTGCGAGCAATCTTGGACAAGTCCTGGCGGCAACACGCCATAAGACACCAACTGTACGGCCATCTGCCTCCTATCACGAAAACTATTCAAGTTAGACGAACCAGACATGCAGGAAACTGCTGGAGAAGCAGGGACGAACTCATAAGAGATGTACTCTTATGGACCCCCACACATGGCCGTGCAAAAGCAGGACGACCAGCACGAACATAAATTCAGCAGCTATGTGGGGATACAGGATGTTGTCCTGAAGACCTGCCTAGGGCGATGAACGATAGCGAGGAGTGGCGAGAGAGGGTCAGGGATATCCGTGCTACTAGCACGACATGATGATGATGATGATGATGATATCATATCTTCTTAATCAGTGAATCAGAAAATCACATTAGAACACCTGCCATTTACTTTTATTTAATTTAAATCAATATTATGCTGAGTCGACGATATGACGTGCTTACCTTTAACGACATCTGACCTCAACAATGATTTGAAAACACGTCACCCCGGCGAACTACAAAACAATCTGTCAAATCAGACATCTCGTCATACGTAAAAGAATTGCACCATATGAATTTTTGCAACGAAAAACCCATACACTTAAAGATCGGCAACCAGTCTATGACCTCACCAAACTAAATAATATGATTAATGTAATCAATTATCAATGAAATAATTAATATAATTAATTACCGTTCAATTATTTTACAATTAGTCTGTTAAATAGGCGGAAAGATATCACAGATAATCACTCGATGGGAATGACAGACAGTGACTGCAGAGGTGGTTTCAATCCATGTTTATCATTGGGTAAGAAGTCACATGATCAGATAACACTGGGAAAATAGCTTGAATAGTAGATCAGTTGGGTTTCAGACGTCAACTCGAACACATGTGAATAATGTGTGCGCATAATTTCTCTATCCACTGAACCACTCCCTGATGTACACGAGTATTATTCAAAGAAAATAACAGATTAAGATGTGTACAAAAGTAGATTGTTGATGACTCTTCCTGATAAGAAATATTTTCCGACTTCACAGCTTGGGTCTACAGAAAAAGAGATGATTTAGACGATTTTCATCTTCAGCTGCGGCGTCAAACACAATCTGGGAGGTCTGGACGATCACCTGTCATCGTTCGTTAGCAGGGAATAATAACTGCTCGCAAATAAAGTAAAATAAAATAAAATGATTTCAGACGAATAAAAAATATGCAATGGCATATTTAAAATATAGTTATGACTTTAAAACGAATAAAATTTTGGCATTCGACAACCGATGAACTTTGATATGCCAAAAAACAAATAAACCACTCTTATTCAACTAAAAAGTTTTGCGTGTATTCCTTTAAGTTGGTGATGTAAAATAGTTTCGTATGATTTAGGAGTAACAATTGAAAGAAAAACAAGATTAACTTGATAAACATCTTGTCATACACTTAAATGTTTTTTTTAAATTGTAGAAAATACAGCAAAATTTTTCTTTACGCTTAACCTAACGTCGACGATTACTTAAAATACTGTACACCATGCCATGTCATAAATAGTACCCAAAATCTGACAGGTATAGATTAAATGCTAGTTTCTACTAAGCAAAGATCTGGCAACTATGCAACTATGCAATGTAATGACGTAAATTACTAAGTAAAGTTGGCGACCATAGTCAAAGGTGACTCGAAGGCTCCCTTTTCAATAGCTACTACATCGAGGTGTAGGGGCGGTCGCTACTTCCTTCCCTGGATTGCTCTACTTTACCCTTGATCCTTACCATTATAAGCGTTAAACAAGGATGTATCAAGTACCATTTTTGAGTCTTTTGTATGACTCGACCTAGGTTTGAATCCCGGTCTCCCGGACCATTGGGGAACACACTGATCATTAAGCCAATGGCACGGTACATAAACTACTACTTACCCACAATTATGGAGTTATTTTTTACGTAAGTTACAACTTACCTACAATTATGGAGATTCTAAACAAGGGGCTATTTATATTTTATACTTTAATTTTTGTTTTAGTCATATGGTTTAACGTAAATGATAATAAAATAATAATGATAACAACAACAAATCTCGGCCAGACGACCAGATCTTATAATAATCAGAAAAAAAAGAGAACTTGCAGAATTGTGGACTTTGCTGTTCCGGCAGAACACAGAGTGAAAATTAAAGATTTGGAAAAGAGGGATAAGTACCTGAACCTAGCTACGAAATTGAAAAAAAACCGAGGAACATAAAAGTGACGATTATACCAATTGTATTTGGTGTTCTTGCAACAGTCACCAAAGGTTTGGTACAAGGATTGGAGGACTTGGAAATAAGAGGACGAGTAGCTAGTATCTCGTTTACTGTATTAGGAGTTTGTTGATGTGTTTGCCTATATATTTGTCTGTGGATTTCCAGTATTTTAAGGTCAAAGGGATAAATACATGGGCTGTCCACCTCATAAGATACTCGGAACCATTCTTGAAGTGGAACAGAGAAGAACTTAAACAAATGGACCAGAGAACAAAAAAATAATGATCATGTATAAGACCTGTTACGGCCACCGGCCACGGTAGGATTATAGTGCAAGAACTACTATGTGGACCGGAAGTGGGGGAAGGCGATTGGCGAGTCTTCGAGCCCTAGCAACAGGGGGAGAAGCAGCCGAGAAGAGACAGGGAGGGCGCTTTACCGCCAAAAAGTCAGTTTCGAGCTTCGGCAAGGAAGAGAAAGGTTGCCTTTTCACGGGGTCCGGTGAAAGGAGAAATCCTAGTCCCAAAATGGCATATAGAAGCATTTAGCTCCGTTGGGTAAGAACCTGAGGCTCAACGTAAAAGAAAAGGAAAACAAAAAACTGGTGCCTTGCAACTCGTTAATAGGAGATTAACGAATATAAGAAAAAAAAAGAAAAAATTAACAAAAGAAAGGAAAGATTAAAAAAAAAAGGTTAGTCAAAATTTTTATCAAGAATAATATACGTAACCTAAATAAGGGTCCGTATCAAGACTATTCCAAAGAAACATTTTGAGGCTGTTCATCAGCAGCTAGTTTCGGCGGAAAACCTATTTGGTTAAAATTTGTACATCCATAAAGACGAAGAGGAGAGACTCTTGTTCTTCGGTGAAAGAAAAAAAAATACTTTGTCTTATTGGAAGGACCTAGTCAGACACTATTGGGAGCGGATTATCCTCCACATTTCTGTATATTTTTTGTTGTATTCGTTTTGTTCTTTGTTTGTCTGTTGTCACAGTTGTGCTTTCTTTTAAATGAAAAAAAATGTATGAATGATACGTATATAAAGAAAAGGAAAAAAAACCAACTCCCCGTTATATTGTTTGTCCGGTTCAGAAATCCCCACGTATCCATTCATATCACGTTGACCTCTTTAACCTTGAAACCCTCCCGTTTCGTCCGTAGTCCCTGTATACGTAACATAGGACTCCGTCCATATCTCGAAAAATTAAAAATACGAGAGGAAACTCGTCACAGACCTTAAATTCAAGAGATGATGTTCACAGACTATATGGGTCAAGAACAGGAGGACAAGGACTTGTCAGCATGGAAGACACCATTGACGCATCGATACAATGACTCGAATACTACATAGAAAAGCGCCGAGGAATACTGATTACAGCCACCAGAAACAATACTGACGACACGGGGATCAGCAGAAGGACAATAAATAGAAAATTAAAGAGGAAAGAAAAACAATTCTCTGGATGTTTTAAACATCAAACAATGGGCATCTCACACGAGAAAACTTGGACGTGGCTAAGAAATGGAAATCTTAAGACAGAACCTGAATCTCTTCTAATAGCAGCACAAAACAACGGACCAACTATATCAAATGCAGAATAGATAAGAGGCATAAAAACAGCAGATATAGGTTATGTGATGATAGAGACGAAACGATCAATCAAATAATAGGCGAATGCTGCAAATTAATACCGAAATAGTATAAGACTAAGTATGACTGAGTGGGCAAGTTGATCCCCTGGGAATTGTGCAAAAAATTGAAGTTGACTATACGAACAAATAGTACAAGTAAAACCCAGAATCTGTACTGGAGGATGACACACACAAAACCTCTGAGATTATGCGATAGAAACAGATCACCAAATCTCGGCAGGACGACCAGACCTTATAATATTCAACAAAAAAGAGAGAACTTGCAGAATTGTTGGCTTTGCTATCCCAGCGGACCACAGAGTAAAATCGAAAAAAGCGAAAAGAGGGATGGGTACCGCGACCTTTCCAGGAAATTGAAAACCCGTGGAATATGAAAGTAACGATTATATCAATTGGTGCCCTTGGTACATTCATGAAAGGATTGGTACAAGAACAGGAAGACTTAGAAATAACGGGACGGGAGAAGACTGTCCAAAACTACAGCATTATTGAGATCGGCTAGAATAATGAGAAGAGTCCTGGAGACTTGGGAAAACTTGGTGTCACTCAAACTCCAGTGAAAGACCATCAGCTAACGCTTATGTGAAAAACTCTCAAGGAGTAAAATAATGATAAAACGGGGCTCCCCTTGAAAAAAAAACACAAACAGAAACTCAATACATGGATGGGAAATTCTACTTGAAGCACAGTAAAGAAATCTAATACAACAAGCAAAAATGACTAAACAAAGAAAAAACGATTGAGCATGTTGTGACGAAAAGGAAGAAACAACTCAACTATAAATGAAAACAACTCGAGGAAATAATCCTGAAACTACTGGTGAAAGAAGGAAGATTAAAAAGATATCGAGAAAGGGTAAAACAATACAGAGAAAACAGGACATTCAAAAACAACGGAAAAACATTCTACCAGAAGGTAAGGGGAAAATTTACCAGAAAATTTACACGAAGACATACCAACAACTAGATACAAGGGAAGCAAAACAATTTTGGGGCAAAATATGGCAACCAAGAGAATATAACGAAAAAGCCGAAAGGATAAACAACATGGGAAAAGAGCTACAAGGACTCGAAGAAGGATCGAAGACGAAAATACACATCGATTCACTCAGAACAATACTAAAAAAATTGCCAAATTGGAAAACCTCACGCCATGATAGCATGCATGAATTATAGTTCAAAAACTTACTCCATCCACGAGAGATTAGCTATCAAAATGAATAGACGCTTAGAAGCTGCAGACGTACCTTCATGGATGTCCAAAGGAAAGCCTACATTGAGCCAGAAAGACGCCCTCAAAGGAACCACTCAAAATAATTACAGACTCATAACGTGACTACTTATAAGATGTAAAATACTAACGGCACGAATAAGGAAAAAAAATTACTTCCCGATAACAAGCCGTAGATTGTTTCCCGAGGAACAGAAAGGATGCTTCAAGAGGACCAGAGGCACAGGAGAGCAACTCTACATTGATCAACACATCCTCAACGAGAGAAAGACGAGACGGAAAAAATTTGCTATGACCTAGATTGGCTACAAAAAGGCATATGATGGGGTCTCGTAAAGCTGGATAATAAACCGCCTCAAAATGTACATGATATCAGACGAAGTCATAAACTTCATCGAGAAAACATGAAAACCTGAGGAGTACAATTGACTGCAGGAGAGAAAAGCTTAGGAGAAGCAAAAATCCGAAGAGGTATATTCTAATGAGATACAGTATTACTTTTTAATAGCGATGATGCCACTCAACCTCATACTCAGGAAATGCATAGGCTGAGACTTAAACTTAATAAATCGCAGGATTAATCACCTATTGTACATAGCCGAAATCAAACTGTTTGATAAAAGCGAAGAAGAATTGGAAACCCTTATACAGGCAATGAGAACATACAGTTATGATAGAGGGATGGAATAGGGCACAGAAAAATCCGCCAAGCGAATAATGATAAACGAGAAACGACATATGACGGGAGGAATAGAACAAACAAACCGAGAGAAAAAATCGTCCACCTGGAGAAAAGGAAATATACAAATACTTAGGAATATTGGAAGCTAATACCATCAATCAAATGAAGAAAACTAATGACGATGCATAAGATCTTTCACCCAGAGATGACTGTATGTGTCAAGAAAACAAGACAGTATTGACACATCGATACAACAACTTGAAGACTACATACACAAATGTTGAGGAAGGCTGATTAAAGTAATAAAAAAAACAATACAGACAACACAATCATCAATAGAAGAAAAATAAACAGAAAACATAAATGGGAATAAAAACAGCTCTGTAGACACTTTAAGCAATGAATAAACGAAATCTCACACAAGAAAACTTGAACATGGCTAAGAAAGGGAAGCATTAAGAGAGAAACTGAATTCCTTCTGATACTATTTACCAACCCCTCCGCTCGGGCAGGATATGACACAAGGTCAATTTTTAAGCGGAGTTTAACAGGTTTTAATTCAGAGTTTTCCTTCTCCTAGACTAGTTGCCTCACCAAGGCTGAAGAACCTAGTCTGTCCTACTATTTACCTATAGCTGGAGGGAGAATAATTGGATTCATATCTTCCCCAAGGGTATTAGTGCTATGTGAAATGCAATCAGTCTCGTCCAGGATTTGAACTCGTGTCACCGTGTCCATTTCCTACGACGATAACGACTACACCACAGGCACCTCCGCATAACGACTACACCACGGGCACCTCCGCTGAATTCCTTCTGATAGCAGCATTAAACAACGTCATAAGTACTAATCATATCAAAGCAATAATTGATAAGACTCAACAAAATAGAAGCCGTTAGTTATGTGGTGAAAGAAATGAAACGATCAATCACATAATAAGCGAATGCACCGAATTGCACAAAATGAGTACAAGACTAGACACGGATGGGTGGGCAAAGTGATTCGCTGACAATTGTGCAAGAAATAAAAGTTTGACAATATGAACAAATGGTATTTGCACAACGAAGAATCCGTCATGGAGAATAAGACGTTCAAAATTGTCTGGGACTTTAAGATACAAAAAGTTCTCATAATCTCGGTCAGACGACCCAGAAACGATATATGACGGAACGAACAGAACAAACAAATCGAGAAAAACCTGACTGCCTGGAGAAAAGAAAATATACAAATACTTGGGAATATTGGAAACTAACACCATCAAAGAAATGAATAAAACTAATGACGATGCATAAGATCTTTCACCCAGAGATGACATAGACTGTATTGATAGTCAACAAAGAATAGAACCTGCCGAATTGTGGACTTTGCCGTTCCAGCTGATCACAAGGTAAAGCTGGAAGAAAGCGAAAAGAAAAATTAATAACTAGACTTTTTAGAGAACTGAAAAATCTATGGAAATTGAAAGTGAAGATGATAACAATTGTAATTGGTGTACTCGGTACAGTCACCCAAGGTGGGAAAATGAAAATGGGATTGGAGAATTTGGAAATAATAGCTCGATTGGAGATCATTAAAATGACTGCATTATTAAGATCAGCCACAATACTGAGAAAAGTCCTGGAGACTTGAGGTAACTTGTTGTCACTCAAACTCCGGTAAAAAACCATCAGCTGTAGTTAGTGCGAAAAACACTCTAAGGAATAATAATAATAATAATAATAATAATAATAATAATAATAATAATAATAATAATAATCTGGTGATATGACATTCAAAAGGATCACCTAATCCAGACCAGAAGAACAAATCTAGAGCAAATTAAGAAAAAAATCTAGAATTTTACGTGTAGAGGATTTCGCAGTTCCGACAGAACACAGAGTAAAAATTTTTAAAAGTGAAAAGAGAGACAAATACTTGGACCTTCCCCCCAAAAAAAACTGTGAAACATTAAAATGACGAGGATACCAATTATAATTCAACTTGGAAACGTACATAAAGTCTTGTAAAGGGGATTAGAACAATTGGAAATCAAAAGAATAATCGAGACCATCCAGCAATGCTGATATCAGCCAGAATTCTAAGAAGAATCATGAAGACCTGAGGAGACTTGCTGCCACTTAGTCTCCAGTGAAAGACCACCAGCAACCACTAGCTGAGAAATAATAACGATTCCCTCTGTAAACAATCAAATCTTCAAGTAACTATTCTTAAAACAAATTATTTACCCATATCTATATGATATCAAGTATTCTTTTAAACACAAATAATTTTCAAACAGATCTTTTTTATCCATATATAGGACCCAAACAGGTATTAACTCTGTGATTCTGAGTTAACCTGTGTGTAATGGCAACGAATATGTACTCAACACTCCTAATATTTACAAAACTGAAGCCTCACTACCGGATGCAGGTTCCCGGGCCCCTTTTCCGAGTGGGGGGGGGGTCGCACTCCTCTGCAAAGGATACAGCTGGCGTAAGATTTTCTTTTTAGGCAAATTATATAATGAAGATTCAATCATTTGACACTCACGTTAAAAATTGATAGATATAACTCTTCACAAGAATATTAAAAAAAAAAAAAACACGAAGCAAAGCATTTTTTAATATAAGGGAAACAACTCGAAAATATTTTGAGTAGCCTCCCTTGAATTGTATATCTTTGATAATGTTCTGTATTCGTATCTTTTATTTTTAGGAGTATTTCGTTAGATTTAATTTTTCTTTATGAAGAGTTTTCTGTTATTCATGAAAAAAAAAAATCTTTATGCATAATCGTAGATTCTTCTAAGTAAAAATATGTGACGAAAGTTGATTTTTGCTTTCAATAAATACTGTACCTCTCTCGTTCAAACCGCTGGATCTGTAGAATACTCCGACTGCATCTCTGTAGAGGGGTAAGACCTCGACCTGACAAGTGTTCTGGATATGACCCGACACTGCATCTAGTGGTGAGGCTCCAGTCCTCGAGATTTGGAGGATGCATAGTATCCTTCATTGTCATTACTCCCTGGTCCACTCTGTCCTGCAGTGGTAGTACTTGCTAAGGTTCCATCAATGGGCCACATAAAAACGTTTGACTATTTAACCGCATGTAAACAACAGACTGGTGTCCAATTGAATTGTTAGTGTTACATAGCAATACTTCAAACCGTTTAACTATGAGAAAATAAAATTATTGATGTTGCATTGCTCTACTTGAAGCCATTTCACTGCGTGCACACAAATGATTAATACTAAATAGAATTGTGTTGGATAGAAATACTTGAAACCATTTAGCTGTGAGTAAAAACTGAATCATTGGTATTACATATCAATATTTAAAATCATATTACTGTGTGTAAATAAAACTATTAGTGTTAACTTTACTTGAAACGACTTTAAACTGTGAAAACGAATTATTAGTTTGACTAACACATCACTCAATAAGGTCCGGGCCTAACTAATAAAACAACTTTTAGGCAGAATTCGACTTTATTCATCAACTTAGTCACCTTCTTGGGTTATGCACGGATTCCAACGCTTCTCTAATAATTCAATGCCTTTTTGTAGAACGATTTATTTTTGGCCTAAAAATACGCCTCAGTTTCTGACATCACTTCTTCATTGGAACTAAATCTCTTTCCCTGGAGAATTCTTTTGAGATCTGCAAACAACTAGTCGTCGCTGGGTGCCAGATCCGGAGAATAGGGAGGGTGCAGAAGCAATTCGGAGTGCAATTCATGTAGTTTAGCCATCGTTGCGATCGATCTGACAAGGTGCATTATCTTGGTGAACAAGCACTCTTCTTCTTCTTCTTCTTCTTCTTCTTCTTCTTCTTCTTCTTCTTCTTCTTCTTCTTCTTCATTTGTGACCGTTTTCTTTTGGCGATTTCTTCCTACAAATGCACCAATAATGCTATATAATATTCGCTGTTAATGGTTCTTCCTTTCACAAGGAGCATCCCAAAATACGGAGACCAAAACCTTCTTGTGGCGTTGAAATAGTTGCAAACAACACTCTGAACCATCGATGCATTATTGTTTTTGATTGACTGTGAGCAAACGCAGCACCCGCTTTGAACATAGTTTTCTCTTTGACAAATGTTCATGCAAAATATTGAAAACACTCCTCTGCTATTTCACGCAACTTCAGTTTACGATCGGCTAAAACGAGTTTGTGGAGTATTTTGGTGTTTTCCGGGACACCTGCCGAATTTGGGCGACCTGATCGTTCTGCACCGTTTGTGTCTGTACGACCACATTTAAAGTCAGCATACCACATCTTAACGTTGTTTCCGATGGAGCGGAGTCGGAGTAACTCATTATATGACACTTTCATTTAAGTGTCAAGGAGTTGGCTGGCGAAATTAATTAAAGGGAATTAATTAATTTTATTAAATCATGATAATAAGTATTTTATTAAAAATAAATTCATTTTGGGTGTCCAAGTATTTTTTAAGAACCGTGTATAAAATAAATATCAAGTGATTAAGTACAAAAAAGTTTGAGATCCGATCAGGGCTTGTTGACCTATAAATCTGTCACCAAAAAATAAACATCTGCACACCTTCAAGGAGCTGTCAAAAGAACCATCGGATTTCAAACTTTAAACAAAAAGATGTATTTTTAAAATAGCGGACAATTTGGGTTGGTGTCACCAAGTTTGGCACAAGGCCTTGAATCACTAAATCATTGGTCAGCCAACCACGGGACTGCTCCTTGTGGCCCCTCCCGATGACTGTGGCTGATTGGCCGATTGTCTAAACCAATCAGGGGCAAACCGGGGGGATTGTTAAGATGATAGCCATTGGTCGGCAGTCCCCATTGGCTGACCAATCAGAAACTGATTATTCGGGATTCGGGCCCATAAATGGAGGACACCCAAAGCGAAAAATTGAGTTGGTTCAGGAATTCGCCGCTTAAAGAACCAAATCCGTTGCCATTGCATTCGCCATTTTGACACTGCCTAATTGCAGTTAAAACTCCGCCAGTCAACTACTTTCACTTCCAGTTTGCGGTGTTTGACTAAAAATGATCTAAACAACTGTGTAAATAAACGTTTGTTACTGTTTATAACAAACGCCTTATTTTCGTCATTTTTTAAAATTTGCTTGGCAACTTTTTCTTCTCTCCAACACGAATTACAACCTTCATCGACTGGACTGCACCCATCTTCTCTTTCCTCGGATCTGAAAGCAACGTGGGCGTGGAAAGAAACAGAGAAAGACCAGTCGACACATGTGGTAATCACGAGACCAGCGGCCAACTAGGTGTCGTGAAGCTATAGTACCACAATTAACTGTAATTTGTAAACTAATAATCTGATTGGTCTCAAATTTTGATACGTGCCATTTGAAGGTGATTACTTTATAAAAATCATATGGATATTTTTATTAGTGGTGTCATCTATATGTCAGGCTCGGGAATCACTGAGTTATGTGTTTTCTATCTGTAAAAACAGATGACTGATGTTAAATTGAATTGTTAGTATTACACAACAATATATGAAACCGTTTAACTGTATGCAAACAAATGAGAGCTGGCTTATTCAAATATGTAAATCGCAAACTATACATTTACAAATCACACACACACACACACACACACACATATATATATGTGTGTGTGTGTGTGTGTAGGTAGGCAGCAGACCTTCATTTAAGCACGGAACAATTTCGATAAAGTAATACTCTTGTCTGTTGTCTGAAAACTTGAACGGATCCTGATAAAATCATATCGACAAAATATCTTTATAATATATATATATATATATATATATATAAACTGATTAAGGGTTGATATACCATAAAACACAACGAGCCATACTTCTGTCGAACAGTTTGAGTTGTAATTAGGCATCAAGAAAATGAAGAATAAAAAGAGAGCGAGAAGGAAGAGACTTGAAATCATTTTATTGCGTGCAAACAAATGAGTTCTGGCTTTTTAAAAAATCTAATGACTTAAAATTATCTTTTTTTATAAATCATACATATCTAATATATGTTTATAAACAGGATTTAGCATTTAATAACAACCAAGGTTTGATATGCCATAAAATCCAACCAACCAACGAACAACCAAGCCATGCTGATACCATGGATTCCCTTGATTCTCTCTCACCATTCGTCCCAATCGGTTATCACTCATGGCAAATCTTCTAGTGTCTATACAGAGATAATGAATGTAAGCCTCTGCTGGTCGGTCAACACTGGTATGTTTATTAATCAGAATCAACAGGAGGACGTCGTTCATAAGTTCGTCCGGGAAAATTTATGTCAAGAACAGACGAATGGTTTAAACGATAATCTGAGTGGACAAGACCTCTGAACTTTCCGCTGGTCAAGTTAATGAACCAATGTATAAAACTTAATCCTTTTCAATACCTTTTCTAACAAGAGAAGTCACCATAGTGTTGTGGTTAACCTGCTGGACTGTGACATCGTAGTAAACGAGTTCGAATTTCAGTCATGTTATTGTATTTACTTTCGGACTAATACCCTTGGTAAGGGTACGAAGCCACTTATCCACCCAGATATAGGTTAAATTGTACCACTTCTTTCCTCCGACTAGAATATCTTGGACATTAAATAAACCACTGAGTTTGATGTGGCATTAAAAAAAAAAAGAACCCAAACCAAATTTTTACAATCTGAGAAAAATGTAAAAAATAGTTTTCTGAAAAAATAGTTTCATATACATCTGATTCACAGCATAGCATTTATTTTAAAGGGAAATCTGAAAATATATATTAAATGAAACTAGTAAAATATAAATTGAATGAAAATACAATTTCATTGGTCGGTGGTGTTTTAACAGAAACGTCAACTCGTGGATCCACCAAGCGGCCATATTGCATTACAAATGTAAAAATGGAGGCTACGATATCAAATGCCAGCGACAGAAATAAGAATCGAGATTCAATCAGGTCGGGTTGCCTGGACGAGGGAATATGATGCTGAAAGACCTGAAATTCCCAAGGGTCCCAGGAAAATTACATCACTGAAGATTCCTCCTTGGGGATCAAAAAGATGCATTTTGTGAATTGATGAAAATATAATTTCGTCGTTTTTTCTTGGAATCATAATTGATCAATTATTAACTGCAAGAATAATAAAATTTCATATTATTACTTCTATTTTTTATACGACATAAAGATAATATATTTCAATAATAATGAATAAAATACATTATTCAATATGTGAAATTGAACACAGTCCATCAAGTTGATATAACTAAGGTAAAAAAGGGATTGAAAACAGCATTTTCGTAAAAATGTTTAAATTTGGGCTTCTGTAGGGTTAAATTCTATTGATTGAAATTTAACGAAATGAAATTACTTAATCGTAGATAAAAGAATTATTTTTCAGTGTGAAATCGAAATTTTAGCATATCTATTTAAACATATTCAAAATAGTTTAGTTAACTGGCTATTTTTTTTTATCACATATCAACAACTGTTGGTTATTTAATGCCAATTTCTCTTTGTCGGCTTTTGCCTCCAGGACTTGTTCAAAATGTCTTGCATCATTCTTGTGTAATTGCCGTCAAGCTTTTTCTCCATACATTTAGTTAGCGTCCATCTAGTGCATCCATATAGCAATATCGACACGACTGCGGCTTGGAAAAAAATATGATCTAATGGTAAGAATCCAATCCTGGATCTTTTGGAAATATAAAGTACCTCTTCACTGGAATTATTACGAGGTCCATCCTGACCCCGAGTAGTTTTCCCTGTTAGGATCCGATCTATACGCCAAATAGAATTATTTAATCATAGCATAACAATATTCGGAACAAATTAACTGTGTATAGATTAAACTAAAAGTGTTAGATAGTAATACTTGAAACAATTTAACTATGTGCAAAAAATTAAATCTAGCTCGTTTAAAGATTGTTATCTACAAACTCTAATATATGTGTATAAACAGGATTTGACATTAGATAACCTACGAGGGTTGATGTGCCATAAAAATACAACCAACCAACCGACCGACCGACCGACCAACCAAATGGTTACCTTCGTTTTTATCCTTTTCAAACTTGGGAAATATCTGAAGATGGAAAAATCACTTCATTTCAAATAAAATGTATGCAAGTAATATTAAAAGAAATACTCATTTTGTTTTCATTTTCTCGTAAGAAAAGTAATATTGACATGATATTAAACGCAAGAAAATAATTCTGATTTTAATGTAATTAAGATAATAATCTTTATCAACTAACTAACCTATGCTTGATCAACAAATAACTAATACGAAATCTGGTTGAATTTCTTTAATGTTTTTACCACCTCCCACCACGAATGAGCCTGGTGCTCGGCTATATTATTGACAACAAACTGTCGCATTTATCTTACTGATCGACATCGTTGGCAGGACCTAAGTAAACTGGTAAAAGATAGATTACGTTCCATTGATAAATGTGAGTTCCTGAACAAAGACAAATTATTGTGTATTTATTTTTGATTACTTCCTAGATTATCATGGCCAAGGCAAATATATGAAATATCACTCACAAAAGTTGAAGCAATGGAGCGGTTTATCAGAAAAAATGGCTAGGAGTAATTTACTCCTTAACAAACGTGACACTATACCGGACCCATGTTTTCTCGGTGGAAATGCCACGTAAATTTTAATGGCGGTTGGCTGATGGAAGAAAAAAGTAGTTCACTGAAGATTCGTACCTCTAGTGTGTGTAGCTCAGCCGTCTACAGTACCATTGCGGTACTAAAAAAGATTTTTTGGACTTCTTATGATCCCGCCGTGGTAACAAGTTGACGAACGCGAAACTCTGTTAGAGGTTTATTTACTACTAGGTAAAAAAAAGTCGCTGGAAGAAAGAAAGGTTGTATGAAAACATGAGTCAACCACGTCAACTAGACAATTATAAGCAACGTATACTAGTAAGAAAAAGATGAGCAGACACTGACCTTGAATTTTTTCAGGTTCTACCATGCTTGATCACTGGGTAGAGCGCAGTCTAACGCCCTCTTTGGAACGCACCCCCATAGTTTGGGGTTCTTAAACTTTCGTCTCCGCACATCTTCGCTGGCGTTCTCCTGACGTCTTTACCTTATCACTTCTCGCCCTCAACTCCCGAAAAGACATTAGTCGTTCCCTCATTTTCACATGATGTCGGCGGGAGGGACATCCACTTCCCCTCGCTTAAGTGCTTGCGTACGAGAAATTTCGGTCCTCCAGTTTTCCCTAGTCATTCTTAATTACTACGAGTGTCTCAGCCTTACTATTCAGAGACTGTTTGCTTTATTTATTTATTGATTGATTGATTCTATTTCATATGAGCCGTTCAATTACGTTACACTATGACCCTCTCGTAGTATGACTATTCGTACATTTTAGGTTATAAAAGGAAAAGAAAAGAAGCAGACTATATTATATTATATATATATATATTATATTATATTATACATCATATATTATATTATATTATATTGTATATCAGTGTTGTTGTCTTCCTCTGCTATGTAACACACACACAAACACACTCACACATACATGCTCTGATATATACGTGAGAAACATTCGCGTGTATTGAAGTTTTAATGCATTAAAATATTTTATTAAATTGGAAAGAGTAACGAAACTAAATAAGTCCCAGATACAAAATCTCCGTTAAGGGAATTTGCAAAAAAAAAAAAAAACAGATTTTAATCATTATAAATTGATAAATAAAAATAAAAATTACAAAACACAGAAGTGTCAGATTTGCTAAACTGTTCCATCACTCCAAACATTCTAATCGTTTGCGTTTTTTGTCAACTTGCGACCAAAGTAAAAAGAAAATCCTAAATTTCTGGTTTGGTTTGGTTCCTTTGTTTAATGGCATATAAACTGTCGTGGGTTATCTAAATCCAAGGCTTTCTTCGAGAAGAACAGGAGTGGTACTATTTAACCCATAACTAGGAGGATAAAGGGTCTTATACCTTTCCCAAGGGTATATGTCCGAAAATGAACGTAATAGAGCGGCCGGATTTCGAAGTCGCTTACTAATATTCCACTGTCTAGCGATTTAACCATTACACCACGTGGACAACCCACTCATATTTCTGTAGAAAAGAAAAAAGAAATGTATGAGCTGTGTAAGTATACTATGGAGAATATCTAAAAGAATGTTTACACAAGACTAAGAATCAAATTGGATGAGATAGACTTCAACGATAATAACCTTTTTGGAACAAAATGAAAATAAAGAAAAAATTCAACTAAATCTTTTTCGAAATAAAAAAGCCTTGGCCAAGTAGTTAGAGCGTTTGCAAATGGTCCGGGAGACCTGGGTTCAATCCCAGGTGACGTCATACCAAAGACTTTAAAAATGGTACTTAATACTTCCTTGCTTAACACTCTGCAATATAAGGTACGTATCAAGGGTAAAGTGGAGCCATACAGGGAAAGGAGTAGCACCTTACCCTATGCTTCGGTGTAGTAGCTAATGAAAAGGAAGCCTAAGGATCACCCTCGACTAGGGTCGATAGCTTTTTTACCCTTTTCAGGGATTTTTTTCTGCTATTCATTTTAAGAGAAACTTATTTACCACTCAACTTTTGGAGCGTCTTTTCCTAAGTTATCACCAGCTTTTATTTAAATCTTAATTTAAAAACGGAGTCTTTGCACGTTGTTATTATTATTATCATTTAGAAAAAAAAAATGGAAAGTTTTCTTAACAATCAGTATGTCTTAAATAATAGTTGTGATTCATTAAAATAATGTTTACATTGATAATTCTAAATGATTGATTGAATGAATAAATTAAATAAATTTTCACTAATTAATTTTAAAAATGTATTTTAAAAAATTTCTCAAAATTAATTTATTTCTTTTTTTAAAATGTTCTTTTGTGTACGTGCATTGATAAATCTTAATTCTAATTCTATCGATCAAAGCCAAGCGCTACCCCTTCAAAAAGAAAATTATTTAAACTTCTGTGTTGAGTAGTATGAGTATAACATGGGTGTTTGCATCTTATTATTGACAGATTTATTAATTTATTTCCATATACCGGTGTATTTTTTATTCTTTTTTATGTGTACATAAATATTAAAAAATATTAATTTTAAGCAAATAAAAATTAATAATAAAATAAGAGCTAGCATTCAATATTATTCAAAATTTGATTATTACGTTAGACTTATTTTAATGCTCTTCAACTCATTTCCGGCTTTCATTGCGAAATTTTTCTAGTATAATAATAATAATAATAATAATAATAATAATAATAATAATCTGGAAGTTGGCGGACAGGTAGAGACTATCCAAACGACAGCATTGCTAAGAACCGCCAGAATCTTGAAACGAGTCCTGGAGACTTGAGGAGACTTGCTGTCACTCAAACTCCAGTGAAAAACCATCAGCTAACTCTGATGTGAAAAACTCTAAAGGAGTAAATAATAATACTAATACTAATAATAATAATGATAATGGACCTTGTGAGGGAACTGAACAAACTGTGGAACATGTAAGTGACGGTGATATCAATTATAACCAGTACCACTGCTGTCCTTCTACAAGGATGGCTTTGGTATTAAAAACGCCCTCGATAATTGATATACCATCAAACAGAGAAATCAAATCAAGCAAAGCATATTCATGTAAACATTTTCGCACACACACACACACACACACACACACACACACACACACACACACATATATATATATATATATATATATATATATATATATATATCAATAAAAATATAATCATAAAAAAGAATCATCCCCGATAAAGAATCGATCCCGACTTGACAAAAAATATTCCAAACATGAATTAACATAATCGAATCGGCTTCAAATGCATGAATAATTAAATACGTAGATAAAAGCAATTTATTGAGTTTTTATCCAGTATTTCTTATTCAATTTTTTAAAGCTTTGAAATTTCGTTGAATTTTTCGCTTATGAAAAGAAAGTCTTATTTCTGAGTTTAGCCCTACCCAAACATGCAATCCATTTGAGATCTAATCTTCATTGAAATACCTATATATCTCGTTACGAATTAATATTTTGCAATCGTTCATTAAAATTTTGCATAACAACATCACGTAAGTTAATTATAGAGAGAATGTACATTTTAATTCATTTTTGTTTAGGTAGCTCATTTAAGAGATTTTTGAACCATCGTTTATTCTTTAAGTTGCCATTTATCTCGGCAATAGGGATTTTTACCTAGTTCAAATCAATCCTTTCAAAAATATACTGAATGTGACATTTAAATTACGCAAAAATGAAAAAAAAAAAACAAAAAACCCTGACCTTTACCAAATATATTTAGCAAAATTACAGGATAATATCTTTAAATGCCATAGATTAAATTTATTCTAGGAAACCACCATTGGCTTCAACCAATATCAATGAATCCATTTTAATTTTGCAATACTTGTTTGCAGGACCTTCCGTTTTTTAACCGTGAATAGATGACATTGCTGTTATTTCTTTTTAGATTTATCGATGAAATTTTTCTTATATTTAGTGAAATAGAACTAAACAATATTAAATCAATAATAACAAATAAATATTTAGTAAAATCAAATATTTATGATCATGCAAATTAGCCTACTCGGTCAGACAATAAATTGCTATTTAGTTGTGTATGGAGATACAGTTGCATTTTACCAGTTGCATGTTACCAGTTGCATGTTACCAGTATGCAAAAAGTGTTAGTAGTATAAAACAATTTGCTTCATAATCGAGATTTTAAATAAAACCACAAAGGTGACGCAAATAACTACAAGGAATTATAGTGTTGCTGTAGTTTCTGTTACAGTCATATAAACGCGATTTTAATAAGATTTGGATTAAATATATATTGTCAAAAATACGTCGGGTTACCGTAGTAAAAACTTAAAATAAAACATCAATAACTGTTTGTTAGAGCAATTTCTATACCAACAGATCGATATATAATTTCACATATAATTAAAACATTATTCTTCCTTTAATATTTTAAAAGCGAGACAAAAAATCACGACAGTCTAAGGGAGGTAATTATAAATAGATATTTTGCAAGGGTTATAATTCGTGTAATAATATATTGCAGTTAGCTCCCTTTAATATCAAAAATTTATTCTATATTGATATATTTGCAGAACTCTAACTTAAGTCAACAAATATCAAGTAGTCGAAAACAGACCTGCGAGACACATAGAAAAATGGACGCCATAACTATTACTCAAAAAATATCACGGTATCCAAGCGCAAAATGATATAAATTCATCGCAAGTGACTTGCAACACGTGTATTCCATGTTTCTTGGAAGTTTTAACGAATTTCGGGGTGAATATCTCATTTTGTTTCTCGTGCCGAAAACTTTTCAGTACGTCCGAGTATACAACGTCACCCCGGAACATAGAAGTAGAATTTCAGCGTAGCCAAAAAAGCAGTAAACTTTTTCTAAGGTTAACATGTAAACCGCTTTTTACCAAATTTTCTATAAAATAATCATAAATAATTAAGAAATACAAATGTTATTTAATTTCTAAAACCCACTGTTACGTTTGAACTCTCTCTCTCACTCTCTCTCTCTCTCACTCACTCACTCACTCACACACACACACACACACACACACACACAAACAGACACACACACACATATATTTTAAAAAGAAAATTAAAAAGAATTAATTTGCTTCCTAAGACAGAAAAAAAGAAAGAAAAAGTTATTTATATATATATATATATATAGAGAGAGAGAGAGAGAGAACATTAAAAGGAGAGAGGAGAGCATATTAGTTTCCTTTAAATTGGGCTAAATTCGATTTTCACGGAATATCTCGTTAGAGCACTCTTGTTCTAACTTTGATAAGTTTAATACTTTGTTAGATCTCTGTGAATCGGCGTGTATGATTATATATATATATATATATATATATATATATATATATATTGGTGCGTGTTTATATATATATATATATAAATGTGTGTGTATATATGCTTATATTAGGAGGGTTTATGTCTATCTTGAATGATATTAATAATAATAAAGGGATAAATACTTAGGCCATCCCTCTCGTAAGATACTTGGGACCATTCTTTATGTAGACAAGAGAAGAACTTCAAGAAATGAACCAGACAACAAAAAAAACCATGATCATACATGAGGCTTTACATGCAAGAGATGACGTAAACAGACTGCATGTGTCGAGAGAAGAAGGCGAAAGAGGACTCACTAGCATTCAAGATAGCGTCGATGCATCGATACAACGTCTAGAAAACTACACAAAAAAGCACAGATGAAGAATGATTACAGCCACTAGCAACAATACAGACAACACAAACATCAGCAGAACAAAAATAATCAGAAAACATAAATGGGAAGGAAAACAATCGTATGGATATTTAAAGCGGCAAATATGCGAAATCTCACACAAGAAAAATTGGACGTGGCTAAGAAAGGGAAACCTTAAGAGAGAAACTGAATCTCTTCTGATTGCAGCTCAAAAGAGCGCTATAAGGACTAACAATGTCAAAGCAAGAATAAACAAGACACAAGAAAACAGCAGATGAAGATTATGTGGGGACAGAGACAAAACGAACAATTACATAATAAACGAATGCAGTAAATTTGCGCAAAAGGGCTAAACACGACTGGGTAGGGAAGGTGATCCACTGGGAATTGTGCAAGAAACTTACATTTGACAATACGAACAAATGTAGTAATTTACGCAGCTCTTTTCTTCGATGTGGCACAAAGCCAAATAAATGGGGCACCCAATGAGACTTGAACTCACTCGTGTAGGTTTGCTAGTCTACCTTTCTAACCATTACACCACCAGAGGTGCCCTTATACGAACAAATGGTATATGCACGTCCCATAATCCGTCCTAGAAAAGGAAACGCACATTATTCTTAGAGATTTTGAGAAACAGATGGACCATCTAAGCTCGGCCAGACGACCAGAGCAGACATGCTATCATTCAGACTCCGGTGGAAAACCATCAGCTAATTCTGACTGGAAAAGCTCTCAAATAATAATAATAATAATAATAGTGCTTTTGGTACGGTAAATAAAGGATTATTAAAAGGACTTGGAAGTTGGCGGACGAGTGGAGACCATCCAAACTACAGCATTATTGAAAACGGCCAGATAACTGAGAAGTGTCCTGGAGACTTGAGGAGACTTGCTGCCACTCAAACTCCAGTGAAATACCCTCAGCTGATGTGAAAAACTCTAAAGCAGTAAATAATAATAATAATAATAATAATAATAATAATAATAATAATAATAATAATGATAATATTATTATTATTATTACTATTAATCATAATAATAATATCCGGATGTGGATATATAAGCATTAAGAAAAGAAGGGGGAAGGAGACTCTCCAGCACTGAAGATAGCGTGGATACATTAACACAAGGAGACGAAGACAGCATTAAAAAAAATAAAGAAGGATTAATTACAGCGACCATAAACAGCATTGACAAAATAAAGATATAATAAGAATAATAAAAACTGAAGAAACTGCCAAAAAACAACTGTATGGCTACTTCAAGGGACAAAATGATGAAATTTCACACGAGAAGACCTGGACTTGTGTAAGAAAGTGAAACCTTATAAGAGAAATATAATCTCTTTTAATAGCAGTACAAAATAATTCCATAAATACCAATATGTGATAGCAAATCTAGTGTATATTTTGCAGCGATAGAAACAAAACTATTAATTACGTGATAAGCGATTGTAGCAAACTAGTGCAAAGGGAGTATAAGACTAGACATGAGTGGATGGAGAAGGTGATTCTGTGGGAATTGTGCAAGAAATTGAAATTTGACAATATCAATAAGTGCTATATGCACAAACCAGAATACTTCCTCGAGAAAGAGACACAAACAGTTATCTCGATTTTGAGATACTTACAGATCACCTAATCCCGTCTAGTAGACCAGACAGAGTGATAACTAAAAATAAAAAATAAAAATAAATAAATAAAATAGAACCTGCCGAATAGTGGACTTTGCTCTTCCAATGGACCACATAGTGCAAGTAGAAAAAAAGAAAAAAAGAAAAAAGATAATAGAACCTGCCGAATAGGGGACTTTGCTGTTCCAATAGACCACATAGTGCAAGTAAAACAAAAAGAAAAAAAAAAAAGAAAATAGAATCTGCAAAATAGTTGATGTTGCTCTTCCAATGGACCACATAGTGAAAGTAAAAAAAAATTTTTTAAAAAGAGAGAGAGAGAGAGAGAGAGAGAGAGAGAGAGAGACAAATACTTGGACTTTACCAGAGAACTAAAAAAAATATGAAGCATGAAGGTTACAGTGATAACAATTATAACTGATGCGCTTTGAAAAAAGGCTTAGCAAGGGTGCTGGAAGAATAGGAAATCAGAGGACGAGGATCGGTAAGAATACTGAGAAGTGTCCTGGAGATTTGAGGAGACTTCCTATCACTCAAACTCCAGTGAGAAACCATCAGCTAATACTAGTGTGAAACACTTTCAAATGGAGACGGCGACATGAGTTCAAATCCTGGACGAGACTGATTGCATTTCACATAGCACTAATACCCTTGGGAATGGTATGAATCCAATTATTCTCCCTCCAGCTATGGGTAAATAGTAGGGCAGACTGGATTCTTCAGCCATGGTGAGGCAACTAGTCTAGGAGAAGGAAAACTCTGAATTCAAACTTGTTAAACTCTGTTTAAAAAATTGACCTATGTCATATCCTGCCCGAGCGGAGGGGTTGGGTAAATATGGTGAAAAACTCTCAAATGAGTAAATTAGTAATGATTATAATTATATTTTCACTTAATGAGATATTTTCCAACAAGGTTTTACAGGTAATTTTTACTGGTATGACACTAAACAGTTGTAGCATAGGACCAAATAAGTTGTGTCTGAAAGAAAGGAGTTTGCAGGAAAAAAAAACCCACTCAAAACTCGAAATTTAAGGAAGAAAATAGTAGTCGCTTTTTTTCATGACGACTACAGCGGGCGGTAGTTAAAAAAAAGTTTGCTCGATAGCGCTCTTCCTCCTTCTCCTTCTGGCAGTGACAACAGCGTTGTTATAACGGGCTGGTTGATATTTTCCTATCAGTCGTATTGTTGACAGACTGGGTGTGGCATGGGTTGGGGTGTCGTAGACCTCTGTTGAACCTGTTTAGAAACGTGCCTTGAACTCCCCAAAATCTCGTTACTTGTTTTCTGATATAACGATTTGATGGATCAATTCGAAGGTTCCAGAAGGCTCGATGAACATCAGTAAAAACAATAGTGTAGCACGTGAAAGTTCACGCGTGATTATATTAGAATCACGCTTGAACTCTACAGGTTATTCTGCCCGCACGCGCTAGGTTCGTGACATTTTTTAATGATTGATGACAGCCGATGTGCTCGAACGTTCTCAACGACAGCACCCGTCTGTAATATTACACACCATCTGATGGTAAGGTTCAGGATTTTAAGGTCTGAGGAGTAAGGAGTACTCCTTCATCGCCATTATTCCCTGGTCCACACTAATCCAGAGTTCTTTTACCTGTTATAGTAACATATATGGGTCAAATAGATCTATTTAAAAATTACCTGTATTCGATACAACCATGTGTAAAACAATACCCTTAATTAACAGTCATACAAAAATGAAAATAGTAACGTACAATGAATGCGATTACCTAACCTCTAGACGTAAAATAACCCAAGACAGTTTGATGTTCAAAAGAAGATTTCAGATCAGAAGTAAGTTTAAATATAATGAGGCCGTTGATGGCTATCCTGAAAGAAAACTTTGATTTGAAAAGTACGTGGGATTTTGAAATAAAAGCTCAAAGCCCAGGTTAAAATAGACCCCTGAGAGTAATGGTAATTAAGAAACAATCCCTATTTCTCAGAGTTCCATAACTTGAGTTTCACCATCATATGTAGTTTAGTTTCATAGCTGTTAAGGCCTGTTTTGAGATTGGGATGGGGTCTTACCCCTCAGCAGCAGATATAGCTGCTGTAATCTAGGTTCCGACTAATAGGGTGGATTCCAAAAAAAGAAACTATGAAAAGTTTTAGCTCAGATAATTCGCTACTATACTCTAACCACTAAGCTTATCAGCAGGCAGTGTAATTATTTTAACATAGACGAAAATTAACTGCCCCCTCTATGACCGAGGCTTTGACAAGACATGGCGGGAAGCCAATAGAATAAGCTAAACTAAAATAGATATACACAAGGAAGAGAAAAAAAGAACTTGGCTAGAGTTTAATGCTTCAATTCAAATATATTTCTATTCAAATTTTATTTTAGTCTTTTCAAAAAAAAAGTACATGGCGTTGGTGACAAGAAATAATAGAAACAAAAGAAATATGTCAGATATGAGCTTTAAGTTGATAGCAACCAGACAGAATCAGAATAATTACAAAATCATCCTCTTACTTGTATGACGACTTGTTTTCAACGTCATGAAGAAAGAAAAAAACAAACAAACAAAAAAAAAGAACAAACAAAAGAACAAAATGAAGGGACTTCTAATATCACGTGAGCAAGCCAGGAAGAACGTGAAGGATTGTTCTCGTCACCTTTTTTCTTCTTTTTTTCCAGGATTCACCAACAACGTCCTTCACTGAACCTCTCCCGTCAAATCGACATCACAGACATAATGAAATACATCTCTTTACTTTATTTACTTTTTATTTCGTAGAATAAATATTGCCATTTATGATTTTACTCCTTACGAGTTTTTCCACACAAGTTTTAGCTGATGGGTTTTCTTTTAAATCTGGGGTCAGCAAGCCTTCTCAGGTCCCCAGGATTCTTTTATATGTTCTTATTGATTTTAACAGTGCTGTGAGATGAATGCAGGAGATTCTTATTCTAATCTTCAGTTCAACCAGTTTTAAATCTAGGCTTTATTGTCCTTCCAAGTGTTCCAGCTTCAGTTGGTATCACCGTAAATAGATGGTTTTCACCGAAGTTATTTATAAAGGAGTTAACAAGATTTTTTTCAATATGGGAGTCCATGGGATTTCCTTTTCATTTATACGGGAGTCTACGAGATTTTATTTTCATTTATATGGGTGTCCTCGAGATTCTATTTTCATTTATATGGGAGTCTACGAGATTTCATTTTCATTTATGTGGAAGTCCATTGAGATAGACCCTGAAATACAAATCAGAGTGGTTCATTTTACACCATGTCAGGATACAATTACGTTTGTTCCGTAACACACCAAATAGACGGTTGTGACAATAAACGGTACAAATAGAAGTTTGTAAGGCGAAGGTTTTCAAATGGACGTTTGAACAGGTACGATCTCAATAGTACAAACCTACAACTACACCACAGAATCGCTTACTCTTCCACGAGTCAAGCTGGTCTATGTGTATTGCACTACGTCTTAAGTGTCAATCGGACTGATGTAGTAACCTCCACTGAGATGAAAAGAAGTGACGAACACACAAAAACCCGTCTTGGTTCTCTAATACAAAAGTTTATCCCTTCTAAACTTCTTAGTAATCGTTGAGAAGAGAGAAAAAGAGTATGAACTGAGTCGACCTCTTTTGCTAGACAAAGAAAGTGTAGTAGTAATGCCACAAACAATCATACCTCGAGGAAACAGGTGTGCTCTCTCTCTGCACGCGGAAACCAGAAGAAGAAAAGGACGCAAGAGGCGTGATTTGTTTTATAGAGGAGAACGTGATAAGCCTACGTGAAGAGGCGAGATTTAATGAGCATAAAAGAAACTAAGTTTGAAGTGGGAGGGGCCAGCATTTTTGCTGATTCAGTTGTCGGGTTGCATTTCGGCCGGCCGTGCTGGCCGCGGCGCGGATCTGGCCGGGTGCGTCTCGGTAGCTGAATTTTTCCTATAGCCTCAGGGGGCCTTCTCCCCAGGCTATTACCCCCTTCAGGGGGGGGTCGATCGCCCGACGCCTGAGGTGCCCCTAATCAGGGGAATGCCGACGGGGCCGTAGGCATTTTTGGGAAATGCCGGGCGCATGTGGGCTACACATGCTGTTCCCGGACCCACCAAAAAAAGGCCTTGTGCTACACTTTCACGTTCGGTGGGGCGTGGAACAAATACCGCAGCATTTTGCTTATGTCTGGTTGGTGAACATCCATCTGTTCATTTTGCACGTTAAGTAAGTTGACTACCACCCAATAGGTTGATTCCACTTCGACTAGACTTCTGAAACCAAGAAGAGAAAGATAAAATTTCGTAAGGAGAGTGAGAGAGAGAGAGAGAGAGAGAGAGAGAGAGAGAGCGAGAGAGAGTTCTGTACAAAAGTAAATTATGATTATTTGTAAAAACATAGTTTTAAGTAACTATTCTAATTCAAATTATTTGTATACGAATATATAGTTTCTAATATATTTATCTAATACTAATGATGCATGTATAAATATATGTTTTATAGTCACTGTTTCTCTTATTTGCTCACGGTTATTTGGTTTCAAATATTCCAATCGAATACAGACAACGCACATGCTGTTTTATATAATGCAAATAACGTGGATCGTCAGATTTGCTACCTTCTTCTACGTTACTTGCATTATATACAACAGCATGTATGTTGTCTGTATCTAAGGTAGCAAATTTACTAGTGATCTCTTTAGCTTGTATCACAGGACAATTCATAGCCAACACTATATAACCACAGATAATTCATTGCCAAAACTTCATAATCAGAGACAATTGAAAGCCAACAATTCATGATCAGAGAAATTTTGTGACAAATAGTTTATTACCGGTGACAATACATACGCAACAGTTCATTATTACAAACATTTCGAGGCCAACAGTTCATAACCAGAAACATTTCGTGGCCAATAATTCATAATCATCCAACAGTTCCTACCCAGAGAAAATTCATTGCCAATAGATCATAACTGGAGAGATTATGAGGCCAATAGCTCACAGTCAGCCAGCAGGCAATTTATAGTCAACAGTTTTTAACCAGAAGCAACTTATAGTCAACACTTTATAATTAGAGAAAATTCATAGGCAACAAATCATTTACACAAAAATTCATACCTGAAAATTAAGGAATATCAATCAGAAAAATTCAGTAATTATTTTTAGTTGGGAAATAACCCTGTAAGAAACAGTTGAAAATTAACGAAAATAATACGTTTTAACAATCGACAGGGATATCCGTGCTAGCGGCACGACATGATGATGATGATGATGATTGCAAGGTGAACATTAAAAAATTGTTGAATTTATTTTTAATTTGTAATCAGTAAGTTTGAGTTTGACGGAATCCTGTAATTTCTGATTTTGAGCCATAGTTTTTCGTAACTGTTACCTCATTTATCTAGGAAAAAAGAAATACGCAAAATACTTCAAAATATTTGTTTTGATTAAAGCTGTATTAAAGCAGTTAAAAATTATTGCATTTTAAAGAAGATTACGAACATTAAAGGAGATTACACTCATGATATAAGAGTCAGATGAACATTAAAAATTTCATATAAATTTCTTCACAAACAAACGACGCTGAGTTTAAATAGTTGATCCTGGGTATTAAATATCAACAAAGAAATATAGTAAATAGTATATGACTTTTTAAAAATACGATCCAAGTCATAAAAATGAGTATTATTGAATCGTACGACTTACCTTCACTCTTTATTGCTACATACTAGTTAACATATACCGCCACTCCTTTGCTAATTAACAGAAATTATTGATTCAAATCTAGGAATGTCTCGCACTAAACCGTCATGAGTTGTTGGCTATGAACTGATAACTATAAATTGTTGGCGATAAACTAGCCAGATCCCGGTTTGTACTCGATCAAATTCGAATGACAGAACCAGAACGCCTTCTCTACAAGTAAAATATCCATCATGGTATGGTTGTTAATAAGATTTAGAACAAATATATCCCTTTTCTTCCATACCAGATAAAGTGGCAATGGACATTCTTCAATAGCAGCTGACAAATCTATTACAGAGAATTATTGGAATTGATTGATAGGAATAGTCTATTTCCTAAATTTCAATAACAGCAGTAGAAATTTTACTGTGTCAAGCATCAGAATGATGGAATAGTTGCTACGCCACTTTCCAGCTCACCTCCTATTTTCAAATCAGAACAAGATCCAATTCTTAATCTTTCTATGTATTTATCTTAAGATAACAGAGGTTATGAGGTCATAGGTTGAGAAACAATAAAACACCCAGGAAAGGTAACTTTCTTTATATATGGGAGCACTTCTATGGAAAAGGGGATTTTTTTAAAAAGCAAAGTAATTGATTTTACTTTTTTTAGAATTTTTTCAATAAATGTGTTAAATAATTAGGGTGATAATTAATTATATTGATTATTTTATTGCTAATTATTTATGTTAATTATTTTATTATTTACTTTGGTCCGGGCGTGCACAGTCCATGGGTCTTTTAGTTTTTTTAATTGCACTCGGCGTCGCGAGCGCGTGCGAAAAGTTATGAAACTGATACTAGTCATCTCCCACCGGAAACCCAAATGTAAATGAATTAATATTTGTGTCATGCCATAGATAGAGATTAATATGAAATAAAAATATAATGAAAGTGGAGACGCGTGGGTGATAATGATATGATACAATATAAAATATAGAAAATATAAAATATAGCAATTTCTGATCTATAAAGCTGAGTTTTGAAATCCGAAGAGAAAAGTTGGGGTAGACGTTGGTACGAATCACTGAAATACGGGGTGGTGAGGTGGCTGCAAAGGAGATACGTTGATAAACCTTTATGAGGTCTTCCTCCTTACTTGTGCTTGTGTCAGACTGCTATGAAATTGTACCAATCTGAATAAAGCAGTTTCGTATCTGAACAATATGTGTCGCCTGCTATTTTTGAATTTCTAATATTCCGTATGGTCCATTGTATTACAAATGTAAAATCTGCATTGTTTGGAATTGGATAATTGTAAGAATAATTGTAATCTCGCAAAAATCTTTGGTTTTGAGCTATTGAAAATCGCGGCAAATCAGAGGTATCTAGGCTTGAACAGAGGTCTATTCATAATTATTTGGAGACAGAAAAGTGCAAACGGTGTGAAATTACAGAATATGGGATGTGTATGAAGATTGGCCTAATGAGTAGAGTGTTCGCCAATGATCCGGGACACCGGGGTTCAATCCGAGGTCGAGTCATACCAAAAACTCAAAAATGGTACTTGATGCCGCCTTGTTTAACACTCAGCATTATAAGGTAAGGATCAAGGGTAAAGTGGAGTAATCCAGGGAATGGAGCAGCGCCATCCCCTCGGTGTGGTAGCTATTGAAAAAAGAGCCTTCGGGTCGCCCTCGACTCAGGTCACCAACTTCACTTTTAACTTACGAAGAAGCATGTTTTAGTCAAAAGATGTGTAGAGACAGGCTAAGCGTGGTTTGCCTCTACGAGCCCGAGTGGAAAAGACAGTCGCTGGAGTAGAAGGACAGTGACTCTCGGGTAAAGAAAAATTTGTTGGTTCAGCGGTCAGTAAAAAACATCAAGGTGACTGCTGTCTGGGAAATGAAATGACTCATCACTATTGATATACTTGAAAAGGGAGCAACCATAAACATAGCTACAATGGCTATTTGTTGTGTGGCTTTCATTATCATCATCATGATGTCGCGCCGCCAGCACAGATCTCGCTGACCCTCTTTTGCCATCCGTCTCTACCATCCATCGCTGCTGGTAAGTCTTAGGTTCTAGCTGGTCGTCCTGCCTTTGCTCGTCGATGTGATGGAGTCCATTGGAGTATGTCGCTTATGAGTTCGACCTTACTCCTCCATCAGTGTCCTGCATGTCTGGTTCGTCTAACTTGGATAGTTTTCGTGATGAGTGGTAGATGGCTGTACAGTTGCTGCTTTTTCAGGTGCTGCCCCCAGGACTTGTTTCATATTGCTCGCAGCATTCTTGTGTAATTGCCGTCAAAATCTTTCTCCATACGTTCAGTTAGCATCCATGTAGTGCATCCATATAGCAGTATCAACACGACTGCTACTTGGAAAAACTGCGTTTTATTTTATCGGTCAGGTCTGACTTCCATATGACCGATAGGCTATCGATAGCTGTCCATAACTTTGCTAGTCGCGTGTTAATGTCTGATGAGATAATGCTTTCAAGGTAGGCGAACTTGTCCACTAGTTTCAAGGAACTACTATTTAGTGTGGAGATGTCGCCTTTTTTATTTAAGCACATGTATCCCGTCTTGTCTACGTTGACATGGAGACCTATGTCACCGGCTGCTCGTTTCAGACTATGTAGCAGGGATTCGGCTTGTTCGGGTGTATTTGCGAGATTTGTTCATGCGTAACTTTCGGATGTTTTCCGAATAACTCCTCGAAATGTTGTTTCCACGAGTGTATTCGTTCTTCTTGGCTGGCAGCTTTCTGTTTAGCTTTCGCATTGCTCTTCATTCTGCCCACTTCGTTTACCGTTTGCCATGCTATCCTAGAAAGTCTACCTTCAACTGAGTCTCTAATCTTATTGATCTGATTTTGTATGTATTCTGTTTGTTTTTTAAGGTATACGCTGGTTTATTTTGTGCCTTCTTAAGTTTTAGGTCATTGATATTGATTGGGTTCCTCCTATGGCATTTTGAAGCGGTTTTCACGTCTGCCCGTATTTTTCTAACCGCTAATATCTCCCATGAGACTCTAGTTTTTATCTCTTTGTGTCGTTGTTATGCATTCTGCTGCCTCTTCTGAGTGGGCATTAAAATGCTATAATTTGATATATAACAATATTTCCAATCCAATTTGAAGGCTTCGTTCGCTGTCACCTCACATATGATTCATAAAGGCATAAAGATTAAATAGTAATTATTGAGTGCCCCAATATTTTATCTATTTGATGTTAACTGCAATATCAATTCTGAAAACAAGATATGACTCACTGTTAAGCATAATGGCTGACGAAGGCGATCTTTAAATGCGTAGGAATAAGAAGAAAGGAATACGAGTCAAGCATTAATAATAATGATTTTCTTACGTCTTCATGTAAAAATTAGATGCTCTCGTACAGGAAATAAATAAAGCAAAAAACTGTGATTTTTTAAATTCTATATTTTCTTATTTCAAATACAATCTTAGTACACATGTACTTCGGTGTAAAAGAATGGAGAATAGCAAAATCTGTCAACATTCATTCATCTTGAAATTGCTTATGCAGATTTTACTTTCAATAAAAGTTTTTTCTCCAAAAGTTTACACAAAAAGAAAGCAAAAAATTAACCTTTCTCTTTGGAATATCTGAAACATTTTGGGGGAAAATGGATCTGTTGTTTTTTATAGTTAGTACTGGATTTTAAAGTTTAGCGCGCAAGATGAAAGAAAGATCGTCGATGATAATATATATATATATATATTCATGTGTGTGTGAGAGGAGGGTATTTGTATTTCCATGTGTGCTTATGTGGATATATATATATATATATATATATGTGTGTGTGCAAATATATATATGTGTGTGTGTGGATATCCTATTTACCAACCCCTCCGCTCGAGCAGGATAAGACACAAGGTCAATTTTTAAGTGGAGTTTAACAAGTTTGAAGTCAGAGTTTTCCTTCTCCTGAAGAACCTAGTCTGCCCTACTATTTACCCATAGCTGGAGGGAGAATAATTGGATTCATACCTTTCCTAAGGGTATTAGTGCTATGTGATATTAGTGCTATGTGATATATCAGTCTTGTCCAGAATTTGAACTCTTGTCACCGTGTCCATTACACCATGGTGTGTGTGGATATATATAATCATCCACAGACAGACTGTTTCGTTCTATCAGAACTCTGCAGTGTGGCTAGACACGCAGGACGCTCGGAGCTGGGATCGAAACCCGTCCAACTTTACGTTAGACTGTGATTCAGACCACTCGTCCACCAAGCGGACCACGTTGGCTAAGGGAATTTTAAGGTATTTTTATTTTTAGAAACAGCAGCAGCAGCCTTTGTTTACATTTTTTATACCCTATCGGCTACCAGAGTGCTCAATTCTTTCGAAGAGCTTTGCATTACGCTAGCAGTGGCCGGAAATTCCTTCGCCAGAGAGCTCAACCCCCATGGGGGAGCATATATTGTCATCCACAGACAGACTGTTTCGTTCTATCAGAACTCTTCAGTGTATATGTATATGTGTGTGTGTGTGTGTGCGCACATATATATATGGGGGTATATACACATGTATGTGGAGAAGTATATGCATAAATGTGTTTGTCTGTGTGTAAATATATGTATATCTGTGTACGAGTATATATATATATGGGTGTGTGTGTGTGTATGTGTGTGCGTGTGTATGTGTGTGTGTGTGTGCATGTGAGTATATGTATATATGAGAGTGTACTGAATACAAATTGTTGGCCCGAAGAATTGTTGATCGGAAGTGAACTGATCCTTAATTTCTTCTATGTCATTTCCCACTGGATTAATTGCATAAGTTATTTACCTTTATGTAGACTTTCCTAAATTATATATATATTTTTTTGTGCGAGTGCCAAGTATAATAACATTTAATCACGTGACTATACCTCACACTTTATATACGCTTGATTTGCCACATCTCATACTTTTCCATCTGATGATTGTGTGTCCCATATGAAATTTGCCACATCTCATACATTTCCATCTGATGATTGTGTGTCCCATATGAAATTTGCCACATCTCATACATTTCCATCTGATGATTGTGTGTCCCATATGAAATTTGCCACATCTCATACATTTCCATCTGATGATTGTGTGTCCCATATGAAATTTGCCACATCTCATACATTTCCATCTGATGATTGTGTGTCCCATATGAAATTTGCCACATCTCATACATTTCCATCTGATGATTGTGTGTCCCATATGAAATTTGCCACATCTCATACATTTCCATCTGATGATTGTGTGTCCCATATGAAATTTGCCACATCTCATACATTTCCATCTGATGATTGTGTGTCCCATATGAAATTTCGCGTATCGGGTTTTTAAGTGCCCATAATCATATTTTCAAGTTTTATGCTTGTTCTAGCGTCATAGCATCGAGCAAAAACTTTTGCTTCACACACACACACACACACACACACACACACATATGGGCTCTCAAAATATAATCATTATTTATTACTGAGACAAGAGCAATGACCGTCATTTGGAACACGTCCTGGAAAAATGATTCTTTTCAGATAGTGATATTAAATCAATGTTGTTGTTTTTTTAATATTATTTTTATATCAGCTTCCAAGACATGCAGTATTTGTTTTGAGTTTCTGGTCTCAGTAATAAATCATAATCATATTAATAGGTTGCATCTTTTCTGAAATAGTTTTGAAGGATTTTGTTTCCAAATATATAGTGATGTAGAATATTTTTCCTCTTTTGTCAAATGCATGATGATCAAGGATTAATAGTTGTTAACGTATACTGTTTGTAAACCTGAAATAAAAAAGCAACCTTGTTATTAGTAAAGTTATAAGCAGTAACATGGGTCCTATGTATTTTGAGACACCCTATATACATATATATATATATATATGTGTGTGTGTGTGTGTGTGTGTGTGAATACATAAAGACAGAAACACTATTTACCTTGACTGCAAGGACCAATAAACAAACGTTAATTTAATTGAAAATAGTCCCTTTGGCATTTAGCACACCTATTCCAATGAGTTGTTTATTGGTCGAAGTACTTCTGTAATCTTCTCTTCTGATATGCTATGAAGTTGCACTGTTGTATTTATTTAAATATCCTGCACGTTCTCAATATTTACACTTGTGAGGAATTTTCAGTTGAGGAAAGAAGCAAACGTCATAAATTGCTCTTTCTGTTAAGTATGAAAATTGCTGAACATTCAAAAAAAGTAACGAGACTACTGATCAAAACATATAAGAAATTGATAAAGACAAGTTTAGACGTCTGGACAGTTGTCTAGACGTCTTGACATCATCACTTTATTGTATAAGTTGCTCAACTGTGCATACGTCCTCATTTAAAATTTAACTTTCTGAAATAAAGTTTCAGCCTCAATATTTTCTGATCAAAAAACCCTTATATATATATATTTATATATATATAGGGAAATATATATATATAGGGAAATGTGTGTGTGTGTGTGTGTGTGTGTGTGTGTGTGTGTGTGTGTGTGTGTGACTGTGAAAAATAAATGGAAAAGAGGATAAACCAAAACACAGAAAAACCAAAGACTTCATCAAATTGTTAAAGACTTTGATGAAATTGAGACGAAATATTAGTTTGAATCTTCTGTCACTGTTTTGGTTTATCCCCTTTTTCATTTATTTTGTCTTCCTGTTGGATTTTTCCAATCAGCTTTCTCTCTCTCCCAGCCTACCTCACACACACACACACACATATATATATATATATATATGTATAAATTTTGAGTTGAATTTATTGTTCAATTATAAGAAGTAAAATTAGGCGCAGGTGCTCAGGGCTTGAACAGTTAATAATGAAATTAGAAATTATAACACTTCAATCGAATAAACTATTTCCAAATTATAAAATCTTGTTTTGAATATATCATTTTCAGGGATTAATAATTGTGAAAACAAACACTAAAAAATTAATTTGACATTTAGGAGACATTGAGATACGATGAAGATAATCCTTACTTATTGTAAGATATCTCTACTTCCAATTTCAAAATGATAAAAGTGCTATTTGCTGACAACAGCATATTTTAAGGATATATATATATATATATATATATATATATAGAGAGAGAGAGAGAGAGAGAGATAGCAAGTACATGACGACAACTCTTAATCTTAGCTTTGCCAAGCAAAATATTTTGAAGAAAAGAGGCTTTGTTGTGCAAATTTGTTTGCTCTCTCTCTCTCTCTCTCTCTCTCTCTCTCTCTCTCTCTCTCTTTCTATCTCTCTCTATATGTATATATACAAGGATCATTAAATAAGTTTCCAGTCTTTTTTCATATAGGCACTTTTATTGATAATTCGCACATGAAACTCTAGTCCCCTTCGAAGTAATCTCCTCCGGCTGCAATGCACTTGTTGTACTGTTACAACAACTTCTGGAAGGCCCCATGTAAGTCCTCTTGTGTCAATGTCTCAATGACCTTCGTCACAGTCTCTTTCATCTCCTCAATAGTCTCATAACAACAGCCTCAGGGAATAACCAAAAGTCACAGGGAGCAAGGTCTGGACTATAGGGAGGCTGAGGAACTGTCTTTATGCCCATCTTGGTCAAAAAGTCTGTGACAAGGATGGAGTAGTGGACGAGTGCATTGTCCTGGTGGAAATGTCACTGACCCGATTTGAAGAGTGCTGGCCTCTTCCGACGGAATCTCTTCCTGAACTCGCTTAAAATCTCAACATAGTAACCCTAACCCTAACCCTTTGGCCAATCAACTCTGGTGTATAGACTTCCATACTCCTCCCACACTTCTCATCATCCCTCACAAACTCACTGCCTTCCTTGAATCTCTTATGCCATTTAAAATCTGATGCTCGATTCATGCAAGATGGTCGAAAAGTAGTCTGAAGCATTTCATACGTTTCTGTGGCATTTTTTTCCAAGTTTAAAACAGAATTTTATTGTTTATCGTTCTTCTAAAGTGTCCTCACGTCCAGATTGCATTTTTGAAATTCACCAGCTGTGACAATCAGGCTTTAGTAGGTTGTATTCCAATTGCTGCTGCAGCTGTTTATTTAAACCTGAAATCATAAAAATTGGTTACGACAATTTTGAATGCCTGCACAAAATAAGTCTGGAAACTTATTGAATTCACCACGTATATATATATATATATATATATATATATGTACATATAGTGTGTGTGTGTGTGTGTGTGTGTGTGTGTGTTTGAGAGAGAGAGAGAGAGAGAGAGAGAGAGAGAAGAACCTGTATGTTGCGCTCGTCAAAGGGTTGCTTCGTACGAAATACCTATTTCATAATGTTATTTCATTATATGAATGTTGATCGCATGACAGTAAATTTGAAACTTCCAACAGAAAAGTCATATTTATATCCATCCTTATTACGGATAGCATCTAAACGAAATTTGGATAAAATGGCATCTAACAAGAAAGCAGATGTATACATCACTGGCTTATTGCCCACGAAAATATTTCAACTGTTAGTAATCCTGGAAGCTTGTTGAAAGTTTACGGAGTCTAAGCAATGAATATCAGTCGGTAGGTAAGTCGTTTTAACAGTCACTTTCCACACAGCTGTTAGGCCACTTAATTTTTAAAAAAAACCCTCAATCATCTCATCTACTCAAACAGGGCCGATGAAAGATGGACTACGCGGAGATTTCCCTGACACCGATACTGTCATCACTCGGAGAAAAAATAGATCACTTCCGCCATCGGAAAAAGTATAACGGGGTTGACTATGTAAAAATACCTTTTCTTTAAGGAAACATTGTCAATCCAATGTTATTCTGGTCCTTGTATCTGTTGTGGTTTTCTGTGGAAATAAATTTGCGTTTTAGTTTCAGAGCCACCTTCCTATATATATATATATATATTATGGGTTACCTAATTAGGTCACTTTCTTTTTGAGGTTCATTACGTTTTAATCGAAAAGGGAAATCAATCTTGTAAATTTTTTATTTCGTAGATAAACAAATCTTTAAACAGGGAAGGGTGTAGTAGACTTTATGTTTTGCTTCTCTCAGCAGTATGAACGATTTTTTTTAATTTCAGAAAAGCTGGTACATATTAGCGACATCAGATCCTTAGACGAATGTTAATTGAAAGAACATTATGTAGGCAAATTAAAAAAATTAAAAAAATGATATTGTTATTAGTCTCAGAAGTATAAAACATTTTCTCCCCGCTCGTTCTTTCCCTCACCCCTCCTCTCTCTCTCTCTCTCTCTCTCTCTCTCTCTCTCTCTCTCTCTCTCTCTCTCTCTCTCTACCACTCACTCGCTCATATATACATATATATATATATATATATAGTAATTGCATAAAGATTTCACATAGCTAATGATTAACGTGACTGACCTCTTCGTTGATTTATTATCACTTCTTTTAGAATTTGATTTTGAAAGTTATAGACTCCCAACCATGAACATAAAAAATAAGTGATGTGTTTTGCATTTCTTTTATTTTTTGCATGTGTTTGTGCCAGGTCCTAATTTTGTTTCATGACAATGCTTGGTCACTCGTTACAAGGATGACACTGCAGAATATCATTGACTTTGGATATGAGACTTTGCCGAATCTGCCATAGTCACCTGATCTCTTATCAACCGACGTTCTTCCAAGCGTCTGGGGACTTTTTTTGTGCCCTCTACCCTAAAAAAATAACATACAATTTGTAAGAAGAAGAAACTGTATTTAAACATTTCTTGGCCTCAAAACCTTGAGCAGGCATAAACAACACTGTTTGCTAATCGATAGCAAAAATGCATAGATTTGCTAATCGATAGCAAAAATGCATAGATTTCTGGGATAATATTTTTTGACTGATTAAAAGAAACTGTTTAAATTTATTAATTCAAGACTGAAAACGTTTATGTTAAAGCTTTTACTATATTTATAAAAGAAGCGAGGGATTATTATTGGTGATAGTGCATATGTAGTTCTAAGTTACGGTGGCATAAACACACGGTTGGTTGGTTGGTTGGTTGGTTGGTTGGTTGAGTTTTATGGCATATCAACCTTTGCAGGTTATTTAACGCCAAATCAATTTTTATGTAAATGATCAGTTCTATTCAAAACAATTCAGTTTACCATAAGTAAACAGTTTAATTGTCAAAAACATTTCCATTTCAAACTATTCAAGCAGTTATACATAACAATTCAGTTAAGTGTAAATACAGTTTTAATGTCGAAAAACAGTTCTATTTCAAATAATTCAGTTAAGCATAAGCACGCAGTTTGAATGTAAGTACGGTTTAATTGCCAAAAACATTTCTATTTCAAGCTATTCAGTTTACTCAAACAATTCAGTTTAGCATAAGTATGCTGTTTGTTCTATTTAACCCATAGATAGGGTCCCATCATGTGCTACCACTCCGGACCAGAGTGGACCAGGGAGCGATGGCAATGAAGGGGTACTCCGCATTCCCCAAAGCTCCAGCACAGCTTGAACCTCACCATCATATTATTTAGTGTCATATCCAGGACACTCGTTGGGGGGGGGGGTATTACCCATCTGCAGAAAAGCAGTTGGTGTATTCTACAGCCCCAGCCGACTGGGCAAATAAACACACGGCCAACGGAGTTTGGGGTGACCGTCATTTTCTTACTAATGTAATTGTCACGTTTTTCTCTTCCAGATTCCATTCCTGTCTTTATTCTAATAATTTGTGTAAGGTTTTCTAATTAGAAAATATATCAATATGGTCCATCTGGTTTATCTCTTCAGGTAATTTTGCAAATCTTTAGCCTCCTCTGCATTTTTAAATATTAAATTTTGTGGCTTCATTGCTGTAATAAATAGTTATAACAAAAGTGAATAACTCTCTAAGAAGCCTATTTGAATTTTTTTACCATGTAGTCCATCTTTCATCGGCCCTGTTTGCGTGAATGTTTTACCTCTGCTAGAGTTTTTTCTCCGATTGATAGCTCTTTTGATAAATTTCTTTGTTATCTTTAACATTTTACGCTAGTCTTTTATCCACAGCTGCGGGATCCTTTTGTATGTGCTTTTTAGTATATCCATGGTTAGATCATGATCATTTCACTCCTTAGGAGTTTTTCACACCAGCATTAACTGTTGTGCCCGTGGTGTAATGGTTACCGTCGTAGGAAATGGACACGGCGACTCAAGTTCAAATCCTGGATGAGAATGATTGCATTTCACACAGCACTAATACCCTTGGGAAAGGTATGAATCCAATTATTCTCCCTTCAGCTATGGGTAAATAGTAGGACACACTGGTTTATTCAGCCTTAGTCAGGCAACTAGTCAAGGAAAAGGAAAACTCGGAATTCAAACCTGTTAAACTCCGCTTAAAAATTGACCTTGTATCATATCCTGCCCGAACGGAGGCAGTTGGTAAATAGGATTAACTGGCCCTCTTTCACGAGAGTCTAAGTGACAGCAAATCTCATCGGGACTCCTGGACTTTTTTGAGTTTTCAAGTCGATTTCAACAATGCTGAGATTTGGATTGTTGTTTCTTCCCCATTTTCTCAATTCTTCTTTCCAAGCTTCTGGGAAGAGTTCCAAGTGCAGCAACTACAATTGGCATCACCGTCACCTTCATGTCTCACATCTCTTTTCCATTCCCTAGCAAGGTCTGTTTGTTCGTTTTCCTTCATTTCACTTTGAAACTCGCTTGAACAGCAAGATCCACAAGATAGTAAGTTCTTTTTTCTTATCAATTAACGCTTAGCCTGATTCTCTGGCTAGATGATCAGTTCGTCTCTCAAAATCACAGAGAATATATGTGTCTTATTCTTTAGAACGGTTTCTGTTTTGTGCATACACAATTAATAAATACGGTCAAATTTTAATCTCTTGCACCTTCTCCAGTCAGTCGTGTCTAGTTTTGACTATTTTTTTTTTTCAGATTGCTGAATTTGCTTATATGATCAATCTACATCTCTGTCCTCTATTAGAATTCTGTTGCGTATCATCAGTTTTCGCTTTAACTTAATTGATCCTTTGGGCATTGTTTTATGCTACTGCTCTCTCTCTCTCTCTCTCTCTCTCTCTCTCTCTCTCTCTCTCTCTCTCTCTCTCTCTTTCTCTTGAGGTTTCCATTCCTTAGCAATTCCAGATCTTCTTCAGTGCAATCTTGCAGATAATCATTATTATCATTATTTAACTTTCAAGTTTACTTTTGATATTTCACAATTCTTTGCTAGATTCTTTAACCAAGACATAGGTTATGGGAAGTTAATGATTATATGCCTCATATGAATATGATCTTTTCTGCCTATTTAACGTCTTATTTTTTTCAATCACATTGATAGTTCTTTCCTAGGGAGATGAGCAGTTCCGCAAAGGGGAATATTTTGTTTTTCATATAGGGTGAGACTGCTTGTAAACGTGTTTATCGATTCCTTCCTTAATTAGATCTCCCACTCTAACTGGCACATTATTACTTTACTTCTTCGGTGTTTTTCACACCTGTTTTAACTGGTGGGTTTTCACTGAAATCAGAGTGACAGCAAGTCTCCTCAGATTTCCTGGATTCTTCGGAATATTCAGGCAGATCTCCACACTCTTGATTCTTCCAATTTTCCTTCTAAACCCTTGGGGAACGTTCCGTATTGGTATCACCGTCACTTTCATGTTCCACATCTTTTTTTAGCTATCTGGCAAGATTGAGGTATTTATGTATCTTTTTATTTTCTTTAATTTCTGCTCTATAATCTGAGGTACGACAAAATCGACATGTGCCCCATACTAAGCTAATCTTAGTAAATGCCAATTCCATATTTTCCCTTTTGGATACACAGGATATTCAGTTAGGCTATGAATATACCAGAGGAAAAAGTCGAATAAGCATATATATTCAAATACATATCTGTATATGAATACTGCTGCAATCGAAAACCTATGTTCTTTAGAATTTGATGTTGGTAATGCTATGACAGAAGTTATATAAGGGTTAAGTAAAGTGAAGTCTAAATATAATTATGTATTTATTTAAAAGGTTAACAAGAGACACTAAGTTACGAAATTAAGACTTAACATATCGGCACTCTTTGTTGATCTGGTTTCTTTGTTTTGTGGCATATCAACCTTCGTGGCTTATTTAGTGTCAAAGCCATACTTCTAGAAGCACAGTAACGGTACTATATAACCCATAGCTGGGAGGATAAGTAAGTTCATACCTTTTCCAGAGGTACTTGACCGAAAGTGCCCGTAGTAGTACGACAGGTGTTTGAACTCACTTACTAAGATTCCGCAGTCCATCGCTTTAACGACGACACCGCCTTATTGACCTGGTTTTTGAAAAGTAAATTACAAATTAATTAATGGTATAATTGAATCTACAAAATAGTTTTAAGAATATAAATAATCTTATTGTTACTCAAAAACATTTCTGTGTCAAGTTTATACGTTTAATTACCTTTTATGTTTTCTTGACTAATGACTACCAACGCTAAATATCATCCGTATTTCACGTACTCTGTTTGTTGTTGTTTGTTATTTGGGTTTTATGGCATATCAACCCTTACAGGTAATTTAACGCCAAATCCATTTTTTATGAAAATAGTTCTATTTCAAACAATGCAGTCTAACATCAGTACGCACTTTGAATGTAAATACAATTTAATTGTGAAAAACATTTCTATTTCAAGCTATTCAATTTAGTTAAGCGGTTCTAATTCAGCTAATTAAGTTTAGTATGAGTAGAGATTTTGTTAATACACAATTAAATGTAAAAACAGTTCTATATTGAACAATTCAGTTTAGTCTAAGTACAGTTTCAATGTAAAAAAACAGTTCCATTTCAAATTATTCAGTTTAGCATAAACACACAGCTTAAATGTAAGTGCATTGTTTATTTTTTTGTCAAACAGTTCTAATTCAGATAATTCAGTTTAGTATGAGTACAGATTTTGTTTGCACACATTTAAATGCCAAAACAGATCTATATTAAATAAATCAGTTTAGTGTAAGTATATTTTCAAGGTCAAAACAGTTTCATTTCAGATAATTCAGTTTAGCGTAAGCACGCAGTGTAAATGTAAGAACGGTTTAATTGTCAAAAACATTTCTATTTCAAGCTATTCAGTTTAATCAAGCTGTTCTAATTCAAACAATTCAGTTTAGCATAAGTATGCAGTTAGTTCTATTTAACCCATAGATAGGATCCTTATCAAGTGCTACCACTCCGGGCCAGAGTGGACCTGGGAGCGATGGCATTTCCCAAAGCTCCAGTTTTACTGGAATCCCACCATCAGATTGTTTAGTGTCATATCCAGGACACTCGACGCGGGGTGGGGGGTCTTACCACTTAGCAGAAGTACAGTCAGTGTATTCTACAGCCCCACCCGACTGGGAAACTCACGTACACTAACTACAGGCAAAAATAATAGGATTAATACACTCAGAAGATATTCATTCATTTTTTCTTTCAATTTTTTAAGCTGCAAATAAAATAAGAGATAAGACGCAAATGTTTTTTTCTTTATCTCAGTCTGTTCATATAAATCTATCAATTTATTCTGGGTTTCTAGCAAGTGTCTTAAACTGATTAAAAATAATATCCCTAAGAAAATAGCTCAATCGGCAGGTGCCGTAGAATAAATACACTGAGTGTATCTCTGCAGAAAGATAAGATCCCCTCCTGCAACGAGAGTCCGGTTTATGACAGTAAACAATCTGATGGTGAGGCTCCAGACTTAAAGCTCTCGGGAATATGGAGTATATCTTCATTGGCATTGATACCAAGTCCACTCTGAACTGGAGAGGTAGCAATTGATAGGTTGTAAGAAATTGTTAGAAATAGAACTGACGATTTAACCATGTGTAAATAAATAGCTGATGTTGAATGGAAATGTTAGTGATACTTTGCAATACTTGGATCCATTTAACTTTAGAAATTAATGCTAAATTGAATTGTTTGAAATAGAACTGTCTGAGCATTTAACAGTGTAAACCAATAACTGATGTGTTATTTAAATTGTTAGTGATACACAGTGATACATGGAACCATTAAACTGTGAGTAGATGAATAAATAGTGTTGAAATGAAAAATTAGTTTTAAATAGAAATACTTCACTATGTGCAAACAAATGGTTAATATTGAATAGAATTATTACTGTTAACAGTAACTGAAACCATTTAACTTTGTGCAGAAAAATGATTGATAGTTAATAGAATTATTCATGTTGAATAAAAAATACTTGAAACCATTTAACCATTTAAACGCTCAGACTCGTTTAAAATGTTATCAACAAAATGAGTTTGCAAATCATATGTTTAATATAAATGTATAAGGAGAATTTGGCAATAAATAACATACAATGGCTGATATGCGATAAAACCCAACCAAAACAAAGTATCATCATCATCATCATCATCATCATATCGTGCCGCCAGCACAGATATACCTGGCTCTCTCTCCCCACTCCTCCCTAATGTTCATGGCTACCGGCAAGTCCTCAGGGCTACATCCCGTATCCTCACAGCACACGAAGAGGTTTTCACTTCTTTTTATTTAGCAGTAAATAAACTATTAGTTAATAAGACACATCCTTTTTGTTTGATAGCTAAAACATTCATTTTCATAAGATAAACGTTAAACAAACAAAATTGATTTATTACTTTGTCTCTGTGTATGTCACTCTCTCTCTCTCTCTCTCTCTCTGTGTGAAATCTTCCTCTTATTATCTACACTTTTTAGATATTTCGCGAGTTGTCTATGTCTGGTCATTTTTTCCTTTTCAGAAGATTCTAAACTGAATACCTTTCACTTATTAAAGTAAGTACTTGTGGGGAAATCCCTATGACGCAATGGCTAAAGTGCTAAACTGCGGTCTCAAAGTAACCGAGTTCTAATTCCAGTCATGCTATAACTTTCCCTTTCAGACTAATACTCTTGAGAAAGGTATGAACCTCTTATCCGCCCCAGCTATGAGTTAAATAGTATCAGTGTTTTTCTTCAACAAGGAATGCTTTTGTATTAAATAACCAATGAAGGTTGATATGCCATTAAAAAAAAACCAACCAAACCTAAAGTAAAAACCTTAATACTGAAATAAACAAGAATTTCTGCCAGCATAGCTGGATCGCGTCTTACACGCGTGATGCCTTGACTAATTTGATCATAAAAAAAACTCTGACAGTGCTCACACATATAATCACATTAGTTCTATTTTTCAATTTTCATAACATCTTTTTTTTATTTTATGATCTATTATAAGCTATAAAACTGAGCCATTAGCCAAATGAGTAAAGTGTTTGCCAATGGTCCGGGAGACCAGGGTTCAATCCCAGGTCAAGTCATACCAAAGACTCAAAAAAATGTTACTTGATGCCGCCTTTTTAGCACTCAGCTTTATAAGGTAAGGATCAAGGGTAAAGTGGAGCAATCCTTGGAATGGAGTAGCGCCCTCCCCTACATCTCGGTGTAGTAGCTATTGAAAAAGGAACATTCGGGTCACCCTCGATAAAGATCACCAACTTTACTTTATAAACTATAATGGCAAAAGTCATTTGTTAGTTTAACACCCAAAGTTAAGCATTTTCATAATCAACTTTTGACTTCTAATCTTTGCAAAAATCATGAAATTGCCTCTCTTACATTTTTTTGAGTCTTTGGTATGACTTGACCTGGGATTGAACCCTGGTCTCCCGGACCATTGGCAATCACTTTACTCATTTGGCTAATGGCTCAGTTTTATAACTTATAATAGATCATAAATGCTTCAGTTTTTTTTAGCCGTAAATAAACTAATATCAAATAAGACACACATTCACACACAAAAGGTAATAGGTGAACATCCTAGCTTCATAAAATATTCCTCAAACAATGTAGATTAAATCATTTAAAGTAATGATATAATTTTTTCCTTGACCATGCAAGGGAAGATATATTAAGATATAAAAAACGGAATTCATTGACAAAAATACAATAATTATTACTTCGTTACCTCTCCTCGGACTTTTATGTCAGACAGGGATTTCTCGAATCAAAAGCAATATTCTTTATCAAAGTGGTTACAACTTTCCCGAATGGCAATTTGATGTTTTGTGCCTTCTCATAAACCATTTGAAAAATTCCACTTTAAATTTTCAATTGGATTTAGATTCGAATTTTTCGATGGTCGTGTCATTAATTTTACATGCTTTTCCGAAAAAAAGCTTTAATCTTCTTTGCTCTGTGACAAGATACATTATTATCCTGAAAAATGACTTCATCCTCTCTAAACCAGTGTTCTATCGATGAAATGAGAAAATTATCCAGGAATTCAATGTACACGAATGCATTGAATGTTTAGCAGACGAAGAAAAATATATTTCGCGTCTCATCTATTATAAGTAAGAAAAGCCCATGTGAACATCCTCGAAGTGTGCTCAATCTGTAATTTTTGCATGTGGCTGTAACAAACAAAGAAGATAGCATCTAACCACTAAACACTCGGAATAAGTAAGGATAAAACAATAGACTACTACAACCTGATACATCAATCAAGTCCTCTGCATCCTTTCATTAGTCATATTGCCAAGACTGACCATATATTATTAACCCCACAGAAATATCGTCTAGCCAGAAAAGAAATTAAAAGAAAGAGTACACTCGGCTTAAAAATAAAAAAAAAAACAAATGAAACAAAATGTGTAGCAATGATCAAGATAGCAATGTCTATATTACGAGAGGCCTGGGTTAATTTCAGTGAAGCAATACATATATCAGAACAGCTGGGAGAGTTGAGTTTGGGCGAGCGGTAAGTGAGGCCAAATATGGAACGATTTTGCTGAAAAGGCTTTAAAGTGGAATATGGGAAAGGACTAGTGATGTGGGCCAGTAAAGTATAGAATCATTTATAAAAAGTAGAAGAATGAAGTAATTTGGGACACTAAAAATTCTCCAAGAGCTGGATAACTTAGCAAAGAAATAGTCGACATCATTTTACTTTTCCCGTTTCTTTCGTTCTAATTTGTATTCACTCTCTCGCGTGTCCCTCCACTGATTAAAACTCTTCATACCGCTTTTCAGATTTTGCGTCACTCCCTCTCACATTCCATTACTATCTTTTTATGCTCACTCTCTTCGAGCCATTGTCAATCTCTCATTTTCCTCCACTCTGGCTTTCTTTCTCTCAAAGACTCTCTCATCCTCTCTCTCATTTTCTTACTATTTGTACTACGGGCTCTCTCACTTCTTCTCACCAACTTTTCTATCTATCAGTCTCTCTGTTTTTCGCTCACGCGCTTCCCATCATTTCCCTTCTCTCTTTCTCCATTTTTCTCATTATTGCACTCTCTTTCTCCCATTGCTTTCATTTTCTCTTGTTTCTTTTTTTTTTCTAACTCAGATACTCTCTTTCTCTCTCTCTCTCTCTCTCTCTCTCTCTTTCTCTTTTTTCCTCTCTATTTACTTTCTCCCAATCATTTTCACTTTCTATTGCAGACTCGATTTCCTTCTTTGTCTGTCTATCGGTCTGTCTGTCTATCTGTCTCTCTTTCTCTCTCAGTTTCCCTCATTTCCTGTCTTTCTCCGTGTCGCTCTCACTTTTTCTCGAGTACTTTCAATTTCCTTAAATATCCCTTTTACTTTTCTTTAAACAATGTCGCATTTCTTCTCTCCTTTTCTTCACAATCTCAGGCTATGTTAATCAGTCTCAAATTTTCATCTCAACTTTTCTCACCTCTCTCTCTCTCTCTCTCTCTCTCTCTCTCTCTCTCTCTTACTTTCTCTCCCGCACTCTCACTTTTCTCCGCCTGATCACGGACGTTGCTCTCCCTTTCGTTATGTTCTTTTCCCCGTTCATAATAGTTTATTTCACTTATCTTAAATTTTCCTTACTGGCCATCCATCTCTCTCTCTCTCTCTCTCTCTCTCTCTCTCTCTCTCTCTCTCTCTCTTACTTTCTCTCCCGCACTCTCACTTTTCTCCGCCTAATCACGGACGTTGCTCTCCCTTTCGTTATGTTCTTTTCCCCGTTCATAATAGTTTATTTCACTTATCTTAAATTTTCCTTACTGGCCATCCATCTCTCTCTCTCTCTCTCTCTCTCTCTCTCTCTCTCTCTCTCTCTCTCTCTCTCTCTCTCTTACTTTCTCTCCCGCACTCTCACTTTTCTCCGCCTAATCACGGACGTTGCTCTCCCTTTCGTTATGTTCTTTTCCCCGTTCATAATAGTTTATTTCACTTATCTTAAATTTTCCTTACTGGCCATCCATCTCTCTCTCTCTCTCTCTCTCCCTCCCTCTCTCTCTCTCTCTGTCTCTGTCTCTGTCTCTGTCTCTGTCTGTCTCTCTCTCTCTCTCTCTTCCACCCTCTTTCTCTGTATTTCTGGTGTACGTGTCCTTAGATTATCTGAAAGAAATGCATTCAAAAGAATCGAGGAAAAGTGGGAAGATGCCAGAAATTAACGTAATGAATTCTTCAATAGGAAAGAAGATAATTAGTATTTTACTGAACTGCTAAATAACACGTGCAAAATGCTACATATTGATTTTCAGGATAATTTTTCATGTCCTTTCTTTTTCCCCCGTGGTAAATCTATTTCTATCGACAGTTACATTCTTGTTTAAAAATAAATTTCTGTGCTAAGAAAGAGGGGAAAAAATGACTCTTCAAAGAGTAAAGTTCATGAAGAATCCATTTTTCATGGTTTTGGAATTATGTCCAAGGTTTGTAAACATTTGGTTGATTGCACAAACAAGAAAGAACAGAAAAGGGATGAATTATATTTCGAAAATCGATAACATCTGAAAAAAAAAAAGATTAAACTAGAAATGTCTTCAACACCTTAGCATAAGTTCAGTTATGTAGATGCTAAAAATGACTTCTTACGAAGCAATTTAGTAAAAATAAGCAAGAACGTGATTGTTTATACAGAAGAAATAAGGCAAACTTCTCAGATTAAACAGATCAATAATATATACAATGTTTAGAATGTGTGCTTAACAAAACGGCTATCATCGTAGTAAATGGAACAGGTATGGACTCTCCGAGTAAACGTGGATCAGGGAGTAAAGGCAATGAAAGATACTCTGCATTCCCCAAAGCTCCAGAAATTGAACTGCACCATTAGAAGGTTTAGAGTGATAATCAGGATACTCGTTGTGGGGTGAAGACTTACTCGTCTGCAGAAATGTAGTCGGCGTATTCTATAGCCTCAGCCGACAGGGCGGGACTGAATATGATGTATAGAGATATGTTGCTATAGACAGAAATACTCTCCCCCCCTCTCTCTCTCTCTGTCTCTCTCTCTCTCTCTCTCTCACACACACACACACACACACACACACCAAAGCACACACAAACGTGCAGACACAGATACAGACAGAGAGACAGACAGACACACACACACACACACACACACACACACACACACACACACACACACACACATATATATATATATATATATATATATATATATATATATGCATGCGTTTCTTGACGCTAGGCTATTTCTTTGCTTTTCTAGCTGAAGACTGTTCAGGAACTCTTACAACTTAGAGTCTCATATTCACCTCTGAGTTTAGAAATGAAATCTCTAAGAAGCCGGAAAAAAAGCAATTTTTTTCATTAGAGAAAAAATAGATAACTTTCCATTTTTAATATAAATTAATAACCATAATTAATTCACATGTTATCATGTTATCGAATTTCATACTCCCAACGAGACGTTAGTTCTAACCCCTAACACACATTCATATACATTAGCATGATAAGCATAAAAAAGCAAACATAAAAAAAAGCATTTAACACAAGTACCAATATATCAAATATTTTTAATTACTAAAATCATTAACTCTATTAGTAAACCTTTCAAACTAAACGTTTAATACAAAACGCTGAAAACATTTCCATTGACAACTTCAAAATAAAACAGCACAAATAATTAAAACAATAAAAAATCAAACTGTCAACGCAAAACTCTATTACTCCTGACGACAACCAAAAGTATGGTCGAAAGCGCTTGACCAGAAAATATGGGACAATTCCTTTACCACCTGGATCCCGACACAAGAAAAATAATAAGAGGACTTGAAAAAGGATAATTAAAGATAGTGAACAAACAATGTTCCACCGTCTTTAATAAAACTTGCTATGATATATATATATATATATATATATATATTATATATATATATATATATATACGAGGATCATTAAATAAGTTTCCAGACTTTTTTCATGTGGGCACTTTTATTGATAGTACACACATGAAACTCTAGTCCCCTTCAAAGTAATCTCCTCCGGCTGCAATACACTTGTTGTGCCGTTCCAACAACTTCTGCAAGGCCCCATGGAAGCCTTCTTGTGTGAGCGTGTCAATGACTTCGCCACAGCCTCTTTCATCTCCTCAATGATTTGGTTTGGTTTGGTTTCTTTGTTTAATGGCATATCAACCTTTGTAGGTTATTTAATGCCAAAGCTATCCTCCAAGAAGAACAGTAGTGGTACTACTTAACCCATAGCTGGAAGGATAAGTGGGTTCATACCTTTCCCAAGGGTATTTACCCGAAAGTGAACGTAATAGCGCGACTGGAGTACGAACTCGCTTACGACGATTCCGTAGTCCATCGCTTTACCATTACACCCCGAGGACACCCCCTCCTCAATTGTCTCATAACGACAGCTTCTGAGCAAAAGTCACAGGAAGCAAGGTCTGAACTATAGGGAGGCTGAGGAACAGTCTTGATTCTCATCTTGGTCAAATATAGTCTGAGACAAGAATGGAGTTGTGAACTGGTGCATTGTACTCGTGGAAATGCCACTGACCCGATTTGAAGAGTGCTGGCCTCTTCCGACGGAATCTCTCCTGAACTCCTTTAAAACCTCAACATAGTAACCTAAACCCTAACCCTCGGCCAATCAGCTCTGGTGTATTGACTTCCTTACTATTCCCACACCTTTTATCATCCCTCACAGACTCCCTGAACTTCTTTGAATCTCTTATGCCACTCAGAAACTGACGCTCGATTCATGCAAGATACTCCAAAAGCAGTCTAAGCATTCCATACGTTTCTCTGGTATTTTTTCAAGTTTAAAACAGAATTTTATTGTATATCGTTCTTCTAAAGAGTCCTCACGTCCAGATTGCATTTTTGAAATTCACCTGCTGTGAAAATCCGGCTTTAGTAGGGTGTATTCCAATTGCTGCTGTAGCTGTTCATTTGAACCCTGAAATCATAAAATTGGTCGTCATCTTATAGTATGTATAACAATAAAATACTGAATTTTCAAGAATCTACGACAATTTTAAATGCGGTACAAAAAAAATGAAAACTTATTAGATGCACCACGTTATATATATTATATATATAATATTATATATATATATATGTGTGTGTGTGTGTGTGTGTGTGTGTGTGTGTGTGTGTGTATATATATATATGAAAGTAAATATGGATAAAAATCCGACAGTATGAAGGTAGCAGGAAAAAATATAATCTAAATAGGTGAATATATCATGATGTGAAGTCGACGTTAACGTTTCGGTTATAATAACCATCGTCAGGACTTGGATATAAAATAGTTATATGCATGTTTATCTATCTTTTCGTTGTATATTTCTCATTTGCTCCCGTCATCTCAACAATCACCCATCTATATTGTGAACTATTTTATATCTAAGTCCTGACGATGGTTATTATAACCGAAACGTTAACGTCGACTTCACATCATGATATATTCACCTATTTGGATTATATTTTTTCCTGCTACTTCAATATATATATATATATATATATATATATATATATAATATATATATATATATATATATATATATGGTATCTGTTATGCCCAGCTTTGAATAGAAAGAAAGAAATATTTGAAATGTATCGAACAGTATTATTTCAACACATTATTTAGTAAGAATATAAAAGCTGAGATGCGATAAACTAAATGAAAAATGAAAAAAAGAACAATGAAAACGAAATATAATCGAAATTGTTATTTAGAAAATTCTTTATAAAGATAAGTGCCTTGGAAAAGAAAAACAATAGAGAAAAACAGACAATGTTTATGACTAACAGTAACATTAGTATCAAACGGGTGCATTTTTGCTCAAATCTCTTTTAAGAATGTAAAAATTTTTAAAGAATCCGGCCACACTGTTTGATATAACAATATAACAAATAAAAATGAAGCTTACGACTTGAATTATTTACATCACTGTATAACAAATAACACCAGAGAAGCCAAAAGTTTTCCCCAGTTTACTATAAAATAGTGACGTAATAATCATTAACTGACAATTTCATCATTAATTGCTTCAGCAAATATCAAATAAATGTCACCATGAAATGTCTTGTAAAAACTGGTCGTTATAGAACTATTTTATAATTGGTAACATTGGTGGGACAAGCAAAAATACTCTATAGAAAAGTAATTTCTTATTCGCTTGAAGCATTGCACAAATTATTTTATTTCATAGTATTGAATTAATTTAAAGGGCTATTGCAATGCAAATAGTTATTATTTGCAATGAAATAGCCCTCTAAATTAATTCAATACTCTTATATATATATATATATATATACAATATAATATGAATTAAGTTATGTATAGACTTTGAAGGAACGATCCATAAAGAATATATGGGATTAATATATTCAAATAGATTTCTAAAGGTGCTGCTATTATTATATAAGAATATATAAATATATACAACTACATTTTTTTAAAAGTCATATACAGAGCAAATATATCAATAATTAGGTAAAACTTAACAGATAAGATCCATTATATATTTATTTCAACTGATCTTTTAATTAAAAGGCTATTTCATGAGATGGAATACAAGTATTCCATCTGATGAAACAGTCTTTTGATTAAAAGGTCTTTGAAATAAATTTATAATGGATTTTATCTGTTAAGTTTTACATGATATCATATATGTATAGATAGATAGATAGATAGATAATAAAAGAAAGGCAAATAAGGAAAGGGTTGCGTAAAAAATGTGCTCGATGCTGTCATTATATGAAGCAGGTATAACACTCAAGATATTTGAATTTCCAAAGAAATCTCCTTCCATTCTAATACACTTTTCCATTCTTCGCCTCAACGGCTCTATGCACTGCTGGACAGATTCTTGTGGTATGCCACTCAGCTCTGTTGTTACGACTCGCTTGATGCCTCCCTCGCCTTCAAAATGGGTCTTCTTAATAATACAAATGTTCTTAAGTGAAAATAAACAACACACACGGAGCAAGATCAGGAGAATAGGGAGTTTTTTACCAGGATGACGGTGTTACTTTCGGTCAGGAATTGCTGGTTGCTAGCGGGTTTGAGTAGTTGTATTGTCGTAGTGAAGAATTAATGATTTGTCCGGCCACAAGTCTCTTTTCTTCTCGCACATTTAGTAAAGTATACCCCATAGTATCTTCTTGTAGACTTGCTGATTGATCGTCAGGCTATATGGCAGGAACCCGCTGTAGATAAAGAATGTGATCAACATGATTTTGACTTTTGACTTTGACTGTTTTGCTTTCTTCGGTTTTGGCAACGTCAGAGACTTCCTTTGACTTCTCTGACACTTGGTTTCAAGTTCGTACTCAAAAATCCATCTCATCCCAAGTAATGACTCGACGAAGAAAGTCTGGTTCAGTTTGAAGTTGCTTGATGATGTCTTGACACACCTGGATGTCGGACCCCTTCTGAATATCAGTTAGCAGTCTTGACACAATTGTTGTTTTGACTTTCCGTCTGCAAAAATATTCAGTGATTATCTTCCAAATTTTCCATTTTCACTTCCAGCTGTGTTGCTATCATTCATTCAGTCAGTGGACGATCGCCACACATCACCAGTTTAACTTGATTGATGGTGACGTTATTCCTACTTCTTAAAGGCCTCCCGATCATTTGGAACTTCTTGTGCGACTCAAAAACACATGTGTGCGACATGGTGTTATCTCCATATATCTGCTGAAGCATTTCAAGCGCTTGTGTTGGAAATTTCCCACACCAGACCAAAATTTACAGATTTATTTGCTTCTCAGTGTTCATCGGACGTTCCTCAGTGGTCATCGCTAAACGTCCAGAAAAAAAGGTGTACACAAAAATACATGAACATTTAGATATATTCCTTGAATAACATCTTATATAATAAGAAAATTCCTCTTTTACTCGAAGCTCACACAGTTCCATTACTTTTCAAACTGACCTCATATATATATTTATATAAGGGGAATATATATATAAATAAAAGTCTTAAGAACGCATTGGTGAAATACTGAAAATTAACAAGCACTGTTGACTGTGTCTACGCTGTCTTAACTCATATATTAATGCGCTTTATCCCTGTTATTGAGCCTTCTGTATTTATAAATATAGGAAACTACATTAATATATATATATATATATATATATATATATATATATATATATATATAGGGCTGAAAAGATAGATGTGTAGTGAATCTGACAGTATATAGAAATATGTGGAAAGTTGGATAAATCAAACACTTAATTCAAATATCACACATAAATTTGTGTTTAGTGCTTGATTTATCCAACTTTCCACATATTTCAATCATATATATATTTATATATATATATATATATATATATATATATATATATACTAGAGCTGGACTTAAAACACGCCAAGAGCATCCTCTGTCGGGTATTCTGTGTGTGGCGCTAGACACCATCTGATAGTGAGGCTCCTGTTTTGGAACTTTGGAGATGGTATGATTATCCTCTCATTGGCATTACGTTAATGTTTACTCTAACTCAAAGTGGTAGTACCTGCTTAAGTCCTATCGATGGATTTTTCTTTAGATAATGAAGTGTTTATTTGAATCAGTGGAATGATCATTTTTGTGTAGTATTGAAGTAGTCAATAATTCTAAAAACTGACTTCGGTATGAAATCACCAAACGATGGTCTACATCTCGTATGTTCATCCCAACAGTCGACCAGTATATATATATATATATATATATATATATATATATATATATATATCCTGTTGTGTTACTAGCATGGATTTCCACAACTCCCTCTCTCTCTCTCGCCATCCATCTCTATCATCCATCACTTCCAGAAGGTCTTCAAGGCAACATTCTGTGTCAGTACAGAGCTGTTGTTGATAAATTCTAGCTAGTCATCCTACATTTGCGTGTCCGTGTAAAGGGGTCCATAGGAGAACGTCCCTTATGAGTTCGTCTTTGCTCCTCCTGCAGTGTCAAGCATGTCTTGTTCGCCTAATTTGGAGGATCTTCGATATAGCTGGTAGGTAGCCATATGGCTGCTGTTTTGTGGAATGTTTCTTCCAGGATTTGTTTAATATAGCTCGTAGCATACTTGTGAAATTGCCGTCAAGCTTAGTCAGCGTCCATACAGTATTATATATATATATATATATATATATATGTGTGTGTGTTGTGTGTGTGTGTGTATTTGTGTCACTGCGTGTGCATATGTGTTTATGGTTGGTTTACAATCATTGAATGTTATGTTTGAATATGACAATTGAATATGAATTCTTGAAACTCCAGAAATCACAGAGGCGCATAGATCTCTCAATTGAAAGAGCAATACTACGAAGAACTCGAAGAGATTAAAAGGACTCTTCTTTGATCGGAAGGACATCTCATAAAAGTTACAAATAAATGTCGAAAGGACACATATAAGTAAACCCATGATGTAAAATGCTAAATGGTCGTCTAGTAATAATAAGCTCGGTAGGAAAGGTTTCGACAGAAAATGAAAAGATGAGATTAAAGAGGTTTTAGCCAAAACATGATTGAGACTAGCACCAATCAAACTCTTCATGAAAGAAGCAATGAAATTTGTTCTATCTATGTTATATCGTGGTAAGGAAGAGATACACAGTGAAATAGGGTTAGCTATTAATAAACTCAAGCTGAGGTGGCTGTGGTGTAATAGTTATCGTCGTAGCAAATGGACACGGCGACACGAGTTCAAATTCTGGACGAGACTGATTGGATTTTACATAGCACTAATACCCTTGGGAAAGGTATGAATCCAATTATTCTCCCTCAAGCTATGGGTAAATAGTAGGACAGACTGGTTTCTTCAGCCTTGGTGAGGCAACTAGTCTAGGAGAAGGAAAACTCTGAATTCAAACCTGTTAAACTCCGCTTAAAAATTGACCTTGTGTCATATCCTGCCTGAGCGGGTGGTGGGTAAATATGATTAACTCAAGTGGTACAGTCCAACAAATATTATTAGTCTCGCAATGTGAGAGTTACGTCCGACGTTGGTCTTACTACTGACCGAGATCGTGCAGAACTTTTTCGTGCTTAAGAAACACGACGTCTTTTATACTTCCACCATACCGGAAGTCACGTGGTACAAGCCACTAAAAAACAATCTTGTTGAGGCCTCAACATGTCTGACAGTGAAATTTCACGTGTTTTTTCTTGCATCAGAATTTATGTTTACATCAAGTATATACAAACAACGCTAGCGCGCTTTGTTTTTGTTTCTCAACAAAGTTGATTACCAGTTTGGCTGGAAACTTTTGCACATTCCTAATACTTGAGATTCTATTTCTATATGCCTGATCCCGCACTTTCTCACGGGATCAGGATGCAAACTCGAAGTACTTGGCATGATATTGAATTGCAAGTCCATTCGTTTCTGACTAAAATGAACATAAAGATTGTGCATAGGTACACAAAAAACAAGTCGATTACACTAAACATTAGCGGTCAACCTAACCTTTAAAATAGAACCAGAAGCATGGGGAGTAGATTTCAATTCTAAGGCACATGTTTTTAATCAGATCTGCTTCAGGAATTACTCACAAAGTGATAGATAGATAGATTGTTAGATAGGTATGAAGAGAATATGACAGACATATGAAAAGATATAAAGAGAATGTAAAAAAAAGGCATGCATACACACACTCACATTCACAAACATTAACATTCACACACATATAGGTAGGAATAGATATAGATAGATTTGGAAAGAGTGAAAAAGACACACGGACAGACTGTCAGATATGAAGGGATTATGATAGACATATAGATAGAAAGATATGAAGATAATAAACAGACCGGCAAACAAAGAGGTAGAAAATAGTAAAGAGAGATAGACCAGTGAGTAGATTGATAGGTCATCATCATCATCATCATCATGTCGCGCTGGTACCACGGATATCCCTGACCCTCTCTCGCTACTCCTCCCCATCGTTCATCGCCCTTGGCAGGTCTTCAGGACAACATCCCGTATCCTCACATAGCTGCTGAATGTATTTTCGTGCTGGTCGTCCTGCTTTTGCACGGCCATGTGTGGGGGTCCATAAGAGTACATCTCTTTTGAGTTCGTCCCTGCTTCTCCAGCAGTGTCCTGCATATCTGGTTCGTCTAACTTGAATGGTTTTCGTGATAGGAGGCAGGTGGCCGTACAGTTAGTGTCTTGTGGGGTGTTGCCGCCAGGACTTGTTCAAGATTGCACGCAGCATTCTTGTGTAATTGCCGTCTAGCTTCTTCTCCAGCCGTGGTAAATTGCTAGAATGTGCAAGAAACAAGCAAACAGATACATACATAGATAGATAGATTATGATATACAGAAAGATAAAGCGTATAAAGTTTATATATATATATATATATATGTGTGTGTGTGTGTGTGTGTGTGTGTATTCTTAGGTATTTAGTCCCGTTTACTTTGGTACAGATCCAAATTTCGGTTGGGGAGCTCAATTTACACTGATAGCTGATAAGGATATTACGTATACATCTCACTGTAACAGATTTACTGCACACTCTCAAATACACACCGAACATACATACACCTCTATGGGAGGCTGAAATCTTCATTTCTTTTTTTTTTTTTTGGTTTCGTTCAAATTTAGACTCTTGAACAGCTGAAGAAATTGTATAACAAAGTAATGATACCTAGATGACTGAATGAGTTCATGCCTTTGTCTACATTTTTTATTCAGCTGTTTTTGACGAAACACAAATTTGTGCAAGTGCAACATCCCAAATATCAGACCTGTATCCGTATTACTTTTTCATGTTTAAGAAAATGAAAATTCATGTTAAAGGTAAGATTTTTGAACATTTAGGACATTAAAAAATACGAAAGCACTGCTTTTCACCATATGAAAGAAAAGATTCAGAAGTGCTGCCTCTAAAGGAAAACTCAATGGAATAGATATATTGAATACCAAAGGGACAATTTTTCAGAAATTTAACATTTCATTCATTGTTCATTTCTATCTTGGTAAATAGAGCCTCAGTCTTGATACTTTTTCAGTACAACTCGTATATACGCGCACACACACACACACATAGATAGATAGATAGATAGATAGATGGTCAGATTGGGTCGCTTTTAATGATAACCAATTCATCTGAAAGGTCATTAGCTAATATTTATTCTCACAACTGACCTTGCGCTGCACTAAACTTAACTGAGCAAATATCAAGGAAGCAGACAGAAATATATTGATATGGGAATTGACAATTAAAAGAAAGTCGTAACTAGCTGTGATCTATCTATCTATCTATCTATCTATCTATCTATCTATCTATCTCAGTCTACTGATATCAATCAGTTTTTTCACTCTCTCTTTATATATATATATATATATATATATATATATATATCTTTTAGTCTAGTGTCGATGGTTGACTGAAAAGTTCATAGGCTGATTAAGAAACTCACATGGAATGTGTTGTGTTCTGGTGAGTGAACACAAGTAGTAATAATAATAAGACAAACCACAGTATGTGAGGAAAATAGTTATATTTACAGGAAAGAGTATTTACGAGAGAGAGACTGTTAGTAATAAGAACATAGGCTTAGTGATAGAGTAATGATATACTTCAACAATTGGAACGGCTCTTCTGGTCTGACTTGTAGGCTTATTCTTCCCAGACTGATCCCCGCTACTGCCATATATGGCAAATGGAACAGCTCATTATGCTGAAAAGGTAGGTGATACCCAACAGAATGTGAACAAATGAGGTTTACTTTTGAACAATCCTCCTTGCAGTCTACACAGTTATTCCATCAGTTTTATCGTGCTTGGATCCCATTGGCAAAAAAAAAATGTCACGAACAGCAGATATGGTGGCATCATATAAACTTTTCAGCTTATTACCTTTTTAGCCAATGCTTCAATCTACTTCAGTCTACCTCTATATATTAATCTATCAATTGAGTTGGTTTTAGTATTTCTTCTAACGTCATTACTTTTTTTTTTCACTTCGATCCAATTTTTCTGCGGTGCTGGGAAAAGCATAACTTTTAGATGAATAATTCTAGGCATGTTGAAATTGGCAATATGACAGGTGGCTTAATATTTTAAGAGTAATTTCTCTCTCTCTCTCTGTCTCTCTCTCTGTCTCTCTCTCTCTCTCTCTCTCTGTCTCTCTCTCTCTGTCCCATGGGTCTCATTTCAGTCTGTGGGCAAATTTCTGCTGATGAACATAAATAGCCGAGGTCGTGTCTAAAATCACGCCGCATAATTTGATCGTTAGCTTGGGATATACTTTCTCTCTCTCTTTCTTTCTTAAAAATGTTTTTATTTATATAAATTGTAATGAGAAAAGTGAATGCTCACAAAAGTTAGAAGGGAACATATGTAAGATAATCTACGAGACTATTAGTTAAAGAAAATATTTTATTTTTGACAAGTTGTCGCTACGGTCTGATACTCTTTACAAAAAAGCAAATTGAGATCACAGTCAATTTAACATATAAGTATTTTCCTTGTACTTAGTAATATTTTAATCATCTGATCATTCCCCGGGTAATCAATTTATCTATTTATAAATATTTCCCAAGAAATATCAAACCGTAGTGGCATAATGCTGAGTAATCAATCCTCTTTCGCGATATCTCCAAGAACAATGGCCGCCCAGTTGGTGGGGCTTAGAACATCCCGACTGCATTCCCTGCAGAGAATTAGACCTCTACCAAATAGGATATCTTAGGTAGGACTCTGAATTGCATTAGATGATAATGTTCCCGTTTGGGACATCTAGGAAGTGTGGATTACTTATTACCATTACTCGTAAGACCTCTATGATTCGGAATGTTAGAACCCATTAAGGTTCCATCCATGCGCCTAAAAGATCTGGTTGGAAATCGTTTTTATTAGTTAAGAATACTTAATATCACATAACTGTAAATTATTTGTTTAAAGAACAGATACTTGAAGATAAATTTTTTACAATCATTAATTTCTTGAAACAAAATAACTGTTAAAAGAAATGATGCTTATTAAATAGAAATAATTACTTGTAACAATATAATTATTAGTATTAGATAGGAATACTTGATATCACATAACCAAGTGCAAAAACATCTTTAGAAACTACAACTCAAAAAATATAGATTTAAACGTATAGGGTGTCGAATTCCCTAACCCCTAAGCGTAAAAGGGGCCTTGTCAATCAATCTGGACGATTTGGAGTAGTTGCCAATCACTATTTTCTCTCCAAGTAACACTCAGTATTTACTCAGTTACAAGATACCAGCAACAGTTAAATGATATATGATGTGACCACTCATGAACAAATCTAAGATAGGTTACCTTTTTTACAAGATCCAGTCTAAATTAATATAATATAAAAGACAGATATATAAATATACATGTATCTATGCATTTAGTATTTATGTATTATATATTTTGCACACTGGGAAAGAGAGTAATTAAATAAATAGATAATACGATAAACTTAATAAATAATAGTATTATTAATTTTGAACTGAATCATTTAAGGAATGGACGGCGCTCACAGATAGATAGATAGATAGATGATAATATTATCCTTATTGTAAGACATATCATGAATTTTTTGTGTTTGCAATGATTAATTTTTGCCCAGTCGGCTGGGGCTGTAGAATACACTGACTGTTTCTCTGCAACTGACACTAAACAATCTGATGGTGAGGTTCCAGCAATGCTGGAGCCTTGGGGAATGCGGAGTACCCCTTCATTGCCATCGCTCCCAGGTCCACTCTGGCCCAGAGTGGTAGCACCTGATAGGGTCCTATCTATGGGTTAAATAGAACTAACAGCATACTTATGCTAAAATGAATTGAGTAAACTGAATAGCTTGAAATAGAAACGTTTTTGACAATTAAAACGTACTTACACTTAAACTGCGTGCTTATGCCTAACTGAATTATTTGAAATAGAACTGTTTTTCGACATTAAAACTGTATTTACACTTAACTGAATTATTACATATAACTGCTCTAATAGTTTGAAATGGAAATGTTTTTGACAATTGAACTGTGTACTTATGCTAAACTGAACTGTTTTCAATAGAACAGATTATTTACATAAAAATGGATTTGGCGTTAAATAACCTACAAGGGTTGATATGCCATAAAACCAACCAACCAAACAAACAAACAAACAAACAATGAATAATTTAAGGGGTTATCTTTCAAAATAGAATTTAGCATATCTGTAATACCTTATACCAGTGAAATTAATCATTTATAATGAAACTCGCAATCAATATTATTGAACTCTTTTATAAACCTCTTATTTTCTTTACTTTATAGTCTACTGGAGTATATATATATATATATATATATATAGAACTTATCTAAAGAATGGTGTTTAACGTGAATACCCGATATATAAACATGATAGAAAATTATGTTCTATCTGGCTTTCTTTTGTAGCTCATTTATATATATATATATATATATATATATATAAAATATCGTTACGTCACAGACGATATCCACCATATTTGTTAGGTCTCTCTCTCGTCTCCAAACAATAGTTTCGATTTTTTAATATTCCTTGTCCTGGACATGCCGTCAAAGGGTACGTAAACGAATAAAAAATTATAACTCGTCCTTTTTCGCGAGTTAGCTCGTAGAGATATTTCACCGGTAGTAATAATCGAAAAAAGGTATCGACAACAAGTACAGGAATAACTGCACGAAAACAACGTATCTTACTGATGAGCAAAATAGAACTAAACACAACGGCAATTTCAACAGCATTTAAAATACATTTATTCCGTTAGCATTTAACTAATAAACTAATATAAATATATATAATACAGTTCAAGAGATATATGAATAGAACTTATCTAAAGAATGGTGTTTAACGTGAATACTCGATATATAAACATGATAGAAAATTATGTTCTATCTGTCTTTCCTTTGTAACTCATTTTTTTCCGCTCGTGGTCATGCCTTCTCTTCCCATCTGCCGACTCTGCATGTTTCTTTTCAAATGTTCATGTCACATTTCTCTGTTCCCAACCCTTCGCACCAACGTGTCTCTGCTCAACTGTTCCATTTCAATCTATCCCCCCCACCTTCTTATCCACGCTGGTAGGCAAAAAGGGTCTCATTCTTTTTACTCCAGGGGTGTCCGGTCAACAACCTCCGACTACTCCTCTCCCAGTGTGTCCGCTGGCAGCTACTATGTGAAACTTCACTAGTATACGTAACAATATATATATATATATATATATATACTGTGTAATAAACAGTAAGAGAGCTAAATTCATGAGTTCCGGAAATGTACCGCCGGGCTGTACAGTGGTAGTGCGTGATGAAATCGTGGAAAAGAAAGAGTATGTTTATTTAGTACGAATGGTGAATATGTGCGATATTTCTACATCCATGTTTCATTTTTTGGTTGGTTGGTTGGGTTTTATGGCATATCAACCTTTGTAGGTTATTTAACGCCAAATCCATTTTTATGTAAATAGTTCTATTTTCAAAAAAATCAGTTTCGTATGAGTACACAGTTTATATGTAAAAAAAGAATCTATTTCAAGTTATTCAGTTAATTCAAACAGTTCTAATTCAGCTAATTCCGTTTAGTATTAGTACAGATTTTGTTTACACACAGTTAAACGTCAAAACAGTTCTATATTAAACAATTCAGTTTAGTATAAGTACAGTTTCAATGTCAAAACAGTTCAATTTCAAACAATTCAGTTTAGCATAAGCATACAGTTCAAATGTAAGTACAGTTTATCAAAAACATTTTTATTTCAAGCTATTCAATTTAGTAAAACAGTTCTAATTCAAGTAATTCAGTTTAGCATAAATATACAGTTACTTCTATTTAACACATTGATAGGGTCCCCATAAGGTGCTACCATTCTGGGCCAGAGTGGACGTAGGAGCAATGGTAATGAAGGGGTGCTCCGCATTCCCCAAAGCTCCAGCATCACTGAAACATCATCAGATTGTTTAGTGATATATCCAGGACACTTATTGGGAGGGGGTCTTACCCCTCTGCAGAGGTGCTATCAGTGTATTCTACAGCCGCAGCCGACTGAGCAATACATGTGTCATGGATGTGGAAATATCGTGGAGGATAAGATCAGGGGGAAAAGATGTGTTTAAAGCAAACTTGTCTATAAACCTATGAATAACACCGTTTTGTCTGCGATGTTAACCGCAAGTGAAACGTGGGCTACCACCGAGATGGAAGAATAGAGACTAGTCCCGACAGGGACAGCAAAGGAAAAACCCCTGCTGAGAATATGGAGGCGTGAACGCATCCGAAGTAAGGTAATTTTGGAGCGGAGTGGAGAGAAGGACGTGATCATGGAGCATCGAAATCAGAAGTAGCGATGAGCTGGACTCGTTTCAAAGCTCACTGAGCACAGGTCGATGCGTGTTATCAAATGGCATCAGAGAGACCGGGGATGACCATTCAAAAGACCTCTATTACGATGGGAAGACGAAATTGTTATACGAATTGGGTCAATACAAAGAAGGGCGAGATCAAGAACGTAGTGGTAGCATATTGTTGCCAGTGATGTGAAAAGCATTAGACAACCCGGCCAATGAGATAATAAGAGAATACTGTTGGTTTATTTTCTTTGTTTACTCGCATATCAATCCTCGTAAAAGAGCAGCAGTGCTACTATTTATCCGATAACTAGGAAGTTAAAGGGGTTCATGCCTATCCCAAGAGCATTAGTCTAAAATTGAACGTAATAGCGTGACTGGAGTTCGAACTCGCTTACTTTGAGGCCGCTATCCAGCCCTTTAGTCATTACAACGTTGGTACTCAAAAATTTTGTGTTTTATAGTATGTTATTCACTGCTGTATTTTATGGCTGTCTATTTCGAGCATAAACAGAGCCGTTGGCCTAATGTGTAAAGTTTTCGCCAATGGTCTAGGAGATCGGAGTTCAATTCCAGGTTGAGTCATACCAAATACTCAAAAATGGTACTCGATGTCGCCTTGCTTAACACTCAGCATAAAGTGAAGCAATCCATGGAATGGAGTAGCGTCCTTATACCTCGGTGTGTTATATATTGAAAAGGAATCCTCCGGGTAACTGAAGTCGCCAACTTTCCTTTATTTTTGTTGTTTTCAATTTGTTCAAATGGAACATTTACATCCTTTTTGTTCTTGGTTGTTCTTGGAATGTTCAATTCATATCACCTTACCTTTGTCTTTTCTTTGTGTTTTGGCTTCTTAGGAAGCTAACTAAAGTAAGAGTAGAACCAGAAAAAGAAGATTGTATCTGCTTAATTGAAAATAGTAAATAGCATACAAAAGACTAGTGAACAGTTCAATATTATATCAAACAATGTGAAGGGGGGTGTTTGTGTTGTTACTGTCAACCATCTTAGGAATCGTAGGCACCGATCCAAGTTTCAAGCCGGATATTGTCCGCTTGCTTTTCAGTTTGAATGACCTTTGAAAAGCATTAATACATCTCCTCTTCCTTCAGATATAGGTAAATAATGGAGTCAGTTTTGGCTCTTCATCCTTGCTATGGCAACTAATCTTGGAGAAGGAAAACTCCGATTTAGACCAGCAGTACTCAGTTCAAAAATTTACCATGTGTCGCATCTTGCCTGTAGCAGAAGGGTTAAGGTAATACATACCAAAAATTGTGTTGTATACGATACTATACTATTATATTATGTAATATATCCAGCATGCGATGGAGAGATTTTAGCATAGATTGCAGAAATTTTACTGGTAATTACATCGGGGTTGGTTCTGCTTACCTTTGCGAACAAAACGTGTGAATGAATATAAGGGCGTTATTTTCGAAAGTCTCAAGAGAATGACGCGGCGCCAGGCCAGTCTATCCCTGGTAAAAACCTCTCAATTTTCCACATAAGTTTTGCATTTGACCTGATATTACTTCAAAGAGCTCTTGTAGATGAACATGAGTTTTGATGGATTTCTGTTGCCGGTACTCAGTTCATCATAGAAAACACGTCTTTAACTAACGAGTTTCTTCGTATATATATATATGTATATATATATATATATATATATATAATTTTTCCTGACACACCACACACAAACAAACATATGTATATATCATTTTTCATTACGCACCACACACAGACAGGCACACATATATACACATATTTATATACATATTTATCAACCCCTTCGCTCGGGCAGGATATGACACAAGGTCAATTTTTAGCGGAGTTTAACAGGTTTTAATTCAGAGTTTTCCTTCTCCTAGACTAGTTGCCTTACCAAAGCTGAAGAACCTAGTCTGTTCTACTATTCACCTATAGCTGGAGGGAGAATAATTGGATTCATACCTTTCCCAAGGGTATTAGTGCTATGTGAAATGCAATCGGTCTCGTCCAGGATTTGAACTCGTGTCGCTGTGTCCATTTCCTACGACTTTAACCATTACACCACGGGCACACATATTTACATATTTATATATATTGGTAAAAACATGTCATGATAAGCAACTCTGTTGCTAATCTTAGACGAAGATTAATATCTTTTATAAATTAAACACACAAGTGTTGATTAATAATAAAACTTGAAGCTTGACTTTTAAAACAGATTTTAGCAGATTAAAAAAAACGCACAGACACAACTTAATACCACTGAATTTAATTATTTCTCTTAACATTATAAAAATATTTAGGTTAATGTCCTCATCCGTCAATATGAAAATAACTAATAAATTCAATTGTATTAAATACGGGCAAAAACATCGAAAAACAATGCCCATTGACGCACTAACAATTCTTCTAAATCAACTGTAGCTGAACGCTCTGCGTACAGGGTGACTATAATCCTTTCCCAACCTTACTCCTTATTTCATCGGGATGTTTCATATCACTTTATTGCCGAAAGAAATCACTGTAAATAGCATTTAGATGTAGAGTTTTTCAAACGGAAAATGACAGCTAACAAGTTTAAAGTATAATTATAGTAGATATGAATTCATCGATCGCCCTTGTTGGATTGTTTGAAGGGGAGTTGTGATAAGTAATAGCCATCTACAAATTGCTAACAAGTAGACTTGCCAGTTAGTAACTGCAGGAGATCGGTTAACAATCAGAGATGACTTAAGCATATATGAGTTGGAGCAAGTTACGGCCGAATATCAAAACGTAATCCAAGTTTGTACAGACAAAGCTGCAAATGCGTTCCTCGTGTCTCAAAAGGCTGTCCCCCTGGTTCTAACCCTCCTCGGAGTTGCCAGCTTTATCCTATTTACCAACCCCTCCGCTCGGGCAGGATATGACACAAGGTCAGTTTTTAAGCGGGGTTTAACAGGTTTGAAGTCAGAGTTTTCCTTCTCCTAGACTAGTTGCCTCACCAAGGCTGAAGAACTTAGCCTGTCCTACTATTTACCCATAGCTGGAGGGAGAATAATTGGACTCACACTTTTCCCAAGGGTATTAGTGCTATGTGAAATGCAATCGGTCTCGTCCAGGATTTGAACTAGTGTCGCCGTGTCAATTTCCTACGACGATAACAACTACACCACGGTCACCTCGGAGTTGCCAGCTTTATTGCCTGCTGCCAGAGGCTCTCCTTTTAGAGGATGCCTGCGTGGCCCGAAGCCTTTTTTTGCACGCCATGCATGTCTGGGCTACGATGCTACGCTTAGACCCACCTAAAAACAAGACTTGTGCCACACTCGTACGGTCGGTGGGACGTACGACCAATACAAAAAAAAAAAATGAAACGCAGTTTCTTCCAGGCATCGGTCGTGTCGATACTGCTGTATGGATGCACCACTTGGACGCTAACAAAACAGCTCGAGAAGAAGCTAGACGGCAATTACACAAGAATGTTGTGAGCAATATTGAATAAGTCCTGGCGGCAACACCCCACAAAGCACCAGCTATTCGGCCACCTGCCTCCCATCACGAAAACTATCCAAGCTAGACGAACCAGACATGTGGGACACTGCTGGAGAAGCAGAGACGAGCTCATAAGTGATGTACTCCTATGGACCGTACATATGGCCGAGCAAAAGCAGGATGACTAGCTAAAACATACATACAGCAGTTATGTGAGGATACGGGATGTAGCCCTGAAGACCTGACAGAGGCGATGAACGATTGGGAGAAGTGGCTTGAGAGGGTCAGGGATATTCGTGCTAGTGACACGACATGATGATGATGATGATGATTCCAGCCTTTGCACTGAGAACACATACCTTTTGTATTTAGATTCCCACAACTGAAAACAAGATGGCTACCCGATATATATTAAATATATATGATTTGGATTCCTTTGCTTTTATGGCAGATCAACCATTTAAGGTTGGTTTTTTAATGCCAAATCCTCTTTATACATATATATTAAATGTATATACAACTTGGTCTGGTTGTGAAAGGCATATCAACTATTGTAAGTTATTTACTACCAAATCATATATATAAAACATATTTAATTTGGGTTGGTTTGGTTTTATGGCATATCAACCATTGTAGGTTATTTAATACCGAACCATATATATATATATATATATATAATTTGGTTTTATGGCATATCAACCATTGGATATTATGTAATGCCAACTCCTTCCTCTTTAGATATGTATATTACATATATATATATATATATATATACAAGGATCCGTTTCCGCGTATATATGGGGCCTTTTTATAGTACACACATGAAACTCTAGTCCCCTGCCTAGTAATCTCCTCCGGCTGCAGTGCACTTGTTGTACCGTTACAACAAGCTCTGGAAGGCCCCATGGAAGTCCTCTTGAGTCAGCGTGTCAATGACCTTCGTCACAGCCTCTTTCATCTCCTCAATTGTCTCATAACGACAGCCTCTGAGCTTAGGGAATAACCAAAAGTCACAGGGAGCAATGTCTGGACTATAGGGAGGGTGACGAACTGTCTTGATGCCCATCTTGGTCAAATAGTCTGTGACAAGGATGGAGTTGTGGACTGGTGCATTGTCCTCGTGGAAATACCACTGACCCGATTTGACGAGCGCTGGCCTCTTCCGACGAAATCTTTTTTCTGAATTCCCTTAAAACCTCAACATAGCAACCCTAACCCTAACCCTTTGGCCAATCAACTCTGATGTATTGACTTCCTTACTCCTTCCACACCACATCCCTCACAAACCTCCTGCCTTCCTTAAATATCTTATGCCACTCAAAAACTGATGCTCGATTCATGCAAGATACTCCAAAAGCAGTCTAAAGCATTCCATACATTTCTGTGGCATTTTTTTCCAAGTACAAAAAAGAATTTTATTGCATATTGTTCTTCTAAAGAGTCCTCACGTCCAGATTGCATTTTTGCAATTCACGAGATGTGACAATCAGACTTTAGTAGGGTGTATTCCAATGCCTGCTGTAGCTGTTCATTTGAACTTGAAATCATAAAAATTAGTCAGTCACCTCATAAGATGTATAGCAATAACATACTGAATTTTCAAGAGTCTTCGACAAAATTAAACTCCTTTACAAAAAAAGTCTGGAAACTTATTGAAGGCACCACGTAATTTGGCTTGGTTTGGTTTTGTGGCATATGAACAATTGTAAGTGATTTAATGCCGAATCCTCCAAATGCTGATATATTAGATATATATATAACTTGATCTAGTTGGGTTTTATAATATATCAACCCTAGTAGGTTATTTAATGCCAACTCCTCTTTATACATTTAAACTAAATATATATAATTTGGTTTGTTTTGGATTTATGTTATATCAACCATTGTGGGTTATTTAATACCAAATCCTCTTCATACATATATATTCGATATACATAATTTGGTTTGGTTGGGGTTCATGGCATATCAATCCTTGTAGGTTATTTAATACCAGATCCTATCTATACATATATATTAAATACATATAATTTGTATTGGTTTGGTTTGGTTTGGTTTGGTTTTATAGCCTATCAAACATTGTAGGTTATTCAATACCAAATCATATATATATATATATATATATATATATTAGTTTTGTTTTGTTTTATGGCATATTAATCATTGTAGGTATTTAATACCAAATCCTCTTTATATATATATATATATATATATATATAATTTAGTTTGATTTGGTTTCATGGCATATCAATTATTGTGGGTTATCTAATGCCAAATCATATATATATATATATATATACTGTCATCCACACACAGGCTGTTTCGTTCTATCAGAAATCTTCATTGTGGCTAGACACGTAGGACGCTCGAAGCCGGGATCGAAACCCGTCCAAGTTTACGTTAGACTTAATTTCAGACCGCTCGGCCAACAAGCGTACCACGTTGGCTAAGGGAATTTTTAAGGTATTATGTAGCAACAGCAGCAGCAGCATCCGTTTGTTTACATTTTTATACCCTATCAGCTACCAGGGTGCTCAATTCTTTCGCATGCGAGCGGCTACCGAGAATTCCTTCGCCAGAGTGCTCAACCCCCATGGGGGAGCGTATATATTGTCATCCACAGACGGGCTGTTTCGTTCTATCAGAACTCTTCAGTGTGGATAGCCACATATGACGCTCGATATATATATATATATATATATATATATATAAAATTTCTTTCGGTTAGATTTCATGGCATATCAACCATTGTGGGTTATTTAATGCAAAATCCATTTTACCTATAAAATATATGATTTCTGAACACATTTTGTTGATAACATTTTTAAACAAGTCTGAGTTCACGTTTTTTGCACACAAATAAATGATTTCACTTATTTCTGTCTAATTCGAATAATTCTCTTTACTATTAATCATTTGTTTGCACATAGTTAATTTTTTCAACTAATGCTATTTAAAACTAATAATTCAATTAAATATCAGTCATTTGTTTACACACAGTTGAATGATCGATCAGTTCTATTTTTAAAAAATTCAGTTTAGCATAAGTAAACAAGTTAAATGATTCCAAGTATTACAATACATTTACATACATTTAAATGGTCAAACAGTTCAATTTCAAACTATTCAGTTTAGTATGTCAACAAATTTAAATGGTTGAATGTATCATTATGTATCACTAGCAATTCAATTAAACATCATTTGTTGACACACCGTTAAATGATCGAACAGTTTTATTACAAGCCGTTAAGTTTAGCATAAGCCATTTGTTTGCTCTCAGTTTAAAATTCAAAGTACACTGTTCCAATGTAAAATAGTTCTGTTTGATCCATACAGGTTTCTATCAGGTTCTACCGTTCCGGGCTATAGTGGACTTGGAACGATGGAAATGAAGGGGTACTCTGCATTCCCCAAAACTCCAGCATTACTGGAGTCTCACCATCAGATTGTTTAATATCACATCCAGGTCACTTGTTGGATGGGGCTTTTTACCCCTCTGCAGATATTATGCAGTCGGTGTATTCTATAGCTCCCACCGACTGGTCATAAACATACAATGTACGACAATTCTCTTATCTTTTATTCTTAAAATAACTCCAGATGAGTTAAAACGCTGTCAAAATCAATCGATTAATCAATCACATTTTATAATAAAATATACTTTTATTAATACACATTAAGAGGGTTTCTCAGATGGAGCTAATCATATTTACCAACCCCTCCGCTCGGGCAGGATATGACACACGGTCAATTTTTTAGCGGAGTTTAACAGGTTTGAATTCAGAGTTTTCCTTCTCCTAGACTAGTTGCCTAACCAAGGCTGAAGAACTTAGTCTGTCCTACTATTTACCCATAGCTGGAGGGAGAATAATTGGATTCATACCTTTCCCAAGGGTATTAGTGCGATGTGAAATGCAATCGGTCTCGTCCAGTATTTGAACTCGTATCACCGTGTCCATTTCCTATGACGATAATCATTACACCACGAGCACCTCAGATGGAAATAATGAAGTATATTTTCTTTTTGCTGTTGTGTCTTCACTTCAGAAAGAACGACCTTGGTACACGATTAGCTTGCAAGCTCTTTTTTATCGTTAGCAAAAATATGTTACCAATAATGTTAGCTATGCGAAAGGTAGCGCTTTATATCTGAAAAACGTCCTCTGCCTAATGGTATTATTGATAACATTGATAACATTGCATCAGAAATAATTCACATGATAATAATTAGGTAGCGTTACGTCATTGAACTAGTGGGTAGAGTGTTCGCCATTGGATTCAATCCCACGTCGAGTGATACCAAAGACTTTAAAAATGTAAGTGATGCCTCCTTGCTTAACACTCAGCAATATAAGGTAAGGATCAAGGGTAAAGTGGAGCAATCCAGGGAAAGGATATGTGCCCTCCCCTACACCTCTATGTAGTAGCTATTGAAAAGGGAGCCTTCAGGTCGTCCTCGACTATGGTCGCCAACTTAACTTATTTTCAGAAAGTACCTCGTAGATATAAACTACTTGCAAGAGATTTACTTCCGTGTCCACTCGGTTTAGCGATTCCTTTTGATCCCAAAAGGGCTAGGAAGTAATGGCCATGAAGGGGTACTCCAAATATCCCAAAGCTCTTGGACTGAAGCCCCACCAGTATATGGTTTAGCATTTGTCGCTGCCTCCCACCAGACACGACTTGACACAAGGTCAAAAGCCCGAAGGCCGATTAAAGTGGGGATAAAGGGGAGGGGATGTCGGGAACGAGCCGAGACTCGAACCCTGCTTGTCATCGGCTCACTTAGTGCAATGTGAGCCTGATGAGGCAAGCAGTTTCACGAACCCAAATGTGGGTCCGGGCACGTATGCCAGTTTGCGGCTTAAACTAGACGCATGGTATAGTGCCGTACAAGGGGGACAAAGGAGACAAAAATGCAGCTCGCCCACCCGAAGGTAGCCTAGTCGAAACTAGGTGCCTAATTAAAGGCCCCAAGTTTGCCATTGTTCCTTTTCCAGGGCCACGCTCCGGACTGAAGTCCAGAACAGGCCCCAGGACTCGTCATACCCATGACACTTGTTGTGGGGGTCTTGCCCCTCTGCAGAGATGTGGTTCGTGTATTTTACAGACCCAGTCGCCTGGGCTGATTTTCATTTGATGATTGGGTCTTCTATTGTAGAGAAGACACAGGAAACTTAATTCTGAAATAATAGGATCTAAACTACCGTTAGTTTTGATACTGCTCTTCTGACAAGCATTTGAGCACTTTTTGATTCATCAAACGTTTTTAAACAATTATTTACTCTGATCTATCTATCTATATATATATATGAATAAGTATTATTCGGTCCAGTTAAACCGGAGTTGGGAGTAATTCCATCAGTACAAAAAAAAAAAAAAAAATTCAACAGTGAACATTCAAATTTTCCTGGTAAAGAGCTCAATATAACTGACATTACAGAGCAATAATTTCTTTAAGAAAAAACAAAAACCGGTCACATTAGGATTGTAAATTTATTTCCATCATGTTATGGGTTTTGGTATAAATCAAAAACACCAAGAAGAAGACACTCCGTTTTGTTGTATTACAACAGTTATGGACGTGTGTGTGCGTGTGCGCGTGTGTGTATGTATATGAGTATATATATATATATATATATATATATATATATATATATATATATTTCTTTAAGAAAAAAAACCGGTCACATTAAGATTATAAATTTATTTCCATCCTGTTATGGGTTTTGATATAAATCAAAAACTCAAAAAAAAAAAATCTAACAGGACTTCTTCAGATCTTATGGATAAAATAATTCAGAACAGACACGGGAAAGAAGTATGGGAGGGGATAGAAGAGGGGTGAAGAGTTTTTTCCTCATTTAGCTCACATCCGTTTTTTTATTTATTTATTGCCTGTTGGAATTATAGTAAATTGATTGTTTTTTAAATTCTTTTTTTTTTTTGTTCTTTTTATTTGTATTCTTATTTGAGGTTGTATACCTCTTTTTTAACGAAAAAAAAAAAGAGGTATACAATCTCAAATCCCTGAATACTCAAATCCCAAAATACTCCTCCAAATAATAAGCTACAGGACCCGTTTGACGCGGACTTATTTAAGCTAATTAGAAAGGTTAAATTTAAGAGAGAACATAATAGAAATTAAAGAAAGATATAAAAGACGTAAAACATTCTAACTGTATATGGGTGAGGGCGGATAAATCTAAAAACATGTATAAAAATAAACCTTCAAAATACCAAGAAATTCTAAAGAACAAGGTTACTGATAATTATGAAATAGACTATAATAACACTATTGACAAAATAAATAAGGATACTTGTAGTTTTACTAGTAAATTACCAATTGACGATAGGTTCGGGAAATTTAAAAAGAAAGATGCTCACATTCTATTTAAGGACCATAAACCTAATTTTGAGAATAAATAGCAATCTAGGCTGATTAATCCCTCAAAAACAGAGTTAGTTAAGGTATCAAAAAATATTATTCAAAATATTGTAACGAATATGAAAAAGGCTAACCATAGTAATCTTTGGAGAAACTCGTATGACACCATTGATTGGTTTTGGAAGATTAAAAATAAGAGCAAAGCTACTTTTATGCAATTCGATATAATTGACTTTTATCCTTCTATAACAAAAAATACTCGGATGGATAGCATTAACTACACCAGAAAATATGTAGATATAACTAAAGAACAATATGAAATAATATTAACTTATAGAAAAACAGTTAAAAAAATTATGGATCCTCGTGGGTAAAAAGTGGTTCTGATAATTTTGATGTCCCTATGGGGTGGGGTTATGATTCCTCACAAATAGTAGACATTGTGGGTTTATATATATTAGATATACTTTGTAGGAATATTAGCCCGTAATAGATGGGTTTAGATTCATGATGATGGGTTAATATATATCGCAAATAGTAATGGCCCATACAAAAGAAGATTATAAGGGCTTTTAAGTATTTAGGATTCAAAATAGAAGTCTCACCAAATAATAAGTAAGTAAAGTTGGCGACCATAGTCGAGGGTGACCAGAAGGCTCCCTTTTCAATAGCTACTACACCGAGGTGTAGGGGAGGCTACAACTCCTTTCCCTGGATTGCTCCACTTTATCCTTATTTCCTGGATGTGACCCTAAACCTTTCGAATAACATTTATAAACCGTTTATAAAAACTAATCAGTACCACTCATATATCAATGTTAACTCGAATTACCCTAAGACCATAATTAAACAGGTCCCAAAAGCAGTAAATTTGAGAATAAGAAATTTATCAGCAAACGAGAAAATATTCCAAGAGAGTAGTAAGATATATATGGATGCCCTTACAAATAGCGGTTTTAGGGATGAGTTTACCTATCAAGAAAAAAATATACCTAATGATATTAATAAAGGAAAAAATAAGAAGCATGGTCATAAAAATAGAAAAAGAAAAATTATATGGTTTAACCCCACATTTTGTAGACTAGATAGTATAAATGTAGGTAAATACTTTTTGAAACTGATAGATAAGCACTTTAAACATGATAATATACTACATAAAATATTTAATAGAAAAACGTTAAAAATTAGATACTCCTGCACGAAAAATATTTTTTAAAAAATCAATAATCATAATAAAGGGATAATTAAGGAAGTTCAGGACCGAACAAATAATAATAATAATAATAATAGTAAACAAAACGAATGTAATTGTACAACTCGAAATAATTGTCCTATGAATGGATTATGTAACTTAAATAATGTAGTATATCAAGGAATTATTTACCCAAAAGAGAATATTAAGGATAAAAAAAACTTACATCGGAATTTCCTCCACGAAATGGAAAATTAGATATGCGAATCATAAATTTTCTTTCTCCTATGAACATCTGAAACACCAAACAGCCCTATCTAAGCATTTTTGGAGTTTGAAAAATAAAGGTTTAACACCTGAGATTCAATGGTCCATATTGAAAAAGTCAAATACTCCAAAATGTTTTGATAGTAGATGTAATCTATGTCTAGAGGAAAAAATACAAATAATGATATACCCATCCCCTGAAAAATTATTAAATTAGAGATGTGAATTTATAGCTATATGTATACATAGGAATAAATTTAAACTATAGACGAATTATCATAGATAATGCTTAAATAAAAAAAATTAAAAAAAACATAGGATTAAATTGAGATTTAAGGTAAATGAATAAAAATAAAATAAAATAAAAAAATGAGAAAGAAACCATGTGATGTGTACGTACTCTTCAATGGGAGGGTAACTGAATTAATAGGCACGAAAATAAAATTTGAAATAAAAAATTTTAATTGTAAATTTTGAATTTAATTTAATATAAGTATTACTGTATCCTTACATAAAGTTATAAAAGAAAGTTGTATTCATCTAAATTATTATTAAATCTGGAGTTTTAAATTGAAATTTATTTAGAATTTTAAAAAATAAAAAAATGAAAATTAATTTACTATAATTCCAACCAGCAATAAATAAAAAAAAACCAGAAGTGGGCTAAATGAAGAGAAAACTCTTCACTCCACTTCTATCCCCTCCCATCCTTCTTTCCTGTGGTTATTCTGAATTATTTTATCCATAAGATCTGAAGAAGTCATGTTAGTTTTTTTTTTTTTTTTTTTTGGTGTTTTTGATTTATATCAAAACCCATGACAGGATGTAAATAAATTTATAATCTTAATGTGACCGGTTTTTGTTTTTTCTTAAAGATATATATATATATATATATATATATATACTCATACACATACACATACACACACACGCACGCGCACACACGCGTTCATAAGTGTTGTAATACAACAAAACGGAGTGTCTTCTTCTTCTTCTTCTTAGTTTTTATTCTTTATTCTTTTCTTCCTATTCTAATATTCTTGTCTTTTTTCGTTTTTTCTCCGACTTTTCCACAAGGTTACAAAAGCGTATGACCCAGAGAAAAATCTAACTGTGCTAATGATCTCTCATGGCATGGCTTCGGAGAATAAGTATTTATTAATTTTGTCATAGTCTAGCATAAGGCCACACAAATAGGTCAGTCACTGAAGATCAAATTCGTGAGTGACAACAGATTTTGAGATAGGCGTATAAAAATGGCATCTTATCTATATAGAGGTATCTACTCATCTTAGGCAAGTCTGGTACAGGAACAATCGATTCGGTCATCCTAGAAGAATTTAAGTTCGGAATGGTAACGGCGGTTCACTTTACGTTAATGCCCTAAAGGTATTATTTGTTGTTGTTTTAAATGGCATATCAATCTTCTGGGGTTTATTTATTACCAAATCCACCCCTCTAGCTTGGACGCGGCCAAGAAAGGAAAACCTTAAGAGAACCTGTATCTCTTCTAATAGCAGCACAAAACAACGCCACAAAACCAATCTTATGAAAGCACGAATAGATAAGACATAAAAAAGCAGCAGATGTTGGTTATATGGTGATAAAAATGAAATGATCAATCACATAAGCGAATACAGCAAATTAGTAGGGGGTGTCCTCGTGGTGTAATGGTTAAAGCGATGGACTGCGGAATGGTAGTAAGGAAGTTCGTACTCCAGTCGCGCTATTACATTCACTTTCGGGCAAATACCCTTGGGAAAGGTATGAGCCCCCTTATCCTCCCAGCTATGGGTTAAATAGTACCACTACTGTTCTTCTAGGAGAATGGCTTTGGCATTAAATAACCTACAAAGAGTTGATATGCCATTAAACAAAGAAACCAGCAAATTAGTATAAGACTTGAAACGACTCTTGTAGAAAACTCAAAAAAGAGTAAAATAGAAATAATAATGATAAGTCCGGGAGATTTGAGGAGACTAGCAGTCACTCAAACTCCAGTGAAAAACCATCAACTAAAACTGATGTGAAAACCTCTCAAGGAGTAAAAAAATAATAAAAGATGGTCTCTAATATCGGGAAGATTGTTCTGTTTTTTTTTTATTCGAATCACATTGTGACACTTAAATGTAAAAAAAAAACAACAACAAAAAAACACGTTTTTAACATAAAATCCAATTCCGTTGTTTCTTCAATGTTGTTTTCCTCTTTTATGTCCTTCTTACTCCAACAGGTTTAAAACGGGGTCTGGAAATCATTTAATATGATAATTTGTATAATATAAATACTTATTTTGACAAACGGAAACAAATATTTGTTTCAAAAATAACGGATCCGACTTCTCAGGAGGGGAAAGTTGATAATGAATACACACACGTGTGTTTACGCACCCATAAACTTCACTTCACAATTCATTAGGTATTTTTATTCAAGGAGGCGGGGAGGTTCACTGACCCACCCCATGTGAATAAGCAACATATGATTCCTTTGCCACCCGCTGAAAAATGTTGTAGCACACACCCCTGATAATAACTAGGTCTAGAGTTACACCTTTAAATTGAGTAACACAATATATTCATTGAGCTGAAATATCTACCTCTTTATGTTGTAAATATAATGTAATTAAATTAACGAGAAATTCAGGAACGTACATGTTTGTTGATCCAATCCACATAAGAACGGGCGTTAAAATATACACAGTGAGCTGATACTGAAAAAAATGAAGAAGTAATGGCTTGGGAGGTGGGGACTACGAACAATCCAGAAACGTTCTTAAACGCACGTAAAATAAAGTAGCGCATCCATTCAGTAATGTACTCTTTAAAAAAAAATAAAAGGGAAAACTTTTTAAAGATCTGTATGAAAAAAAAGAGAATAAGGTCAAGGTGTTAGACATTTACTCCGATAAAAGTTTGGATCAAAGCAAAGCGGGATGAGACCCTTTGTGCCAATTTCTTCAGTAGGGCCGTTTTGCTTGCAATATTATACGCAAACATAACATAGCCTACCACAAAGGAAAAACTGAAGCTGTTTACGACTCAGAAAGATCCATGCCGGGAATATGGATGCGTGAGCACTTCTGAAGTGAGGTTATTTTAGAGTGGAGCGGAGTATTAGACGTGATCGTGGAGTACGAAATATAGAAGTTATAATGAGTGGACATGTGTCAAAGGTCACTGACCACAGGTCGACGCGTGCTGTTGTCGAGCGGTATCAGAGAGATCGGGAATGATCCCTAAAAGACCTCTATTACAATGGAAAGACGAATTTTTTTAACAATTCGAGTCAATAGGGAGAAGAAGAGCGAGGTCAAAAACAAAATGAAAAACATTAAACAACCCGGTCAAATTTACACTCAAATTAAAAGTGGGTTACCATGAAAAGGGAAGAACAATGACAGGTTATGACACATATATCCAGGGAAAGATCTATGCGAGGAATACGGTTGCGTGAGCACTTCTGAAGCAAGGTAATTAGGAAGAAGAAAAGAATGAACGACGTGATCATAGAGTGTCGAAAGAAGACGTTCCGTTGGGCCGGACACGTTGCAGGTTTCACAGACAGCAGATTGTATTCGAGAGACCGGAAAGGACAACTTGAAAAGACTCCACAATGATGAGAAAATAAAATTGTCCAGCGATTTGAGCCATTATAGTGAAGAGTGGCAAAATCAAGAAAGAAAAAGAAGCATGTTATGGCCAGTGATGGGAAAAAACATCAGTTAGCCTGTTTCGTAGAACAAGATAAAAGAGGGAATGAAATATTAAAGTATAAAATATGAGATAAGTATTTCCAACCAAATATTTATGATGGCTTGACATTAGCATATCAAATTTTATTAAAACTAAAACCTAATAAATAAATAAAAAGTATATCGGATTAAAAATAAAAGCCTCTAGCGCCCTCTTACTTTTTGTTGCCCTAGATATATGTTTTTGAGGAATATAAAAGTAAACACTTGGGTAAAAATAAAAATATCCAGACGTATATATAAATAAATTCATATATATATATATAGGATTATTTCCGGTTCCTTTGTTTAATGGCATATCAATCTTTGAAGGTTATTTAATTCCAAAGCCATTCGCACAGAACAGTAGTGGTACTATATAACCCATAGCTGGAAAAATAAGGGTTTCATATCTTTCCCAAGGGTATTTGCCCGAAGGTGAACGTAATAGCGCGACTGGAGTACGAACTAGCTTATTAAGATTCCGCAGTCCAGCGTTTTAACTATTACACCTCGTGGACACCCCACTACGATTTTTTCATTTCAAATTTTAGTTTTGTAATCTTTCGTAATATACTTAACTTGATTTCCAAGAGTAAATATACAGATAAAAGAACAAGCCTGCGTTAACTGGATTCAATCAGAAAGCACATGTGCTACATTTTTATGATTGAAATTGCTGATAATGTTCAAAGCAGGGAAAAAACAGAAAAAGCTCACAATTTAACGTATATGTATATATATATAATATTTTGATGATTATACAAAAACACTTTGGGGTAGAAAGGCTGGACAACTCAAATTGATTATGGCCTTACTTCCGTGACTACGACATGCGTTTCCGGCTAGTTGGTCTATCAACTCCCTCTGTGTCCACGTTGTGTTTGAAAGAAATTGGGGATGAAAATCTATATAGAACTTCTTCTGACAGGGTAGTTCTTTGGAACAAGTTACCAATGTGTTAACACCTCAAAGATAGGGAAAACATTTCGTTAACAATTATTTATTGAAACATAATGGTATATATATATATATATATATATATATATATATACGGAAATTGTATCACTTTTGTTGTTTTTAAGAGACAGACAAATAAGATATATATAGTTGGTTATGTCTTTCTATATAACTCAATTTTTCGGAGAGTGAGGCTTTTGCATGAGCGGCTTGAGTTCTTGGGGAGATTTCTTTTCTTATTCTCCTCTTTTCAGTATGGACATCGGATATCTTCTTACTTCTAACCCTAAAAACATCTATTTTCATTGAGGATTTCCCTGGGAACAATATTCCAGATGGGCTAACAAATCTCCATTTCCATTTCTTCAACTATTTCTGACTGGTCAGTCAATAATTTCCACCGATCTACGACTGTGAGAAGAGAATCCCATTTACGTATCAGATTTTAATTGGTCATCCAATCAAACCACAATATGGGGACTTGATTGATTAAAGATCCTAGTCTACTCCTTCTCAAGGAGTATCTTTTTTACAGTAACCAGAACTTAAATCAGAGATATAATTAATCTATTCAAAGATCAGACTTTTAAACCCCATCAGGTGGGCAAGAATTAGTTCTGGATGTTATGATTTAAAATCGACAATTGCACGGATCACACCAGAATATTGCTTACTCTTTCTTTCGACAATTTTAAAGTTTGGTTAGTATTACTCCCTCACTGACCTTTTAGGTTGACTTTAGAATTTCTTTCAAAACACACACACACACACACACACACACACACACACACACACACACACACACACACACACACACACAATGTATATATATATATATATATGAATGTGTGCATGTTTCTGGATATTTACAGTACTCATATCGTTCTTTATAACACATTTGAGTTTCTAAAATTCTTCTTTTTATATTAGGGTAACGAAGATTCTTCATTTTGTTCTTTGCTTACCTGATAAAACTGGTCTTAAATCAAGAACAGGGTCCGCTTTTCCATTCAGAGTTTTAAAAGAACTTCTGTTATAACAAATCTGCTAAACACAAGATGTGTCGATGAGTGAGATATCATCCTTGATTATTTTAATGAGTTTTACCGACTTAGGAAGACTGTAATATCATTGAAGTTTCAGAGATATCACTATTGGTACAAGGGATTCAAACAGATCTTTTGTTAAAGAGACAGAATACATGAATTGGATCAGATCTTCCCAGGGCGTATGCACATTAACTGGGAAATTAATTGAATCCTAAAAAGCGAAACGAATAAGGCGAATAGGATGAAAAAGGGGTATCTCTTATTTCCGTTCTCCCTCGCTCTCTTTTACATTCTCTCTGTCTCTCTCCCTCTCTCTCTCTCTCTCTCTCACACACACACACACTCTATCTCTCTCTTACTATATATATATTTGGTGGTGTCCGTGGTGTAATGGTTACCGTTGGAAATGAACAAAGTAACCCTAGTTCAAATCCTGTTTGTATTTCACCTAGTGCTAATACCTTTAGGACAGGTATGGACCCAACTATTAATGAAGAAGACTGAGTTCTTTAGCCTTGGTTTGGCAACCAATCTCGCAGAAGAAAAATTCTAAATTAAAAACTGTCATATCCTGCTTGTGTAAAGAGGTTGGTAAATACATACAATATATATATATATATATAAGTAAGTAAAGTTGGCGACCATAGTCGAGGGTGACCCGAAGGCTCCCTTTTCGATAGCTACTACACCAAGGTGTAGGGAAGGGTGCTACTCCTTTCCCAGGATTGCTCCACTTTACCCTTGATCCGTACCTTATAATGCTGAGTGTTAAGCAAGGAGGCATCAAGTACCATTTTTTGAGTCTTTGGTATGACTCGACCTGAGATTGAACCCAGGTCTCCCGGGCCATTGGCGAACACTCTAACCGCTACACCAATGTCCGGTTATATATATATATATATATATATATATATATATATATTTACTTTCATATATATATATATATATATATATATATATATTTCCATTGAATTATACCTACACATGTAAACTGTTTATCAAGAAGGCACAGGATTTGACACTAAACAGTATTCGTAGATGAATATCAGGGTCTTGAGGTTTGGGGAGTGTAGAGTCACCCTTTCAATGCCATTATCCCCAGGTACACTTAAAGCCAGATAGATGGGGATACACATTGAGAATTTGACTCAATGCCAACTGATAAACCTCATTAACCATAATTCCCTGATGAGGTGGTCACAATCCTCATGTTTCTAGTTGCTTAACTTAGATGAATTGTGGAGCAAAACCAAAAGTATAGAACACCCAGGATGAGTTGAATTCAGTAGTAAGAGTTTGCTAACCCAGCCAGATAACAATTGGTTTCGTTTGGTTTCTTTGTTTGATTGCATATCAACCTTCTTGGGTTATTTAATGCAAAATCAATCCTTGTAAAAGAACATTAGTAGTACTATTTAACTCATAGCTGAGGTGATTAAGGAGTTCGTTCCATTCCCGAGGGTATTAGTCTAAATGTGAATATAATAGTCTGACTTGATTGGTTTGGTCTAGCTTGGTTTTATGGCGGCATATCAACCATTGTTGGTTATGCAATGCCAAATCATAATTTTACATATATATTAAATATAGGATTTCTAAACATATTTTGTGGATACCCACAATTAATTGATCAAACTGTTCTATATCTAACAGTTCAATTTAGTATAAGTCAACAAAGTTTAATTGTTCTAAATATTGCTATGTATCGCTAACAATTTAATCAAATATCAGTCATTTATTTACACACAGCTAAATAATCAAACAGTTTATTTCTAACAATTCGATTTCGCATAAGTCATTTGCTTGCACCCAGTTTAAATGTCAAAGAGTTCTATTTGACCCATAGAGAGGACCCTATCAGGTGCTACCACTCAGGTACAGAGTGGACCTGGAAGTGATGGCTATGAAGGAGTCTTCTGCATTCCCGAAAGCTCCAGCATTACGGGAGCATCACCATCAGATTGTTTAGTGACATATCCGGGAGACACTTCGTAGGGGAGGGGTCTCACCCTTCTGCAGATATGCAGTTAAGTGCGACTGGCGTTCGAACATCCTTACTAGGATGTTGAAGTCCAAAACATTTGCTACTACGTCATGAAAATCTCCTTAACTATTATGCCATAATGAAGTGACTTAACATATGATTTGCTGAGTATACATTATTTGTGACTCTTAATCACAAGTATGAAGCATCCATTACGAATAGTACTCAGTATAAATAGCTTGCTAAATTAGTTTGTCAACAATTACCCTACCTAAGCCCTTTTGACTAGGACTAGTATACATCCACTGTGTCCCTTCAAAAAGAGTGTCGCGAGTATGACATTAAACTACAATAAGTGATGCGGCTCATGTTCTTGATGTATGAGGAATGTAGAGTACTCCTTCGTTTCCATCATTCCTAGGTCCACTCTAACCTGGAGAGTATCTTTGAGACTACCATCTATCTATCAAATATACCGGTTTGAAAATTATTATTCCTAGATAGTATAGAGTTGAATCAATATAACCATGTAAAGAAATTATCATCATTATTTTACTCCTTTGAGAGTTTTTTCACTCCAGCGTTGATTGATGGTCTCTCCCTGGAGTATGAGTGACAGAAAGTCACCTTAAGTCATCAGGACTCCACTCATTATTCTAACCTATCTTGATAATACTGGATGGTTTCCAGTTGTCTTCTTATTTCCAAGTCTTCTAGTCCCTTTACTAATTTCACTTTCTTCTTCTTCTTCTTCTTCTTCTTCTTCTTCTTCTTCTTCTTCTTCTTCTTCTTCTTCTTCTTCTTCTTCTTCTTCTAATTTACTCCTTGAGAGTTTTTCACATCAGTTTTAGCTGATGGTTTTTCACTGGAGTTTGAGTGACAGCAAATCTCTTCAAGTCTCCAGGACTCTTCTCAGTATTCTGGCCGTTCTCAGTTATGCTATCATTTGGATAGTCTCTACCAGTCCGTCAAATTCCAAGTCCTCCAGGCCTTTTAATAATCCTTTAGTTATTGCGCCAAAAGCACCAATCACAATTGGTACAATCGTCACTTTCATGTTCGACAGTTTTTTTTATTCTCTAGCAAGGTCGAGGTACTTATTCTTTTTTTCATATTCTTTCAGTTTTATTCTTTGGTCAGCCGGGACAGCAAAGTCGACAATTTTGCAAGTTCTCTTTTTTTTTTTTTTTTGTTGATTATTATAAGGCCTGGTCTTCTGGCCGAGATTAGGTGATCTGTGTATGTCAAAGTCCCATAGGAGTTTATGTGTCATTTTCCAGGTCAGGTGCTGGGTTGTTCTTATGGTCAAATCTAAATCTCTTGCTCATTTCCCAGTGGATCACCTTGCCCACCCAGTCGTGTCTAGTCTTGTACTCTTTCTGTGCTAATTTGCTGCATTCGTTTATTATCTGATTTATGGTTTCATATCTGTCACCGCATAGCCTACATTTGCTATTTTGTTGAGTCTTATCAATTCTCGCCTTGATATGATTGGTTCTTATAGCATTGTTTTGCGCTGTCATTAGGAGAGATTCTGTTTTTCTCTTAAGGTTTCCTTTTCTTAGCCAGGTCCAGGTTTTGTCGTGTGAGATGTTGTTTATTAGTTGTTTAAAACGCCTATAGAGTTGTTTCTCTTCCCATTTTTGTTTCCTGGTTATTGTCATTCAGTTATCTATCGTGTTGTCAGTGTTTTTTCTGATGGCTGTAATCAGTCCTCGTTCGTATTTTTCTATGTAGTCTTCGAGTCGTTGTATCGATGCGTGAACGCTGTCATCGATGCTGGCAAGTCCACTTCCCTTCTCTTTTCTTGATACATATAGTCTGTAAGGTCGTCTCTGGGATGGAATGCCTTATGCATGGTCATTGTTTTTCTAGTTCTTTGGTCCATTTGTTTAAGTTCATCTTTGGTCCACTTGAGAAAGGGTCCCGAGTATCTAACGAGGGGAACAGCCCAAGTATTTATTCCTTTGATAAGGTTTCTGCTAGAGAGTTTTGTCTCGAGTAGTTTCCTAGTTCTCCTGAGATATTCTTTTTGGATTTTATCTTTCATTTGCATTTGTTTGATGGTGTCAGCCTCCAAGATTCCCAAGTATTATTATTATTATTATTATTATTATTATTATTATTATTATTATTATTATTATTCCTTGCGAGTTTTTCACACAAGCGTTAGCTAAGGGCCTTTCGGTAGAGTCTGAGTGACAGCAAGTTTCCTTAAATTTCCAGGACTCTTCTCAGTCTACTGGCCGATTTTAGTAATGTAGTTTGGATGGCCACGGCATGTCCTCCGATTTTCAGCCCTTCCAGTCCCCGTACCAAGCATTTGAAGACCATTTTGAGCGCATCGATTATAACTGGTATCACCGTCGCCCGTTTGTTCCATAACTGTTTATATTCTCTGGCAAGGTTCTTGTAATTGTCTCTCTATTCGTTTTTTTTTTTTTTTTTTTGATTTTCACTTTGTGGTCCACCGGAACGTCAAAGTCCAATATTTGGCAGGTTTTTTTTTTTTTTTTGAGTATCACTAGATCTGGTCTTCGGTTTAGATGTGGCACAAGGCCGTATCAATGAGGCTCCCATTGAGACTTGAACTCACTCATGCAGGTCTACATCTGATCTTTTAGGCGGGACTAGGTGATCTGTTTATACCTCAAAATTCAACAGAATTTTGGATGTCTCATTCTCTTAGGCAGATTCTGGTTTGTACACATACCATTTGGTAGTATAGTCAAATTTCAATTTCTTGCACAATTTTCAGTGGATCACCTTCCCCACATATTTGTGTTTAGTCTTGTACCCCTTTGTGTTAATTTGTGACATTCGTTTATGCGATTAATTGTTTTGTCTCTATCACCATATAACTTTGCGAGTTTTCTTATCAGTTTTAAATGCCTATTTTTCTTTTACTGGAATCTGAATGTCAACGACTCTTGTCCGATCCCCAAGATTCTTCTGAATTGTAGACGATCTTTACTGAGCTGTAGTTTCAATAGTATCTATTCTTTCCACAGTTTCTTTTCCATGCATTTGGTGACCGAGCAAAATGAAGTTGTTTCGGGTCTATACCAAGACAAAAATTCATTAAGAACCCCCAAAGAAATCTTAGCACATTTTAAAAAGCACCCAGCACTTAATTTCTATAAATCTCCCTTTAAGAACCAAGAATAAATCTAATTAGTATCCCTAAATTAAAGTTAATAGTTATTTTAACAAAACAAAATATAGGTTTTTCTGTTCTTTGAAAGACTGGAAATTTCAATTCTGTTCAATAAATTACACTTTGCAGCAACATGTCTTCCTGCTGATTTTTTTTTCCACATAAACCCACCTGAGTGAAACCATTTTTCTTTTTCCGATGTCGAAGAAATTATGTTAAATCATTGATTGCGTTCAGTTCATGTAGAAATGGGTAATTTAGAATGATGAGAAAGGAACAAAATGAATGAGTGAAATCAATTAGGTCGTTGTAATTTAACCTTTTAACGTGTTCCCATAAATTTGAATTTATACCACATTTAAGATCTCTGTTCTCATAATTCTTACAAATATTGTTAAAACTTCATTTCTTTCAGAGAAAACCATTTTTTGGTCATAACATTTGTAAGAAAAATCAAACCGGACAATTCGAATACGAGGCATTTAAAAAAAAGGCTAACATTTCTGTGGGAGTTTGTTAATGATTTTTTTAAAATTTTATCTCTGTGAACAAATTATTGTAATCTTCCCCTGTTATCCTTTGTAATATCAGTTCTACTTTTCTTAAGTTGAAACATACAAATGTTAAAGGTTTTGAGATTTTAGTTGATTAACAAAATGAATCTATAAATTTTCTTAAGATTTATTTACTTTATAGTTTATTTATTAGATTGAAATTTGAATTTTTTTAGATTTGTTAATTTATGTCTATTCTAAGGGATTAAAAAGTAGTTTTAACAATCGAAAGTTTTCTTTGATAATTTTAGGTATTGATTCTTCAAATTTTGCACCGGCAAGTCAAATACTGTCGTCAGCGAAATCTCAAAGAAATTTTAGAATGGGTGGGTAAGCGCCGATTCGACTATAATACAGATACGAAAATTACAGCTTCTTGAACATTTTTTTTTTTTTTTACAAAATTGAACACTCTTTTAAGTATGGAAATCACTTGATTTCCCAGACACAAACACACACACACACACACACACACATTATTGTTGCTGATTTTTACTTGTTGCTTTGAAATCTGTGTTTTTCTTTTACTTTTGGAAGCACATGTGTATCATTCGGTCTTTCTACAGACTTTTTTTCTCTCATAGACTCTCCTCTTACAACCAAAAAGTTCAAATTTCAACTCATCTATCTGCATTAGTTTATTTCACTCTTTCTTTTTTTGTCGATAACAATCTTTTCTACTCATTCACCTTAGGTAATAGCGGTTAATTCTTGATGGCTTTGTACCATCTGAGCGCCGCTGATCGAAGTTAATTTTTCAGAGTTGAGAGCAACACTGGCCGCTGAAAAGAAAAATTAATTCCAGCTGACAACTCAGGAGCAGTTTTCCTCAAATATCTTTGGCTCTAGATAATCGAGTGCTTATCTTCAGCAGTTGTAGTTATTGTTGATGATCCAGGTCTTTTTCTGTCAACATTTGCTCTAGTTTATAACTAACATTATATCAAACATTGCCCCCAATATCTATAAATCTTCCACTTCTAGGAAATACCTCTTTGATGATAGTTTTCTTTAGAAAAAAAAATCAGTTTTTGCTCATACCTCAATTCTTTTACCATTTTGTGCAAATTACTTCAAAGTTTAAAAGTAAATAAATATCCAAATAAAATACTATTGTAATAGTACACTATTTTTTTTCTTTAAACAGAGACGGCTATTTTGTCAGTTAGTGCTTACTTTACAACCTTAACACTAAGTCAAATAGGAATTTTTTGCTAATATTAAAGAGAACCTTTATGGAGTCTATGGAGAATAGACCATTTAATGTGTCTCATATAAAATATTTGTAATTTAGAATTGTGGTCAGGCGAATCCAAATTTAAATTATTTGGTAGCAAGATGAAAGTGTATGTCAGAAAGCTTCGAGAAAGACAGAAAAATAAAAGCAAATGCATTGTAGTAAATAAAATTTCGTCTTGGACTTTAAAAAATCCAAAATATTCCAGTTTAAGAAGCTTTTCAAAGAAATTCAAGTTGGACTCAAGGTTTTTGTCTGTTGTATGTATATATATATATATATATATATATGTGTGTGTGTGTGTGTGTGTGTGTGTGTGTGAGTGGTTGGGCAGTAGTCTTTCAATCACATTTAAATAATAAAGCATGTTTGATTAAATAATAAAATCAAATATTCTCTCTCTCTCTCTCTCTCTATATATATATATATATATATATATCACGTTGATAAGTGCAGTAGCCAGGAATGCTGTTGTATTTAAGGCAGTGTCTCACCTCAATTTGTCCTTCTTTCACAGTAAGCTAACCCTATTAAATAAATAAATGAATAGATAAATAAATAAGCGAAGCACACATACATACACATTCACGCTATAGAGAACAGACGAACAAATACCTACTAATTATGAATGTAGATATAAAGCAAACGAAGAATTCAACAAGATAAAATAATTAATAAATGCAACGTGGAGAAAAAAAAAGCAATTAGAGAAACTGGAAACGAAAACTGGAGAAAAATAAATAATATAAAAACATATTCTGCGAAAAAAAGCAAACAATCTTGTAAGATTATCCCAAAAATGTAAATAAGTTTAAAATAAAAAAATTATCAAAAGAAATGAAACATTAGTCACTATAAACAAGTTGGGTAGAAAGTGGGTTGAGTGATCTCTGTCTGCGATGGTGTCAGGGATTTTGACACAAATAGCCATTTGCATCTGCGTTAGACACATCAGGAACAAATCTGGATTCACTACAGCAAAAATACTTTGCAATATTTTTATGCTGACAAATGAGTTGTTCTTTGCTGATCACAATCTGAACGAAAAGTCCAGTCAGTGGATCAACCCAGGACAAATTGAAAGAAATGAAACACTGTTTCATTGAAAAGCCTGTACTGCATAACATTTCATTGGGTTTTCCAAAAGATATTAAGTGGAACAGATTCAACTGTACCACTGTATGGTTGCACCACTAGGATTTTAACGAAACTCTTGGAAAAAAGCTAGATGGTAACTGCACAAGAGTACTGCGTGATATTTCGAACAAATTCAAGAAGCAGTACTCTACAAAACAGTAGCTGTATGGCCACTTACCTCACATCACATAAATTAATTAAGATGAGGAAAACATGCTGGGCACTGCTGAAGAAGTAAGATAGAACTCATAAGCGACATTCTCTAATGAATTCCAATACATGGACACACCAGTCATGGCGGAGCCAAAAAAACGTACATTCATCAATTCTGTGTGGACACTGGATGCTTTCTAGAGAAGCTGCCAAAAGCAACGGCTGATAGGAGCAGATATCAAGAGAGTTTCCATGGAATCTGTGCTTTGATGATTCTGATGATAAGGATATCAATTTTGACCGATCTGCAGCCAGCTCTCCAGAAACTCCTAGAAATTGTTCGATGCACCGGCAGGTCTGTTTGCATTAATTCGAAGTATTTTTGAAGAAAGTATGGTTCAATTTGTTTGTAAATACAGTCTGTTCATATTTGTGCCAACATAGCAAGTTTATCCAATATGATATCTTCCGAGTCTGATTATCGCAACTTGGAACAATGTGGCCTATGCCTATTGTAAAAAGTTGAAACTGGTAAACCTCACTAATTAGGACAAGTATGCTATACTCTGCAAAGTAATTTTAACATATTGCATCATTTTTACTTTACATATGCTTGTTATGCATTAATTTAACAAATTTCATATGGATAAAAAAAAAGAAAAACAATGTATAGTCTGATAGTATCATTTTTGTCACCAGTAGCTCCGCCTACATTATATTATACAAAATGGCTAAAATAATTATTGAAGTACAGCATGCTCTTTTTTTCTTGATATATTTTCGTAAACCTTTGATATGCTTTGTAATATGCTTTTGTAATTACTCAATTCCACCGCCTAAAGTAGACAGCAATACAAGGACAATTTTTAATCGTTGTACAATTGGCGTGAATTTAGCGTTTTCCGTCTCCTAGAGCGGTTGCCATATCTATGTTAAGGAATCCAGTCTGCCATATTTACTTATAGAGGTTATGCTCTACAAAACAGGTTTCTGCTGCAAATTCGGGATAACTGCATATTCTTTGTCATGTTTGGAAGTGTTATTTTCTGTTGCAGATGGAGAAGCCATCCTTTTTAATGACGATATTTTACCAATTTATATATACCCATCCCTTCTGTTAGGGTCTGGATGTGAAAGAGTCAGTTTTAAGTAAAGTATGATTTGGATTTCCTTCTCTTCGACTAGTCATCAAACCAAAAGAATCCAATCTGCCTAACTATTTAGAAATGTCCATGGTAGAATGTGCCGACTGTGGTAACCATAATTGGACGTAAAAATGGAAGTGTCAAGCCAAGTACAAATTCACGCCGAAACTAATTCCGTTTATTTAGCACTAATGCTTGTTTGAAAGACATGAATATGTCTGTTCGTCGCCTAACTATGGATAAGAGTAGCGTAGATATGACTGTTTAGCCTTTGGCCTAATGAGTATAGTGTTCACCAATGGTCCGGGAGACCGGGGTTCAATCCTAGGTCAAGTCATACCAAAGACTAAAAAAAATGATATTTGATGCCTCCTTGCTTAACACTTAGCATTATAAAGTAAGCATCAAGGGTAAATTGGAGCAATCCAAGGAAAGAGTAGCGCCCTCCCCTACACCTTGGCGTAGTAGCTATTGTAAAGGGAGCTTTCAGGTCAACCTCGACTAAGGTCGCCAACTTTACTTTACTTGCGGCAGTTTTGGAGAAGGAAAACTCTGAATTTGAATCAGCTGTAGTCTGCTTGCAAAACTGACTTTGTTTCCTATTCTGACCGTGGTAGATGGGTTGGGTAAATATGTAACCCACACCCTTGTATTCGTAAAATGGGGCAGGCAAGGAAAACAAAAACTACAAATTCAGTACAGCAACCAGTATGCCAGGGCGTCACTGCGGGAGAGATAAGGTCCTTTATTCATATTTTAATGACGTTGAAGAAGACTTGAAAAAAAAAGCTGTGGAAAAGCAATTTCAAACTATCCTCATGTAAAACTGCTTAATCAATGACGTGCAATTATAAAAAGAAATACTGATGAATGCAGATGTTTGTGAAAAGACAGCACTGATGATGATATGAGGAACAAAAGCAGAACCCATGTGACCAAAAATTACTACCGACTCATCAATTAACCAACCCGTGTAACGTTTGCATGAAGAGAAAAATGTTTTTTTGTGCTCAGCTCATTCTCAGAATAGAAAGAAGTCATAATATTGCCCTACTGCATGACCTCATTGTTTAGCACAACATTGAATTAAGCTCGAGTCTGTCATATTGGCTTTCTTTTGAACACCAAACTAGGACCGAACAGTGTACAAACTGCAAATAAAAAATGATTGTAAATGTTGATTTTCATTCTTAACTCTCGGAAGATTTTATATTTATTTGTGAAATATAGTTATTCTTTGGTTGGTTGGTTGGTTGGTTGGTTGTTGGTAAGTTTGGTTGATAGCGTTTTATAGCATACCAACCTTTGTAGTTTATTTAATACCAAATCCATTTTTATACAAATAATCAGTTTTATTTCAAACAATTCATGTAAACATAGGTACACAGTTTAATTCTCAAAAACATTTCTATTTCAAGTTATTCAGTTTAGTCAAACAATTTTAATTCAAACAATTCATTTAAGGATAAGTATAGTTTTTGTTTACACACAGTTAAATGTACAAACAGTTCTATTTTAAACAATTCAGTGTAGCGTAAGAACGCAGTTTGAATTTAAGTACACAGTTTACTTGTCAAAAATCTTTCTATTTCGAGCTTGTCAGTTTATTCAAACAGTTCTAATTCAAACAATTCAGTTTAGCATAAGTATGCAGTTTAGTTCTATTTGACCCATAGATAGTGTCACGTGGTCTCTCACTGAGAGGAGAGAAACAAGAAATTTCCCCTACATCTTCTGTGTTTGAATAACCAGGCCTCAAAGACTGACGGTTAAAAGGAGGAATAAGGAATGTAGGTCAACTCCTCGGCCTGCCTGGTGAAGGAAGTAAAGAATGTAGGTCAAGCTATCTGTACTCCGTAACCCCATCCTGGGTGGATAGAGATAGTAGTCCGAATGAATCGCCTGACAGGGTGAAGGAAGAAGAAAGAGGTTAAATGTCTGGCCAGAACCCTAAAGTCTGAAGCACCCTTTTTTCGTCAGCGGAAAAAGGAATGAAGAATGTAGTTGTTAGAACAGCAGTTGGCGTGACCAGAGGTGTTGAAACTGTCGCCACAACTCCGGGCGAAGAAGCAGAGCCGGGTTTCAGGACAACAGTTGGAGTGACCAGATGTATTGAAACTGTCGACGAAACTCTGGGAAAAAGCGGAAATAATATAGGATAAGAAGATAAAGTTCCTTCAAGCCAAGCTGTACAGAATCCCGCTAGCCCGTAAAAGAAAAAAATACTCTCAGAAGAAACCCGTTGAAAAGCTAAGCAAACCTTAAAGCCGTTTTCTCCCTCCACCCTTCCTAAATATTGCAATTGTATGTTCTGTCTCTCTCAATTTAAAAAAAGAAGAAAGAAAGGAAAAAGGAAGAAAGAAAGACATTTGTATTTGGTATTATCCACTGGTAATATAGCCAGCACTTTAATATTTGTCTGTGTCAGCACGTATTAAAAAACCTTGTTATATTTTATATCTCCCCTCGTGTCGAAACTTATTCGTTGTGATGTTTGCCCGTCGAGTTGCCTTCTTTTGCATATTCCTCTTCAGCTTCATTCGCCTCAATTTATTCTCGTTAAATGCCCTATTCGTCTTTAAAAATATTACATGGGAAATTGGAATTGACGACCACAATAAATAATAATATTATATTTAAACCTATAGGCCCATATCTTCCATTATCCTTGGGGTAGGAAGACGAAGTGGTCTTGAGGGTGGGTGTGAACGTGAAAATTGGAAACCCCTTGCCAGCGGCTGTCAGTCTAGCCCCAAATTAACCCCCACATTATCTGCCAGTTCCCCATGTGCCCTAAGAAGGAATCTTAACTGGAACTTATTTTGCGAGGGATCAAGTGCCAGACTGCTCCGACTTCACACGTGCGAAAAATAAACTCCCATCCTGGGATAAATATTTTATGCCACGTCACAATAGGGCCCTATCAGGTGCTACCATTCCAGGCTAGAGTGGACCTTGGAGCGATGGCAATGAATGTGTACTCCAGATTCTCCCAAGCTCCAGCATTACTGGAGCCTCCCCATCAGATTGTTTAATGTCATATCCAGAACACTCATTGGAGGCGTCTTACCCCACTGCAGAGGTGCAGTCTCTATATTCTACAGCCCCGGCCGAATAGGCAATGTTATTCTTTGGTTTAAAATAAAGCTTTAGAAAAATTTCTGAATATAAGAGACCTGGTTTTCTTTTTTATTATCTTTTGAACCTCTTTTTTTCCACACACACACACACACACACACCTATATATATATATATATATATATATAGTAAGTTGGCCGACCGTATTTTAGGTTGAAACGAAGGCTCCTTTTTCAATAGTTACGACACCGAGGGGTTGGGGTGGGCACTACTCTTTTTCCTGGTTTGCTCCACTTTACCTGATAAAGTCAAGAATAAAAAAATATATACTCACTGCTGCCTGTGCGTTTATCATTAGCTATTTAGAATTGATGAGAGTGACAGGGTATGAAATGAAGCATGCTCTATTCCAGTCAGTCAGAGGCAATGGACACACACTACCAGAGACTGGACATGCGAACACTTGATAAAAGTTCTTTCAAGTAACCATGCCACAGACAGGTACATGGACATGTGAATACCTGACCAAATTTCTTTCTCGTAACCTTAACATATCGAGAGTTAATTAAGGAGGCATCAAGGAGTCTTTGAGTATGACTCGACCTGGGATTGAACCCCGGTCTCCCGGACCATTGGGCAAACACTCTAACCATTATGCCAGTGTGCAGGTTCATAGTAAAAGGAACATGTTATGTTAGAGAAAAACAGAAAGTAAATATATTAAGAAAGAAAGAAAGAAAGAAAGAAAGAAAGAAAGAAAGAAAGAAATCGTCAGCAAAAGATAGGTGAAGAAATTAAAATAAGAAAAAAACGGAAAGACTGTTAAAGATAATGAACAAAGAAAGAGAAAATGAATAAATAAATAAATGAATTATTAAAAAAAACTGCTTCCTTCCTCACCACTATTTTAATTTATTGCAATGTTTTACGTTTTGCTGCGGATTTTTTTAGTATTTTTGTTTGTTTTTTTTAAAATGTTTTTCAGCAGGTTGCAAATGACTGGCTATGGGACCAATGTTTATATAAAGCTCTCTTATGACCCAAAATATTTGGAACCACAAAATATAACAGAAAACAGTTTAATATATTTTAACACCAAAATATTCGCTTTTATTTCTTACCAACCAGGATACAGCAGGATTGGGTTGGATAAGCAATTTACAGTCAACAAGATGGTGTGTTCTCAAGCAGCCATCTTGTTGTTTGGTACTACACTTTTTTCCGAGAAGAATCAATTATTCATAAAGGGAGATAACTCTCGCGTAACACTGCTTTTTTTAAAAATCTGGATAAGTGCTATATCATTAGTTGCAGATAATATATGTTAAAAAGAATATGTCTGTGAAACAGTCCTGCTTGACAGCACAATTTTTGCGTTGCAGAGTGTCAATGAAAGTTGTCGAAAAAAAAGACAAGGTGAAGAGATGACAAGTTCACATCCGGAAAAGGGAAAAGACAGAAGAATAAATCTCACTCACTTTATTACTATGTTTTAAACATCCCTCTGGATGGGTCTCCATTCAGGAAGACATTAAGTGGCATTTTTGATTTGATGAACAAATTGCTAAATTATTTGCGGTTTCAGTTGCTCCGAAATTAAAGTCGTTCATTTTCCTCTGCCGGTTAGTAATTGACTGACTCTTTTCAGAATTCTTCAACTCTTGAGTGACCGTTTCTCGCACATACTGGAAGAGTTCTCGTGGGTGACTCTCTGTTGTTTAACTGATTACAAGTCATCAGGCTTATTGGCGGTGGAAAGGTGACTACAACATTACAAAGATGAAGTAAGAGCTGTTTTTAATATCTTTATACAACATTTGGAACCGAGAAATGTCACAAAAATCAAGGAAAAATAAAACAGTAACACAACATATCCATGTTAACATTCGATCTGACCGCTTTTGGAACGAAAATTGATATGTCATTAAACAAAGAAACCGTTTATGATGTCTGCCTACCGTGACAACCTGACGCAGTGGGTCACATATGGAGTGCAGTCTCTAATATACGGTTGGGGAGGGTTTCAAATAAATCGTAACTGATCTGATAAAATATTTAGCTTAGACATTTGTTTATTTTAATGTTTATGTGTCAACTCTTCTGTTCATTCAATTTTAAGGATAGATTAGGTTTGGTTGATTTGTTTTTAATGGCATATCAACCTTTGTAGGTTATTTAATGCCAAAGCCATTCTCCTAGAAGAACAGTAGTGGTACTATTTAACCCATAGCTGGGAGGATAAGGGGGTTCATACCTCTCCCAAGGGTATTTGTCCGAAAGTGAACGTAATAGCGCGACTGGAGTACGAACTCGCTTACGACGATTCCGCAATACTTGGAGAAATTGTATTGATTTATAATCAAATGATTCTGTTATCGTTGTAATATTGTCCAATACGTTTTTTTTCAATCTTTTCAATGATCATATATTTCGGATCTGTGTTGAAGTTATAGTCTTTTGAGCAGAAATGTTGTTCTAATCGGAATAGTTTATAATAATCTATATATTTGATTCTCTGTCTGTATTTGTTTAGTCTAAAATAAAATGAGCATTCGGATTTTCCAATAAATTATCTTAGGTTGCGTGTGCAATCTAGTAAATAAATCACTTTTTTTTTTTCATGTATGTTGTAATTTTTAAAAGTTTTATTAGTTGTGAGGCTTGTGAATGAGTTGGTTGACTCGAAGTATCAGCAGCATAGGTTGTTCATATTGTTACATACTTGACAAAATTTTGTGGATTTTATTGTGGGCTTCTTCTTGATTACCTTGTTATTTAGCATGTTTCTATTTTCTATATGTTCTCTGAATTTATATATAGTTGGTGATAGGCAAGCCTGCTTGGTTCTTGAAAAATATATTTTAAGTTGGGATTTAATTTGAAAATACCCTAACGGTTTTTAATTATTTGAATGTTGTTGAATGTTGTTCCGATGGAAATGCGATTAAGCCTATTTTTGTGTTGTAGCTTTAGAGTACCCTGTCTGGGGGTCGAGAATGTATTGTTTATCTTGTTTTCAAATGATGTATGAGAGTTACTTTGCACTAGGGTCGCTGTTTTATTTTATCACTCAGTCTATTCTGTTCATTGACATTTGTGCAGGTTTTTCTTAGTCTTGATGCTTGTGAGTCAGTGAGGTTATCATACTTTGTGGTATTTAATGTGAAAAGATTTAAAATTGAGATAACTGTACGTGTCGTTGGGTTTCGTATGTAGTGTTCGATAATTACGAAATAAAATCTTTTGATTTTAAACCTTCTTCGATGTAAAAGAATTCACAACGGCAATAACCATTACAACTCTAGCACCCACAAGAATGTTATATATATATATATATATATATATATATATATATATATATATATATATATATATGTGTGTGTGTGTGTGTGTGTGTGCGTGTGTGTGTGTGTGTAACATTGATGGAGGTGCTAGAGGTGTAATGGTTATCGTTGTGGTAAATTCTTTTACAGTGAAGAAGGTTTAAAATCTAAAATAACGCGCAAGTCCGTGCAATATATATATATATATACATATATATATATATATATATATATATATATATATATATATTGCATGGATTGCCGCGTTATTGCTGACGTAGACCGGCAACTCGCTTTTCCAACAGAAATAACATCAACTTGCGAGCATCCAAATCTCGTCATTTGGTCAGTTCATTCAAAGAAAGTTATCCTTGCCAAATTAACGATCCCTTTCGAAGCTAACATCGACTGGGCGCATCAGAGTAAATTGGAAAAGTACGAAGACCTACGTGAGCAGTGTGTTAAGAATGGCTGGTCAACAGACATATTTCCTCTTGAGATTGGATGTCGAGGTTTTATTTCGAACTCAACCTCTACATCTTTAACCAAACTCGGACTTTCACCAGCAGAGAAGAGGGAATATATAAAAAAGATCCAAAACAAGACTGTAACTGTATCTGAGCGGATATGGCATGCGTACAGATCAAAAACCATGCAATAAAGTGTGTTAGTATTGTGAGATACTGCTGGGGCGCCCTGGGTTAGTGGTAATGATGCTTCGGCCCCAAAACTATGCCTGAACCAAGGGTCATCATCTCATGAAGATTTTATTGGAAGCAAAATTGCTATTTTTTCGGCTGTTCTTATATGTATATATATATATATATATATATATATATATATATATATATATGTGTGTGTGTGTGTGTTTGTGTGTGTGTGTGTGTGTGTGTATGTTAGGATTGTAAGCACAGAGATCTTGATAACTGTCAGTTTCACGCCTATGTCATCATCATAGAAGAGCTTTCTCTTATCCTCTCTCTAATTCTCTCACCCCTTCTTTCTTTCTTTCTCTCTCTCTCTCTGTAATAATATATATATATATATATATATATATATATATATATATATATATATATTACTGACGATGACATTGGGGAGGAACTGACAATTACCAAACGCTGTTGGCTCTGTGTTTACGCTGTTTCATTACTGGCCCATTAGCATAATAGTTAGAGTGTTCACCTGGAGACCAAGATTCAATCCGCTGTTGGGTCATACCAACAACTCAAAAATGGTACTTGAAGCGTCCTTGCTTACGGATCAACGGTTAGTGAAGCCAGCCAGGGAATGGAATAGCACCCTCCCCAAAACCTCGGTATTGTAGCTATTGAAAAAGGTGCCTTCGGATCGCTCTCTCCTTCGGTCGGCCAACTTACTTAACTTTACTATATAACCAAATCGTATCGCGATTGAATCTGCCAATTAAGAAAAACAAATTATATCACGGTTTTTAAAATTTAAACAAAGAAGTTTGTACTGCTTTTCAAGTAATATAATAAAGTGATCATATATAAGCACTCGACCATTTTCTAGACATCTAGATGAGTCAGTTCTAATTTGAAAAAATTTAAAAAATCTCTTCTCAGTACTTTTTGAACTATAGGTTTTGGTGGGACACAGGATTGTGCAAGTGCAGAACCATTAATAGTCACTGGACCCTACCACTTCTGTGAAACGTTTTCTTGTTTTATAAACTAGAACTTCATTTCAATGGTAAAATTTGAGAACTTGGAAGACATTAAAATACTACACATGCAGCTTCACGCCGTATCAAATGAGGAGTATCATAGTTCCTTCGACCAATGAAGAACTTCCTGGAGTACTTGTATTGATTGCCAAGGGGATTATTTTGAAGCAAAGGAACGTTTTATCTGTTATTCATTTCAGTCTTGGTAAATACAGTTTCAGTTTCAATACCTTTAAAATCTATTTCAGATTTCAAATTTCTTTCTATTGGACAACATTTTATGACAGATTTTAATGAGGTGACATGGAAAGAGCTGACTTTGAAAAATAAATATCGTTTGTGCAAGTGTTTTAGGCTCAAGTTACGGCTCAGGTTTTATTGACGTACCTACTGACAAACATATAAACCCATACAAGTAGAAATGCATGCATCTTTATGTATGTATGTATATATATATGTGTGTGTGTGTGTGCGTGCGTGCGCGCGCGCGCGTGTGCGCGCACATGTATGCAAAACAAATATTTCGCTATCACTACCAGAAACACTCTTAAACTAAAAGATACCAACACATTAAGTCTTTAATAACGGCAACTTGTCTTTTAAACAATTTTCCTCGTGTAATAAATTTATCTTTACTCAGTGCCCTATAATTGTGGCCTTGTGTAATATTTAGCTGTACGTCGGAAAGAACCATCCACCTATTTTGTCACACAATACGTTATTTTTGTTTTAGAGCGGTGAATCCGTTTGTAGTTTAATGGTATTTACAAGTTTCGTTTTTCTTTCATAAAATTTTCGAGACATCAAGATTTCATTTCAAATCGGTTGTTCATTTGTTTGAATTGGCTTCTTTTTTCTTTTCTTTCTTTCTTTGATCTTGTTTTTCCCTTTCAAGCTATTTTTTGTTCTTTTTTATCTTTTAACTTTGTAAGAGTCAAAATTTATTTATTTATGTATGAAGTTGTTTTGGTTTATTCATCTTTCTTTTTCAACTTGTTCTTGTTTGTTTTACCTCCCATTTGGTTTTACTTTCTTTCTTTCTTTCTGCTTATTTGTTGTTTATGAGTAATCTCACTTTTTCTTGTTTGTTTGTCTTTCTGTTTGTTTGTTTGTTTGTTTTTCTTTCTTTCTTTCTTTCTTTCCTTCTTTCTTTCTTTCTTTCTTTCTTTTAATTTTTCTTTCTTTCTTTCTTTTTTCTTTCTTTCTTTCTTTCTTTCTTTTAATTTTTCTTTCCTTCTTTCTTTCTTTCTTTTAATTTTTCTTTCTTTCTTTCTTTCTTTTTTCTTTCTTTCTAATCATCGTTTATTCTCTTAAATTTTATTTCATTTCTCTCTTTCTATCTTTATTATGTACCTTTCATATTTCTTTCCTTTATCTATTTATGCATTTATTGTCCTTCAAAGTAGTTCTTACATAATTATATTATTAAACTATCATTGCTTTGTGTCTGAACAAGGAAAAGTAAATGCATTGATCTAGGAATGAGATTATATTAAAAAAAAGTGTGTAAGATCAATGTTTTTTTTTATTGTTTAGTTCATGAACATTATTATGTACATACATACACATACACACACATATGTATTCATGCATGTAATGGTGTCATCAATCGATCCTGACGTATGAAAGCCCGACGGTTTAGTATAAGATATGCACGCTTGAACTAGCAAAACAAATGAGTTTTTTACGGTGGTGAAAGCTTATTTATAACCCATCATTCATTTTGGAAAATCTGATAACAGAATGATAGAGCTCCTCGTGTACTGAATTCAGAGTTACTTTTAAATAGAGCACAGCTAGTTTAAATTTAGAGCTTTCTTTCTCCAAGACCAGTTGCCTTGCTCGAGCAAAGCGAATGTCGAACGCTATCAGACGAGGCTGTTTAGGTTTCTCTTCGGGCTAATGTTCTCGGAAAAGACATAGATTATTTTGTTTTCATTCAAGTTATGAGTAAATAGAAAAGCATACAGACGATGTTCTTTGGCTTTTACAATGTAGTCAATCTAGGGGAAGTAGACTCTGACATCAAAACCCGTGGAAAATTATTCGAGAGAAAATTGCATGTTGGCGTACCCGTCTTCTGTTGTCAGCTAATCAAAAAATGTGTGTTGTTCTACACAAGGCTTCACCTCTCTAAACAAATCTTCTCTGTCTCTCTCTCTCTATATATATATATACAGGGTGGAACGATAAAATCGTCGTCATAGAAAAGACGAGATGATTCCATTTCCGTTTAATGAAAACCGGTTTTCTTTTATTGTTGCAGATCATCTACTAGTTGGCCAGTTGTGTACAAATCCCAATAGCGATAGGAGCCTTCTATCATGTCTGAAAGTGATACAATGTACAACGAGCGAGATCGGAGATGCACCGCTGTCCAACGCATGCTCTCTACCGATCCAAGGTATAACAACAGAACCATTGCCACACCCTCAAAATGCAAATCTGGATTGCCACGAATAACAGGGACGTGCCCAAGGTGATGAAAATAAAGTTTCCGGCTACGGTTATGGTCTTTGGTGTGGTTTCAAGTGAGGGCGACATCATGCCACCTCATATCTTCGAAGTCGGCTTGAAAGTCAACACCAAAGTGTACCTGGATATGCTGAAGAGTGTGGTGATCCCCTGATGCAATCAGGTGGGCGGTGGCTGACCCTGGGTATGGTAGCAGGGCTTGGCGCCGGCCCACAAGTCCAAAGAGACCCAGGCTTGGCTCCAGAAGGAGTGCTACGACTTTGTACCCTTCTCTCACTGGCCCACCGCCTCCCCCGACCTGAGCCCGCTGGACTACTTCGTTTGGTTATACGTCGAGAACATCACCAACATGACCTGTACCATAGCCACAAACGGCCATGTGCGAAATGGACATCGAATGTTGGTAACTCATTTAGATAACATGTATACATAAAGAACATAGGAATCTCAAAATTCAAAAACACGTAACGACTTCTTTGTTCAGGTACGAAACCTTTTTATTACTTTTGAGTTAAAGGTTTCGACATAAGGAGGGAGACACAGTTTTATTATTCTGCCTTTATCATCTGGCCCCTATCTCGTGGGGCACCCATGGCACGCAAATTTGTCTCGCCGCTGCGAGCTCGAAAGCCGACCGTCTCGTCCGCTGTCTAGTTTCAACTCTCTTAACTTTCTTCAAATTCCCAAAATCCTCTGTGCGCTTCCGGCGAGAGACGTCATTCGCACTCTGTCACCCATTTCTCTTCTCGGCCTATTGTGACATCTCTGAGTGACACGTCCGCTCTACGTGCGTCCGCTTTAAGACCTGCATCAATGTTGCACCTAAGTAACCCATGTGCTGAGCCGAAAGGTTCTCAACCTAACCAAACCCAAAGGCATGAACCGAAATCCCTCGGCCATTATATCATGGACCTCCCACAACACCAAAGCCAGCCTGATCACCGCCATCCGCCGAGGATTCGCCGATATCCCGCCGGTGCTTGTGGAAAAGGCATGCTCTCGGTTCCGGATCCGTATCGAGGCGGTGATTGAGACTGAAGGCGGCTACATTGAATAGATGTCATCTCTACTACAAAATCAAGTTACCTGAATTGATTTTTTCAATAAAGTTTTAAAATAAAGCAGTAGTGTTGTTTTCTTTAAGACGACAATTTTATCGTTCCACCCTGTATAATTGATTTCCATAATAAAAAAGGCCTTATTTCTGAGCAAAAAATTGGCTCTAGAAGTTGTCATGTTTGTAACTGTATTTTTGCATTTATTGACCAATTGGTGCTTACCCACCCGTTTTGAAATTTCTTTGAGATTTGCAGACGACAATATTTGACTTGCTATGCCAATTCTGACGAATCAAAATCGAAAATGATTTAAGAAATCTTTTGGTTTAGTTTGGTTTGGTTTGGTTTTATTGCATATCAACTATTGCTGGTTATTTAATGCCAAATCTATTTTTATGCATATAAGCAAACAATTCAGTTTAGCATACAAAAACAGTTCCATTTCAAACAATTCAGTTTAACATAAGTACATAGTTTAAATGTCAAAACAGCTCTATTTCAGGTAATTCAGTAAAGCATAAGGACACAGTTTCGTTCTATTTGACCCATAGATTGGACCCCATCAGCAGCTACCACTCCGAGCCTGAGTGGACCTTTGAACGATAGCAATGAAGTACTTTTAATTCCCCAAAGTTCCGGCTTTACTGGAGCCTCAACATCAAATTGTTTAGAGTCATAAACAGGGCACTCGTTGGTGGAGGTCTTACCCCTCTGTAGCGAAGCATTCAGTGTATTCAGTCGACAAGCAATAAGAAAATTATCCTTCCTACATTGTTAATTCTTCAAGCCATTGTAATCATTGATAAATTATCAACTTTCAATCTAATTTCGAGTACAACTCGATCTTTTAAAAAGGGATAAAAATACAGCCTGTAGGTTTTCAAGATTTATTTAGTAACCTACTCAAACTTTCGGTTTTTTCTTTTTTTGAGTGAATAATCTAACATTCTTTTCCTTCAAGTTTGCGTTTAATTTCGATATCGCCTAATTATTTAAAATTGAAGGAAAACAGTTTATTTTCATAGAAAAGCTCATACTAATTATTTTTCCTTTTCTTATAAAAAAAATTAGCTACATCCGTTCATGTAGCGAATAGATATACTTTCACTCGTACATATTTACCTACTTTTTAAACACATAACATATATAACTAAAGTTGGACAATACCAACTTACATTCAATGTATGAGTCTTCACTTTCTCTTTTAAAATATTTATGCCTTGACTAATATTATAAAGACTTTGTAACTTCTCTTTTTCAACAACTTTTTCAACTTTTTTTCTCTCAGTTTAAAGAAATAGAATTTATTAATTTGTATATCGGTGTTTTATTCAAGCGTTTACTCGCTTATATACTTTATATATATATATATATATATATATATATATATATGTGTGTGTGTGTGTGTGTGTGTGTGTGTACACGAGTTGAATCACGATCAATTCCCGTTGAAAGCACCAACATTTATCAGAACACTGACGGTAAGCAAAGATGAAGTTGTTCAATGAAAAGATGGTTGATCACAACAGTTGCTGTAAGGAGGCCTTAAGGCTGTGTATCAGACTCGCAATGCTTAATAAACATCATTTAGACATATGCGTCAAACATCTTTTAGTCACGTGAGGGCTTGTAGTTATTAAAGCAATCTCACAAGTAATTGTCAGCCAGTATCGTTCTCACTATTTGCCATATTGTTTTCGACTTATATATGACGTTTAACTAGGTGGTAAATATTCATTCATTTGACAAAAATACCGCACAAATATAGATGCTTCCAGATTAAGAAGAAAACATGTTACTTGCTTTTGATCAGAGAAACAGATATATAAACACACACACACACACACACACACACACATTCGTGAACATTTTCTCTCTCTCTCTCTCTCTCTCTCTCTCTCTCTCTCATTATAAAGAGTATTCAACTCTATTGATGTCGGATACACACATGCGTGCACATTCTTTCTCTTTCTTTCTCTCTTTTTCTTTCTCTCTTTTTCTAAATATATTGGGTATTTTACACTGCATTGATGTCAAACATACAGACATACATGTATGTACATTAATTTCTCTCTCTCTCTCCCTTGCGCGCGCGTGCTCTCTCTCTCTCTCTCTTATTATTTAGAGTATTTAACACTGTATTGATGTCAGATACACACATGCGAGCACATTCTTTCTCTCTCTCTCTCTCTCTCTCTCTTTCTTTCTCTCTCTCTTTCTCATTATCTAGAGTATTTCACACTGCATTCATTTCACAAATACACACACACACATGCATGTCCATTTCTCTCTGTCTGTCTATCTGTTTGTCTGTCTGTCTGTCTCTCTCTCTCTCTCATTATTTATTGTAATTCACACTGCATTGATATTCTCACTGTTAATAGAAAGGATTTCGCCTTCCGGCAATTACGTTGAGAGATCCATTCAATGTGAATATCAAGGATTTGAATTCATAGTTCTTGCAACGGATTCTAAGAATATTATTTGCGCTATCGATTTGCATACACGGTGCCGTCATTTTTTCGTAAATTCTGTCCTTGGGAATCTTTAAATTAACTGACCCTTCACTCGAAGACTTCGTATACAATAACGCCCATAAATAAGTGCATTCTTTCAGTGTTTTTAAGATGATTTTTCAACTACCGTTGCCCAGTCGGTTGAGGCCGTAGTATACACTGACTGCACCTCTGCAAAGGTGTAAGACCCCACCATCAGTGAGTGTCCTGGATATGACACCAAATAGTTTGATGGTGTGGTCCCAGTAATGCTGGGGCTTTGGGGAATAGTGAGCACCCCTTCATTGCCATTGCTCCCAGGTCCTCTCTGGACCGCAATGGTAGCACCTGATAAGGCCCTATCTATGAGTTAAATAGAACTAACAGCATACTTATGCTAAACTGAATTGTTTGATTAAATTGAATAGCTTGAAATAGAAATGTTTTTGACAATGAAAGTGTACTTACATTTAAGCTGCGTGCTTATGCTAAAGTGAATTATTCGAAATAGAACTGTTTTTGATATTGAAACTGTATTTACACTAAATTTAATTGTTATTTATAATTATATAATTGTTTAAAATAGAACTGTTTCGACAGTTAACTGTGTGTAAACAAAATCAGCACTTATACTAAACTGAATCAGCTGAATTAGCTGAATTAGAACTGCTTGACTAAACGGAATAGCTAGAAATAGAAATATTTTTCACAATTAAACTGTACTTACATTTAAATTGCGTACTAATGCTAAACTGAATTGTTTGAAATTGAACTGTTTTTGACATTGAAACTGTACTGACACTAAATTAAATTGTTATTCATAACTGCTTGAATAGTCTGAAATAGAAATGTTTTTGACAATTAAATTGCGTATTCATGCTAAACTGAATTGGTCTAAACAGAACTATCTACATAAAAATGGATTTGGCGTTAAATAACCTACAAAGTTTCATATTCCATAAAACCCAACAAACCAAACCAAACCATCAACTACCGTATTTGTCAGAATATAAGGTGCACTTTTTTTTTTTTTTTTTTACTAAAAATGTCTTTTAAAATTTCCCTACGAATTACATGCCGTATGTAGACATTTTTATTTTCATTTTGTTTTCTTACCTTTAAATATAATATAGTTTTAATGGGCTTGTGTTCTTTTTTTTATTTTTCGCTTTATTTTGATAATGGCTTGTTTAACCAAAAATATACTTCATAAATATAATCAGAGCTGTACCATTTACTAATAATTTTACTAATTACTGATATTTTCTTGGTTTCCCCTGCTGAAATCGGGGTGAGTCTTATACTCCCGTGTGTCTTATATGTTGTCACATATGGTAAACTAAGGTCAAGTGGATATTATTATTTCGTGTGATGCATGATAAAATCAAAACTAAAATCAGAAGATATCATTTATTACAAAAATTGACAGCTTTCTTTCCCAAAATATAATTGAATTTATATATATATATTTTCAACAATATACATACATATATATATATATATATATATATATATATATATATATATATATAAATTCAATTTTATTTTTGATTATAAATTTGTCAAGTTTTGCAACATATATATATATATATATATATATATATATATATATATATATATATATATATGTGTGTGTGTGTGTGTGTGTGTGTGTGTGTATGTGTGTGTGTGTCTGTGTGTGTTATTAACTTAACAGCTTTGTCACCAAAAATAAAATTACATTTTCGTATATATTTTTTGACACTAAAGTGAAAGTACGTTAAGCGGATGGAGACACAGAATACTTCGACATTGTTGCAGGACTACTACAAGGGGACACGCTAGGCCTATACCTCTTTATCATCTATCTAGACTACGTGCTTAGAACTTCGATCGACAAAATCAGAGAAAATGGCTTCAAGCTGGCAAAGAAAAGAAGCAGAAGGTACCCCGCAAAAACAATTACCGACTACGCCGACTACGCCGATGACAGAGCGTTACTGGCGAATACACCTAACCAAGCCGAAACACTACTGCATAGTTTGGAAAGAGCCGCCGGAGGCATTGGCCTCCATGTCAATGCACACAAAACTGAATATATGGCGACATCTCTACACTAGACGGAACCTCTCTGAAACTAATAGACAAATTCACCTACCTAGGAAGCAGCGTTTCATCAACCGACAAAGACATCGACACACGACTAAAGAAAGTATGGACAGCTATCGATAGGCTCTCGATCATATAGAAATAGACCTGACCGATAAAATGAAACGCAGTTTCTTCCAGGCAGCGGTCGTGTCGATACTGCTTTATGGATGCACTACTTGGACGCTAACTAAACGGCTGAAGAAGAAGCTAGATGACAATTACACAAAAATGTTGAGAGCAATATTGAACAAGTCCCGGCGGCAACACCCCAAAAGGCACCAACTATACGGCCACCTGCCTCCCATCACGAAAACTATACAAGGTAGACGAACCAGACTGCTGGAGAAGCAGAGACGAACTCATCAGTGATGTACTCCTATGGACCCCCGCATATGGCCAAGCAAAAGCAGGACGACCAGCCCGAACATACATACAGCAGCTATGTGGGGATACGGGATGTAGCCCTGAAGACATGCCAGAAGCGACGAACGATCGGGAGAAGTGGCGAGAGACGGTCGAGGATATCCGTGCTAGCTGCACGACATGATGATGAGGATGATATATATATATATATATATATATATATATATATATATATATCAATTTTTTTGGTTACAAATCTGTCAAGTTTGGTAACATATATGCACACAAACACACACACACACTTATATATATATATTAAATTACTATCTAGATACCCTGAGGAGCCGGCTTCGGCGAAACAGTAGTAGGATAGTCCCGACTCGCGATTTTATATATATATATATATATATTGATAATGGGTGCTCTTTTTGCGAGTTTTTAATGGTACCTTTAGCTATTAGCTTTTACTTCAGTATCCTAAGGTCTCCAGGACCCATATAAGTATTAAAGATTATGATAACTGCGTTGTGCAGTGTTCTGGATGGTTTTGGTTCTTCCTCTCGTTTCCACTTCACCCAGTTTCCTTTTTTGGTCTTTGGTCTTTGGTTCCATAAGTTCCAACAACAATTTGTATGTGTCTATCTTTCCGCTTTCTTTTATTAACGCAGTGTTCTGCGCGAAAGGAAAATTTCGTTAGATGAAAAGTGATTTTCTCCTAGTCAATCAATACTAGGTCTGGTCTTGGAGCTGAGATTTGGTGATACTTTTGGTGATACTCAAAAAAACTTTCTTGCGTAACATCTTCAAGAACAGATTCTGGATTTTGCATATATATTTGTCATCATGGTTAAATTTTAATCACTTGCTCATTTCCCAATAGATCATCTTCAACAATTAGTCATGCTTAGCATTTTATATATTTTATATCATATCAGTGTGCTGCATTTATTTATTACATGATTAACCATTTCATCTCTGATAATTAATTTTTATTTATTGCGGACTTTTTGTCCTCATCTTAGTAGTTTTTGTGTTGTTTCTTCTTTCACTACGTTTCGGCAAAATTTCACCTCTGGCCTTCTTCAGGTGATTTACCGCGACCTCGGATAGGAATGCTGACTCTTGTAACCGTATCCCCAGTAATTACAGGTGAAATCTGGCCGAAACGTAGTGAAAGAAGAAACAAAACAAAAACTACCAAGATGAGGACAAAAAGTCCGTAATAAATAAAAATTAATTCTCATATTAAGAAGCCTCATCTCAAAATGATTCCAATTAAAGACAATTACATTTCATCTCTTTCTCCACATAACTTAAACTTGCTATTTCATTTGCTTGTTATCAATACTTGTTTATTTTTTGTTCGCCAATGGTTCGGGAGACTGACGTTTAGTCCCTGGTCGAGTCATATCAAAGACTCATAAAATGGAACTTGATGCATCCGAGCTTAACACTCAGCATTATACAGTATGGATCAAGGGTAAAGTGGAGCAATCCAGGGAAAAGAGTAGTGCCCTTCCCTACACCTCAGTGTAATAGCTTTTGAAAAGGGAGCCTTCGGGTCACCCTCGTAATTGTAAGTAAAGTTGTTGACTATTCACCAACTTTACTTACAATTTTTTCACACAAGCTTAAACTTGGGTAGTTCACTGACGTCTGAATGACAACAAGTCTTCTCAGATCACCTGGACTCCTCTAAGAATTCTAACTATTATGACAGTGCTGTGGTTTGGATGGTCTCAATTCTTCTTCTTTTCTCCAGTCTTCCCCCACTTCTCTTTACCAAGTTCATGGTGATTGTTCCAAAACCTCCAATACCGATTGATACTATTATCACATTCATGTGTTTTTCATTTTTTTTAGTTCTCTGGCAAGGTTCGAGTCTTTGTCGAGCTTTTCGTTTTGATTTTTTTCAGCCTGTGATTCGCTGAAATAGCGAAATCAACGAGATTTCTGGTTAACACTAGGTCTGATTTTCTGACCGGAATTAAGTGATCTGTTCATCACCAAAAACCCAAGGGAATTTTATCCGTCTCATTTTTAAGGACATATTCTGAATTGTGCCTATTCCTCTTCTTACTATTGTAAAGCTTTTGGCTCTTGCACAATTCCCAGTAGAACATCTTTTCCACAAGTCATGTGCACTCATGTATTCCTTTTGTGACAGTTATTATATGATTAACTGTTTCACCTCTATCGCCACATAACTAACGTAATCTATTCTGCCAATTATCAATTTTTGCTTTGACATAATTAGTCTTCAGGGCAGTTATTTTGTACTATTATTCATAGAGATTCAATTCCTGTCTTTAAGTTTTTTCTTCGTAGCTATACCGAAATCATTTCATGTCGTTTGTCGTTTGATGTATGTATATAGTTGTATCTCTTCTGACGTTAATTTTATAGATTTTATGACTGCTGTTTTCCAGTTTCTTTAAGTTATTTGGTCTGTTGCTGTTATTGGTTGTTGTAATCAATATCTCTGCAATTTTCCGAATATTCTTTGAGTCTCTCATATTGGCACTCTTCAATGCTTTCTTTTTTTCTTCCTTCCTCTCATGTCCATTTTAAGAAGGATCGAGGGGGACTAAACAAGTACTTATTCTTTAGACGGGATTTTTGCTGCAGTGTTTGATTTAGGGTCCTGTTCTTGTTCTTTTCGGACACTTCTTTCTTTTTTAGTCCAGTCAGCTGGGGCTGTAGAATATACCGTCTGCATCTCTGCAAAAGGGTAAGAGCCCCCACAATGACCCTAAACAATCTGATGGTAACCCTTCAGTGCTTGAGCTTTGTGGTTATATGGAGTACCTCTGCATTACCGTTACTCCCAGTCCCTCTCTGACTCAGAATGGTAGCACCTGAAAGGGTCCTATTTATGAGTCGAATCGAACCGTTTGACATTCAAACCGAGTGCAAACAAATTACTCATGCTAAACTGAATTGTTTAAAATAGAACGGTTTGATCATTTAACTATTTGGAAACAAATGACTGATGTTTAACTGAGCTGTTAGTGATATATAACAATACTTGAAACTCTTTAACTCTGTGCAAACTAATGAGTAATGTTAAATAGAATAATTAGTGTTAAATAGCAATACTTGTGACCACTTCCCTTTATGCAAACAAATGATTAATATTCAAGAGAATTATTAGTGTTAGAGAGCAATAATTGAAACCATTTAATAATGTAGAAACAATAGGAATACGAGTGTGCGAACAAATTAGTTCTAACTCATTCAAAAATTTAAAAATGAACTTACTGACAAACTAATCTTTTACATTAGTCATACCAAAGACACAAAAATGGTACTTAATGCCACCTTTCTTAACACTCTGCATTATAAGATAGGATCAAGGGTAAAGTAGAGCAATCCAGGGAATGGAGTGTTGCCCTCCCCTACACCTCCGTATGGTAGCTATTGAAAAGAGAGTCTTCGGTTTACGATCGACTATTGTCACCAACTTACTTTAATTAATTGTTGTGCAAACAAATGACTGGTGTTAAATTGTAACTGTTATATTGCAATACATGAAACCATTCAACTGTGGGGAAAATGAGCTCAGGTTCGTTTAAAAATGTTATCAACAGAATGTTTTTGAATATTATATATATTTAATATATATGTATGAAGAGGATTTGGCATTAAACAAGCTAGAATGGTTGATTTGCCATAAAACCAAACTTAACCAAATTAACCCCCTTTTTTATCTTCTTTTGCTTGATGGTATCCGCTTAGGTATTTTCAGGTCTTTCAGGAAGCGCACAATGAAAAACTTTCATGGTCGAAGAAAATAGACTCGGTCAGCGGATTCCAAGTCCTTGACGAGTCGATTTCAAAGGACAGTCCAGGCTGCTCGCATTTCACTTCAGGCCAACACTCTAGGGAAAAACATTTCTTCTTCTCTGCTCTCCCACTCATCCAGTTATGGGCTAATTGTAAGAAAATTGGACTCTGTAACTTCCGTTAGTGAACCAGTCTTGTTTTATTTGGTTTCTTTGTTTATTGACGCATCAACCTTTCTGGGTCATTTAATGCCAAAGTCAATGGTATTTTCCAAGGGTGTTAGTCCGAAAGTGTGCGTAATTGCGCGACCGGAGTTCAAACCCGTTTACTACGATGTTAGAGTCAAGCACATTAGCCACTACGCCATAGGGATGCCCAAAACTGTTCTAGGAGAGCGGGAAACTCTGAATTCAAAACCAAGAGTTTCAGGTTGGCAATTCCTCATAAAAAAACATTTATTACTTACTGCAACACCATCAAAGATGTGACCTGGTTATGGCCCTTAATGAGCAATACAGAATAAAGAATACAAAGTTTCAATTTTGCCGAGTTTGGTAATATATAATACCTAATAATATTCGTTCTGTTTGTATAATGTTCTAGTAGACATAACAAAATCCAAGTATCTTTGATTTAGAAGAAAATGAATTTTTATGACAAAAACAGTGTGGTGTACTGTAATCTGATCGAGTACTTCGAAAATAGGTTGTTATTTGATCCCGATGACGGGAAAGAAGAACAGACATGTTGGTCACACACACACACATACACACAAAATAAAGCACTCAAATTTTGTTCCAGATGTTTTATTTTCTTCCTATGAGTATCAAAAGAAAGAAGTCGAGTGGATTTGGCCAGCCGATGTCTGAAAGGAGACACCCTTTCATTTATAAGCTGTTGCACCCTTCCCTAATGGTACTAAAGTACCCGACTTAACGTTTTTTGTCTCTATGTCAACTTACAAGATTTAGTATTTCTCGAATCTTTCGTGATTGGCTCAAGCTAAGGAACAAACACCCAAGCGTTTCACTGACTTTGCATCACTGTCGTGATCTCCGTTCCATCACCTGTGCCTAAATTACTGTGCGACGCATCCACCGTCAAGAGTGTTGGGTGGGGAAACAATTACATTATATTACGTTGGCATTGCAGATTTTATAAGTTCAAACTTATCCTGACTATCTTATTGTAAAACAGTGTTGTGCCAATTGGGGATGCTCTACATGACTAGTAATATAAAGTATGTGAAGAATTGGCTTTTGTCCTTACTGGAACACTGTTGAGAAGCGTCAACAACAAATAGTTTATATCAGACATCAAGTAGGCTTTACAGTGCTTGGTTAGCGGAGAGTAAGACGTCTGGTCAGTTAGATAATAAACATGAATGATGGATGGATAAATGATTGTAAAAAGGAGAGTCACAGATGAAAGAGGAGTGAGAAGTAGACTCACAAATATGTATATATACAGAGTCAGACAGAAATAATAGGAAGGTCAATAACTACGTAACAGACAAGAGCATTTCACTCTGGTGTTATAGTCAACTAGCAAGACAAGTAATACAATTTCACTTAGTGCTCACTACTTCTGGCCTTGTGTTAAACTAAGTTAAGATTAGTAAATGACAACATAATAGGAAATAAACATTTGGATTTGTGCAAAATAAACAAAACTCAACAAATATCAACAAAGTTCAAGGTTGATTACTCTTATATTTATTCCTTGTTTCTGGTAAATTATGCTTCCTAAAATGTCCGACACATCCGCCATTCAGAGTACCGATGGTGGTAACGGCCATTATGTCATAAACTTTCCTATAAACTATTTTCAAATTCAAATATCAATTGCATTTACCATATGCAAGAAAAATATCTGCTATCAAGATTTTAAATCCTTGTATTAGGCATAGTCTTCATCCTACCCTATTCCTTAAAAATGATTTAACAGTAAACATACACAGTTAGCCGGTCCAAGCCACGTTTATAACTCATCGCATCGAAAAAAGAAAGAAAAGAAAACATAACAAACAAACAAACGAACAAAAAACCTAAAAGACACTAGCTAGATAGAGCTACCATTAGCACTTGCCTATTTTCCCTTGTACAACACAAGTGAAAGTCAAAAAGGTTGATGACATATAGGTCGAGCCTGTATTTCTATTAGAGAAAATAAGCTTTAAAACATATGAATTAGATAGCCGTTCTAAAACAATAGAAGAAGAAAAAGGAGAAAAAATATTTAATTATTTTTGGTAAACAGCACTCCATGTAAGATTACATGTAAAATGAAGACGTGACAAGATGTACAACAGATAAAGTCTGGTCCTTTTGAGGGGTATGTGGCAACAAGTACTATATTTCGATAATCAACTTTTTTGTTGCATATCATTATTGGAATACTTTCTGGATAGACTAGGAATATATCTAATTGTGGATTAATTTTTAAAGAATACTTTTGTAAGAGTCTCTCTCTCTCTCTATCTCTCTCTGACACACACACACACACACACACACACACATATATATATAGTATCGATAATTACTTAGTGAGTCAGGAACTAACCTACTATAGTTTCGCCTAAGCGGCTAATCAGGGTACCTAATCCATTTTGCAATGTAGGTTAGCAGTTCGAACGGTGGTATTTTCTTTTGATCAACCAATTGCGAGTCTTTTGATTTTTTTTTTTTCAATTGGTATGACAAGGTTGGACTTTTCTTTTTTCCAATATATATTTTTTCCCCTTGGCAGTGATTTGTTGTATATTTTCAGCTTCAAATCACTTGCCGGTTTTTTTTAACCGTAAGGGCTATTATTCAATATATATAAATATATATATATATATACTCGAAGCCTTACAAATATAAATATTTACCAATCATTTCACCGTATCATGTGACACAATGCCAATTTTTTAAACAGAGTTTAACAAGTTTGAATTCATAGTTTAGCTTCAAGAACGATTGCCATTCCATGGCTAAAAAGACCAATCTTCTCAACTAATTACTCATGGTTTGAGGGAAAATATTTGGAATCATATATTTCCCAATATATTGTGTAATGCGAAATGCAAATTGCCTCATTAAGAATTTGAACTCTAGTTGCTGTGTCCGTTTCATACGACAGGAGTTAAAATTCTGGACGAAGTTGTTTGCACTTTACTACATGGTTGAAAAAGGCATGAACCCATCTGTTCTCACAAAAGCCGTAGGTTGATTATTGGATAGTTTGGGCTCTTTGATCTTGCTACCGAAACCAGTCTAGAAAAAAAAAACTTTGAATTCAAACCAACAGTACTCCGCTTAAAGATTGACGTTGGGTCGCAAACACTTCGAGGGAAAGTTAATACATACACATAATCGATTGTCTACAATTCCTCGAATATTATCATTATATAACATATATATATATATATATATATATATATATATATATATATATGTATTGGTATATATATTTTATTGAATATGATAGACATTTTTTGTCTACATATTTTTTTGTTAATCCTTTCGAATTGCCGTATTGATCTTATGATATTCGGCTGGAATTGGTTGAAAAATCTTCCATAATTAGTTATTTCCCAAGTACTTTCTGCCCGACTTTAGGCCATCATCCGCGGAGGATGTATTACAAAAGTGATGTAACTTTTGTATGTACATAACTACTTTGTAAGTAGAAGAGCGTCTGTACTGTTGTATTTTGTAGCGTTTACTTTTCGAATCTATTCAATAAATAACTTCAGTAGCAAAAGACATTTAAGTACATTAGGGCTGGTTTTAAAATTAATTCTGTTAATTTTGGGTTGTACGTTCCTAATATGTAATGTCTCGAGAATCTGTGGTTTTTGCTCTTCTTCTTACACAGTAGTAATGTACATACAAAAGTTACATCACTTTTGTAATACATCCTCCCCTGATGATGGCCCAAAGTTGGGCGGAAAGTACTTGGGAAATAACGAATTATAGAAGATTTTTCAACCAATTCCAGCCGAAGAGCATAAGATCAATACAGCAATTCGAAAGGATTAACAAAAAATATGTTGACAAAAAATATCTATCATATTCAATCAAATATGTATTAATGAAGAAATGCTGCTAAAATATACACATATCGGTATATCTACAATTTATACGTACATTGTAATTAAAATGTAATATTTCAAAACGATATGAGATTTTGCCAAGAATGCTCGAAAGATTTGGTTGTTTACTACAAATATGTATGAAAGTGTTGTTTTAAATGATTAAGGGTTAAAGTGAGATGTTGTTACTTAGAACCATGCAAGTGACACTATAAGACTTCCAGGTTAGAATGCAAAATTTCCTGACTAAAAGGCTATTATTTATCTTACTATCAAGTTCTCGATCTTAGAAAGAAAGAAAAGGAAGATCGAAAATAAAAGACTAAAGCTGAGAAGATGAAGTGAAAAAAAAACAGAGTTGGAAGAGAGAAATGAAGGTAGGTAGGTAAGTAAAAGAAGCGTAAATAGAAAAAGGAGACGTGTAGAATCGATTGAGTTAGATAAGAGGATATATTTCTAAAAGTAAACATTTGGAAGAGAAGAGAAAAAGTTAAAAGAAATCAGAGAAGGAATAAATGAAGGAATGAAAATATTATCAATAGGAAAAGGAACGAATGAGGATCAATAAAGTGAACCCTTAAAAAATTTCCCAAAAGACGAATGACAAGAAACATTTCAAGGAATGCAAGACAGAAAGAAGGGTAGATGTTAGATAGAAAAGGAAAAAAAAAGCGTCCGTAAAAATGGATGTAGAAAATTAGAGAAGGAATGAGGAAGAGGAAGAAGAAAGGAAAGAAGGAAATTGCAGAGCAAGTTTTAAAAAAATGGTGATTATAAAAAATAAAAGTAAATAAGAATAAAGAAAAATTATATTACAGTGTATCAATGTAACTTTCGTTTTTTTTATTTACGTTTAATCTAAACATTATGTATTATGCAAATTTAGACATCTAAAAACTTCATGTAAGTTTTTTTGTTACCATCATTTTTAATTGTTGATCTTTCACTGAAGTCTAAGTGACAACAAGTTTCTTCAGGTCTCCAGTATTCGAACCGATCTTAAAAATGCTGTGGTCTGGATGGTCTTGATTCTTTCGATAATTTTAAATTTCTCAAGTCTTTTTTTCTAAGTCTTTGGGAACTATTCTAAAAATACCAACTAGAATCAGTATCACTTTCATCCTCATGCTACACACTTTTTTATTTCTTTAGCAAGTTCGAAGTATTTGTCAATTTTTTCACTTTGTTTTCTTTTCACTTTGTGATCAGCCTAAACGACAAAATCCACTTGGTGACAAGTTCTTTTTTCTTATTAATCATCTCTAGTTCTGGTCTTCTGGTCGAGATTATGTGATCCATTTATATGTAAAAATCTTTGTGAATTTTATGTGTTTCATTCTCTTGGGCGGATTCTGGTTTATGCATATACCAATTTGAAGTGGGGTCAAATTTTAATGGCTAGTCTTGTACTTTTTTGTGCTAGTTTACTGCATTCGCTTATGTATTTAACTGTTTTATATTTGTTTCTACATAACCAAAACTCGCTATCTGTTATGTATTTTCAGTTTTTACATTAGTATAATTGGTTCTTATGGCATTAGTTCTTGCGTTGTTTTTTACACCAGCATTTGCTGATGTTCTTTCATTAGAGTCTCAGTGACAGCAAATTTCAAGGACTCTTCTTAGTATTCTGACTGAACGTAACAATGCTGTTGTTTGCATAGTCCTCCGAGTTCCGATACTTTTCAGTCCTTTAAAGACCGTTTCAAGCACGCCAATTACAATTGGCATCTCCGATATTGTCATGTTCTATTGCTTTTTTAGTTCTCTGAAGAGGTTCAAGTCCTTCTCTCACCTTTATATTTTGATTTTCACACTGTGGTCTACGAAGGCGGCAAAATCCACTATACGGCAAATTTTCTGTTTTTTGTTCATTATCACAAAGTCTGATCTTCTGGTCGGGATTTGGTAACCCCTTTGTGTCTCAAAACCCCTAAGAATTTTATGCGTCACATTCTTCAGGACAGATTCTGGTTGATCTACGTATCTTTTGGTTGTATGATCAAATTTCAATTTCTGGCACAACTTCCCGTGGATTACTTTCCCCACTGAGTCATGTCAAGTCTTATATTCCCAATTATTATTTATTCATTAGAGATTTTCCCATCAGCGTTAACTGATAGCCTTTTAATGGAGTTTGAGTGACAGCAAGTCTCCTCAAGTCTCCAAGATTCTTCTCAGTATTCTGGCCGTTCTCAATAATGTAGTAGTTTGAATGGTCTCCACTCGTCCGCCCACTTCCAAGTCCTCCAGTCTCTTTAATAATCTTTTAGTTACTGAACCAAAAGCACCAATCACAATTTTTATAATTGTCACCTTCATATTCCATAGTTTTTTTAATTCTCTAGTTAGGTCGTAGTGCTTATCTTTCTTCTCACTTTCTTTCAGTTTTATTCTGTGGTCAGCCGAGACAGCAAAGTCGACAATTTTGCAAATTCTCTTCTTTTTTGTTGAATATTATTAGGTCTGATATTCTGGTCGAGATTAGGTGATTCGTCTGTATGTCAAAGTCCCATAGGATTATTATCATTATTATTATTATTAGTTTCTAACATAAGTTTTAAATGGAATCTTTTTCTCTGAAGTCTGAGTGACTTCAAAGAAAAAATGCGAGTTAAAACTTATGTGAAAAAAATAATTTTCAGTGTTCTGTTCTGGATGGTCTGGATTCTTCCTCTGATCTTCATTTCCCGCAGTCTATTTTCGACGCCTTTGGGAGCCGTTCAAAGGAAACCAACTACAATAGGATTCAACATCAATTTCATGTTTCACAAACTCTTCAGCTTTCTGGTAAGATTTAGGTATTCGTCTATCTTTTCACTTTCTTTCAATGAAATGCTAATTGTGAAGTATTACATTAGCACAGAAGAGTTTGACAACAGAAAATTACTTGAAAAACAAAGGAAGCAAATAGGAAATAAAGATTACACAGTCGGCTGGGGCAGTAGAATACACTGACTGTACCTCTGCAGAGGGGTAAGACCTCCCCAACGAGTGTCCTGGTATATGACACTAAACAATCTAATGGTGAGGTTCCAGTAATGCTGGAGCTTTGGAGAACACAGAGCACCCCTTTATTGCCATCGCTTTTAGGTCCACTCTGACCCGAAGTGGTAGTACCTGATAAGGGTCCTATCTATGAGTTAAATAGGACAAAACAAAGTTTCCTTCACAATACTATTTTTTTCATTTAAACACCGTATTTATGCTAATTTGAATTGTCCTAGATATGACACTAAACAATCTGATTGTGAGGTTCCAGCAATGCTGGGGCTTTGGGGAATGTGGACCACCCCTTCAATGCCATTGCTCCCAGGTCCACTCTGGCCCGGCGTGGTAGCACTTGATAGGGCCCTATCTACGGGCTAAAAAGAACTAACGGCATACTTATGCTAAACTGAATTGTTTGATTAAACTGAATAGCTTGAAATAGAAATGTTTTTGATAATCAAACCGTACTTATATTTAAACTTCGTGATCACGCTAAACTAAAACCGTACTTAAATTTAAACTGTGTGCTCATGCTAAACTGAATTATTTGAAATGTAACTATTTTTGGACATTTAAACTGTACGTACACTAAACTGATTTGTTTAATATAGAACTGTTTTGACATGTAAATGTGTGTAAACAAAATCTGTACTTATACTAAACTGAATTAGCTGAATTAGAACAACTTGACTAAACTGAATCACTTGAAATGGAAATGTTTTTCACAATTAGACTGTACTTACATTTAAACTGCATGCTTATGCTAAACTGAATTGTTTGAAACAGAACTGATTATTTACATAAAATGGATTTGGCGTTAAATAACCTGTAAAGGTTGATATGCCATAAAAACCAACCAACCAAGGAAATAAAGAAAGAAATAGCCAAATGAACATCGAAAACAAAAAGGAGTAAATAAAGTAAAGAACGAAAGAAAAGAAAGGAGAACGAATGCTGGATTAAAATAAAGGAAAGACAGCCAAATTAACACCGAAAGAGGGAAGTATTTAGAAAAGAATGGGAGAAATGAAAGAAGAGTGACAAAGATTATTTCCCTATCATTTGGGTTATTTGTCGCGAAATAACACGTGACTACCGGGTAAATTCCAGTTAAGTTCTATTAAATGTTAAGCGTAGGATTCCTCCACTCAAGAACGTCATGACTGATTCATTACTGGGATTTTGATTAATCTTAATGAATTAAGTAGTCTTCAAAAGATATGGACATATATATATACTCCAAACTAGATTGCCGTGAAGCCCGTCCCACTCACTTTCTTAACTCCTTTAAATATGGCTACCATCTTGTACAAACCAATATATCCGCTTTCCTTTTACTGTCATTGCATTCATTCATTGTGCATTATATATTTCTTAGATTTAATTATTACTGCATAAAGTCATACGTGGAGGTATGAACTTGTATGTATTATAACAATGTTAAAGATAGAGAAGTTCTTGGTGTAAGGTTATTAGTGTACACAAATGAACACTCGGACCTGAGTTTGAATATTGGACAAGGCTGTATTTCACTAACGATATTATTTAGAAAGATATAAATCCAAGTTTCTCTCTCCCATAAGCTTTGGTTAAAGAATTAGGTAGATTGGTTTATCTGGAGATCTAAGTCTAGGAGAAGGAAAGCCATGAATTGAAACCAGATAAAATCCACTTAATAACTCACCTTTTTCTGTATCCTGCTCAGTGGCGAGGGTTGGTTAATATACAAGTGATAAAACAATGCCTGTTTAAATATCAATATTTGGAATCCTGTCTTTTCCCCAGAAGTTGAATACCAACAACTAGTACCAATGAAAAATAAGTAAACATTTCAGCTTCAAGATTGTTTACACTATTTATCAAGCTTTGTTTAAGATCGAACCCATGACACAATAATAACAATCTCCCTAGAATTTATTAAGATTTGCTTCGTCTGGCCTCAATACCTAAGGCTTGTAAGTAGGTCGAGTAATCAGTTACTTTAGGTTTGGCCCGAAAATAAAATTACGGGCCACCCAGTGAGAATTGAATTCTATAGTAATGTTCTGCTAACTATTAAACAAGAGGTGATCTCGATACACATATAGTTATTTACAAAGATTAACTTAGTTGCGACGCAAGTTTAGAAATATAATGTGCTAATTGAGAATCGAATACACTAGCTCGCTAACCTTTAAACATAAAGTCATCTCGATTCACATATAATTATGTACTAAACACAACGTAGTTGTAATGCAAGACCAGAAATATTGGACGATCAGGGATTAAATACGATGAAGTGGCCTTAATGTGCATATTGTTATTTAATGAGCTTAGCTAAGTTCTAACTCAAAGGCAGAAACCCAGGGCACTCAGTGAGAATTAAACTAAATAGCCAAGGCCTGCTAGCCTACCTCTTAAACCATTTTATCCCGATTAGATGGACTCAATCAATATATATTCATTTACTAAGTTTAGATTAATTGTAGCATAAAATCCGAGACATGAGACACCCTGTGAGAACTTAACTCATTTTAAATGGTAAGCTAACCTAGTAAGCTATTACACTATAATGAAGTGGGCCGAATCCATATATCATGTACTGAGCTTAGATTATTTAGGGTACTAAACCAAATGAATGGTGTTCTTGCGAATATTATTCAGTAAAAATGGCCAGCTAAATTAGCTTGATTATCATTACACTATTTAAACCCTGTCAATGGCGCTTAGAATATGCTGACTGTTTCCTCTGCTGTAGAAAATCTATGGGTCAAATAGATTTGAAAATAATTAAAATCAACACATTATAACCCAAAATTGTAGTTTTCTTATTTATAATGAAATCATTATGAGTAAACATATAAAAATGGATATTAAGCACATTGAAATCTCCATTGAGCCTTTATTACAATAAATATGAATATAATTTTATTTAATGCCAAGCATATACTTAACCAAAATGAGATTTTCATATTTATTCTAACTGTCCTCAAACGATATCCTTGGTTTAAAATGGGTTAAATAGTAATATGTGAAACCACATAACTGAGTGTGAACAAAGGACTATAATTAAATAGAAATAGTCACTTGAAACCATATGATTGTGTATAAATTATTAGTACTAGATAGGAACATTTGAAAACATACGACTGTATGCAAATTATTCGTAAGAGATAAGAAATACTTGACGTCATATATTTCTGTGCAAACAATTGATAATAGACACATCAGTACTATAGCAAAAATAAAGAAAATCCAAAGAAACACTCGAAATATCCTGAGGATTATCATAAAATATTTATAAATAAATCAAATTTCAGCATTAAATAATCCATAAGATATAATATTGAACAAATAAAGCAATTACATCAAGTAAAGTTCCTGATAAAGTTTGGAATTAAGTTAATCAGGATTCGTCGGCAAATCGACCTTTTTAATCAGCAATAATCTGATACTAGTTTGACTGGACCATGTTAAACACGATAATTTTCTTAGAATACATCCCAAAAATACGTTTGTGTCACGAAGCAGATGTCTGGAGTACATAGAAATAACTCTCAAATTCTTATTACTTATTTCTTGTCAGTGTTTTGACAGTGTTCAGTGTGCGCTTTAAACAGAGATAGGGATCTTTATATTCAAGATGTCCAAAACTAGAGAAAAATAAAATAAAAAAAAAATAAAAACGGAAACATTTTGTCATCCAATCTGGGTGTTATTTTCTTTCTTTTCTTTTCATTTTTAACCGTTACTTTTTATCTTTTTTTTTTTTTTTGGTACTTAAACATAAGATTTTATTTACAGCTTGTCTGCTCCATGATTTGCTTTTCATGCCCTCATATTCTTTAAAAAAATGTTTTTTCAACTGTGAAATTTATTCTTTACCCGTTCTAGTAAAAAGCACGTTTTATTTTGTTGTTATCTATATGTGAAAACTAAGCAGAGTTTAAAATAAAATTAAAAAAAAAAAAGAAACAACTATAAATAAATCGGAGTGAAAAAAAAGTTATACAAAGGAGATTTGCGAAAAGTTTTGTCATGGAGAATTTTTGAGAAGAAATCGTCGTTACTAAAAGATTTTTAATGAGTTATTTTAATACTTTCTGATAGGAGATTAATGGAAGTCTGAATAAGTAAGAAAGAAAGAAAGAAAGAAAGAAAGAAAGAAAGAAAGAAAGAAAGAAACTCAAACATTGAGAAAGAAAGAAAGAAAGAAAGAAAGAAAGAAAATCAAACATTGAGAAAGAAAAGAAGAAAGAAAGAAAGAAAATTAACCATTAAGAAAGAAAGAAAGAAAGAAAGAAAGAAAGAAAGAAAGAAAGAAAATCAAACATTGGGAAAGAAAAAAGAAAAAAGAAAGAAAGAAAATCAACCATTAAGAAAGAAAGAAAGAAAGAAAGAAATAAAATCAAACATTGAGAAAGAAAAAAGAAAGAAAGAAAATCAAACATTGAGAAAGAAAAAAGAAAAAAGAAAGAAAGAAAATTAACCATTAAGAAAGAAAGAAAGAAAGAAAGAAAGAAAGAAAGAAAATCAAATATTGGGAAAGAAAAAAGAAAAAAGAAAGAAAGAAAATCAACCATTAAGAAAGAAAGAAAGAAAGAAAGAAAGAAAGAAAATCAAACATTGAGAAAGAAAGAAAGAAAGAAAGAAAGAAAATCAAACATTGAGAAAGAAAAAAGAAAGAAAGAAAGAAAATCAAACATTGAGAAATTAAAAAGAAAAAAGAAAGAAAGAAAATCAACCATTAAGAAAGAAAGAAAGAAAGAAAGAAAGAAAGAAAATCAAACATTGGGAAAGAAAAAAGTAAGAAAGAAAGAAAATCAAACATTGAGAAAGAAAGAAAGAAACAAACAAACAAAAAACAAACAAACAAACAAAATCAAACATTGAGGTAGAAAGAAAGAAAGAAACAAACAAACAAACAAAAAACAACAGAAGAAGAAAAAAAGGATTGAACTGCTGAACAAACAAGATCAATAAAGAAAGGAGCAAGGAAGAAAGAAAAAAAGAAAAAAAAAACAGAAAGATACTAAACAAGAAAGAAAGAGTAAAAAAAAAAAAAATAGAAAGCAGGAAAGAAAAGACAAAAGAAAGAAGAACCAAAGAAAGAAAGAAAGAAGAATAACGGGTAAACAAGAAGACATGAAATTGAAAGAGAAAAACAAGCTAAAAAGAAGGAAAAGAGAAAGAAAAAAAAACAAAGAAAAAGTTTTCTTTTCTTACTGCCAATATAATCGATCAGGTTGATCGTATGTATCAGATAAATCAAAATGTATTCATTTGAATTATATATATATATATATATATATATATATATATATATATATATATAGTGACAGCGAATAGCAAAACCATATACTTGAAATTCTGCCAGAAATGTGTCTATTTATGAAGCAAGAAAAAGAATTAAGATGACGTAAGGATTTCCATAGTTCTATAACATGGGTACAGATATCGCAAATGTGCGATGTATGAAGTATGTCACATCAACTGTCATTGTAAAAAATATAATTATGACCACCATAGTGCAGTGGGTGATGTGCAGGACTGCGACATCGTAATAAGTGAGTTCAAAGTGCAATCATGCTATTACGTTCTCTTTTAGACTAGTACACTTGGGAAAAAGTTTTATTTCCTCAGCTATGGGTTATATAGCACCACTACAGCTCTTTACATGAGTGGCTTTAACATTAAATGTCTTATGAAGGTTGGTATGTCATTAATACCTGAAGAAATCCAACCAAACCGCTTTAAATTCTCACGTTTGGTTCTGAGCTTATTTTGAACTAGTCATTATAAAATGTTGGCCAGGTCTTCATCACCTTTTTTACTTGATGCACCTTTCGTAGCCAAATTTAATTTCCATTTATTCCCAAATAGATTAATTGAATATTGCCGATTTTTTTTCGATGCCAGGAAGGATTGGATTTTAAAAAATGTTTTCGCTTTCAACATTTAAATCTTTACTAAATACAGTAACGATATTATCAATGGAATATTTAATGAAATAATAACACCAAAAACCAACTATTATACCAGACTATAATAAAACTGACTTAACAAGTTAAACCCCATAATTTGTTTTCAATCTGATCGGGATTTCAGGGTTGCTTGCTGAGTAGATTTTGTTTTATGTCCTATCAACTATTGTGGGCTATTTGATGTCAAATCCTGTTTATACATATGATTTTTAAGTAAATATATTTTTGGTAACATTCTTAAACGAGCCAGTCTGCAATAGTTTGCTTACAGTTAAATGGCTTCTTGCATTATTATGTAGAACTAATTGTTCAATTTAATATTAATCATTTGTTTGCACACAGGCAAATGGTATCAAGTATAGTAAATTATAGTATAATTCTATTTGACTCATAGATCGAAGCCTAACAAGTACGACCACTCTGGGTCAGAGTGGACCTGGGTACTAATGGCAATGAAAGAGTACTTCAGATTCTTCAAAGCTCCAGGACAGGAGCCTCATCATCAGATAATTTAATGTCATCTCTAGGATACTCATTGCTCGGATGGGCCCTCACAACGAGTGCACTGAATATGACATTAAAAAAATCTGATGGTTGGCTTCAGTCTCGGAGCTCTGAGGAATATTGAGGACCCCTCTCCCTGGTCAACTCTGCCTGCAGTGGTCGGACCTGATAGAGTCTTATCTACGCGTCAAACATACCTGTTTGACATTTAACTGGGTGTAAACAAATGACTGAAGTTCAATTGAATTGTTGGTGATACATAGCAATACTTGGATCCATCTGACAGCACCAATGAATGTATAATGTTGAATAGAATTATTTGTGTAAAATAGCTGCGCTTGAAACTCTTTAACAGTGTGCCTAAATGTTGTATCGTTGGTTCAATAAAGGTATTTCACTGGTACAAGCCGAAGAGTCTATCAGAGAGCGATTAACGCTTTTTTCCCTGAAGTAGTCAGACACCGTCCATTTATATCTTTACCGGTGTCATACTAAAAAGAGTCACTGAGTGTATAGTTCCGGTATAACACTAAATTTAATCAATTGTATAATATAGCAATACTTGGAACCGTTTGACTGTGAGTAAATGAATGAATCGTGATGAATATAATAATAAGTGTTAGATAGCAAAACTTTAAACCACTTCACCGTGTGCAAACAAATGATTAATATTGAATATAATCATTTGTGGTATATCGCAATCATTGAAACCATTTAACTGTATAGAAACAAAAGCAATACTACTGTGCTAAAAATTTGTTCTAACTCATTTAATATGAAATTGCCAATAAACGATGTGTGCAAACAAATGACTAATATTAAATTTTGACTGTTATATAGCAATACATGAAACCATTTAATTATGTGCAGGGATGAGCTCAGGCTCATATAAAAATTCTATGAACTAAATGTGTTTTCAAATCATATATTTAATACATATGTATAAAGAGAATTTGGCATAAAACAACCTACAATGTTTGATATGCGATAGAAGCCAAAAAAATCAATCAACCCAGTCGGTGTTTTCTACAGCCCCAACTGACTAACTTGCGGGTTTATTGTTAATGATAATTTTATTTTAATTCTTTTCGTTAAAAATCTGTTATCAAGGATAATTTAAATTTCTGGCATTATATTTTAATTTTATTTTTCATGACTTTTCTTTCTTAGTAATGAGTTCAGTCTTCACTGGAAGCAGCGTACTAATGGGTTTTACGACAAAAAGTAACAGCTTAGGTTTGTTTCCTTTGTTTAATGGCATATCAATATCAGTGGGATATCTAATGTCAGAACCATCCTTGTGCAAGAAAGTAACTTGTACAATAAAGGGTTTCATCCCTTTCCCATTTGTGTTCGTTCGAAAATCAACGTAATAACCTGACTGCAGTTCGAACTCGCTTATGATGCCACATGAGAACTCCCCACAAGCACAATTTCAGGAATAATTCTTACAGGAATTCATTGCAAATTACAAAGAAACCGAGTTTACTTAAACAAAGTCACGCCAAAATCATCAGTTCCTACCAAAACACTAAGATTTGGCAATGATGAACCTGATAATTACGTGCATGGGTGACCACATCGTAACGGTTATAATCGTTGGAAACGGAATCGGCAATCGGAGTTCAAATCCTGAACGAACTTGTTTGCTTTGACTTTATGATAATTTCCATGTCAAAGACATGAACCTATCTGTTCCCTCTCAGCAAAGGGTAAATAGTAGTGCAGACTAGATCCTTTAGCCTTCGTAAAATAACCAGTAAAAAGAAAATGAAAAATCTGAATTCAACCTAGTTTTACTCCGCAGAAAAATTTTTCCTGGTATCACATCTTGCTCTTGGTGGCCTTGTTGGGTAAATATATACTAGTATGTGTACCGGACTAAGCAAATAACTTGTGAATAGTAACTTAGTGTGCAAAGGAAATTTTGCAAATAAAGCTCATAGAAAAAGTGTATTATTTGTATATGTTAATGTCAACTAATGATTAAAGTTCATAGACGTAAAACTGGCAACCTTGAGTTTCAAAGATTTTGTTCTACCAACAGAGTCACTAATTAAAATCTAATTTCAATTAGGTTATGTCTGAAGTCGACAAAATTGATTAGATATATGCCTTAAAACATAATTCCGTTGAAATCAATACGTTTGTACCATTTTGGTCAGTATTAAATATCAGCGTGATTCAGTGAAAGTTTTATCATAGCTTCAAAAGGAAATAGAAATGGGTCTGCCCCGTTAAAGAAAAATGTACGTTTTAGATTTTGTCACTGGACACTAAGATTCCAATCGGCCACGATGAAAAGAAATGGTTAGTTTGAAACATTATATCTCATCTAGAGTCAAAAGAACTGAAGTGCTCAAGGAACAGGTTTATTTTCTATGAAGTTTGTCTGCAGTTAAACTGTATGTGAATAGCTAGTAGTTTTAGAAAGGGACTGTTGTAGGTGTGGCGACTTCATGTTTACGACCATGAGTAGAAGATTTGCATATCCGGATAAAGGAAATATTTAGACCACTGAAAAGGAAGGTAGAGTACATGTTGTTGAAACCTATATTCTATTTCTCTATATATCAGCACAAAAAGGGAATACCTACAAATATGTCGATATTAAGTCTAATATATATATATATATATATATATATATATATATATATATATATATATATATATATATATACGAGGGTCGTTCAAAAACTTCTATGCCTCACTCAGAAAGATGAGCAGAGCAAAACATCTTTGTTGTGGCAACGCACTACCACTCATTAGAGTAGAAACATTGAATCAAATTTTTTCCTATCTATCTATCTATCTTAAGAAAATTTATACGACAAATAGAAATGTTTCTTTTGTGTTATTTATCTTTAGATTGATCTCAACTTATTTCAACTATAGGTCAAAACCGTGAAAAAAGTTTTTGCAGAAGAAAAGGTTTTAGAAAGCTTTCTAAAAAGTTCTTAAATGAGTTCATATGATAGAAGTGACAAAAATTGCACTGTTGGAATACCATATCTGTTTGTTGAATAAAAAGTATTTTCTGAGATCCAAGTGTCTTCAACTCACCTTTATATCAGTATTGTTATGGCAGCTGACCCTTCAGCTCTGCATTTGGGAGATATATGTGAATCGCAAGAAGAGTGTAATTCAAGTGCTACCCTAAATCCGTCTTTCCTTTTCAAAGTAGCGCCATTCGGTTGTATATTAAATCTAGTTAGATTCAGTATTAGTTTTATATATCTATATATATCTATAAATGTGTTTTATATATATACATATACACACATATACATATACATAAATATATACATATATATACATATATATACGTATATATATATATACATATATATATGTACATATATATATGTATACATATATATATACATGTATATATAAACATATATATATATATATATATATATATATATCTCAGGTCGAGTCATACCAAAGACTTTAAAAATGGTACTTGATACCTCCTTGCTTAACACTCAGCAATATAGGGTACGTATCAAGGGTAAAGTAGAGCAATGCAGGGAAAGAGTTAGCACCTTTCTCTACACCTCGGTGTAGTAGCTATTGAAAATGGGGCCCTCTGGGAGCCCTCGACTATGGTCGCCAACTTTACTTACTTAATATATATATATATATATATATATATATATATATTGTCATCCACAGACAGACTGTTTAGTTCTATCAGAACTCTTCAGTGTGGCTTGATACGTAGGACAGTCGAAGCCGGTATCGAAATATATATATAGATGTGTTTCGGAATAATGATAAAAGGGATTCAAACCGGAAAAGTTTTTTGTGTAAAATGTGCTTAATACTGTTATAGCCAAGCAAGTATAAATAAAAAAAAACAATATAGGGAAAATAGAAGTCGGCTACTGGAACTTTCTTGCGATGACATCAGATGAAAATGGGAGAATATAATCAAACGTCTATATAAGGCAAGGAATGTATGTGATAGTATCTTTATACACATGCCATTCACAGGAAAAAGATCTATATATAATTTAGGATGTTCTTACTTGAACTACACATTTCAAACTCCCAGTGTTTTAATTGCCTGTCGGCTGGAGCTACAAAATACACTGACTACATCTCTGCCGTGGGGTAAGACTCCCTCAACGAATGTCCTGAAATATGACACAAACATTCTGACGATGAGGTTCCTTAGAGCTGGACCTTTGGGGAATGATGAGTATCCTTCGATGCCATCGCTTCCAGGTCCATTCTGGCCCGAATAGGTTGCACCTGATAGGGTCTTATATATTGGTCAAATAGAATTAATCTGTATACTTATGCTAAATGGAATTATTTAAAAGAGAACTGTTTTGTATGCTAAACTGAGTTTTTTTTAAAAATAGAACTGTTTTTGTAAGCTCAACTGAATTGTTCAAAATAGAACTGTTTTGACATTTAACTGTGTGCAAAAAAAAACTCCCATACTTATACTAAACTGAATTGCTTAAAATATAACTGTTTATATATGTCAAAATGGATTTGGCTTTAATAACCTACAATGGGTAATGTGACATAAAACCAAGCCAAACCAGATTAAACCCAGTCTTCTAAACGGAAATTTGTTACGTTTATGGAAAACGTGTCATTACCAACCTCCAAGTCAAAAACTGGTTTTCAGTTTCGTATCGTCGATTCATCATTGCGAATTGAACCCAGGGGTATTATTCATTTTGATTTTCTAGGCTGCAGTCAGACACTTTATGTAGACTTCTACTCACACCAGCAGCAACGTGTCTCTGGAAATTCTTTAATAAAACGCCTCACACTCATCAATAGAATAAACGTTGTACTTCTCTTTGATAATGGAAGACCACATTGATTAACTATCACGCTGGAAAAATATTGAATTTAGGTTGGTCAGTTGTACCCCATTTTCCATAATCATTAGACCTTTCAACTGGTGATTTCCACATTTTCCGTTCTTTACAAAATGCTCTGAAAATACCACAAATTTTCTCAAAATCAGGGGATGACGTTTGTGGACAATTTCTTCTCAATACCAGCGGAATTTTACCTTATATAAATCAACAAGCTTGCTGATGAATAGCCAAAAGAGACTGAAAATAATGGCGAATATAATATAATAAACATGGGACCTATGTGATTGCAAATAACTCAATAAATAATAATGCTGTGTTCTTTTTTGTTTCAGATTTGAAAATAGTATACTATAACAACTATTAATCCTCGATCACAATGCCTTGAACAAGACAGGAAAAATATTTTGCGTCACTACTTATTTGGAGACAAAATCATTCAAAACTTCGCTGGAAGTTTAACTTTAATAATTATCCCCAGAAAAGGCAAATTTATCGTTGGGAATATAAACTTCAAGTATCAGGGTCAGTAAACAACATCAACAGGAAGGCTGAAAATCTCAGATCTGGCAGGAAATTGACATCAAGATGTCCTGACAATGTGGATGCGATGAGGGATTCTGTCAGAAGTAGTCCGAAAAAGTCCCTCCCAATATGTTTCTAAGAACTTAGTCTTTTACGTGCACAATAGGATAAAGTCAATCAACTTCTGCCCTTATCATCTTGTTTGACCTTTCTGAAGGGATATGATCGCTTTTTAAGACTCAGATGAAAGGATGATTTGATGCAATATGAATTATTATATTAATGGGTTGCATCTATTTTGAGACACGTATTTGTGTGTAGGGGGAACTCTTTTGTTGATCGAATTAGGGCACAACTGTTCAGGTAAAAATCAGAACTGTTGGTCTTTCTACACAAATGCTTTCTTTATAGTGGTGAAGTCTTGCATAGAACCAGCCACATTTTCTGGATAAATTGATAATAGAAGAATGTTGCATAAACGTGTCATAAATTCCCCTCAGGATTTGAATACAAAGTTTTACCTCGTGCCATTGTCTAAAGAGCCCAATCAGTATACAGACCATGAGCTGAAAGGAGCTGAGGAATAAACGCGAAGTGAAACACTAACAGCCTCGTTCAGGGTTTGTAATCTGCGAGCGAACGTGCGTGCATTTGTATATGTGGGTAAATGCGTGTGTGTTGCACGGAGTTCCCTGATTCTCTCTCTGACAGTCCATCCCTATCATCCATCGCTCCCGGCAGGTGATCTAGGCTGCATCTTGCGTCTGCACAAAGCTGATGTTAGTAGATCTTTCCTGGTAGGCCAACACTGGCAAATCCATGGACAGAAGTCGTTAAGATAACGTCCCTTATGCGTTTGTGGTTCCTTCTCCTGCAGTGCCTAGCATATCTTGATGGTCTTAAGCGAATAGTTTGTGAGACGGGAGGCAAGTGGTCGTACAGTTGCTTTTTGTGAGGAGCGTTGCTTCTAGGATTTGTACAAGATGTCACACAGCATCCGATGAAATAAAAAGGGATTTCTTCCAAGTTGTAGTTGTGTCCATACTTCAACACATGACGCGAACAAAACGCGTTGAGAAAAAAAAGCTAGATGGGAAAAAGCAAACATAAACATGCGGTGGAAATTTACCAAGCTTTTTGCTAAGATGTGGCACAAGGCCATATGAAAGGGGCACCCAATGAGACTCGAACTCACTCGTGTAGGTTTGCTAGCCGAGCTTGCTAACCATTACACCACCAGAGGCGCCTTAAACATAAACATGCGGTGTATATGAATCTAAATGAATTAAGTCAAAGATTTATTTTAAAAATGTTATTTATCATTAACGGAAGTCTCTTTGTACTTGAGTTACATTTACAGAGGTCAGCTTTCGAAACAAGAAGAGCGTGAGAAAACGGAGATAGAATGATTGAGAGAAGGAAAAAAGAGAAGAAAGAAAGAAAGAAAGAAAGAATTTAGAGAAAGCAAGAATGAAAAAGAGTGAGAGTAGTAAAAAAGAACGAATGTAAGAAAGAAGTTTATATATATATACATATTTCATTACTGAAAACGTCAAGTTTATATATATATATATATATATATATATATATATATATATATGAGGAATGATAGAAGAAAAGAAAGATTGAATCTATATGAAATTTAAAAAACTGACGAAGAAAAATTGAGCAACATGGGAAAAAAAAAGTGAACAAAAAATACACAAAACATTGAAATATATAAACTAGGAAAAAAAAATATTGAACCCCCCCCCCCAAAAAAAAACCCATCTAAATTTTAATTAAAAGACAAAAAAATATATGATAAAATATATAGGAACATAGTTTCCATGCATTGAGAAATGTGTCAACTAGGCAAGATAATATTTGCATACGACGCCTAAGAGCAGAAACAAAGTAATATGATCTTGTTTACTGTCAATATTTGGCTATTTATTAGGTGTTTTCCCATTCTCTTAACTTGTTGAATGTGTCTTTGTTTATTATAATTTTTTTTATGTCCGCAGTGTTTTTTCAATTCTTTTTTGCTTTATTTCTTAAAAAATCTTATTTCTTTTCTTCCTTTCATTATAAAATAATCTATTTCTTTTGACTAATATTTTAATCATTTATTTTGCTTTTTTAAAAAAAATTTTTTCTATTTCTTAATATAAAGACATCATTCCATTTGTGTTATCTGTTTTATTTTTATTTTGTTTTATTTTTTACGTTTTTATTTTAGTTTGTGTTCACTAGTCTCGTTAAAATCCTTAGTCTTTCATTGTTTGCTTGTTTTTGCTTTATTCGTTTCATTATTTTTTGTAGATTCTCTTTATTTCATTATTTTTCTTCGTTTGTTCTCCTTACTTTCTTTCTTTTAATTTTTTAATTATTAATTTCTTCACCATTCGTTTCATACTAATATAAACTTGACGTTTTCAGTAAGGAAATATTTCAGAATTTGATGCATATAGAAAATAAAAAAAGGAAACTCTTTCAACATAGTTTAGGTTATGACTGACAATCTTATATATATATATATATATATATATATATATATATATATATATATATATATATATATATATATTTATATAAGTGTGTGTGTGTGTGTGTGTGAGAGAGAGAGAGAGAGAGTGTGTATATATATATATATATATATATATATCCATATGGTTGTCTCTCTCCCCATGAGCGTATGTTTTAGTGAATCTGATCTAAAATTTTACCGACAAAGGAATCTTGTTTTACAACAGCCAATTGTAATGCTGACATTTTACATCTTTTATATTCAACAGAAAAATTGATTTTATCCAGCTTACCGGATCTTGCTTAATGGAAATAAATAATTTCCATATCCATCTTAAAAATTAGATTTTGACAAAAAAACTGTCTTTTGCTTTTCCTTTTCAATGTACAATTTTGTGATCTTCATAAATAAGCAGGTGTTTTGTTCATAGGTTGTATAATTAAATTTACTAATTATTCTAGTGAGGCAATTTTCTCTCTGCAACGGGTAATGACTTTAATTTTTGGGGAACAGAACTCAGTGAGGAAACGAAAGTAAACCTAATGAGGTTTGTTTTAAATTAATAAGTCGATTATTGGAAGATGTGGCATATGAGACTGTAGTACAGAGAATAAATTTGTGAAAAGGCTTAAGCTCTTGTTAACACACAAATGATTGGTATCAAGTTCCGAGTCAATAAAGATTAGACAATCCATTTTGGTATTAAATCCAACAGGGGTAAAGTTCCAAATAGGCAAAGCCTAATCGTAAATCCAACATCAGCAAGATATCCTTTTTCATGCATGAGACATCACATTATATGGTTTGTATTTATAAGGTATTTTATAGTGATTAGATGATTTTTTTTTCGAAGAATGCAACTTTGATGGTTGTTTATTTCAGAGAGAAAACAGTTTATGGCTTATACCAAGAATAATCCAACAGCCAAGAATCTAATAAAGCTAAAAGTTCATAACTGAAATGGTTATTTTTTGAAATTTCATAAGTGTTATATAGTACGTCTCTGAATTTGTTCTGTTCAATAATTTTTCTTGCTGTGTTGGCGAGGTTTACTGACTGTGCTGACTGTGTCCCCTGTAGAAGAGTAAGACCCCTTACGAATGGAATTAAAATACATCTGACGGTGAGGCTTTAATTGCAGACAACTTGAGAGGGTAGAGTAACTCTTCAGGGTATTACACCCCAGGTCCAGTTTATATATTTGTCACTGCCTCCCACCAGACAGGACTTGACGCAAGGTCAATGATACCCCAGGTCCAGTCTAATCTATGGGTAAAAGAGATCAATGGAAAAAAGCCACGTAAAAAATACTCCATAAATATAGATATAAACGTAAAATGAACGCGATTATCTAAGTAGTAGAAATAAAATAACCAATTATAGTGATATACCCCATGACATCATTGCATGGACCCTCTCCGACACTATAAATAATGATTTGCTCAATAAACGGTAACCGTTACTGTCTGTATTTCCGTAAATATATACTGCTGTAAGCCTTACATCAACACACGACGAGCAAAGACATGGGCAGCTAACGATAGACTATCGGTCATGTGGAAGTCAGACATGACCGATAAAATAAAACTTAGTTTTTTCAAAGCAGCAGTCACGTCGATATTGCTATATGGATGCACTTCATGGACGCTAACTAAATCTATGGAGAAAAAGCTCGTCGGCAATTTCACAAGATTGCTACAAGCTATATTGAACAAGTCCTGGAGGCAACACTCCACAAACAGCATCTATATGGCCACCCATCACAAAAACTAACCAAGTTAGACGAAGCGTTATGGCCCAGTTTGAACACATTAGCATGAGTTTCCGGATCAGACTACCTTGAACATTCATCTCTACAGCTTTCAAATCATAGTAACGCAATGCAAGATGTGTCAGCGTACCAACTAACACGATACTACGAACATTAGAGGATACCTACTAGAGATTGAACCGCTTTGATCAAGTGTGCAGACACAGAATACTTCGACATTGTAACAGGTGTACTGGAAGGAGACACGTTAGCCCCATACCTCTTTATCATCTGTCTAGACTACGTGCTTAGAACATCTATTGATAAAATCAAAGAAAACGGTTTCAAGCTAACAAAAGAAAGAAGCAGAAGCTACTCCGCACAAACTAATTCAGACGCCGACTACACAGATGACATGGTACTTCAGGCAAATTCACACAACCAAGCCGAAACCCTGCTACGTAGTCTGGAACGAGCAGCTGCAGGCATCAGCCTCCATACCAATGCTCAGAAGACGAACTATATATGCTTTAATCAAACAGGCGACATCTCCACACTAAACAGTAGCTCTCTGAAACTAGTAAACAAGTTCACCTACGTAGGAAGCAGTGTCTCATCAACTGAGACAGACATCAACACTCTACTAGCAAAGGTATGGACTGCTATCGATAGGCTATCGGTCATATAGAAGTCAGACCTGACGGATAAAAGAAAACGCTGTTTTTTTTCAAGCAGCGGTCCTGTCAATACTGTTATATGGATGCACTACATGCACTACTAAACGTATGGAGAAAAAGCTCGACAGCAACTACACAAGAATAACGCGAGCAACATTGAGAAAGTCATGGAGGCAGTACCCACACAGCAGCAGCTGTGCGGCCACCAACCACCCATCACGAAAACTATCAAAGTTAGACGAACTAGACATGATGGAGAAGTAAGATCGAACTCATAAGTGATGTACTCCTGTGGACCCCTTCACATGGACGAGCAAAAGCCGAACGACCAGCTAGAACCTACATACAGCAGCTCTGTGCTGATACGGGATATAGCTCTGAGACCTGCCGGAAGCAATGGACGATAGAGAAGGGTGTCGAGAAAGGGTCAGGGATATCCGTACTGATGGCGCGATATGATGAAGACTGTACTGTAATCAACAACGCCATCATCTTTTACACAATGTTTTTGTCTGCTCTTGAGTCTTCATGGCTCAGTTCGAATTCGTAAAGTATAATTTCCCGAATTAGAGTATGTTGCACGTTCATCTGTGCAGCCTTCAAATCACACACAGATTAAATCAATGCACAAAGTGTCATCGCACCAACTACCACGATAGTACCAAGCACAGCGGCTTCTTACCACGTCTTGGAATGCTTTAGTTATGTGATATACGCTGTGCAAACAGGCATGTATCAAAATATTGCTAAACTTTTGACTCACTCTAGTGTTTACTGCTAAGAACCAATAAGATGCATTTTAAATGTGAGGTTGTGAGCTAATGAACATTAAACCGTATTGTTACTTCTTCAGTTTGTTTTTCTCCTGGAACGCTGGGAACTTCTGCTAGTTTTAATTATTCTAGGATAGTTTAAGTTAATCTTATACTTTACCTAAAGACACCATATGTTTTTAGAAGATAAGAGAACGTAACTATTGATTTTATATTTATAGCAGAAAAGTGGCCAAAATCGGACGGGAATTTTTGCTGCTTCTGCTAAGAAAAAAACAAACAAACAAATATTCCTTCTGTTTTATTGTTTATTGATTAGTTTTCAAAGCTTTGAATGTTAATAAGTCTTGCTACAGATTAGGCCTTTTGGCTGAAGAGCAAATTTAAGCCAACTTTCAATTTCATAGAGCCGTCTCTTCTGGCAGCAGTCTTGCCGGGCCTTGAAGAAAGTTGTCTGAAACAAAGACGAGGAAAAGAAATGACGGCGAGTTGACAAGAAAGAAAAATACCAATCACTTATTTTTGTTTCAATCTCTCTCTGGTTCAGTCACAAAATAGGAAGACGTCGAGTGGTATTCTCAAATCGATGAATGAAAGCTCTCTCGTTTGTTAAATTTTTACCCATTTTTTTACAAGCCCCCAAATTTAGATCCTAACTTCTGGTTCAGCCTGCTAGTGACTGTTTTTAAAAAATCCCTAACTTTAGCTTGTGTCTGTTTCTCCTACCAAATGCAAGAGCTTTTCTGAATGATCCCTTTCTGCCGGTTGCATCGCCGAGCACCAGGTTCACTGGTGGCGAGAGGAGCTGACTAAATTACAAACCTAGCTTCTGAACCCAACACAAACCCTGTTGCATGTGTAGGACATAAAGGGGAATTGTGAAGTAACAGAGAAATTTTTGTCACTGATCCCACTTCCGCGAAAGATCACCAAAAGCCTTGAACTACATCTGAAACTCCGTAATTGAATAGATGAATACATCTATTGTATGATAGGTAAATATATTCTCCAAGATATAGATAATAGATTATTCTTGGTCGCTTCTTTCTGCAGGGTTAATAGTTGATCTTGAGATTTGGACCCGAATTAATTCCAAGATTAAAGCACGACTGAAGAAATATTAGAAGCAACACCCTACAAAACAGCAGCTGTATGAACATTTACCCCCCCTCACTAAAACTATCAAAATAAGACGAACAAAACATGCGGAACATTGCTGGAGGAGTAAGGACGAATTCTTTAGCGATGTTCTCCTATGGACCCCTTCACACGGACATGCAAGTGTTGGCCGAGGAACCAGAACTTATCTATAACAGCTCTGTACGGACACAGGATGTAATCTTGAAGACCTGCCGGAAGTAGTGGAAGATAGAGACCAATGGTGAGAGAGAGAGAGAGAGAGAGAGAGAGAGAGGGAGAGTCAGGGAAATTCGTGCTAGCAGCGTGACATGATGATGTTTCTTAGTTATTTCATTTTACGCTTATTGCAAGAATGAGTCACCGTACATAAGCGTTTTGTTTCCTTTTAACTTTAGAAGAAAGACGTCAGGTTGGCGGGGTTTAGAATACGCTGACTGTAGTCTTTGCAGAGGAGAAAGACACTCCTCCCAATGGGTGTTCTGGGTATGAAACTAACCTCCATTTGCTGGTAAGTCTCCAGTTCTGAAAATGTCGAAAGTTTGTTGTTGTTGTTTGGTTTTAAGCCATATCAACCTTTGTTGGTTATTCAATGCCAAATCCATTTTTTATACAAATAATCAGTTCTATTTCAAGTAATATGAGTACACAGTTTCATTGTCAAAAACATTTCTATTTCATCATATTCAGTTTATTTAAACAGATCTAATTCAGCTAAGTATAAATATAGATTTTGTTTACACACAATTAAATGTCAAAACAGTTCTATATATAACAATTCAGTTTAGTGTAGGTACAGTTTCAATGTCATTTGACATTGAAACTGTACCTACGCTAAACTGATTTCTTTGATATGTCTATACTTGAGACTGAACGCTGGTCTCCCAGGACATTGGCGAACACTCTACCACTCAGCCAATGGGCCGGTATGTGGGAAGTTTCGAGTCATCCTGTTATGGTCATGGAAATGGACACGGCGACACGAGTTCAAATCCTGGACCTGACTGACTGCATTTCACATAGCACTAATACCCTTGGGGAAGGTATTAATCCAATTATTCTCCCTCCAGCTATGGGTAAATAGTAGGACAGACTAGGTTCTTCAGCCTTGGTTAGGCAACTAGTCTAGGAGAAGGAAAACTCTGAATTCAAACCTGTTAAACTCCGCTTAAAAATTGACCGTGTGTCATATCCTGCCCGAGCGGAGGGGTTGGTAAATAGTATCCTGTTATGGTCATTACTTCGAGGTTCATTCTGACCCAAAGTGGCAGTACCTATTAGAGTATCATCTATTTGTCAAATTGATATCTTAAATAGATATACTTGAAACCATATGATTGTGAGCAATTCAATGATCATTATCATTTTGAAATAGTTACTTGAAGTCATATAATTATGTATGAATTTAGTATTAGGTATAAATACTTGAAATTATTCAACAGTCTCCAAATGACTTCTATTAGTTCGGAATACTTGATAACTTGCAACTGAGTAAATTATTTCTTTTAAGAACAGTTACTTGAAGCTATAACAAGAACCCTGTACAGAAGTTATGTTTTGGGTATGGCACAAAACTACATACGATAATGAGGCTCCTCTTCTGAAGCTCTGGGAAGTATGAAGTACCTCTTCATGGCCATTATTCCAAGATCCCGTCTATCCCAGAATTACGGAAACATCTATGGGTTGAATATATCCGTTTCAACATTATTTATATTAGATACGAATACTTGATGCCATATATCTATTAATTATTTGTATCAAGAATAGTTACTTGAGGCTATAATTGTTTACTAAGGATTATTTTTAGCTATCTGAAACCATGTAACTGTGTACAAATGATAGTTATTAGATAGAAATCGTTACTTGAAACAATATAATTATTAGTATTACATACGAATACTTGATGCTATATAACTGTTAAATATTTGTATTATGAATAGTTATTTGAAGTTATAATTATTTACTATGTATTTTAGTGTCACACCCGGGACACCTCTTTCCTGGAGCAGGGGTGGGGTCTTACCCATCAGCAGGAGATATAGCTAGCTTATTCTAGGCACCGCTGAGATTATTATTAGTTAACTGAAACCAAATAATTATTAGTATTAGATAGGAATACTTGATGCCATATAACTGTTAATTCTGTATTTGTTTTAAGAATAGTTAGTTGAAGTTATAATTGTTTATAATGCATTTTAGTGTCACACCCAGGACACTTCTTTCTTAAAACAGTGGGGATTTACTCTCTAGAGGGGATGCAGTCAGCTTATTCTAAACGATACTGAGATAATTATTTTTTACTTGAAACCATATAACTATTAGTATTAGATAGGAGTACTTGATGACATATAACTGTACAATATTTGTATTAAGAATAATTACTTGAAGCTGATTGTCTAGTGGGTAGAGTGTTCGCCAATGGTCCGGGAGACCTGGATTCAATCCCAGGTCCTGTTATGTCAAAAACTTTTAAAATGGTACTTGATACCTCTTTGCTTAATACTCAGCAATATAAGGTACATATCAAGAGTAAAGTAGAACAATCCAGGGAAAAGAGTTACGCCCTACTCTACACTACGGTGTAGTAGCTATTGAAAAGGGAGCCTTCTGGTTACCCTCGACTACGGTCGCTAACTTTACTTACTTTACTATAATTGGATACTAACGATTATTACTTCTTACTTAAAACCACAGGAACTATTTGAAAACATATTTTCATTATTAGATAGAAATACTGACTCATCATTAGATGGGAATTCTTGATATCATAAAACTGAGTGCAGTTTACTTGTCTAAGATAGGAATACTTGATACCATACATCCATGTGCAGAAAAAAAATATTTAAAAAACAACTACACAAAAAATGAAAATATAAACGTAAAATGTACGTAATTCTCAAACTTATCGGCATGAAATAAATCTAGACAGGTTGACATGTTCTTTAAAATCAATCAATCAATAATTCATTTATTTAGAAGAGAGAAAAATCGTTGCCGATGTTCTCATGAAGGTACGAGAAAATCATAAATTTATTATACATATTAACTTAAAATGATTTCTTTTATCTTTTTTAAATTTACAATTTTTATCAACGAATACACGACTCTCATTTCCTGCATTGTGGACGATTTCTACCCAATTTGTACACTTGCCGAATCTCAAAATAACCCAACATTCTAGTCCCAATTTGTCCTGCTTCTGTCACTTCATTTCCGGTTGCATTTTTAATACTTCCTGTCTCTCAATGTGTCATCTTTATTATTGAAGCTGATTCGCAAGCTAAAGAATGCACACATGCGCACAGAAAATGACATAAATGCCAACGAAGTAGTTTCCTGTAAAAGAATAGACCCAAATTTTCTGGTTTAGTACAAAAGACACAATGAAGAAAGGAAGAAAGCAGAATTATTTCTAGGACCCAGATAATTAATTTTCGCTGCTTTTTTCTTTCTTTCTGAGAACGAAACTATTTGTACCTCGGATGTCAGAAAAATTGCTGAATATCTGCCAATGTATGTATTTACCCAACCCCTCCACCATGGACAGGATGTAACATAGGATATATTTTCAAGTTGAGTACAGCTGGTTTGAACTCAGAATTTTTGTCTTCTAGACTGTTTGCCTCATATTTACTCGCAGCTGGAATGGGAGAAAACAAATGGGTTCATGTCTTTCTTAAGTTCTTTAGCGCTAAGAGAAACGCAAAGAGTTTCGTCCATTATCAGTCAATGTCACCAAATGAGTAAGACATTAAGGCATTGTTTGTCTGTCTGTTCGTCTACACGTATGTATACTTGTATGCATATGCAAGAAACCTTTATCTGAAAGGAACACCCCATGGCCACCTACCTTCCATTACGAAAACTATCAAAGTTAGACGAACCAAACACGCAAGGCATTGCTGAAGAAGTAGAGACGAACTCATAAGTGATGTTCTCCTATGGACCCCGTCATATGGCCTAATAAAAGCAGGACGACCAGCTCGAACCTACCTACAGCAGCTCTGTTAGGATACAGGATGTAGCCCTGAGGACCTGCCAGAAGCGATGAACGATAGGGAGGAGTGGCGAGAGAGGGTCAGGGATATCCGTGCTAGCGGCACGACATGATGGTGATGATGATGAGTATGCGTGTCTGAATCAATAAGTTCGTATCTTACGTATCAGCGGAATTTTACATTTTATCAGGAATATTATTCAATCCAGTAAATCCAGGGTAGGGAATAATTCCAATCAGGACAAATAAAATATTCAAAAATAGAATATAAATTTAAATAATCCTAGTAAAGAGCTCAATGTAAATAAAATCCACAGAGAAAATAATTTTTTTTTCTCATGAGCACGATGTAACATGGGGTCAATTTTTTAAACAGTTTTAAAGTTTTGAGTGCAGAGTTTTTCTTCTCCTAAACTGGTTGCCATACTAAAGTTAAAGACAGCAGTCTACCCAACTATTTATCCATTACAAGAGGTAGAGGAGTTTGATAATTACCTTTCCCAAGGATATTTGCGCTATTTGAAATACAAATAGCCTCGTCCAGGATTTGAACGCGGGTAACTGTGCCCATTTTCTTATAACGATAACCATTGCCCCAAGAGCGCATCCATTATATGTACATAAATAGTCTGTCAGTATTATCACCCCAGCTTGAAATGCAATCAAAAAAGCTAATATAGATACTATTCAAAAAGTAATGCAAATGGCAGATAATAAGGGTTAAACATCGTTATTTTCGATTTTGGCATTTGCAGTAGTTGATTATATCGACGCGCTAAATACAACGGGAAGCACAAAATGTGGAATGGTATAATGCCTGATAAAGATCGTAAATAGAAAGGGTGTTGTTCTGTAGAGTTTTAAATTGTTCTAATCGTCTGAATGCAATAAAACGCTGTTTTTTCTTTACATGAGAGATGACATCTTGTAATTAACTTAGCGGGAAACGAAACGATGAAAACAGTAGGATTTAAAATGTAATTATAGTCTAATGAGAAATGGCTTGAATGTTTTCTTTCAATTATTTTTTCTATTATCTATTATTTTCCCTCCGTCCTTGTTTCTCACTCGCTCTTTCTCCGATGTGTTTAGCATCTATCTATCTCAATCTATCAATCAGTTCAGTTCTCCTCTTCCTCTTTCACAGATTATTCACATCTATCTATCTATCTATCTATCTTCTCATTCAATAAATAAGGGGAATTTTCAGAAAAAAAAGCAAAATTAATTTATTTTCCGAACTTTTTTTATTTTTTTCCATAAATGTAAACTTATTTGGAATCAGTTCATATAAGAAATTATTTTTTTAGGCTATGACAGTAAATCAAAGAGAGTATTCCAGACCTGAATAGAAGTCTTTCATTAAATTTCTTAGTTGAAAAAAGCAATCCATGTAAAATTTACAAAAGCATGTGTGATATCAACGGAGACGCTGGTTTTAGCGCAAAACATGTTTACAAACGAGCTAAACATGATTTTGTCGCAATGAGCCCGAAGCAAAAAGGTAGTCCATCGAGTGGAAACTCATTGACTCTTCGGTAAATAAAAAGTTCCAAACACAGCTGTCATTAAAGAAGGTTATACGGATTGTCTTATGGGATATGAAAGGACCTAGCGCTATTGAGTTCCTTGAAGAAATGTAACCAGTGCTTTTAACTTCCAACTTCTGTGGCAATATTTCCCCTTATTCATTGAACCTCGTATCTAACTTTTTTTTCGTTCATTTAATTTTCCATTTTCTTACGGATGATTCAGAAGAGTCCATTCCGATTCTCTATTCTTCACATCGTCAATTAACTTTCATTTTACCCCACTTTTTAACCCCTTTTTAATGAGTGTATGGAGGATATTTTCATTTTTTCAGTGACTTTTCACTCAACGTTTGTTTAATATAGATATCTTATGGTTGCTCCTTTGGCGAAGTTTAGAATACGCTGTCTGTATCCACTGCAGTTGGATGAATTCATCAGCATATCAGTTTTATCCAACTGAGTTGCTGATAAATTTATCCAACTCTGTGTTTGCATATTTTTTGTTATATTATAAAAACCAAAAACTTTCAAAACTCTTTTAAAAACAGCACTCTTTGCCCATGAAAACAACCCCTGATGATGGTTTATGATGGGTCCGAAAGCGCTCGGGATATTTTTTTGTAAGTTCGTCCACCAATTCCAGCCTGAAACCACGACACTTATCAGGAAACTCGAAAGGATATTTATTAAATTATACAGACAAAATGTGCCTTTATTATTTAATCAAACACACTCAAATAAACGACTGCTGCCTAACCACACAGACACACACACACACACACACACACACACACACACACACACACACACACACATACTCATATATATATATATATATAGATAGATAGATAGATAGATAAGTACAGCTATCATCATCATCATCATCATCATATCGCGCTGGTAGCACGGATATCCCTAACCCTCTCTCGCCACTCCTCCCTATCGTTCATCGCCCTAGGTAGGTCTTCAGGACAACATCCTGTATCCTCACATAGCTGCTGAATGTACGTTCGAGCTGGTCGTCCTGCTTTTGCGCGGCCATGTGTGGGGATCCATAAGAGTACATCTCTTATGAGTTCATCTCTGCTTCTCCAGCAGTGTCCTGCATGTCTGATTCGTCTAACTTGAATAGTTTTCGTGATAGGGAGCAGGTGGCCGTACAGTTGGTGTCTTGTGGGGTGCTGCTGCCAGGACTTGTTGAGGATTGCACGCAGCATTCTTGTGTAATTGCCATCCAGTTTCTTCTCCAGCCGTTTTGTTTGCGTCCATGTAGTGCATCCATATAGCAGTATCGATGTGACCGCTGCCTGGAAGAAACTGCGTTTCAATTTATCGGTTAGGTCTGATTTCCATATAATCGATAGCCTATTGATAGCTGTCCATGCTTTCGTTAGCCTCGTTTCGATGTCCTCTTCTGTTGATTCGACGCTGCTTCCTAAGTACGTGAATTTGTCTACTAGTTAAAGTGGGGTTCCTTCTAGAGTGGCGATGTCCCCCGTTTGGTTATAGCACATATATTCCGTTTTGTGTGCATTAACATAGAGGCCTATGCTTGCTGCTGCTTGTTCCAAACTATGCAGAAGAGTTTCGGCTTGGTCAGGTGTATTTGCCAGTATCGCTATGTCATCGGCGTAGTCGGCGTCGGTAATTGTTGTTGCGGGGTATCTTCTGCATCTTTTCTTCGTCAGTTCGAAGCCATTCTCTTTGATTTTGTCAATCGATGTTCTAAGTACTTGCATATATATATATATATACATATATATGCGTATACATATATATATATATATATATATATATATGCACATATACATATATAAAAATATATATGTACATATACATACATATTTACTTACGCTGACACACACACACACACACACACACATATATATATATATATATATATATATATATATATATATATATATATATATTAATTTTACGTTTCGCTAAAATCGACAGATGAAAATAAAGCGAGTCTATATTTTATCAAATTTCTAATTTTTTTTCAAGCAAAATTTGACGAGCTGGAAAATGATCGCAGATGTTAAGTAAATTTGATGTTATTGGAATGCAGAACATGATTAATTAATAAACTTAAGGGTATTTTTGCACGTCATCTTAATGTAATAGGAGATTTTGTTTGCAGGAATGTTTGCGTAAAGATGCAAACTGACGGTAGAGGTGGGGTGGCAGCTGCTGACTGCTCACTAAATGTTAAATGAGTCAAATTGAGACGCCCACAACTTCTTCAAACCCGGTCATCCATAGGCATTATAAGTAAAACTCAAAATCAATATCATTAGATATTTACTGGGCTGGACACAGATTACAACAAGGTGGTACATGATGAGAAAAGAAGACTGTGCAACGCCAATCTGCTTAGGGGCACCGGTTTGACTGCCTGTGAATTCGATATGCTGGGGTTTAGCCAGCGTTGAATATTGACTGAATCTACTGAAAAAACAAAACAAAAAACAAAAAAAACAACGAGAAGACATTTCAGGTATGAATTATACAAAACAGTGATTATTACAAGTGAAACCTGCGGAAATTCCACTGTCTAATTACTATATACAAATACTATGTCACTTTATACTTAGTATATACGTATCTATTCGCTTCGGATGTGAAATAAGGGCAGTTTTTCAGAGGAGTAAAACTAGTTTTCATTCAGGGTTTTCTATTTCCTAGAATATTTGCTAAGCATCGACTAAAGAACCAGGTCTGGCTTACTTTTTGCCTGTAGAACACACAGATTCGTGCCTTTTCCAAGGTCATTCGCGCGAAGTGAAAAGCAAATAGCCTCGTTCTGGGTTTGAACTCGGGTAACCGATTCCATTTCCTTCAATGATAACAGTTCTGCTAAGTTTGCTTCCCTTTATAAATAGTACATATAAGTATCACATGATTTAATTAGTAGATGTATATTATTTTACGTTCTTGTTAGAATATATCACGATCTAAATGATATATACATATACTATTGCATATATTGATAATGTTTTCGCAAACGAAATCCTTTTAGTAACTTTCTTTGGTACCAGATTGGATAACGTTCAGCATAAGATGGAACACTACTTAGCTTAGTTTATTTCCACCCTTAACGTGATATACACCAAATACAGAGGATGAATTTAAGTAGGTAGTTATATCGTTGTTAATATGCAGCTTATAATATTGTCGCTATCTGAGAACAAAATAATTCATAAAAACATTTTGCCATCAGCGGTAGTTCTACGGTTTCATTTGTAGTATTTATCTGCGCGGCATATCTACAAGCCTTTACACTCACTTAATTTTAAACTCATTAATATCCTTCTCCCAGGGTGCTTACCCCCAAAATTAGAAAATGCAGTATATTCTTTTATTTGTCTCAGTGGTTTGTCCCTGTTTTTCTCCAGAGTATTCTAGTGGTTACTGTTTCTGGTTTCTAATTCAGAGCTATCATTTTCCTTGGAAAGGAGCTCTCGAGACGTAATGGCTAGACTGCAACCTCGAAGTAAGCGAGTTCAAACTTGAGTCACCTATTACGTTTACTTTCAGATTCTGGCAAATGCACATGCTCAAGCCGAAACCCTGCTACGTAGTCTGGAACGAGCAGCTGCAGGCATCGGCTTCCATGTCAATACACACAAGACAGAGTATATGCGCTTTAATCAAAAAGGCGAACTCTCCACACTAAACAGTAGCTCCCTGAAACAAGTTGACAAGTTCACCTACCAAGGAAGCAGTGTCTCATCAACCGAGACAGACATCGACACGCGACTAGCAAAGGCATGGGCTGCTATCGACAGACTATCGGTCACAAGGAAATCAAACCTGTCCGATAAAATGAAGCGCAATTTCTTCCTAGCAGCGGTCGTATCGATACTTTTATATGGATGCACTACATGGACGCTAACTAAACATATGGAGAAAAAGCTTGACAGCAACTAAACAATAATGCAGCGAGCAATACTGAACAAGTCCGGGAGACAGCACCCCACAAAGAAGCAGCTATTGGTCACCTACCACTCATCACGAAAACTATCAAAATTAAACGAACCAAACATGCGGGAGAAGTAGGGACGAGTTCATAAGTGAATCCCTTCATATGGACGTGCAAAGGTGGGACGACCAGCTCAATCCAACAAACAGCAGCTCTGTGCCGATACGGGATGTACCCCCGAGGACCTGTCGGAAGCAATGGATGATAGGGAGGGGTGGTGAGAGAGGGTCAGGGATATCCGTACTGACTGCGCGACATGATAATGAGTATGAATGCCCTTATATCCCAGATATCGATTTAAAAGTATCACTGCTGTTCTTCTAGTCTAATGGCTTTACCTTTAAATAACCCACGGATGTTGAACACGAGATACCATACAATTTTCCAAAAATAGTTGCAAAAATATGCCAGGAATCATAGCCGGTATTGCTATTTTACTCATAGCAATGAGAAGTGTTGGATATAGGCCTTTTCCTAATGGAATTAGTGTGAAGCGATCACGAACCGTTTCAGTTGTTATTTGAACGCAGTTCCTTGATATCTTTTCCCATTAAACCAAACGTATCTACGGGTTACATAATAGTCTGTATTTAATTACAGCCATGTTTGTGTAGATGGGTAATTGTTTTCTTCGGTTGAAATTCATACACAAAGAGAAAGACTGGGTTTCAAATTATTCGCCAATTATGTAAAACACCCGGAAAAATAATTTTATCCTTTTTAAAAGGAAATAAATGTTTGAATGGGAATATGGACGGCGTTTAATGAAACATCATTTTTCACAGAACATAATAATAATAACTGGTAAAACTTTTGTGTTAGTGCTCTGGCTTTTAGGCTTAACACCAACGCTGTGGGGTTTTTACTGAGAGTTTTGTTAAACGTTTTATATAGGATGGAATATGTTATTTTATTACGATAACTTGCTCTATTATTCTGACGTATGTCGAAAGGTATAAATAACATAGGTTTAATTAATATATGGTGAGTGTTGTTTTAATTGAAAAAATTATATATTAAATTCCCGCAGAGGCCATTACGGATGCAGTTGGGCAAATGGTATTACGTTGCTCACAAATCCCTGCTTTATTGCCTCAAGCAAGCAGCAAGAAGCACTGTCCCATAAGTAAGATAAAGTAGATTGCATCAGATTTAAATTAAATTGGAAGCTTTTGAAATAAGTAAACTATTTCTCATACTTTGTTAACCATATCACATCTACTGAAAGTGATATCGACATATGCATAGGAAAGGCGAGGAGAGCTATGGAAACATTATAGATTATATAAAATAAAAAGGAAATTCTTCCAAGATGTGGCTATGTCGGTGCTACTCAATGATTGCACCACCTGGACTCTAAGAAAACGTTTGGAGAAAAAGCTAAACGGAAAATAAACTAGAATGCTACGAGCTGTTTTGAACAAATCCTGGAATCGGCACCCCACAAAACAACAGCTGTGCGGTCACTTACCTCTAATCTTTCAACTCATCCAAATAAGACGAACAAGGCATATTGGGTATTGCTGGAGAAGCAGCGATGAACGAATTTGCGACGTTCTTCTGTGTTGGCCGACCAGCAAAGGTTTGCCTTGGTCAGCTCTGTGCAGACACGAGATGCAGTCGAGAAAACCCACCAAAAGAAAGTTGTATTCTTCTGTAAAACGCAAGGTAAAACACAATGAACACTACTACATGCAACGTTCTAACAATAAACACTGATTCTCCCGGACAATGACTGTCAAATAAAGTTTCTCAACCCAGGCTTATTATGGAACTTCCATCCGATGATGTAACTCGCAAAGAACAATAATCACCAATATACTAAAAAAAAAAATTATTTGTATTTGTTTTCATCTTGTCATATTGTTATCATCAAATGAATATTTGTAACGCGTGGGCACTATTTGCAAATGAATGTCTCTAACGTAGTCAGTGGTGGACTGCTATATCAACGGTAACTATTTGTCGTTTGAGGAGAGAATCACACACACACACACACACTCAAAACCCATGAGTTTTAGTGTTAAAACCTTTCGTTATTCTATTCTCACTCTGTTAACTCTCTGTAACTTTACAATCAGAAAGAAATGGACAACGGAAACCACCAGGTTATTCAAGGAACACCGCTTTTTCCAGCACTTTTTATTTGTTCCATCTCTGTTCACTTGGAGCGTTTGTCACCTCGTATCCAACCACTAAAAGAGAAAAGCAGAGATCTAATCACGAAATCCTTAATATATATATATATATATATATATGTGTGTGTGTGTGTGTGTATTTGTGGCGGACAAAGGTAGATAATTGAATAAAACATCGTTCTACGAATTATTTGATTCTTATTTCTTTAAATTGGGGGAAAAGTTTTCTGAAAAACAGAAATTATAAAATCCTTTCTCGTAAAAAAAGAAAATATTAGTCAAAGCGTAAATATTTAAAGAGAAAGTGAAGAGTCATGCATAAAATATAGCAGTTATTGATAGTCTGAATTTATGGTAAAATATTTTGTATGTATAAAAGTTCCATATGTTAGCGTTTCACTCTATAATCGGAAAATATATTTGTGCATTAAATGTATCTGCAGTTGCCGCTGAAATTTTTTTATCAGCAAGCGATGGCTGTAATTCAGTATTATTAAATCTACACGAATAATAACATATTCGTTCAGTTTAACATAAACGATGTTGAAATTAAAGACATTCGTTAGAGAAAAGAATGTAGATGTTTACCGAAAGGTAAGTAAGTACAGAATAATTCCATGATTATTGACGAAAATTTCTTTTTCTTCAATATTTATAAACGTAAGGAAGGATCTATTTTATATGAAAATTTGATCATTCATTTATGATTCTAATTGTTTAAAATGTATTTCTAAACAATTTAGGAGAGAAAAGATTTCTTAGATTGTTTTGGGTTTTGAGCCTTCCAAATTTTTGTGGCAAGTCAAATATTGTCGTCTTCGAAATCTCAGACATTTTAAAACTAATAAATAAATGCAAAAAATACATGTTCAAAAAATTACAGCTTCTTGAGCCGATTTTTGGAACAAAAATTCACGCTATTTTGATTTGGAAATCAGCTGATTACATACGCACATACATGCATATATATATATATATATTTATATATATGTGTGTGTGTGTGTGTGTGTATACTGGAGTTCGCAGACCGTTCCGTCTACAACTTCGTCTTGGGAGGATAACACTTTAAATAGTAAGTTCGCAAGACCGGTTACAGGTCAAGCGTATTATGTTGATGCAAACACAGTGGTGGAGAGATGGAATCTATCAACCCACGTCCCGGTAGTCACTTGTTTATTATGCTTTATTTTTCTTTATTTTTATGTATCATTAATTTTGGACTAGTATATCATTCACCTTATTTCTCGTGCAACGACTCTAATTCAAATATCAATCGGCCTTTACTCTTTCATTGGAAAACATTGGTTGTAAGGAGAATGGAGACCTACAGCAAAGACAACAGCTGATCTTCCATACTAACATGTTCGGGTTTAGGGTTAGATTTATGGATATCACCAAATAAGTGAAATCCATGGACCGGTCAACTTTTCGTTTCTATTTTTCGTTGGTTCTATGGCATATTAATCCTTGTTGAGTTAATTAAAGCCGAAATTAAGCAACTAATAACTATTTTAAATTATTATTGATTTTAATATTTTGACGCAATCATAAAGTTTCAAGAATTCCAATTCAATAATAATTAGGAGGGAATTATATGGCTTCAGGTAATGAGTGCAAGCAACTATATGATTTTGAATAACTAATTATTATCTGTAAGTAATTATATCTTCAACTAACTATTCTTAATATTGGTTTGTTTTGGTTTGGTTTGGTTTTATGGCATATCAACTATGGTCGGTTATTTAATGCTAAATCTATTTTAATATATATAACCAGTTTTATTTCAAACAATTCGGTTTAGCATAAGTACGCAGTTTAAATGTCAAAAAGAGTTCTATTTCAAGCAAGTCAGTTTTGCGTAAGTACGCAGTTTAAATGTCAAAAGTAGTTTTATTTCAAACAATTCAGTTTAGCATAAGTACACTGTTTAGTTCTAGTTGACCCATAGATAGGACTTTATTAGGTGCTACAACTCCTGGCCAGAGTGGACCTGGGAGCGATGGTTATAAAGGAGTACTCTGCAATCCTTAAAATTCCAGCCTCGCTATCAGATTGTTTAGTGTCATATACAGGACACTCGTTGGGGAGGGGGCTTACGCTTCTACAGAGAAGCAGTCGGTGTTTTCTGCAGCCCCAGCCGACAGGACCATTCTTAATACTAATAATTCATTTAGAATTATATGATTTCAAGTATTCCTACTTAAAAATGATTTGAAACGATTTATACTGTTTCAGATACCAATTCCCATGTACTAACTATTATTGGTTTATACAAACTAATGGTTTATTTATTCTATTTATCTATTCTATTTATCATCATTGTTTGAATTAGAGCAATTATTCTAAAAGGTATACAATCGATTTTAGATTTTGACTCTAAAAAACACAAACCTGATGTAGGAACCTCAGAAGTTAATTAATATCTCTAAAACGTAACTCTTTGGTTTGGTAAGGTATCTTTGTTTTATCAAACTTCGGGGATTATTTAATGTCAAATCGATTCTTTTAGAAGAACAGCAGTGATACTATTTAATCCATGGCAGGGGGATAAGAAGGATTCATACTTTTCCCGCGGGTATTAGTCCGAAAACGAGCGTAAAAGCGCAAGAGGAGATCGAATTCGTTTACTACGATGTCGTTGTCCAGCACGTTAGCCACCATGATATGGGTACTCCACTGAACATAACTGTGTACCACACAACTTGTCTATCTGATTAATATACTAGTTAAAAAGTACAAAAAATATCCCTTTGCCACACACACACACACACACACACACATGCACACATATATATATATATATATATAAGAATAAACAAATTGTTTAAAGACATTAAGTAAATCAAAAACTATTCAAATTCTTTCGATTTTCCCTCCTGCGTTAGCGTCATATTCATTCTATTTTGCCGTGAATGCCTCGTATTTATAATTTATCTAATCCTTCATGTATGTTTGGTCAGAAGATTTTATCCATGCGTTTACATGATAATTTAAATAATGGGACTGCTATAATAAGAGATGAAAACCTGATTTTTTAGGTTATATATATATATATATATATATAGTAACTAACTTAGCTGACAGTAGTTGAGGATGACCTAAAGGCTCCTTTTCAATAGTTACTATTTTTCCCTGGACTAATCCACTTATCTTTGATCTGTATCTTATATTGCTGAGTGTTAAGCAAGGAAGTATCAAGTGCCATTTTTTGATTCTTTGGTATGACTTGATCTGGAATTGATTTTGAGGAAAGGAACACATTCATTGAAAGTACATTAATTTGAATAGGAAAAATGTTTCATGATTCTTGTCGGTTTTACGTAACAGCATCCTCCCAGAAACCAATTATTAACTAAAGGTAGCTCAGTTAGCCCTACTTTTTATCCATAGCAGAGGAGAGAACAGTGGGACACATTTCTTTACCAATAGCATCCCTGCAAGTAATTGCAAATATACTTGACTGGGATTTTAATTCAGCTAGCTGATACCATTTCCCGGACCGATAACTCCTAGGCCACCTTGGTACGTAAGAGAAGTCTGATTACTTTGGGGAAATGAAAATGATCGTTTTACTCAGGCGATCATTACGTAACTGCTATCGTTGTGAATGATGGACTCGGTTCCACCGAGTTCAAAACCTGGAAAAAGCCGTTTATATTGCACTTGGCTCTGATGCCATTTCATCTCCCAAAGCTATGGAGAAATAGTAGACAAACTGGGATCTTGATGGAGCAATCTGACTAGGAGAATGAAAATTCAGGATTCGAACTAGCAGTACTCCTCTCAAAAATGACCTTGAGTTGAATCTGCATGTAACGAAGAGTGTTCGTAAATACATAGCCAGGAATTTGATGATGGTTTGTTTTTTTTAGAATTTGTGGCAAAAGTGGAAAGCGAGTGTATAAAGTCATTATGTATTTACTTATACCAAGTTCGCACACGAATAGAATGCGACAAAAGGCCAATTTAAACGAAGTACTACTGGTTTGAACTCAGAGTTTTCCTTCTCCTGTACTGAGTTCTTAGAAGCCTAGTCGTTCTTCCTATTTATCAAAAGCTGGGCTAAAAAAGATGGATTCGTGCCATTTCCAAGAGCATCAGTATGTAATTAAAAGTAAATAGCCTTGTTTTGGATTTGAACTTGCCGATTTCATTTTCAATAACAATAAATTTAACATAAAATATGCTACGATGGTATTAAGTTATAAAGTATTTTCACGTAGCTTCTTCGGCATCTCTTTATACTTTGAACCTCCGGTCTCTGTTCAACCGAGGCTTGCCATACCTTTCCGCTGTTTTCGGTCTCTCACCGAATGATTGTTTCTCAGTTTGTACCATCACTTAGATTGACTAAAACTACAAGCCTATATCAGCCTATATCCAGTGCAGCTTTATTTGACAAGTCATTGTGCTAGCATGATATAATCCTGTCTCTGAATACACTGAGTCTGATCTGCTTATGACATTAAACTGCATTTAGTTGTGAGATTCCCGGTCTGGAATTCTTGGGAGTGTGGAGTAACCCTTCATTGTCAGTACTCATAAATACATTCTAGCCTGGAGTTGTAGTATCTGTTAAGGTCCCATCTATGGATAAAATAGATATGTTTGAAAATTATTTGCATAGATTATTTGTATTATACTTAATACCATATAACTATGTTAAAAACATAGTATTAGTTGGTTGGTTTCTTTATTTAAAGGCATATCGACGTATGTTACTAGCTGCCAAAGCTATCCTTGTAAAACAGTGATGGTACTATTCAAAAACCCATAACTGGCATATTAATATTGGATAATAATACTGTTGTAACCTAACAAAAGGTTACTGAATGGGAAATCCCCAAAACGGAGATTGGAAATGAAATGAAAATTTTTATAACATTAACAAAATACTATACTCGCAAGCGGTTTCAAGAAGGTACCCACTGTTAGTGCTGTATAGTCATAATGGTATCAATAACAACAGTAATAATACAAATACAGGTGGAATGAACGAGTTTATTCCGATCTACCTTCAGTCTTCGGCGACACCAAGAGAGAGACACAAACATAAACGCCTATGCTGACCATACTATGCTGACCCTACTCCAACGCACATTGCATCTTGTGGTGTTTAAGATATCACTTCGTATCTGCCGGAAGAGACCCAAACTGATCTGATCTGATTAGACCCGAAAAACTCAACCGCGCGCTGCAACGGTCGACCTCATGTCTACTGTTCGAAATCTTAAAATTCTCAGGACATGTTTACCGGGCATGACGTAATTCAAGCCGTCAAGCACCATTTACTGTCTGGGAGTTTATTATGACAGATGATGATTATCCATATTTACCAACCCCTCCGCTCGGGCAGGATATGACACAAAGTCAATTTTTAAGCGGAGTTTAACAGGTTTGAATTCAGAGTTTTCCTTCTCCTAGACTAGTTGCCTCAGCAAAGCTGAAGAACTCAGTGTGTCCTACTATTTACTCATACCTTTCCCAAGGGTATTAGTGCTACGTGAAATGCAATTAGCTTGGTCCAGGATTTGAACTCGTTTCGCCATATCCATTTCCTACGATGATAACCATTACAACACGGGCACCTCCAGAAGATGACAAATGATGATTATGATATGCTTTCCGCGTGGGTGTAAGACAGCACCTTCTGTCTAAGGCACCTGGAATAAGAGGCATCGAGTAGCCTTAGCAAACTAAATAATAAAATGAAATTAACGAAAAATGATTCATATAAAAAATCATTACCTTAATTATATAACGCTAGTGGTAACTACTTAGTCAGAATATTACCCCCATCACAATTGTGTTCAACGTATTTATGAAGAATAGGACATACCCGTTAATGTTCAAAGATAGGGCATATAACACATACTGTGTTCCATATAACTATATGCAATCATGATTATTATTAGTAAATAAAATAGTTGAACCTATATAATACTGGATAAATTAATAGGAATACTAGATACAATATAACTGTGTTAGAACATATTAGCATATGTATTAAGTAAAAGTACTGCATCGAACCCATCTAAATTCGTTGTATTAGATAGGAAACCCTGAAACCATGTAACTGTATACAAATTTTGGACATTTAATAACTCATGAGTTTATGTCGTTAAATAACAAACTTAACCAAACCAACGTAACCTTAATATTCTTATTAAGAATTCTGAACCTTTGAATATGATCATTTATGTTTGCATAGCCTCAACTATCCACTTTTCACTGCTCTTTTATGTGGATCTGGCAGATCGGCTTCATTAAATACATCATCACAACTCGATAGGCACACATGTAATTGATATTCACAGATGTTTAACATGAATCGTTGAGAACAACCTTGCGATACACTTCTGAGAAACTAATGGAGTTCATTTTGCTCGACATTCGATAAAATCCCTTTTTCTGAATACTTTCACGACTTATAACACATTCACATTTCATAGATCCTAATTTTCCAATTGCATCGAATGTATTTATATGAAAGTTACCGCAGAACCGGTACGAAAAAATCCGCAAAGTTTCGGAAAGAAATATAATGGCTTCCAGATTTGTTTCTTGACTCATTGTTTGGCGCCATTCAGCTGTTGCAGACGTTGGTCTTTCTTTCTCTTGGGTGGACAATAATGGGAAATAAATATTCCCTCAGCGTTTGTTATGATTGTGCATCAGAGGCCATACGTAAGATGCCTACAGTGAGCTGATGAATAATGAGCGCTGGACACTTTTGAAAATATCACGAAGAATTTTTTTTTATCATTACTCCAAGTTAATGTAATGATATTTACATATCTATATTTGAAAATGCAATTTAAAAAGAAAGCCGATCTAAAAGAAACTTGGCACAGAAGGTGTCTCGGGTCATAGATTTGCTTTATTGTTTAGTTGTATATCAGTCCCTTAGGGATAATACAATGTAGAAATTTTATGCAAACAATTTGCAAACGGTTATGTTATTTCAAGAAGTTCTATCTAATATGAATATGTACACGTTAAGTAACTATTCATTTTTAATAGTAATAATAATTTCTCCCCAAGACGAGCAAACATAGCGATAATCACAAAAAAAAAAGAACCTGCCAAATTGTGGATTTTACCGTCCCGGCAAACCATAGAGTAAATCTAATAGAAAGCAAAAGGAAAGATAAAAATCTAGACCTTGCTAGACAACTAAAAAAAACTATGGAACATAAATGTGACAGTGATACCATTTGTAATTGGTGCACTTGTAACAACTCCAAAGAATTGATTAAGAAACTAGAAGAATTAGAAATCAGAGGACAAGAAGAGACCATCCAATCTGCAGCATTAAGATCAGCCAGAATACTGAGAATAATCATGGAGACTTGGAGACTATCACTCAAACCCCAGTGAGAAACCATCAGCTAAAACGAATGTGAAAAGCTCTCAAAAGAGTAAAATATCAATAATTATTATAATTATCATTCATGTCAGTACATGACGGATTGGCTCTTCAACTGAGTAGATGCCTAAAAGGAACAAGTATACCCAAATGAAAGACTTAGGGAAAAACTACCATCATCCAAAAAAGACGCCAAAAAGGAAACCATTTCCAACAACTATAGACCAATACCGTGTCTACCTTTGATGTGCAAAATCCCAACAGCACAAACTAGACAGGAGATCGATAACTCGCTTGTATGCCGCAGAATGTTTCCCGTAGAACACAAAAAACCCCACAGGGGAACAAAAGGAATTGGTGAGCGAAGCATGATGGAAAAAATATAGCCATAACAGCGACTGACAGCAAAAACACCTATCATATGGTTCCGTAAAATTAGATAATAGTTCGTCTGAAAATGTACAAAATATCAGACAAAGTCATAAAATTCATCACAGAACCCACGAAAACCTGGAAATCGGAAGTAACAGCAGGAGAAAATACTTTAGCCGAAGAGAAAATCCAGAAAGGCATCTTTCCGGGACACGCGCTTTCACCAATACTATGAGTAATAGTAATGATGCTACACAATTATACGTAAGGAATTCACAGGGGGCTACAAATAAACAAAATCATAAGAAAAGATTTATTACCTTATGTGAATGGTCATCATCAAGCTGTTTGCAAAAACAGATGAAAAAGGTGACTCAAACAATACAGCTCAGATATAGGAATCGAATTTGATACAGAAAAATGTGTCATGATCACAATGAAGAGTGGAAAAAGACAAATAACTGAACTGCTAAATCAGCAATGGATCAGAACCCTTGGAGAAAAGGAAGATCACAAATACTTCAGAATATTAAAGGCGGACACCATCATAAAAGCGGGGATGATAAAAAGAAGATGAGAAAATAGCACCTCAGAGGATGAGAAAACTAATCAAAACTAAGCTCTATAGCAGAAATCTAAATAAACTGATAAACGCCTCATACTCCTTGTAAGTTACTCGGCAATATTCTTAAAGTGGATGAAGGAAGAACATAGGAAATGGACCCAAGGGCCATAAAGCCGATAACGATGCACAAGCCTTTGCATCCGGGAGATAACATAGACAGAATATATGTATCAATAAAAGAAGGAGGAAAAAGAATCACCAGCATTGAAAATTGCATGAATGGCGAAATCTCACTCGAGACGACATGGACAAGGCAACGAAAAATCGACTAGAGAAAGAAACAGAATCTTTCCTAATAGCAGTATAAAAAATGTTAAAGATCAATTATATTAAAGCAAAAATACATAATACACAACAGATTAGCAAGTATAGGTTATGTGATGACCAAGACGAAACAATTACTAACATAATAAGCTAAGGTAATATATTGTTACTCAGTAAATAGACGGTCGTAACATTATACAGCACAAATAGAAGTTAACAACGCTATGGAATTCAAATTGAAGTTTATACTGGTATGGTCTCAATGGACGTTTGTACTAACCCGTGTCGAAGGGATTTAAGCGTGTAGCACTACATCTTAAATGTCAGTTCATGATAACCTTAACTGTGAGAAAAACTTACGAACTCACAGAAACCACGTCTTGGTTCGCTGATATAAAAGTTTATTCGTTACGACACTTTTTAGTAGACGTCAAGAAGGGATAAACGGTTATGAAAACTGAAGGGACCGCGTTAGCTAGACACAAAGAATTAAATGTCACGTGCAGAACGAGAGCTGAGACAGACCTCAAATTTTCTTTCACGTTTTTTTATTGTAGTTCTAGCACATGCTTCCTCGCGGAGTCTATTTTCACAGATTCATGTCAGGGTAGGAGACTCCTTTTGGGAGCTCACCCCAAGATGGGGAGGAGGCATTACTCGGCTGTCTTTACATCGAACTGCGTGGTGTCCAACTGACTGTCTAAACCTCGTCGCGTACGGCTGCCAACTAAATCTTTTTCCTGTTTTCTATCCCGCACATACTGCCCTAACGGCGTTTTCATGAGTTCCCTGCAGCCAATCAGAACCGGTCGACGATTCGCTGCTGATACATTTCTATTTTTAACCCGGGCGCGCATTATTATTCTACTGTTGGAATTTAGTGTAAAAAGTGTCTTATTGGTGGGGAAGAAACTGAAATTTGCCCATTCTACTAAATGGTTTATACACAAACTAAAATCCGTTGTAGTGAATGAGATCCATAGACTTCTCCAGAATTATGAGACGCAAAAAGATCACTTAAAAACTAAAAAAATAGTTGTGAAATATTGTAATATACCGAGAGAGAAAAGATATTAACTTTTAATGTAAGTAAAGTAAAGTCGGCGAACGTAGTCGAGGGTGACTCAAGGGCTCCCTTTTCGATAGCTACTACACCGATGTGTAGGGAAGAGCGCTACTCCTTTCCCTGTGATTGTTCCCTTTATCTTTGATCCTTACTTTATAATGCTGAGTGTGGAGCAGGGTAGCATCAAGTACAATTTTTAAAGTCTTTGGTATGACTCGACTTGGGATTGAACACAGATCTCCCGGGCCATTGGCGAACACTGTAACCATTATGCCAATGTTCTTTTCTTTTCCTTTCATTACGAAATGTACAAAATAGTTGCGAGAAGGATGCAGTCGAGGAACGGTGCATAAAAACAGAAATAACGGAATCTACTGTGAACTGCATCTTCGTTCTACTACCAAGAGACTGGTACAAGGCCAACTCAAAACATTTCATCATCTCAGTTTTTATATGTTTTTCAACCACAGGGCCTTCGGAATGCACACCTTCATCTTTCTTCTAGGATCATGTCCGCTTTAGACTGTAGCAAGTCTCGTACAGTTTAGATATTTCTCCATGTCTCTACCGTGGGCCATATAGCATCAGGTCAGCTCATGGAGTGACCTGATGTCTAGTGACATTTTTTTCTGGCTCCGTCGTTCTCCTTCATTCTCACTTTTGGTTTAAAAAATTTAGTGGTTGTATCATTTTCCGGACGCCCATACAATCTTGGTGTTCACAATTCCTTCTGGCATGCCACCCTATCTATTCACATGGAATTTTCCGTGTTTTTTTAGCTTAATACCCTGTTTTCCGACCCATGTACCTTACGCAGCCTTTTAAATGCATCTTCCTACCTCCATTCAACAATATGAAGAAGCTGACGGTGATACTAACTGTAGGTGGTAGTATTTTTTACAAAGTTGTGGAAAAACCTTGAGATAACAGTAAATCGGAAGAATAATCAAGAACATCTAATTGCTTGTTTGTTTCGCGTTTTCTAAAACTTTTATTTTCGATCAATAAAAGCAACCGAAAAAAAAAAAATTCGCCCGACGTGGGGCTCGAACCCACGACCCCGAGATTAAGAGTCTCGTGCTCTACCGACTGAGCTAGCTGGGCTCTGTGAAGCTTTGCAGCAGAGATTTATATCATCTAGACAGCAATAATTATATTGGACTTAGATTTTATGGCTGATTAGTTGGTTGTTTGGGTTTTATGGCATGTCATCTTTGTAGGATATTTAGTGCCAAATCCATTTTTATACAAATAATCAGTTCTATTTCAAACAATTCAGGGTTGCATAAGTACACAGTTTTTCAAAAACCTTTCTATTTCAGGCTGTTCAGTTTAGTCAAACAGTTCTAATTCAAACAATTATGGCGTATCAACATTCGTAGGTTATCTAATACCAAATCTAAGAAGCGATCGGGACAATTTTGGTAAATTCATCCACCAATTCCAACCTGAAACGAAGACACTTATCAGGAAACTCGAAAGGATCTTAATTAAATTGTACAGTTAAAATGTGTCATTACTATTTAATGAACACACACACACACACACACACACACCACACACACACATATAAATATAGGCTGAATATATATATATATATATATATAGGCTGAATATGTATATACATATATATACATGGCGAAGAAGTAATTGTGTTGCCATTAGTGTTTATTGCAAGCCTCCTCATATATAAATTGAGGTCTCGGTAGCCGTTGGACGGATGTATGTAAACAATAGTAATTGTGATTCATAACCGTTTAAAATTTACATCGCAGCTAATGGCTCCTCGTGACTGAATAGTTAGAAGATTGACGTTTGAGTCAACCGGGTTTCGATCCCAGCTACGGGAAGCTAATGTCTAGCCACACTGATGAGTTCTGATAGAACGAAACAGAATTGTCTGTGGATAACTATATATATATATATATATATATATATATATATATTCAGCCTTCTATTGGCTACACTTTGAGAATGTAATATAGAGGCAAAAATACAAATCCATATTTGTAACCGCAAATCAGCAATTAATTTATATACGAGATTTAGACGCGTAAATGCAAAACATACATTTTACACTTGCGCGAGCACACACACACACACACACACACACATACATACACACACAAACAAAGAAACACGAATACACAGAGTCACGCACACAACACATACACAAGCACACATTTAATTTTGGTTTAAACAATAATGCTTCTTGCAATATATCATAAATAAAAGTTACAAAAGAACGGAAAAAAACTTACTAATGCAGAGCGCGAACCGATGACCTCAGCGGAATAGAGTAAAAACGAGAGCAAACGAATTCATAGGAGTCAAATATGAAGGTGCCAATGGCATAAAGAAGAGGTGATAGTCATCATTATACGAAGCCCGAAGATGCAGAAAAGTACGGTTAATCAGAAGAAGACTAAAGACCATCTTTGATTTACTTGTTCGCTTTGCTTTTTTTTAATATCTTCTTTTTATTTCCAGTCTTTCTCCGGACAAATGCAAGGATAACTGGTCCAACGTTGGGCTCGGACCAACGACCCCGCACTTAAGAGTCTCGTGCTCAACCGACGGAGACACCTGGGCTGACGAGCGGCGGGACAGATCGAACAGACACTGGTGAGATTTAAGACTGTGGTAATTGAATTAGACATAAATTTACACGCATCAAAATCTATCTATCTATGTGTATGTGCGTGCTCACGTGTGTACGTGTGTGCTATATTTTGAAAGTCTGATATAGAAACAAAAATACTGATATTTATCCATATTTAAGTAAATGTTGTGTATGACTGAAATCCAAACATGATTATTCATGCTATTAACCCATAGCTGAGGAATAAGGGGGTTCAAAAATTAGTGGCCCATTCCTAACCATAAACTCCCGACAGTAAAGGCTGCATTGGTCATAATCTAACCATGCTTTCACTCAATGACGCGTGTTTGGTGCTTCGCTGATGTTGTGTTGTTCAACATGGTTCCGCTTGGGTTGACGCCATCTTTGTCTTTTAGAACAACTCTCCTTCTTTTTCTATTCTATATTTTTGATGAAAAAATGTTAGGAAATCGCTAGAAGAGGTCACTGATATGCTAGGCAGACAAACGACAGGAACACACACACACACACACACATACACACACACATATATATATATATATATATTTCGTCGTACATTGGCTATAATATGGAGATGTAATATAGGGAACAAAAAATTTATGATCCATGTTTGTGTAAGAGTTTTGTTAGGTGGGAATTATGACATCACACAAGAACAAAAGGAAAACGTTAACTCAAAAATTAATTCCAAACAGTAAGGATTTATGACCGCAAATCAGCAATCGACTTAAGTATGAGATATATACGAGTACATGCCAAAATTTATGCTTGCAAACGCATACACACTGATACACACTATATGAATATACACAGTCACGCACATAACATAGACAAAAACACAGGCAGATATACACATTTGTTTTAATTTTACGTTAAAAAAACAGTTCTTTCTTCAATGTCTCATCAATAAAAGTAACAAAAAAATTCCTAAAGTAAAGTTCGAACACCAAACCCCGAGATTAAGAATTTTGTGCTTCACTGACTGAGGTTACCGTACTGACAGAGTACGTTTGGCCCGTGTAAAATTTAATTGATGATTGACTTGGCCATATCTCTGTGATTATTTGGTCAATGTTATATGAATGAGAAGGATCAGATTATCTGTTAAAATCATAGAGTTTTTTGAAAAAGAAAATTTGAAAGTAGGCCAACTTGGTTTTCAAGCTGTGCAAAACTCTAAGCGATCTAATAAATAGGTTAACCGCAGTAACAGTGGGAGACCTGAGTTTGATGAAGAAAGGAGCAAAAAAACACGTTAACGAGATACCTGGCAGTTCCAGCTTATATGAAATATCAAAAATTGCACTTGGCGAAACTGCTCTTCTCCTAAGGAGAGAAGTATCAATGAGACAAAATATCACCCAAAAGAGGCAGTAAAAACATAAATATACAGGATATGCAAAATAACAATCTTCCATTCCCCTAGGTCTTGGGTAAAGAACCGTTAAAGTATTGTAAGAAACTGACACTAACATTGGCTGCCCGCTTCCTAAGATACTTGGTACAATTCTAGACGTGGACGAGGGGGAAGAATTTCAACAAGTGAACAAGAGAGCAAGTCATGACGAGACAGAAAGCCTTACATCCCAGAGATAGCAGATGCAATCTATATTTGTGAAAAAAGGAACGAAGATGATTCGTCAGCATTGAGGATAGCGTAGATACATCGATAAGACGACTCGAAGACTACATGAAAAAGAGCAAAGAAAAATTGATTACAACGACCGGAAACAACACGAACAACATAAAGAGCAAGAGAACAATAATAACTAGAAAATAAAAAATAGGAAGCCAAGCAATTGTATGGACATTTCAAGCGACAAACAAGCGAGATCTCGCACGTGAACACATGGACATTGCTAAAGAAGTGAAATCTGAAGACAGAAACTGAATCTTTTCCAACAGCAACACAAAACAGCGCCATAGGGACCAACTGTGACAAAGCAAAACTAAATAACGAACAAGAAAATAGAATATGTAATTTATGTGGAGTCTAAGACGAAATGATCAATCATATAATAAGCGAAGCTGGAAATAAGCGCAAAAAGAGTACAAGACTAGACGCGATTGATTGGTGAAGGTGATTCTCTGGGAACTGGTTTGGTTTTATAGTATATCGTGACGTGGCATTGGGTTTTTATCCCAAGACGGGAGTTCATTTTTTGCACGTGTGAAGACGGGGCAGTCTGGCACTTGATCCCTCGCAGAATAAGTTCCAGTTAAGATTCCCTTTTTGGGCGAAGGGAAACTGGCAGATAATGTGGGGGTTAATTTGGGCTAGACTGACGGCCGCTGGCAAGGGGTTTCCATTTTTCACGTACACACACCCACCAGTTCACTACCTCTTCCTACCCCTAGGATAATGGAAGATATGGGCCACTAGGTTTAGATATAATATTATTATTTATCGTCGTCGACAATTCCAATTTCCCGTGTAATATTTTTAAAGGTGAATAGGACATTTAGCGAGAATAAATTGAGGCGAATGAAGCTGAAAAGGAACATGCAAAAGACAACTTGATAGGCAGACAACACAATGAATAAATTTCGACACGAGGAGAGATATGAAATATAATAAGATTTTTAATACATGCGGACATACATATTTAACGTGTCGGCTATATTATCAGCGGATAATATCAAAATATTCTTTTCTTTCTTCTTTCTTTAAATTGAGAGAGACAGAGAGAGACAGAGAGAGGGAGCATACAATACTTAGGAAGGGTAGAGGGAGGGAACAGTCTTAAGGTTTACTTAGCTTTTCGATGGGTTCCTTCTGAGATTATTTTCTCTTTTACGGGCTTGTGGGATGTTTTTACAGCTTGGCTTGAAGGCAATGAAACACACACACACACACACACACACACACTGCTGTCCTGAAAACCACGGCTCTGCTTCTTCGCCCGGAGTTTGGTATGAGATTTGCCCCTCCGTTCACGGCGACCTCTGTCTTCAAAACTGATTTCCTTATCCCTATTTCCGCTGACAAAAAGGGTCTACTTCCGCTTTAGGGTACTGGCCAATCATTCGGCCTCTTTCTTCTTCCTTCACCCTGTCAGGCGATACATTCGGACTGCTATATGTCCCTATACCCCCTTCTTTATCTATCCGGTTACAGAGTGCAAACATCTGTTGGCTTTCATTCTGACCTGGATTTGTTACTTCGGCCGCAAGGAATTGACCTACATTCCTCTTTTTAACGGTTAGTCTTTGGCGGCCTGTTAATTCAAACACGGTGGGATAGGGGAAATTTCTTATTTCTCTCCTCTCAGTGGTAGACTATGTGACCATATCCTTCATTGTTGGTTATTTTTTGCGAAACCCTGTTTTACATATATATTAAATACATGATATGTAAACGCTTTTTGTAGGTAAGCACAATTGAGTGATGAAATAATTCTATTTCTAATAATTCAATTTAGCATAAGTCGACATAATCTTATCGTCGCAAGTATTGCTATGTATCACTAGCAATACAATTAAACATCGGTCATTTGTTTACACAGAGTTAAATCATCAAACAGTACTATTTCTTGCAATTCATTTTAGTATAAGTCAGATCAAATGTCAAACAGATCTATTTGAACTATAGCTAGGATGCTATCAGGTACTAGCACTCAGGGCCTGAGATCACCTGGAAGTAATGGCAATGAAGGGGTACTCCGCTTTTCCCAAAGCTCCAGCATTGCTGGAGCTTCACCGTCAGATTGTTTAAAGTCATATATAGGATTCTCGTACTAGAGGAAGGGATCTTACACCTCTGCAGAGATGCAGTCAGTGTATTCTGCAGCCTCACCCCACTGGACTGAGAACTAGTGATTGTCAACAAAAAAGAGAAACTGCCGAACAGCGGAATGTGCCGTCCTCGTGAAAATAAAAGTATACAAGAAGAGAGATAAGTAACTTGACCTTTCTAGAGAACTAAAAAACTATGCAACATGAAGGTGATGGTGATACCCATTGGGGTAGCTATACTATGAACAATCCCCAAAGTATTGCTAAAGAGGCTAAAATATTTGGAAATAAGAGGATAAGAAGAGACAATCCAGATTACAGCATTAAGATCGGCCAGAATACTGAAAAGAGTCCTGGAGACTTCAGGATATTTACAGTCAATCAAACTTCAGTGAGAATCAGTTAATTCTGGTGTGAAAAACTCTCAAAGGAGTAAATAATGTTATATAATTGCGGAAGGATTTTTTTTATATTATCATTTTTCATTTCATATATCTTATCTTTCGGTTTAGTTAGGCTTAGAACCTTTCGGCTTAGTGCATGGGTAGGTGCAGACATTAACGCAGGTGTTCACGCGCGCACGGAAAGGATGTGACAATCACAGATGTCATAATAAAAACCGCATATAGGAAATGAGACTGGGGATGTGAATGACATCATGCCCGGAAGCGATGGGCTGGGATTCTTAGTGATTTTGATAAAAAGCAGTGAGTCGGGATTTGGACTTAGACGAAGCGGGTTGATTTTTCGGACCTGGGTAAGGCCAATTCAGTTATGGTCTAGGGGGTACGCGCACGCGTTGGTTGAGTCAGTGAGTTGAGAGCTGACGATGGACGAACAGTCAGAATAGAAATATTGTGTCTTTCTCTCTCCTCGTGTCGAAAACCTAAACTTAAAGAAGGTAATAAAAGTTTCGTACCTGAACTAAGAAGGTCGTCAGTGTTTCGTGTTTTTCGGATTCTTATGCGTATGAACATTCTATGAACATTTTATACATCCGTATATTTGTATAGTCGTATCATGGCTATGTTACAATAATAACATTTATCTTTGAAAACACTGACGAGAGAACATGCCGTCTAAAGGATTTTCCCATTTATGCGGACCACCGAAATGAAAACGATAATGTAAGGAAATACTTGACTTTAGTGAAAAAAAAAAGTATATACAGTAGTGTAGCTAGTGATTATTGACGGTCCGAAAAGATACAAAAAAATAATGTGGTAAATGGAGATTCAAGAAAGATTCAAGACTATCTAGAAATTGCTTGCTTGTCTTAATTTTTTTTAAATCTTTTTTTTTTTCAGATCTATGAAATCAACAGCAAAAATAAATCGTCCAACGTGGGGCTCGATTTCAGGGCCCGTGGTCTGATAAGTATACCAACGCCATCTATCAAGGCGTTGACAGAGTTTTTCCATGCCGATCCGAAGAAAAACGTCCATCCATTGCTGGTATCGTGGTATTTTTTTTCGGTATGTATGTATCTATGTTCTTGCATAAATATAAATCTTCTATCGCAGAAGCTTTCATCTCCGGTAGTTGGCCTATTCTATTTAAAGTTCTAACATTGAATGTCTCTATTTATATCGGGCTTTTACATTCTCGCAATTTTTGTTTTAGTTTGAGTTCTGTAGCTAATTTTTCGAGAACTGGGGCCTGATCTCCAAATTCAGTAGGACGCATCCCTTTTTGACCCGTGCGAAGGTTGATGTGGTTTGGACAAGTGGTTTGAGTTTAAGTCATGGTAATCTTTTGATGGCTATGTTGTTTTTTTTTAAATTCCCATCTATAAAGGCCACCCCAATAGATAAGCAGCATCAGTTCCCCGATCGAACTCATTGATCCTGGTCATTGATCCCGTGGGATTCGTCTGACCAGCATCTGGTTAGGCACGCCATTGACCCGTCGTAGGGTTCGTCCGCCTTTGCGTCCACCGCACTTCTTGCCATGGTGTCCCTGGTATATATTGTATTCATATATATATATATATATATATATATATATATATATATATATATATATATATTCAGCCTTCTACTGGGTCTACATTGAGAATGTAATATATAGACAAAAATACTGAACCTTATTTGAGCTTTAGTTTTGTAAGATTGAAATTCAAGTATCATGAGAAGAACTAAAGGAAACCATCAGCTTTAAAATTCATTCCGTACAGAAAAGGTTTCTTACTGTGAATCAATTATCAACTCAAACACGAGATATACACGACTATATCTAAAACAGTCACCCACACACAAGCATACTCATATTCACACACACAGCATACACGGATGTAATCATTTTCTATTTTAAGTTAAAAGTAGTTGTAAAGATGGCGACCGTAGTCGAGGGTGACAAGAAGGCTCCTTTTTCAAAAGCTACTACACCGAGGTATAGGGGAGGCCACTACTCCTTTCCCTGGATTGCTCCGCTTTACCCTTGATACAGACCTTATACTGTTGAGTGCTAAGCAAGGACGTATCAAGTACCATGTCTAAAGTCTTAGGTATGACTCGAACTGAGATTTAACCCAGGTCTCCCAGACCATTGACGAACACTCTCCCCACTAGGCCAATGAGCCGGTATTCTTTAAGTTAAATTTAAATATATTTCTTTTTTTTAATGCTTCATCAATAAAAATAACAAAAAAAGCCTTATGGTTTAGAGATCGAACTTGCCGTCTAAAGGATTTTGACTTTTAAGCGGACCACCTAGTGAAAAGAAACGAAAACTATAATGTTAGGAAATACTTTGACTTTACAGAGAAAAGAAAACTGTGGAATATGAGGTCAGTTGTCTTCGCTGCACTTAGAACAGCTAAAAGGTTCTTGGAAAGGAGGGGAAATATCAAACCCACCCAGACAACAGAAGTGTTGGTATCGCCCAAAATAGTGAGAAGAATCCTAAAAACTCAAGAAGATTTGCTGTCATTCAGACTCCAGTGTAAGACAAATAGATAACTCTATTATGAAAATTTACAAAAATTAAAGAAAAGAATTATAATAAAAGAATGCAGTAAAATGGAACCAAAGGAATACAAGATTATTCAGCACTGGGTGTAAAAAGGGATCGAATAGGAATTGTGCAAAGACTAAAATTTAATTATACTAACAAATTTTATATGAACGAACCAGAATATGTCCTCGAACATAAGACCCATGAAATTTTTTTGGACTTTCAGATACAGATGGATCACCCTTGGCAGGCAGAAGAACATACCTAGTACTAACTGACAGGATAAAAACAGCTCTTCAAATTATCGATGTTACTGTTTCAACGGGACTGGGTAAAAACAAGAGAAAATGAAAACATAATTATGAAATATGAAAATGTTGCCTGTGAGATCAAGTGTAGGTTGTAGTCTTTGACGGACCCAAAAAATGAGGGAAAATATTAAGGTAATTTGAGATCGAGGAAGAATCAAGAGCATCTTTGAATTGCTTGCTTGTCTTGCTTTTTTAAAAAAACCCATTTATTTCAGGTCAATCAAATAAAACGGAAAAAAATGAATAAATCGCGCAACGTTGAGAATGAACCCAAGACATCGAGATTAAGAGTCTAGTGCTCTACCGACTGTGCTAGCAGGGCAGTCGTGAGTGCACATATCTCTAAGTCTATATTTTTCAGGTAACAGACACTGATGAGACTTAAGACTCTGGTAATTGTATCAGGCATAAATTTTTCATCTGTCTATCTATCTATCTATCTATCTCTATGTGGGGAGTACACATGCGTACAGGTGGGTATGTGTAACATTTTGATAATCTGAAACAGAGACAAAACTATTGATATTGATGGTGTGTAAGATTGAAATCCAAACATGAAGAACAGCTGGCATACTATCTAACCCATAGTTAAGTATAAGAGGGTTCAAAAATTTGTGGTCCACTCCTAATCATAAACTTTTGGCACTTAAAGCTGCATTGGTTAGCATTATATAATAACGCGTGTTTGGTGCTTTGCTGATGTTATGTCGTTACACACGGTTCCGTTTGCATCCTCGGAGTCTGCGTCATTTAGGGCCACTGGAAAGTGGAAAAATAAAAGTAAAAGAAAATATAGTCATGAAATATGAAAAAGTTGCCAGTAATATCAAGTGTGATGTTGTGGTCTTTGACGGATCCAAAAGATATGGAAAATTCATGAGGTAACTAGAAATACGATATGGGGTTAGAACTCAAGACTCTGCGATTAAGTGTCTCGTGCTCTACCGACAGAGCTAGCCCGACAGTCGGGAAAAGCAAAACTCTGAGTTTATTCTTCCCATAACAGACACTGATAAGACTTAAATCTGTGGTAATTGTAATGAAAATGAATTTACACTCATCAACATCTATCTATCTACATCTGTCTCTATGTTTATATATATCTGTGACTGTCTGAGAGTGCTACATTTTGAAGATCTTATATAGAGATAAAAATACTGATATTTATCCATATTTGAGTAAAAGTTGTGTAAGATTGAAATTGAAGTATGAGAAGGACTGAAGGAAACGTTTATCTTCAAAATTTATTCCATACGTTAAGGTTTTTGAAAAGACACGAGTCAAAAGTCGACTTATATACGAGTGTATGGAATATAAAAAACTTACACAAACATTTTTATGATTCCGGGTTTTCGGACTATGGTTTTCAACTTTATATTGACGATATTTCGGCCGGTATGTTCTCTGACCTTCGTCAGAAGTTTGTCGAACTCGGGAGCCTACATGGAACTTTGAATCACGTCCTTTATGTAATCCACTGGGGCCGTTGATTCCGTTAATCATATACAGGTATTAGTGCTAAGTATTTCTGTATTGTTACTCCTCTACAGACACGATTAAACCAGCAGCTTCTAGATGACTGTTTCTTTAGAAGCTTAGGGAACCAACGCCTATAACCATTTCGCAATATCTCCCACTGGACAAGTCAGAATGAATTTTTAGATCTTAAAAACTTAATGTTCTTACATCACTAGGATCACTACTACTATATATGATTTTTACCTGTGCTCATATGAAAAAAACTCCAATTTATTCTGTATTTAACCAACACCCATCGTATTTTGGGGTGTTCACTTTTTATCACCTGATATTCTAATCACGAGTAACTTAGACGTAAAGCAAAATTTTATTTCCCAAGATTGACTTAATAAACATCGATTTTCTCACTCTTCATCTTGCTGTTGTTTGATCCACCCTTTTGAACTTTCTGCTAAAAAGATATTATCACGGTTTTAACATTCAACAAAACAACTCCAAAACAATTGGTAATTAAGTTTTGACACTTTTCAAATTTTTGTTTTGACACTTTTCATATTTTTAAGTATTTTCGTACTCTTTCCTGATTCTGGCTAGTGCACTAGGCTTTCAGAAAAAGTACATTTTAACCATTTTTGATTTTAGCTTTACTTTTTCCTATTAGTTAATTCTTTTTATTAATTCCCTAGTATAACAGTGTCATTCTTTCCCAAAGGTCTCAAACCGAAAGTGCAAGTGTAATCTACTATAGAATAAGGAATTAGAACATCTTTTTAACCTCGGAATTCCATTGGGGATTTCTTTGTATGACAAAGCCTGTTATAGAGTAACAAAAATGACGCTGTGAAAGATCAAAAAGTTGAAATGGGAATACAAAGCATATGTAATGTATTCTACAGATCTGCAACCCTCACATAGTTAAATTATTGGAAAGCGTCCTTGGGTCATGCACTTCACTGAATGACACACGCCATGTTTGTAAACTCTATGAATCCGAGACGGTCCACACAGAAAGAACGCGGTGAAAACAAAAAGCTGAATAAATACTGTTTAAAGAGAGGAGGAAGTTTGCGGCTGGCAAAATTCTTTTAACTAGAACTAAAGCTGACTGCTAGGATATAGGTTCTCTGTATCTGCTCTGGTCTTTTCAGCTTATATGCGCGTCTCTCTGTCTCTGTATACCTTCTATATCTGTCCTGTGACAGCAGAGTGACTCAACTTTTATATATCCAGAGTTGAACATTCCTATTTCTACATGTTCGGCCATATACTATACTGGACACAAAGATACAGCCAGACAACATGTCTCAAGGAAACCCTAAACTTAGGATAAAATTCCACCGTTATCTAACATCTGCGCTTTACACTGATAGAACTGAATTAGTAGTTCCAACGCAAATATGTATCGTCCCCTATGTGGACATACAAATATACACACATACACAATAACATATCAGCGATCAACTCACAACCATACACATGTATACACCCGAATAAACATACATACACACATACATGTATTCATGCCCACCAATGTGACTACACATATTCACACGTAAAGAAAAGTCAGTACACCACCATCATTAGCGTCACAAGATAATACATTAAAAAACTTTCAAAATATCATAAAACCATTATTTGATCAACCTTCTCAATGTGAGAAACTTTAAACTAAATCAATAAATGCTCTAAGAAATGTTGCCTTTAATGTCATAATTCTTCACTTAAGTCGGACATTTTATCAAATAAACAGGCTGTTTCGAAAACTGAAAACATTTCTATGGGAGTTCATTTATGATACTATGATTTTAATGTCGCCACTTATCACCTTCCTTGTGAACACTTTACTTGAATATTCCCCTAGTGGTCTCCAAGATATCAGTGCTGCTTCTCTAATAGAGATAACCCAAAGAAATATTGAGATTCTAAAATCACCTGAAGGAGATTTCAAAAATATGTTGACAGGGATGGTGAACGTGTAGAGACTGAAATTTCATCATAAAGGTACTCCCAAAAGAGCGTTAATTTTTTAAAAAATCACCCTGTACATACTTCCCGCTATATATGGGTAAATACTAGCGTAGATAGGAATCCTTAGCTTGAAGAAGACAACTAATTTAGGGGAAGGAAATATCATGTGAAATGTTCGAAAAATATGTTCGATACTAATTCTCCATTCTTGAATTATTCGCTCATCAAAAAAATGTGATGCGCCATATACAAGCTTTTATTACTATAAATAAAAAAAACGGTTTAACATTTCATATCAATAATTGCAATGTTGGACTCTTATTCATAGTCTACAATTAGACACGCATTAATATATATATATATATATATATATGTGTGTGTGTGTGTGTGCGTCTGTGTGTGTGTTTACTCAAACTCTCTAAATGAGTTGGATATGATACAACGGAGTTAGACTGGTTTTCATTCTCCTAGAAATGTTGTCATATCAAAACATTTAGTCTGCTCTACTATTTACCCAATGGGATTCGTATTTTTTTTCATGGTTTTTAGCTATGTAAAATGCAATACATATATATATATATATATATATATACACACACACACACACACACACACACATATATATATATATATATATATGAAACAAGCAATGGGAATTGCAATATTTTTAAATATATAAAAAACAAGCTATATGAAATACAACATATACATATATGAAACAATCTATGTGAAATGCAATATATATATATATATATATATATATATATATATATATATATATATATATATATATATATATTGTCTTCTAACGCTCAACCCCCAGGGGAGCGTATATATTGTCATCCACACACATATATAACGGCTGCCACTAGTATAATGCAAAGCTCTTCTAATGAATTGAGCCCTCTTCTATCCGGTAAGGCAAAATGTAAAAAAATGAAAGCTACTACGTAATGCCTTATAATTATATGTCGCCTGATGACTGAGCGGTATGATATCAAGTCCAACATAAAGTTGGGCGGGTTTCGATCCCAGCTTGAAGCGTCCCATGTGTCTAGCCGCACTGAAGAGTTGTAATACAACGAAGCCGTCTGTCTTTGGATATATATATATATATATATATATATATATATATATGGGGGGAGGAATATCGTGAAATAAGCCCAACTTTATAAAGGAGGTGATTATAACTTTTTCATCACTTATGGGAGATTTCAAGAATGTGTTGAGAGGTTCGGGGAATATATTAAACTGGTGTGAAATTGTATCATAAAGCTGCTTCCATAAGAAAATTAACATTTATTTAATCACACTGTATTTATTCAAACCATATTTAAGCTAACGAAACATGTTTATTGGAATTGTTTTCAGTGATTAACAAAACTGAAATAGCAATAATTAATGGGCATTGTCTGGATCTAAAAAAAATTTAATGGGCTGTGTCTGGATCTAAAAGGAATTAAATTAGTCACGTACTTTAATTAACAGGATTACTTCAGGAGCCGCTTGAATCATTATCTTGTTCTAAAAATTAACTCAATTCTTGAATATTACTTTTGCGTAAGTTGACGATTATGTTGGAATTCAGGAACGCAATGAATGTTATACGACAGGTTGAATTGACAAAATCTGAATTTAAGACCAACTGCGATAGTTTGTGCAGACCAGCAGTGAATCGGAATTGTCCCAGAAAATTGGGGAGGAGAATTGTAGATGACTGGCTTTAACCCTCTGCAACGCCAACTGAATAGAAATAATGAAGATTTTAAAAAGATTGTTCGGATCCCAGCAAGCACTGAGTAAAACTTTTGGTCTTAGATGCTATCGGGAGTCACAATCAGCGAGCTGTGCCTACAGTAGCCGGGGTAAATTCGAATAATTGTGATTGGTATCGGATGAATCATGCCACTTAAAAGCAAATTTTTTATGCAAAGGGATGAATAAAAAAGAAAAGGTAAACCGAACTGGATATGCTATGAGAAATAAAAGGTGATAATAATTAGTATAATAAAAGCAGATACTTTGCAAATCAATCATCTATGAACGACTTGTAATCATTTCATCTTCTCCGAAGGCCACAAGGTATGACTGTTAAGAAAGTCAAGAAATAAAAACAATTATCAAACTGGAAAACACCGAGCCATGATGGAATACAAGGTTTCTGGTTCGAGAAATTCACCTCCATTCACGACAGACTAGCGCTAGAAATGAACAAATGCCTACAAAGAGCACACGTACCCGAATGGATGACCAAAGGAAAGACCATATTAATCCAAAAGTACCCAGGGAAACATACCGCCCCAACCAACTACAGACCCATAACTTGCCTACCGATGACGTGGAAAATATTAACAGCACAAATAAGGGAAGAAATTTACTACTCACTAACAAGCCGGAGATTATTCCCTGAAGAACAGAAAGGATGCTGCAAATGATCCAGAGGAACAGCAGAATTACTTTACATAGATCAATACATTCTAAATGATAGCAAGACCAGACGGAAAAATCTACCTATGGTCTGGATTGATTTCAGAAAGACATATGATATGGTTCTGCAAAGATGGATAATAAACAGCCTCAAACTGTACAAAATATCACATGAAGTCATAAACTTTATCGAGAAAACCATGAAAACCTGGAGAGTGGAATTGACAACAAAGTGAAGAAGCTTAGCTCAAGCAAAGATCCAAAGAGGTATTTTTCAAGGAGATGCAGTATCACCGTTACTATTCATAATTGACATGATGCCACTTAACCACATACTCAGAAAATGCACAGCGGGATACAAACTTAGTCGATCGCAGGAAAAAATCAATCACCTAATGTACATAGATGACATCAAACTATTTGCAAAAATTGAAAAAGAACTGAAAACTCTAATACACAGAGTTAGAAAATACAGTCAGGACATAGGAATGGAATTTGGCATAGAGAAATGCGCCATCCTAGTAATGAAAAGTGGCAAACGACATCTGACTGATGGAATGGAACTACCAAATCAAGACAAGATTCGAACGCTCGGAGAAAAGGAAACCTACAAATACTTGGGCATCTTGGAAGCTCACACCATCAAACAAGTGGAAATGAAAGAAAATATTCAAAAAGAATATCTCAGGAGAACTAGAAAACTGCTCAAGAAAAAACTGTCTTGCAGAAACCTAATCAAAGGAATAAATAACTGGGCTGTACCCCCTCATTAGATATTTGGGGCCCATTTTTGAAGTTGACCAGAAAAGAACTTAAACAAATGGACAAAAGAACAAGAAAACTTATGACCATACATAAGGCATTACATCCCAGCGACGACGTTGACAGACTATATGTATTAAGAAAGGTGGGAGGAAGAGGACTTGCCAGCATTAAAGACAGCATTGATACATCGATACAACTGGAAGACTACATAGAAAAAGAAATTTAAATTTGACCATACGAACAAATGGTGTATGCACAACCAAGCATCTGTCCTAGAAAATGACACAAATAAATTCCTACGGGACTTTGACATAAAGACGGGTCCCCTAATCTCGGCCAGAAGATCAGAGCTGACAATAATCAACAACAAAAAAAAAAAAAAACAGAAATTGCAAAATTGTCGACTTTGCTGTCCCGGCTGACCACAGAATAAAACTGAAAGAATGTGAAAAGAAGGATAAGTACTTCGACCTTGCAAGGGAATTGAAAAAAACTATGGAACATGAAGGTGACAATTATACCAATTGTGATTGGTGTTTTGGTACAGTAACTAAAGGATTATTAAAGGAACTGGAAGACTTGTTGAACGAGTGGGGACCATCCAAACTACTATATTATTGAGAATGGACAGAATACTGAGAAAAGTCCTGGAGATTGAGGAGATTTTAAAAGTGTTGCGAAAACTCAAATGAATAAATAATAGTAATGATATAAAAAAAAAACAACTATGAAACACAATGTTGACAACGATAGAAATTGTAGTTGGTGCACTTGGAACTGTCTCCAAATTTTTGGAAAGGGAACGAATTGGAAATCAGAGGAAGAATCTGAACTATCTTGACTACAGCATTGCGGAGTTCAGTCAGAATACTGAGAGGAGTCCTGAAGACTTTAGGAGATAAGCTGTCACTCAAACTCTAATGAAAGCCAACCAGTTGATGCAGCTGTAAAAAAAAAACCCGCATAGAGTAAAATAATATTAGCAATATCATCATCATCATGTCAAAATACTTCTAAATTCAAAATTCAAAATTCAAGTGCCGTTAATGCTTGTTTTTCAATAAGGTATATCGGTAAAGAAAATTATACACTTAACAGATTGGGATCTTAGACGGACAAAACAAAGAAATAAAGTGTATGTTCAAAAAGTATCAAGACTGAATCTATATTTATTTTTTTTAATTATAAAAACTAAAACTTAAATAACTTGAGTAGAGTTAAGTAATTTTTATAGTAAAGTTATGAGACGTCAAAATTATAATCAAGTAATGCTGATAGTATGGAGTTCCTCCCCGCTCTCTTTCTTTCACTCTTCGGTATTTATCGAACGCCCAACGTACGCGCGAGTTTCGCACAAGGCCTTTTTTGTGGGTACCGGGCACAGGACACTAACTCACACACGTCAGGAGGTTCAAAAATGCCTCGAGGCCCGTCTGCATTCCTCTAAAACGGGGCACCTCGGGCGCCAAGAGATTAACCTAACCTCACTGATAAGGGTTAAAGCCTAGGGAAACGGCCTGAGCACGCGTGACATGAATGCAAAACTCTTTGAGTCCGTGTCAGACAGCCTCGATCGACTGCAACCGGAACCAACACACACCTGACCTGATCTGCGTACAAGTAAACTCAGCCGACCGAAATGTGTCCCAGCCCAGAGGGACTGGGCAGCAAGTCAATAAGACAATGTTGTTACTCTCACGCCATCTGAATATTGTTTATCGCTCAAAATCCAGTGTTTGCACAAAACTTATCTATGTTTTTGCTGGTCAGCCAACCCTGGCGTTTCCCTGTAAAGCAATCCATTAAAAGATGTCACTTATGAGTTTATCCTTTTTTTTTTCCTCCAACAGTAATCAGTTTGTCTTGTTCATTTTCCTTGAATGGTTTATGAGATAGGAGATAAGTGGTAGTATAGCTGTGGTTTTGTGGAGTGTTGGGTTCAGAATTTATCTAAAGTAGCCCCTAGAATTCTTGTGTAGTTTATATCAGGTTTTTCTCGTTATAGTGAGCTGTTTTTACTGCGTGACGGGTATTTCCCCCCTCACTCTGTCTCTCTCTCTCTGTCTCTCTCTCTCTCTATATATATATATATATATGCTGAAAATATCAGTAATAAATAGATAGATAGTTAGATAGATATTAAGAAATAAATTGATGGTTATTGAGATTGACCCTACCTTTAAAAAATCTCTCTCAGCTGCATTTTGGATTGTTTTATTCTCAATGCGAGCACATTTTAAGTGTATTGCTCAAATAAAACTCTAGTTATGTGGAGTCGTTTTTTTGTTGGGTTGCAGTTTTATTCACACACATTCAAGTCTATTATATTCAATAGTATATATATATATATATAATATATATATATATATATATATATATATATATATATATATAATGAAATTTTAGCAATATATATATGGTAAGAAGACAGTAGAAAGGGCGTGCATACTTTTCATCATTGTCAGAAAAGATATTTACTCCTTCAACTCGAGTATCTTTTTGATAAAATAGAATAAACACGTAAGCAGTAAATTTCTTCTTTGATTAACTATTAAGCATTGTTTGAATTCCATCGTTTGACTTAATGATAAAATAGATGAGTCATACAGACAAAAACAATATGATGTCACTTTTAGTCGAATTGCACTAAGAAACACTGTAATGTAGCTAATCCAGCCATTATATATTGGTAATTAAGAAGAATATGAGTAGAGTGTTCGCCAATGGTCTGGGACACTGAGGTTTAATTTCAGGTCAAGTCATGCCAAAGACTCCAAAAATGGTACTTGATGCTGCCTTGCTAAGCACTCAGCACTATAAGGTGGGGATCAAGGGTAAAGTGGAGCAATCTTGGGAATTTATTAGCGCCCTTCCCTATACCTCGGTGTAGTAGCTATTGAAAAAAGAAGCCTTCGGATCACCTTCGACTAAGGTCGCCAACTTTACTTATCCATCTCACCACGAACGACAGCCACACCAATACGATATAAACCAACCAAATCTGGTATGCATAATTGTGCGTATGTTTAAATGTAAAATATGTTATTCATAATAGGGAAGCCATATTGCTGCAAGACATAAAAATTCGTTCAGAATTAAAATTTCTTATCACCTCACCCAAAGCAAAACGAAACAAAAAACAAAAAATAAACGAATTTTTTACTTCATTCATGTTTCATTTAAATCATTAATTGGGTTCAGTGGTAGTTCTTCAAGCTGAAAATATAAAATAAAAGCATAACCATATTTCTTAGTAGAAATAAAACTCCAGGTCTAAAAAAATACCTAAATCGATTAATTTACTATTCATCATTAAGATCGAAAAATATTCCACTACAGTACCCAATGCCCCATCAGCGGGGCTTAAAATAGACTAGCAGAGTCCCTTGCAGAAGTGTCGTCGGTATGTCACTAAACTACATATGATGATGAGGCTATATTTCTAGAGCTCTGGAGAACCTCTTCTTTAACAGTAATTCAACATCCACTCTAACCCGAAGGGATTTTGCCATTTGGGTCTCATCTAAGTGTCAAGCTAAATGGCTGGAGAAGAAGCTAGACGGCAATTACACAAGAATGTTGCAAGCAATATTGAACAAGTCCTGGCGGCAACACCCAACAAGACATCAACTATACGGCAACCTGCCTCCTATCACGAAAACTATCCAAGTTAGACGAACCAGACATGCAGGACACATCTGGAGAAGCAAGGACGAGCTCATAAGTGTTGTACTTCTATGGACCCCCGCATATGGCCAAGCAAAAGCAGGACGACCAGCTCGAACATACATACAGCATCAATGTGAGGATACGGGATGTAGCTCGGAAGACCTGCCAGAGGCGATGAATGATAGGGAGAAGTGGCGAGAGAGGATCGGGGATATCCGTGCTAGCGGCATGACATGATGATGATGATACTATTTACCAACCCCTCCGCTCCGGCAGGATATGACACAAGGTCAATTTTTAAGCGGAATTATTAAGCGGAATTCAGGTTTGAATTCAGAGTTTTCCTTCTCCTAGACTAGTTGCCTAACCAAGGCCGAAGAACCTAGTCTGTCCTACTATTTACCCATAGCTGGAGGGAGAATAATTGGATTCATACCTTTCCCAAGGGTATTAGTGCTATGTGAAATGCAATCAGTCTCGTCCAGGATTTGAACTCGTGTCGCGGTGTACATTTCCTACGACGATAACGACGATAACAGACATGATGATGATGATGAAGTGTCAAATAGATCGGTTTAGAAATTATTAGTATTGAAAAGGAATCCTTGATAACATATTTATGGGTAAATTATTTGAATTAATAATGGTCACGTGAAGGTATAATTGTTTACTAAGGATTATTATTATTAGTTACTTGAAACCAAACAGCTGTATACAAACAAATCATTGTTATAAAATAGAAATAGTCACTTGAAACCATAGAATTGTGTATAAAATATAAATATAAGACGGGTATACATGAAACCAAAAACCCTGTGTAAATTATCTGAAATAGTCAGGAGTACTTGGTAATTTTGTTCAAAAAAGTCTTACGAAACAACTTCACCTGAAATATTAATGTAAATGTTCAATGTACGCAAATCTCTAACCACTAGGCATAAAATAACCTTAGACGCGTTGACATATCGCTAAAATTAGTCTATTGGTTTATAATACACCGTAAATATTTTACAGAACATTAATAATTTGACAAGAAAATATAAAAAGTATTTAATGAGTAATTTTTTTCTGTTTTATGGCTTTGAAGTAGGCCGCGCAGGCGGCTTGTTTGCTCAGAGACATGCTCGCCACGCTCACATCCTTATTCACTCGCTGTTGCACTATGCAGTATTTGAAATATTGTCATATAATCTCAGAAACTTTGTCTCCTCTCATAATATGGAAAAACATCTGTTTTTATGTGCATATCACGCTGAGTAGATAGTTAGACCGCAGTAGATTTTAGGTGTTGCATATTGACCTATGACAGAACCATGAATCAGGGATTTCTGGGACTAGATGTTAGTGCTGTGTAAACAAAAAGTGATTACTAGAAAACACGCGATGCGTGGATGTAAGCAGATCACGTGGGTTGACAGCCAGGAGGTCGACCAGAACGCGTAGGCGTAATGAAATTATAAATGCCGAGGCACCCACGGTCAGACGCTTAGCCAGTCAGTTGGTTAGGCAGTCAAAAGATTTGGAGAACACCCGGGAGGTAGATGGTCCATAGAGGAACCCGATTGAGAACTTTTAGTCAAGGAATGGAACATACGTAAGACCCTGAATATGGAATCACTACGTGGGTCAAGAAAAGGTCAGCATAGCAGTCCTCCACCAGTCTTTCTCTCTCTCTCTCTCTCTCTCTCTCTCTCTCTCTCTCTAACAGAATTTTGGACTTTTCGAGAAGTAATAAAGAGAGACACGTATTTTTGTAAATATGCTATATAATACAGGATATTGCATCTACTTTGCATACGATACCACATCATGACTGGTACTGAGTTTAGTCTTCTTACTTATGTATTTATGCATTCACTGTAGATGGCCAGGCTATTTAGAGAAAAAAGTTTTAGAATATTCCCTGACAGAATAAGCCACGTTATGTATGTCTAATAGGAATGACTCTGACCGACTGGTGTAAATCTTTCAATGACATAAATATTTTAAGTTTAACATTTATCCATATCTTGACCAGTGTAGACAGGTACTTCAACTATCCCATGTTATCTGTTTATTTTTTGTGTAAGTAAGATAGTATTTATTCTACATCTCCACGGTACTAGAATGTGACACAAGGTCTAGATGATATGGATATCTTTTATAAAGTACCCCCCAGAGAGCGGTTAAAAAAACGCAACTCCTTTGGCATACCTTATTTGGGGTTCTGGACAATAAACCTAGACCTTACCACTTTTGCCGAGAGAGCAAGTGCTGCTAGTTGAGGAAGGACTCTTAGCAGTTGAGTTGATTTATTTTTTGCTCAACCCAGCCCGAATGCCAGGTGTGTGTGATAATTTACCAAGCTTTTGCTTAGATGTAGCACAAGGCCGCATGAATTGGGCACCCAATGAGAATCGAACTCACTTGTGTAGGTTTGCTAGTCTACCTTGCTAACCATTACTCCACCCGAGGTGCCCTATGCCAGGTGTGTGTGTGTGTGTGTGTGTGTGTGTGTGTGTGTGTGTGTGTGTGTGTGTGTGTTTCGATTTAATCACTTTTTACTACGGAAGCATTGAAGTGATATGAATTCAAACCAAAGATGTGGCTTTTCATAATGAATGATTCATTTTAACGGTATATATAACTATCTAGGGTTATTTTATGTTAAAAGATTAGGAAACCGTGTTCACTGTACATTCATACGAGGGTCATTAAATAAGTTTCCAGACTTTTTTCGTATGGGCACTTTTATTGATAGTATACACATGAAACTCTAGACCTCTTTGACATAATTTCCTCTGTCTGCAATGCACTTGTTTTACCGTTCCAACAACTTCTGGAAGACCCCATGGAACTCCTCTTGTGTGAGCGTGTAAATGACCTTTGTCACAGCCTCTTTCATCTCCTCGATTGTCTCATAACTGCAGCTTCTGAGCTAAGGAAGTAACCCCAAGTCACAAGTAACAAGGTCTGGATTATAGGAAGGGTGGGGAACTATCTTGATGCCCATCTTAGTCAAACAGTCTGGGACAAGGATGGAGTTGTGAACTGGTGCATTGTCCTGGTGGAAATGCCACTGACCCGATTTGAAGAGTGCTGGTCTCTTCCGACGGGATCTCTTCCTGAACTCCCTTAAAACCTCAACATAGTAATCCTGACCCTAACCATTTGGCCGATCAACGCTGGTCTATTGACTTCCTTTCTCCTCACACATCTCTCATCATCCCTCACAGACTCCCCGCCTTCCTTGAATCTCTTATGCCACTCAAAAACTGATGCTCGATTCATGCAAGATGGTCAAAAAGCAGTCTGAAGCATTCCATACGTTTCTATGACATTTTTTCCAAATTTAAAACAGAATTTTATTGCATATCATTCTTCTACAGTGTCCTCATGTCCAGGTTGCATTTTTTAAATTCACCAGCTGTGAGAATCAGACTTTAGTAAGGTGTATTCCAATTCCTGCTGTAGCTGTTCATTTGAACCTGAAATCATAAAAATTGGTCAGTCATCTCATAAGATGTATAGCAATAACATAGTGAATTTTCAAGTGTCTACGACAATTTTGAATGCCTGTACAAAAAAGTCTGGAAACTTATTGAAGGCACCACGTATGTACAGTTTCGGGCTACTGATTTTTTAAGAGTTTTTTTTTGCACACAGTCCTATCGAATCCAAATAATTTTTAAACAGATATCTTTGATCGATAGATGGGACTGGAACAAGTACCACCACACTTGGTAAGTGTGGACTCGGGAGTAATGACAACGAAGGTGTACTCCACACTAGCCAACTCTCCTGAAGTCCCACAATCAGATACTCTTTGTATCATCCCCTGGACACCTTTTTTATGGGGAAGGGTTCTTACTCCTCTGCACGTGATACAGTCAGCGAATTCTAATCCTCACCGATGGACGAAAATAATGTGATGTAATAGAATGAATGGTTTATTAACAACGCTAACATGGTTGAAGGGGTTCAGACCATTTCCATGAAAACTCGTTGTCTGTCCCGAGGGTTTAAGAACTAATTGTAACAATGGAAGCGACGATAACAGGGAATAGATATAGTAAGTAACAAAATAAATACAATAGTAAAAGGTTTCATCTAAAAATAAATAAAAAATCTGCTTTTACTTAATACTAGTTTTTTTTCTTCTAAAAGAAGGAATCCGTAAAAAGAAAAAGTTAAAAAAATGTTTGAAATAAAACTCAATCTCTGACTTTCATATGGAATTGTTTGTTTAATTTTTTTCCATGGTGTTTTCCACAGTCAGCATTCTATAGGAATTTGAATTTGAAAAAATAGCACACACAGACGCACACACAGACGCACACACACACACACACATACATATATATATATATATATATATATACAATTTAAAGAAAACAAAAATAGGCTGAGGATGCTTTCAGCTAAATTGCAGGCGTCGACTTGAAGCAATAGAAAATAGGAAACGTTGCAAAATTTATAGCACAACTGGAATAACTTGCCGAAGAATAAGAAAGTAGAAATAAAAAGAAAAGATGACTTAAAAACTATTTCTGGTTCTTTTTGGTTTTATCCGATGATTTTCTTCAGGATTTTTGTTTTCGAAATGGTTTCTTTCTTTTTATACTTACATTGAATCTTCCCCTCTTTAATCTCAATTTCTTTTTGACACTGTTTACTTTTCTTTTCGTTTTTCTATCTCATGTACTTTCCTTTCTCCCCCTTGTTTATCTTACCGTCTTACCTAAGTCTTCTGTTCATTCATTATCCCTTTTTTTCCTCATCCATTCCCACTACCCTTCTTTTTTTCTCCTCCTTTTCTTTTTACTTGCCTTCTCGTTACTTTTTTTCCTTTCCTTTCTTCTCTCTTCCCTTCCCTCTTCTCTTTCTTCTGAGTATGTATTAGTATAAGCATAGAGTATATGCATGTATGCATGTTGTGTCAGGTCACTCAAAGTGCTACTGGTACGATTTGATCCAGCATCATCAGTTTCATAGTCGGATCTAAACCGTTACCCACATCGGGTTTGTCTGGTGAGGGGGATGCATAGGCATCTTGCTGAATAAAAAACGAGACATGTCTAAGGTCGGTTGAAACTTTTTGCACCAAGGCCATCTTGCATACAATTCCTGAGTATGTTGGATCCTTGATTTTTTGTCAATTTATCCAACTAAGAGAAGGAAAACTATCTTGTTGCCCATCTTGGTCAAATAGTCTGTGACAAGGATGGAGTTGGGGACTGGTGCATTGTCCTGGTGGAAATGCCATTGACCCGATTTGAAGAGTGTTGGCCTCTTCAGACGGAATCTCTTCCTGAACTCCCTTAAAACCTCAACATAGTAACCCTAACCCTAACCATTTGACCAATCAACTCTGGTCCATTGACTTCCTTACTCCTCCCACACCTCTCATCATCCCTCACAAATTCCCTGCCTTCCTTGAATCTCTTCTGCCTCTCAAAAACGCCTTCGCTTGACGTGGTTACTGGTTATCTTGTTTCGGCTTGTCACTTGAAAATAATCATAAAGAACTGAACAGTTGTGTTTGTGTTGTACAAGCGTAATACCATGATGTACGAACTTTTCCTTACAATATTTTTTTCTACCGACCATTCTCTTAAAAAATCCTATTGTGATGACGAAGTATACTGACTTTACCAGTTGGTATCATGCACTTATATAACTACACATAGGAAACAAGAGTCTTATCCTAACATCATTGTTGTGTTTTCCCGTGACAGGGACTGACCGTGGTGGAGACTCTCGTGTCTGGGCAGACCTATTTAGGAGAGCTCTGCTCACTCAGACGCAGAAATGATGATGTTGGGGTCGTGGGATTATGAGAGACAACACTGATTTGTGAAAGATTATACAGTTGTCATATATGTAAGTGCATGTACCTGGATGAGTGCGTAAATAGAATCAAAGTGGTAAATAAACAAGAGGTTGAGTGTGGTTTCTTTACTCAAATGCATATCAATCTTTGTGGGTTATTTTAAATCAAAGCTCTACTTGTGGAAGAACAGCAGGGATACTAGAAAACGCATAGCAGGGGTTTATAAGCGGGTTCGTACCTTTCGCAAGGATATTGGTCTGAAAATGAACGTAATAGCGTGATTGGAGTCGGAACTCAATAACATGGAAGTTGTAATCCTGCACTTTATCCATTATGCTATGGAGATTCCCCTCAAGTTTGGAAACAAGAAAATTTCAAAAGATAATAAAATTGAAGGAAACATTTCTCAACATTAATAAAACAGAATTGAAAGACCTTTTTTTTTCCTAATTGTTTATGTCTTGGGATGCTGGCAAAAGAAAGACACGAGGAACACTAAAAGGTTAATAGAAAACCATTCATATTCAAGAAACAGAAACGAGATATAAGTGAATCTGGTTAAACAGTAGTTAGTTAATAGGAAGCTGAGAGTCCAGTGAGGTAGCGACTCTACATCGACTACACAAGTGGTATCAACTCATCTGACGTTCCATTGACGTGTATTTATGGAGGAGGGCGAGTCTATTATGTAGGAAGTACAACATTATCATAAACTGAAATCTTCAGTGCAAGTATTTTTAGAAGTGAACAGACAAGAATCTTTTGAATGTCTTTAGTACTTAAGTAGCCGAAGGTTAAAAAGCGAGGGACTTTGCGCAGAAGTCGAGACCCCATATACTCAGAAGAAGCAGTGTGCTCCGGATAATCTTGCAGGTAGGGCTCGAAAAAAGTTTGGAGTATTTGCCTGCTAAATACCCAATGGAGAAAAAAAGATCCCGATCACGGGATCCGTTCTCTTCCCGTCTGTCCAGTATTGTTATATTCTGCTTGAATTAGGAGGAAATGCTCTGTGTCACATGGCCGAAGGATTAGTCTGAGATGAGCTGCGATAGTCACCAATAAAAGACAGCGATTTGATTTTATTGTCAGCTTCGTTTTTTTTTTCTTTTCTTTTCTTTGGTGGCCCAACAGTAGATTCTTAGCTCTAGACCAAAATTGGCGGCCGACTTAAAAAAAAAAAAGAACACAATTAGGTGTGTGAGGTCGGTGAGTTTGCGAAATTGAACGAGCTGAGGCTAGCTACCACTATAACTACACCGATCTACAAGATGGTGAGAATATGCCTATTGTGAAAAATATTGTGCAAAATCGAATACAACCAAACTCTGCTCCCTAGCAACAACGGGAAACATGTTACAATTTTCGATCTTCCCTGTTCTTCACTCCCTTCTTATTTCTAATTTAATCTTTTATAATTTGCTTCTCCATTTCTTTCTTTCAAAATATTCCTACCTTTCTGTTTTTTTTTTACCTTTTTATCTTTTATTTTCATGTAAACAAAGAATAACGTGTTATATTTAAATAAGAGAATCCCACAAGGCAACCAAGGAAAGTCTGGTTCGCTGCTTGATCAAGGAAGCGTTTCTATTTTAAATTTTTGTAATACATCAGGGATTATGTCCCATTCGTTTAAATATGTTATCAGTTAATCAAGGAAAGTTCTGTTCACTGTTTAACAAATGAAGAATTTCTTTGTATTTTTTGTAATGCATATAAAGTTCTGTAAGGTTCAAATATCTCTCTAAACTCAACAAGGGGAGAATCCGTGGCGTAACGGTTAATATTCAAGATTGAGACATCGTAGTAAGAAAGTTCGAACATCAAGTACAATTATATTTCCTATCGGGTGAATACATTTCAAAAAGGCATGAACTCCCATACCTCCCTACAGTTATAGAATAACCCTACTGTTCTTTTTCAAAGATGGCTTTGGTATTAGATAATCCACGAAGGTTGAGATGACATTAAATAAAGAAAACAAATTAAACCAAAAGTCAACAAAGTATGGTCATTTTCACTGCATAACAACTCTGTCATTTATTCTTTGATTTTTTTTTTGCGATGCAATCTAAAATTATAATGTCCCATTTGGTTTAAAGTCGGTTAAGTCAAAGGTCTTACAATATTTTTCATGCTAATTTGTAGCGTGTATATAACGTGAACGAAGCAGTTCAAACTGTTGAAAGTTCCTGCTGTGGTCGGTAGTAGTGTGGTTGTTGGTGTGCTGACACGTATTTTGCTTCACTTCGTGTGTGCAATTTGAAATCCACGCAGATAAACGTGCAACGTAATCTAATTAGAAAATTTATGATTTACGAATTCAAACTGGACCAAAAAACCACGGAAGGAACTAAAAACATTTATTTTGCGAAAAGCGAAGGTACATTTGATCATACTATAGTAACCAGATGGTTCAAGTAATTTCTCTCAGGTTGTCAGAACCTTGACAATCAGGTAAAGTCAGGTTGGCCCAAAACAATGATTTCTGAGGATATATTCTATGTCATAAAGTCAATTCCAGTGAGTAGCATTCGGAGAGTATCAGACGAGCTTGGCATCTTACTATCCAGTGTGATTGGTAAGCTTCACGACCGTGACAAAAGCAAACAAAGCTGCCGACTTTTGTATCACACAAGTAATATTCTAAATGAATAAAGAGAAGTCTTGTTCACTCTTTAACGTCCTCACGTAACTGACAATTTCTGTCATAGCAAAATCCTTATATTGTCCTTACATTCGTTTATTACATTTTTATTGTTATACTACGGCTGCGGTAGCTCGTGACACAATGGCTAGACTGCGATCTCGACGTAAGCGGTTCGATCCCCAATCGCGCTATTACGTTCACTTTCGGACTAATTCCCTTGTGAAAGTTACTTAATCGCCATATCTCTTCAGTTGTGAGTGAGTATTCTTACCGTTCTATAAGGATATCTTTGACGTAAACAAACTCACAAAGATTGATATGCAATTAAAAAAGAAAAAATGAATTATTCTACGAATATTTTACGCTTTAGCTCATATATAGGAACCAATTGGTCTTAAGGTCTTTTAAACCATGGAGTGCGGCCTTCCATGGCCTTGTCACAAAACCTAAAAAAATTGTCTACGTACACTTGAGAATCTGATACTCTGTTGCTTTTTCGCGCAAAGCAATCTCAAAATGTCATTAAAAGGTTAGTAAAGATTTTTGAAATTTCTTTTAAGTATTATCCAAGTATTAAATTTACACCAAGTTATTAACTAAAAGTTTAAACTTTAGATTTAAAAAATATATATATAATTAAGAAAAAATAAACTATTGAGTGCTGCTTTATTAATAGACAATAATTTTCAATATGGCCTTTTAACATGAAAAGTTCCCCCACCTCACAAGGTCACAGTGGGGCAGGGAAAACAGTGGAAATCAAATTCGTTACTCTAGGGAGTTGGTTGTCAGGAGGAAATAGCTAACTAGCACGCACCTTCTTCTTACATTTCTATTCAGTTGAAGGTTGCTCCGAAATTTATGCCTCCAATTTATCAACGCGAAAATTAAAACAGGTACAGAGAACCCAATGACACTTTTGTATGGAATAAATTTTCATCAACGAAAAAAAAATTGTTTCAATCAGCGTTTTACTACTTAAGGTTGCGCAAGGTGTTGTGGTTATCATTGTAGAGAAAAGAATCGGTGACCCGAGTTTAAATCTTGAACGAAGCTGTTTGTTTTTCACTTAGCTCTTAATGTCCATGGAAAAAGCATAAATCCATTTCTTCTTCATCCATGAGTAAATAGCGTTGCGTTCTGGTTAGTGAACGCTTGTAATATTAAATAAAGGACAAACCACGATATGAGAGGAAATAGAGATATATTCTCAGGAAAAAGTATATACAATAGAGAGCCTATTAGTAAACAAGAACATAGGATTAGTGAATACAGAATAAAGATATAGTCTAACAATAGTATTGGCTTCCGTTATTACGGTAGCAAGTAAGGTGATCTAGTGCGATCTCCTGTCTCCAAAGCTCTAATACAATTCCTATAAGAAGCTGCTCTTCACCTTCTAGTCTGCGATGGTATTAGTAGCTACTTCTATATATGGCAGATTGACTAGTTCATTGTGTAAAACAAGGTGGGTGATACCCAACAAATAGGATGGCAGTTTGAGTTCTTTGGCCTTGGTAAGGCAACCAGTCTAGAAGAAGGAAAGCTGAATTAAAACTAGTTGTACTCCTCTTAAAAATTGAGCTCGTGTCACTTCCTGCCCATGGTGGAGGGATTGGGTAACCACTATATCATATTCAGTTAGATGACATCGCGCATAATTGACAATACTTCAATCCATTTTTTAAACAAAAAGTTAGTTTTCTTTGAAACCAAAGATACCAAGTCTTTTAAAACTTAAACTGGAATACTTTACACTCAAGATGGACATTGGCAAGAATTATTTCCCCAGAAACAGAATTATACTACGTAAGATTTTCATAAAAAAAAAACTATTATTAAAGTAGGAATTGCATTCTTTAATTTTCTCACATGAACTGTATTAATCTATCTTTCCAGGGGAACAGCATTATCTTAATGGGTTACAGGAATGGCAATTTTATTACACTCAATGTCATGTTTTCCTCTTTCGCCAGTGGATTTTTTTCTTGGGGATTTCAAAGAATAACAGCAGACAAGAAGCGGTTGTCACTTGATCCTGGAGATAAAGAAATGCACAAACACAGTGTGTTTCAAGACCCACTCGCGTTTATTTTTATATTAAATTTTTGTGGAGAGTTCATTCTAAAAGGAATCTATAATGTAGTATTTTGAGTCGATGAAGGAAAGATCGTTTATTCTTCGTTCTCTTCATAATACTCTTTCAGTTTCTTCTTTTATATCAATATACATTTTTTGGTTTTTTGAATTTATCAAATTTCTTTCTTTTTCTTATCATTTCTTTGCCAACTTTATTTGACAGATTTCATTCATTCATTTAATATCTATTTATTTCACCACAATATTTCTGGTCACATTTATTTCTGATTTTCTTTCTTTATTTTCTAAATTAATCTTCCTTTCTTTCTTTCTTTCTTTCTTTCCTTCTTTCTTTTCGTTCTTTCTTTCACCATGACATTTTTCAGCCGCCCTTCTTTTTTATTTTCCTTGTTACCGTTCCTTCATTCGAATTTATAGGATTTTTTCTTTCCTTCCAAACTTCTTTTTTTTTTCTTATTTCTTTCAACATCGAATTTGTCATTAATTTGTCATTCTTTCTTTCTTTCTTTCTTTCTTTCTTTCTTTTCAATGTGGTCATGGCATCTTTTTTTTCTTCCTTCTCATCTTTCTATCTTCCTTTGACTTCTTCCTTTGTCTTCTTTCTTTCTTTCACCTTGCCATCTTCCTCTCATTTTTCTTGCTCCTCTTTATCTGTCTTTCTTTTGAGTTTATGTTTTTTTTCTTTCTTTCCTTCCTTCTTTTCTTCTATCCTTCTTTTTGGATTTGCATTCTTTCTCGGTGAAAGCTTTCTTTAATTTGTTATTCTTTCTTTCTTTCTTTCTTTCTTTCTTTCTTTCTTTCTTTCCATGTTCATGCCATCCTTCCTGCTGATTTCTATCATCATTATTTTTTCCTCTTGAAATATTTATAATTTTCTCGTTACCTGATTTTCAAAGTACTTCTCTTAATTTTTTTCTTGTTTTTTTTTTTTTTTTTTTGTTCTTCCTTAATTCATTTCATTAGTTCTTTTATTTTTCTATCTTTGTCTCATTGGTTCTCTTCTAGCTACTTTCTTCATTCTTTCCGCTTCTTCTTGCTGCGCCTTGTTGCATTATTTCTTTCTCCAGTCATTTTTCTTTTTATATCCACACTCTCCATCTACTCTCCTCTTGAATAATCTATTGCTCCATCCTTCGTCTTCCATGGCAAAAAAGGGTGTCATTTATCCGCCTTTTCCATTCCCTCTCCAATTCCTTCCTCACCAAACCTGAAATTCCCAGAACAAAAACTTTCAATAAACATAATAAAGAAAAAAAACTCATCCTTCTGTAATCCAATGTTATTTGTTTTCTTCTTTAGCTTTCTCTGTCTGTCTGTCTCTGTCTCTACCTCTGTGTGTGTGTCTCTCTCTCTCTCTCTATATATATATATATATATATATATATATTCAGGTAGACAAGAAAAAAATATATTCTTTCTTGTAACACAAGCCACAATCAGTAAACTCATTTCCCGATTCACTCCAAGTCTCATTACAATGCCAATGGCCTTGAGAGAACCTGAAAAAAAATATAAAGAAAAGAAATAATAAAACATACATAGATCAACACATTTTCCATTTCGATTCAGCTCGTAAACTAACACCAAATAGTTTAATATTTTTTTAATATTATGTAAACGGTGTTTATATTAATTTTTTCTTAGCTTTATGCCCTTCCCTTAAATATGTTTCTTATTCTTTAATCTTTCAGCAACAGTATATTTTCAAGGTTTACTAAGTAAAAGAAAATATTAACCCTGGCTCTGGAATAAGAATGTGATGCACAAGATTTCAAACTGGGAAAGAACAACATAAGAAGTCAGCTTTCCACTTCTTAAGTCGTACATCTTCAAGTGAAAAATACTCTACTATCTTTCCACTAGAAGGGTCCATTTTAGTTTCTATTCTTAAGCAAAAACTGGACTCGTATCGTTTCATGGAAGTATTTACTTGAGGTATTCTGCTATTATGATAGACAAGAAAATTACACTGAAAGGAGACACTGTGTTCTTATTGAGTTCAGATCAATGCTGGCTTGAATTATGTTATAGTTAAGTTAGAAAATAATTTCTACCTGAAAAGAAACACTGACCTTTTATTTGGTTCATAGCAATGCTTCATTGAAGTATTCTCAGATTAATTTAGACAAGAACATCACAAGAATATCAAGCTGACATTGGCACGTTTTCTAAGCGATGAAGTACACATTTACAAAAGCGGCTGACGACATTATTACCTACATTAATTACATAGTAATAATAAAAATAATGGTGCATATCAATGGAGCCGAGTGTGGCTTGATAGTTGTCACCGAAGAAAATGGTGTCTCTGGGCTGAGTTCTTATTCTGGAGGATGCTATCCAACGTTGGTTCAGCGAAAGAACCAGTTCACCATGACAACGCCAAACAGTATATCTCGCAAATGACTCAACAAAAATTAAACAAACTGTCCAACTAAACATTTTATCGTCCACCTTAGTCAGAAGACGTCTCCTCGGCTAAGTAATAGTTAATTGAGTAACTCGACCCTTTTTTAGCAAAAGAAAGTCTTCAGCATCGAAGCAACAGCCAAAAACTGTTTCTCAGAATTCATCCGTTTTTGTTCTCCAGGATTTTATACTTCTGGAAATAGCAGAAATATTTATTGCTGTCAATTAGGAGTCTATTATATTAGATCTTATTCCAATGAATACATTTTATTCAAAGCTTATATATATCATTTCAATTTAATGCTTAGAAATCACAATTATTTTTGGCACAAACTTATAAATGTGGTTTAATGTACTAAGTTGGCGACCATAGTCGAGGGTGACCCGAAAGCTCCCTTTTCAATAGCTACTACACTGAGGTGTAGGAGAGGGCACTACGCCATTCCCAGGATTGCTCCACTTTACCCTTGATCATCACCTTATAATGCTGAGCGTTTAGCAAGGTGGCACCACGTACCATTTTTTGAGTCATTGGTATGACTCGATCTGGGATTGAACCCCTGTCTCCTGGACTATTGGTGAACACTCTACTCATTAGGTCACTACTCGGTTTCAATAATTAAGGAATACAATAATAGTCGGCAGAATCTTTAGATTGCACGGTTGCTGACATACGTGCATATTTTCAAATTACATTAGTACTGTTAGAGCAAAGGCAAATAAAACCGCAAAAGAAAAAGAGGCTTTCAGTGCTAATATATAACCCTTAAGACTCAAACGGTCAGCATTTATGCTGTTTCATTAATGTAAATATTTCTGTGAGGCCTGAATTTTAACCAGGGAATCCATATTTTTACATCAATCTTGCCAAACAACAGTATCAACAATCAGATTATTGAATAACAAATTACAACAGTTTACATTTTCAGTTATTTTTCTGTTAGAAGACAAATGTGGAGGATCCATGGGGTTTGGGCATTAAAGGTTCTCTATGTTATGCACGTTTAGTAGTATACAATGTTCTGTGTTTGGACTCGTATCAGACAAATACCATTCAGGATGAATTAAATCTTTTTCTTTTATTTTTGATACTTTTAAATAACAAATTCCAGCAGAATATCCCGCGAAATTCATCTTGATTTCAAGTTTATGTAATACACTTAGTATTGATGATACGAGTTCTGCTGAAGTCTTTTGAGTGTTGATGGTTGGGTGCTTCTCTGCTTTACGTTTTAAAACATCAAAACCAACTAGTGATTGTCATTAACCCCAGGCTTTATTACAAGAGACAAGATACTACCTTTCAAACACTTAAATCAGTTTTGAGTACCAAAGTCAGATAAAATTTAATTTCCGGAAAATAAGCAGTTGGTGCTGATACACCAACTGTATCTCTGCCGAGATGTAAGGCCCCACCCCAATGAGTGTTCGAATATGACATTAACCAATCTGTTAGTGAAGATCCAGCTTTAGAGATTTGGGAAATGTTGATTACCCCTTCATTGGCATTGCTTCCAAGTCCACTCTCACCCGGTGTGGTAGCACCAGATAGGATCTTATCTATGGGTAAAATAGAACAGACTATTTAAACTAAGTGCAAATAAATGACTGATGTTTAATTGAATAGTTACTGATACATAGCTTTACTTGGAACCATTTAACTCTGACTTAAGCTTAATTGAATTGTGAGAAATAGAACTGTTTTATCATTTAGCCGTGATATTTGATTAAATTATTAGTTATACATAGCAATACAAGGAACCATTTAACTGTGTGCAAACAATAAGCTCAGGCTTGTTTTAAGATGTTATCAACAAGATGTATTTACAAATTATATATATTTGATATATATGTATGAAGAGGATTTGGCATTAAATAACCAACAGTGGTTGATATGCCATAAAACCAAATAAAAATAACTAGACATTTCAGTCTGCTATTATTATTACATAATAAATTAGCGAAATCTATTATTGAAAAGAACAGTAGCTTATTCAATTTAGATTGAGTGATGGGTGATAATCTAAGGTTACCTTGAGATCGCAGCTTTGACTAAATAAGACACATGGACAGATGGCAAGAGAAGAATAGAAATAATAAAGTGAGAAGTACTCACCTGGAGCAGTTCTTCAACCTATGTTACTAATTAAACGCTGGCCACAGCGGGTAATGAAGAAGTGTTATTGATGAAATAAAATATTATATGAACCAAAGAACTACTATCAGTTGGGATTGCAACAGAAAACAAAAAGGGATACGAACAAGATAATGTCAGACGACAAAACAGACACAACGCCGAGAAGAAGAGATAGAGGAGCTGGCCGTTGACTGAGTACATGATTGAGATAGACATCAAACGTTGTCCCGTTATGGGCATCTTACCTATTATCGTACACCTGGAATGGATAAGTAAAATTAAATCATTAGTAATAAAACGTAGATATGAAAAGTATTGATAATGGTACAATGTATACAATAAAATTATTAACTTGCTGAAACACAGGAAATCCTGCAGTTCGACACGTAAATCCGATAGAAGACAAACACGATTGGCTCGGTAGTAAATGAAATGAGCGGAAGAAAAATGAAATCAACAGGAAGAAATACAAGCTACCAACGAAGAAAAACATTTTCAGAAGTGGAAAAAAATTTCAAGTATCTATTTGGAAACCCTCCTGAAATCACAGATAAACATACTGAAAAAAATTATTAACATCCAACTAGATATCAAACTTGGACAGTTAACGGAATAAGTTCGGTTAACTTTTCTGTTTTAATTTTTTTATTTTTTATTACTTGGCACAGTAATAAAAAAATAAAGAAATTAAAACAGAAAAGCTGCAGCTCTCGTTGAACAATTTCCCGAAGTACGGAAAACAAAGAAATATGACGACAAACTTCTTCGATTATACAACATTGTGAATTAGGAAAGCAGAACAGAGAAATGGACAAAAGGCTGCATTCTCCCCTTTCCCAAGAAAGGCGATAATGAAATCAGTAAGATCAACAGGGGCATAGTTCTTACTGTTATAGCTGCTAAGGTTTATAATGCTATGCTACTGAATCTTATCTAACCTGTAACCATGAAAATTTGAGGGAAAAACCAGAACGGCTTAAGGAAAAGTTGATCCACGGCTTCTCAGGTTCTGATTATCCGTCGAAACATTGGAGGAGCACATGAAAAACTCCCAAGGCAACATGGTTGTTCGTAGGTATTTGGTTCCATATACAAAAAGAATGATGGATTAAATATTACTTGAATATCATCTCTCCAAATAAGCTGTTATCGCTATAGTGATGCTCTATAAAACACTAAAGCAATGGTTTACTCATTCGATATTGACACCGACTTAGACATTGTTGCAGAAGTCTTGAAAGGAGATACATTAGCACCATTCATGTTTATAATCTGCCTAGATGGCATACTACGAACCTGAAAAGATCTAATAAAAGAAAATAGTTTCTCATTAAAAACGATAAAAAGCAGACGTTATCCCAAAGAAACTATGACAGACGCAGACTAACCAGCTGATTGAGAGTTTCTCACTAATACACAATCCCAAGCCGAATCCAAACTGCATTACAAAGAGCTATCAGCAAGAGTCATTGACATCTACCAGAACATAAATAAAACAGAGTTCATGTCTTTTGAACAAAAAAAAGGAAACATCTTGACTTAAAGAAATTTGTAGACCACATGGCTCAGCAGGAATGTCTCATCTATTAAAAGTGATATCATCATATACATAGAAAAGGTATAGAATGCTATTAATAGGTTGGAAATCTGGTGTCTCTGATACAATAAAACGGGATTTCTTCTAAGATGTGACTGTGTAGGTGCTATTGCATCGACGCACCACCGGACACCAACGAAAAGCTTGAAGAAAAAGCTAGATGGGAACTAAACAAGGATGATACGTGCTGTTATGAACAATCCTGAAAGTAGCACCCCACAAAACAGTAACTGTACAGACACTTGCCTCCCATCTCAGAAATCATCCGAGTAAGAAAAATAGTATATGCTGGGCCTTGCTACCCAAGTGGGGACTAACTTATAAGCATTGTTTTCTCATGGACACTTCCACAAGGACACATCAGTGTTAGCAGACCAGCAAGAACCTACGTACGTCAGCTCTGTGCTGGCACTGAATTCAGTCTTGAGGATCTGCCTGGAGCGATAGACGATAAGGATTGATTGTAGGAGGGAGTCAGGGAACTATAACCTATCAACACTTGATAATTATATATATATATATATATATATATATATATATATATATATATATATATAGTAATCAATAAAACACATCTGATCAAGAAAAATTTCAAGCTAAGATTTGTTATATTGATGATTCTTATTTCTTTTATATTATTTCTTTTTTATATTGCTATATGGGTTTTAAGATGTTCTTATCTAGTTAGCACTTCTATTTGCTTCTGTTAGCCCTGTTCTACTTTGTTCTTAACCTAAATATATATATATATGTGTGTGTGTGTGTATGTGTGTGTGTAAAGAAGACCAAGAAGGAACCAGGACACACCAACTGCAGGCACGCTCGTGAATGATAAGGCTGCTGTGGAACAGAAGGGCACGGTTGTTGCGGCCAAAGCTGAGGGTCTGTTTGATGGCATACTTCAACATTTCCTCCTATTGTGACTTTTGTCTTTGAGAGCGGCCCTGCAGGTGTTTATAAAGTGGACAGACACAAGGCGTCACGGTCGACCGTTGGGGATGGTTTTTGTGACAGCAGTCCGTATTCCCCAAAACTCCTGAATCGGAGTCTCACCTTCAAATTAGTATCTTGCCCAAGACGCTGGTTGGGAGGTGGATTTTACCCTTCTGCATAAGTGGAGTCGGCGTACTCAACAGCCCCACCCGACAGAGCGATTCAATGATTAATAAACGCTTACCAATCAGAAGGTGTTTCTGTTAGCAATAATCATTGAGCAATCGCCTCGTCACGTAACTTCAGTACTCAACGTTCTTTTTCTTTTTTAAATCTCATTTTGTTCAAAGCGTTCTTCGGAAACGTCGTTAGAAATCACGAGAGCCCAGAAGACAATGTCGGTATTTCAACCTAGCGGTTCAATTTTGAACTTGACTTCCAGCCACGTGAATTATTGAGTATTTTGCTCCAAGGAAAGCGTTTTAAAATACTCTCTCTTAAACACTCATTTTAACACACTCAGACTATGAAAAATTTACAAGATACCTTAGTAGGTGCGAACGAGTGCATCGATAGTTTTAAGCTTAGTCTAGCCTTCTTGATAAGCAAGAGTTTTGTCAGTAGAGTAAGACGTATTACTGTTGTAAAAGTTGGCAAAATTCGTTTTTTTAATCATTTGAGGCAGTCCTCCAAACACTGGAGACGGGGCGACATGTCGTCACAATCAATCAGGCAATCAATTAATCAAAGATACTACACTGTATACAATACCGGATTCCAACAACCAGCAACTCAAGGAATTCGTTTCAAATATGTAACTCTCTCACAAACTTACATACCTTTTACTTTGACTTGGTTGGGTTTTATGGCATATCCACAATTTTAGGTTATTTAATTCCAAATCCTCCTTATAAATAATATATATGGTTTGTAAAGGCTTAGTTTGTAGATAATATTTTAAACCCAGCCAGTGTTCATTTGTTTGCCATGTAGTTAAATAGCTATACATATGATTTGTAAGTCAATAGTTTGTAGGTAATTTTATTTTACTATGATTGCACACAAGTGTTACTATTGCTTGCACACAGTTAAATGGTTCCTAATGTTCTAACACAAATAGTTCTGTTTAATATTAATCATTTGTTTTCATTCATTCAAATGGTTTCAAGCATCACTATGTAACCATAATTATATTTGGGTTCATAATTAAATCTTTTTAAGCATTGCTCTCTATCATTAACAATTCAATTAAACATCGGTCATTTGTTTGGAAACAACTGAATGCTTGAGTAGTTCTGCTTCCAACAATTTCATTTAACCTAAATCATTAATCTGCACACAGTTTAAATGTCAAACAGTTCTATTTGATTCATAGATAGAACTCTATCAGGTACTACCGCTCCACGTCAATGTGGACCTAGGATCAGTAGCGAAGAAGGTGAGCTCCATATTTCTGAAAACGGTTTAATATTATATCCGGAACATTAGTTTGGTGGGTAGTTCTTACTCCACTGCAGAGATGCAGTCATTATATTCTACAATCCCAACCAACTGGGCTGTATACCTTTTGGAAATTTAATAAACACGTACTTTCCTGGAACGATCATTCTACACGCAAATGTCGATTCACTTTTATCTTATCTCATTCTGTTGGAGAGGCTTAGAATATACTAACAGTATCCCTTGCAGGACTTTAACCCCTCAAAAAGGATCTCCTGGGTATGACACTAAACTGCATCTGGTGATGAGGCTCCAGATCTGGAACTCTGGAGATTGTGGAGTACCGCGTCACTGCAATTACTCCTAGGTCCACTTTGAGTCGGAGTGTCAGTAACTGTTAGTGTCTCACCAATTAGTTAAATTGATATATCTGAAAATTATTAGATAGAAATACTAGATGATATATACCAGTAGATTATTTGTATCGATAATAATTACTTGAAGCTAAATTTGTATACTAAGGATTATTTATTACTTTAAATCATATATAGGTAAGAAATGAATATATTCAAATAGAAATACTTACTGAAGCCATCGAATTATGTATAGATTGTTATTATAAGATGGGAATACTTAAAACCACACAACTGTGTGCAAATTATCTGTTTTAGAATATTTGTTATATAAGCAGGTTATAAGTTGGCCGACCGTAGTCAAGGGTGACCCGAAGGGTTCCTTTTCAATAGCTACTCAATTGAGGCAAAGAGGAAGGCTAAACTCCTTTCCCTGAATACCCCACTTACCCTTGATCCATACCTTATTATGATGAGTTAAGCAAGGAGACATCAAGTACTATTCTTTGGTGTAACTCGGCCTGGAATTGAATTCCAGTCTTGCGGACTATTGTTGAACACTCGAACCATTATATTAATGGGCGGTGTATTACTTATTCATTTGACATATAACTGTTAAGAACTTTTAAAGAAACAATTACAGAAAAAATCTAAATATAAACGTTCAGTGAGCATGATTCACTAGCCTCTACGTAAAAAATAGCCCCAGAAAGGTTGAAATGCCTTTAAAATCAATTACACAATCGGTCAAATTTTCATACCTTCAATAAACTTCATACGTCAAGAAATTTTCACGTAAACATATCCATTCATTCTTTTAGTGTCGTGTTTCTTTATGAACTACATTTTTCTGTTACATTGTTCCGTCAATAAAACTTGGGTTTGACGAACTGTTTTTACATTCATTGTCGACACCAAAAATGATAATAACAACTAGCCAAATTTTCACAAAAACGTAGCTTTTTTTTCCCCGTTTAGAAAGGTAGATTTAATTACGATAAAGTTTTGAAGATATCTAACAAGAAAATAATGTTTGTAAGAGGTAACTTTTTTTAAAAATAAAAGTAATTGCGAGTAATTTGTAATTAATATAACGTTTGTGAGAGGAAAACTTTTAATGAAGGTGACACATGAGAGAGGAAATTTCCGCTTAATACATATTGTGTTGTCGCAACAGAACACCACCAGCATCTGTCCTAGGATCTGGGCCGAGCAAAGCAATACAAAATCGGTGATTATGCATTTCCTATTTCTAAGGACATTTTTTCTGTCATTAACTGCAGCTGCTTAAATCATTTTCTATAAAATCCACAACAACAACCAAAAAAATGGGAAAAGAAAAAAAAAATACTGTTTAGTCTGCTCACGATAAAACGCGAGAATTCATAACAGATGTGAGTGACTTCGAGATGCAGCAAGACATCAACAGCAGTAGCAGTAGTGTTAGCAGCAGCTTCAACAGCAGCAGTAACAGCAGCAGCAGTTTCAACAGCAGTAGTAGCCCGTGAATTCTTTCGGTGCACAATAAAATCTCCAACGAATAAGATCACACACACCTATAAATAAATTCGCTCGTTATTGGTGTAAGATATCCTAAATTCGGAAACAGCTGCTCAATGAAATCTACTATTTTCTTTTAGTCTATTTGTAAATAAGCAAAACGGACATTCTCTCCAGTTCTGAAGGATATCTGCTATAAAAGCTTTAAATATCAGTAATTCCAAATTAATTTTTCTCTCTCTTCTTTAAAGATCCACACAACTTTAAAATCACTTCCTTCTCACATTTACAAACTGACATGAATCCATGGTTTCTGATAATAGTGAGGCTTCAAATCAGGAAGGAGGGAATGATCCTTATTAGCATATGATTCGTGGGTGGGGTTTAGAACCGTATCTTCTACAGAGATGTTAGAACCCTTAAAAAATGACAAATAAAAAGATGTGTCCAAGGAATAACACAATAATGCATATGGTCGGGAGACATAAATTCTAGATCACTGAAGAGTATGATGTACCCATCAATTGCAATTATTTCCAGGTCTTCTCTGCCTTTCATTGCCATCGCTCCCAGGTCAACTCTGGCACGGAGTGAACTTGGGACCTGATAGAGTCCCCTCTATGGGTCAAAGAGAACTAAAATGCGTACTTATGCTAAAATGAATACACGGAAATAGAACTGTTTTGTATGCTACACTGAATTGTTTGAAATATAACAGTTTTGAACACTTACTGTGTGTAAAAAAAAACTATGCTTATACTAAACTGAATTGCCTGAAATAGTAATGTTTTTGACAATTAATTTGTCTACTTATACTAAACTGAATATTTCTTTAAATGGAGCGGTTTATGTGTATAAAAATGGATTTGGCATTATATAACCAACAAAGGTTGATATGCCATAAAAACCAAACACCAAAGCAAATAAACCAACTGCGGCATTGTCATCGATGACTGCTATTGTGTTGATGTAGAAGCAATGATCGTCGGCTAGTTGAAGTTAAAAGCAAGCAAACGCTTCAAATATAGGACTTAGTGTTCTTTATTTTATTTTTTCTATTCAATTACTGAGGTTGTAGAAATATGTAGAAATAGTACCGAGACAAAACGTTTGTGTATATCTGTTGATAGGTTTTTAAAAACTTTATATAAGCCTCTTCTTTTATCCATGAACATATGGCATGGTGAATCTAAAAAGTTTTTTTTAATTATCTGTTCCTAGTCTGGCACACAGGACTCATTGGAACACTTGTTTCTTTGTGCTGGTATATTTAAATTAAAAGGGAAAATATCGCAGATATTGAGAAGAATATAGCACGCATGTATTTATCGTATTTGACGGTATATAAGACGCACGTATATATAACACGCACCCTAATTTCTGCAGGACAAATCAAGAAAAAAACTTATATTAAACGTGATGAAATTAATATAAAGAATATTATCAATGACAACATTTTTAATCTGCGAAATATCCTTTTAAATATTAACAATAGTTATATGAAAGTTACCCTAAATTCTAAGATAATAGGAGCTGCTCGGTAGCTAATTTCGACCAACTATTGTGAATTTTAAACCTACGTATGGCATATAAGACGCAGGGAACTTTTAAAAAGATATTTTTAGAAAAAAATGGCGCGGCGCCTTATATGCCGTCAAATGCAGTAAGTTTGAAAGCTGTTCATGTATTTAAACTTAGGGTACTTTTATTCGATTAGATTTAAATTTGTATCAATACAAACCAAAATCTGCCGCTGAAAACACTAAGGTGATTGGTTGGTTCCTTTGGTTATATGGTATGCCAACCTTTGTAGGTTATTTAACCCCAAATCTATTTTTATACAAACAATCGGTTCTATTTCAAATGATTCAGTTTAGCATAAGTACACAGTTTAATTGTCAAAAACATTTCTATTTCAAGCTATTTAGTTTATTCAAACAGTTATAATTCAGCTCATTCAGTTTAGTGTAAGTACAGATTTTGTTTGCACACAGTCAAATGTCATAACAATTCTATATTAAACAATTCAGTTTAGTGTAAGGAGAGTTTCAATGTCAAAAACAGTTCCATTCCAAACAATTCAGTTTAGCATAAGCACGCAATTTAAATGTAAGTACAATTTAATTGTCAAAAACATATCTATTTCAAGCTATTCAGTTTTGTCAAACAGTTCTAATTCAAACAATTCATTTTAGCATGAGCATGCAGTTAATTCTATTTAACCCATAGATAGAGCCCTATCAGGTGCTACCATTCCGGACCAGAGTGGACCTGGGAGCGATGGCAATGAATGGGTGCTCCGTATTGTGTAAAGCCCCAGCATTACTGGAACCTCATCATGAGATTGTTTAGTATCATATCCAGAGGGTCTTACACCCTTTGCAGAGGTGCAGTCGGTATATTCTACAGTCCCAACCGACTGGGAAAACACAAAGGTGAGTCAATAGTCCAGTAATATTTTGGTAGTACGCGAGGCACAGTTCTGGAGCTACCGATGATTTGCCGAGATTTTGATGGTACTATTTACCAACCCCTCCGCTCGGGCAGGATATGACACAAGGTCAATTTTTAAGCGGAGTTTAACAGGTTTGAATTCAGAGTTTTCCTTCTCTTAGACTAGTTGCCTAACCAAGGCTGAAGAACCTACTCTGTCCTACTATTTACCCATAGCTGGAGGAGAATAATTGGATTCATACCTTCCCCAAGGGTATTAGTGCTATGTGAAATGCAATCAGTCTCGTCCAGGATTTGAATTTTTGATGGTAATGATCCACGCTGGACTGTAAGATGCCAAGTTTACTTAATACACACTGAATGCTTAATACTCACCGAGTGCAACTCACTGGATTTGCCTCTGTCACTTGGGCACATCATCAGTTTTTGGCCTACTCGTTCTTGCTTAATTGTCGAGGTTCTTGCAACCGGTGCGAAATTTCTTGGACCATCTGGTTGCTGTAATGTAATCAACTGCGCCTTCATCTTTCTCGAAACAAATGTTTTTTTCTTGTTTCTGCAGAGTTCTAACCCAGTTCTAACTTGTAAAGCACAAGTTCCCAAATTAAACAACGTTGCACATTCATTCATTCTGCTTTCTAATTACACATGGAGTCAAGTAAAGCACAACGTATCATCAAAACAATTACCTCGATATTACCAAGCATAGCGAGTTCTTTTTAAATGGTTTAAACTGCTTCGGTCACGTAATATACACGCTGCATACCATAATATTGTAAACCTATTGATGCATCCTTATTAAAGAAAGAGTTACTCTGACCTATTCAGACATGAAATCCAGATTTTTAGTTGTCAATAAGGATGAAATAGTAAAATCGGTCAAATCGCATACGTTTTGTTGCTGGCAAGATGAAGGTGAAGGCAAGGAAAACATTGAGTGATAGAACTTCGCCAAGAGCAGAGAAAATTGTAGAACGTCAAAATTAAAGTAATCCCTAAAATAGTTGGTGCAGTTTGAACCGTGTGTCAAAGATGACATCTATGTTGCTGAAGATGATGGTGTCTGATCGGCTAGTGGATGAAGGAAAAACACAAAAATACAATTTGCTTTTTGTTACTGAACCTTTGGAAATACGTGTAAACATTTGACAGACACAGAATTTTCAAGCTGGGATTTGTTAGTCTTACTTTAGAGCAATAGGAGCCAACTCTTCTTGGATGTTTGGAAATTTTTATTTCTCAGTTCACTCTTCAGCTTCTCTTGTCCCTTTTTCCATTCACAAAAAAAGGGAGTGACTTCAAAAAATAACTTTTTTATGGAGTTTCGCAAAGCAACAAACCTCAACTTCCGTCAGTATGGGTGGTACGCTTGGCCCACTCTCGCGACCACTTAGATGACGGAAGAAATCTTGATGATTTAAGAAACCCAACATTAATTGCTGTTTTCACACAAGGACGTCAGAAATAGCATATTCTATTGTATTTAGTCAACTGGTTAGACCCCTAAACTCTTAATTCGCTTCTTTTCCTGCTGTAGGCATTCTTTAAAAAGTACTTATCTTTTTGTAACCCAAAACTATTTCATTTGAGCAATGGCTTACAATATTGCATTTGCAAAGTGGACTGAGACTTTTTTTCGTATGGGCACTTTTATTGATAGTATACACATGAAACTCTAGTCCCCTTTGAAGTAATTTCCTCCGGCTGCAATGCACTTATTGTACCGTTCCAACAACTTCTGGAAGACCCCATGGAACTCCTCTTGTGTGAGCGTGTAAATGTCCTTCGTCACAGCATCTTTCATCTTCTCAATTGTCTCATAACTACAGCCTCTGAGCTTAGGGAATAACCATAAGTCATAGGGAGCAAGGTCTGGACTATAGAGAGGGTGGGGAACTATCTTGATGCCCGTCTTAGTCAAATAGTCTGGGACAAGGATGGAGTTATGAACTGGTGCATTGTCCTGGTGGAAATGCCACTGACCCGATTTGAAGAGTGCTGGCCTCTTCCGACGGAATCTCTTCCTGAACTCCCTTAAAACCTCAACATAGTAACCCTGACTCTAACTGTTTGACCAATCAACTCGGGTCTATTGACATCCTTTCTCCTCCCACATCTCTCATCATCCTTCACAGACTCCCCGCCTTCCTTGAATCTCTTATGCCACTCAAAAACTGATGCTCGATTCATGCAAGATGGTAGAAAAGCAGTCTGAAGCATTCCATACGTTTCTGTGACATTTTTTCCAAGTTTAGAACATAATTTTATTGCATATCGTTCTTCTATAGTGTCCTCATGTCCAGGTTGCATTTTTTAAATTCACCAGCTGTGAGAATCAGACTTTAGTAAGGTGTATTCCAATTCCTGCTGTAGCTGTTCATTTGAACCTGAAATTATTTTAAAAAATTGGTCAGTCATCTCATAAGATGTATAGCAATAACATAGTGAATTTTCAACAGTCTACGACAATTCTAAATGTCTGTACAAAAAAGTCTGGAAACTTATTGAAGGCACCTTGTATATATATATATATATATATATATATATATATATATATATATATATAGTGTGTGTGTGTGTGTGTGTGTGTGTGTGTGTGTGTGTGTGTGTGTGTGTGTGTGTGTGTGTGTGTGTCTGTCTGTGTCTGTGTGTCTGTGTGTCTCTTTTCGGTTAGTTCGCAACAATACAAACAATGAAATGACAGTAAAAGAATACATCAAAAGCAACAAAATAAAACGACACCTATCACGAAAACCCATCAAAGAACTATATAACCATTATAATAAATGAAACTCTGAACTGTTGAAAAGCTGATCATAACACAAGTAAGCAAATGTAGAGCAACAGTCGTCTTGAGCATTAATGAATATCTGAAAGAAGCCAACAGCCAACTTAATAATAAAGGATTCTACTACGAACTTCCAACCGAACCCTTCGATGATATTAAAGTCTCCATTGTATGATATGGTCTGAAAAAATCTTATTGACAAAGAAGCATCAGAGTTACTATAACCCAGCAACGCAAAACCCGCCTGCTTCTATCTGCAATTAAAAATACATGAATTGAACAACCCTTGAGGACCAGGAATTTCCACAATTAAATCGCACAACCAAACTATCTAAATATGTAGATCAGTACATACAACCACATACGAGAAAATTAAACTCCTATATTTGTGATACAACGGACTTCCAAAACAAAATCAACGACACCAAAACAATAACAAAAGATGCGATTCTTGTCTCAGTGGATATCAGATGCAATATCAAAGATAACGAGAGACATCTAGCTTTGGGGAAACGTCTCAAGAGAATAAGAAAATATTCTCCTGCAGATGTAATAACAGCACTAATAAAGCACATGCTAATATTAAATAACTTCAACTTCAACAGACGTTGCTTCATACAAACCAAACGATGCGCCATCGAAACTGTTACAGCCCTTTCATATACAACCATCTACATGGACAAATTTAGAAAAAAAACTAATCTACTTGAAAATTATGATTGATCGCCTCTTTTTACGCAATATACATTGTGGACATTTTCATCATATACTTTAGCGGACAGGCAAAACTGAATAATTTCCTTACCAAACTGAATAGGATGCACGACGAAAAGTCTTCACATTCAATCGCATTTTTAGAGAAGCTATTAACAAGAACCGAACTACAACACAATCAACATAAAACCATAGTACACACAATTATCTCCATTGTAGATCTTCTTACTCTAAACATCTCAGAGAGCCTTCCGTATTTACAAGTGATCTGAATAAGGAGAATAGGCACAAACGACAACGGATTAAAAAGAAAAAAGGAGAAATTTAAACAACAGTTTTCAGCCCGGAGATATCCCTATATGTTAATTGAAAACCATACAACAAAAACCTTCTCAACAGTTAGGCAAGACAACATAAAATTAGGCCCAACAATGAAGACGAATAGCTTCCTCTTCGTAACAACATTCAACAACTCTCTCCTGTCACTAGCCAAGATAATCAAGAACCGTTTGGTCATTTTGAAAATAGATTTTAACTTAAAAGGTATTTTTCAATGACCAGGCGTACTTACCAATCTCCTACCTGAAAACATCAAATAAATGATCATTAGCGGCAACGTACTGAACAATAAAATGATTTATGATAAAATCTTCGTGCTTTTGAGAACCATACAATATCTCAAGAACATCTTATCCAGCAAACATCTAAAATCAACCAAGTAATTCATTAGTTTCACAACTAAAAGCATTCAAAAATCTATCACGAGTCAAATTTTTAAATCAAAAATGCAACTTATCTACTGGAACACAGACGCTGCCAAAAACAATACGTTGGAAGTCAAAATCGCCGTTTTACTGTAGATTAGATAAATACTGACACAGAATAAAATCTATAGATTGAAAAGACAGGCAAAATTTAGTCAAAGAAAGAACTGAAAAAAATACTAACAGGAAATTAATCACAGAAAAACAAAAGAAGATAAATTGATAAAACATCCGAAAACGTATATACTATTTGTATTTAATATGAAATTTAATTACCGGAACTAAAAATTATTTAAATATAACAATCATAAACGCCTTCGCAAACAAATAAACCGTATAATTTGTCGCTGCTGATTTGAAAGGCTGCCCCTCGAAAATACCACTAAAAAAATTCATATAATCAAACTAGCCGGCAAAATGACGGCTAATTTGAAACACACACTCTCAAAAGATGCTTTCACATGAGACTAACACACACACACACACACACACACACATACACACACACAAACAAACAATATATATATATATATATGAAACCAAACAAAAACACTTCGATCAAATTATATTTTTCAGCAAAAAAAAAAAATAGATATATATATATACATATAGCTTAAAATTCTTTTTAAAAAGCGTTCTTTTTCCACAAAGACTACTTACGATATGGCTTATGATAGTACGTTTAAAGTTTGCTACAGAGGAATATGGAACAAACTATCTTTTTGAATAT